>JAUMJL010000721.1:0-600000 GCA_033558185.1 Dromococcyx pavoninus
CCTTGCAGAGCGGCGCATGGGAGGGGGCGGGCACGAGAGGAGATCGGTTACCAATAGGAGGGCGGGAAGGAGGCTTGGGGGCGGAGCGAGGGCGGCTCGGGACTCCCCGGGTCCTAAAGGGCGATTTCATAGAAAGACCATCGAGTCCAACCGTACCTGTTCACTGCTGGACCAGATCCCTAAGCGCTTCATCTACCCGTCTTTTGAACCTCTCCAGGGATGGGGATTCAGCCATCTCCCATGTTTGGGCTGGAAGAGACCCTAAAGCCCACCCAGTTCCAAACCCCCTGCCATGGGCAGGGACACCTCCCACCAGACCAGGCTGCTCAAGGCTCCCTCCAACCTGGCCTGGAACATCTCCAGGAATGGGGCAGCCACAGCTTCCCTGGGCAACCTGTGCAGAAACCCTTCCCTGCTTGATCTGGCCTTTGCCCCTAAAGAGCTCTGCTGGTAGTGGCCCGCTGCCACAGGTCCTCCCAGGGCAGGAACAGGACTCCTGGCCCAACAGGTCCAGCAGGATTGGCTCCTCACGGTGCATTGTCCTTGTGCGTCACTCACCCACCTTCAACCCAAGCCCACAGCAGGACAGTAAAAGTCAGTAAAACTCTGTTAAAATTCAGGCAGACTCCCGAGTGAAAAACTAAGGGTTCTATTCAGTGTATCTCCCCAGATAAGAGCTGGGGGAAAACAGCTAAGTCCAAAGCGTTCCAAACCTTCTGTTCACTCAGGTGTGGACTATTTAAGGGCTGTTCCTTCTGACCTAGTGAAGGAAATCTCTTTGTGTTTCCCACTGAAGTCGCTGGCACTGCCCATCCTTGCTTTGCAGCTCTGACTCGTGTGAAGTGCTTGCTGCGTCGCCAGGTTTATGCAGTGGGGAAGGAAGTGGAAGGTGGCTGCTATGGGAATACACTGAAGTAAAAATCCCAATAAATATAAAATATGGTCACTCTTCTTCCCAGAGGAGGGTGTTAAGATCAGCTACAACTGGAAGAGGCTGTGTATGGGAAATAGCAAAGTAGGCTCAGATGCTAAACTGTATCAAGTTCCCGGTTTTCTAGATCTGTGTTGTTCCAGGTCATCGCAGTTTAACTCTCAGAGTGCTGCCGTATTCCCAGCTGCAAACACAGCTGCTCTTGAAAAGTCTGCAAATTGTCCCGGGGCCTGTTAATGACTTTAATGAGCTACTCATGAGGACAACAGTGCAGAGGTGGGTGTGGTGGCATCCTGAATTCATCTGTTAAACAACAACAACGTGAAAGACAAAATTGTTTTTCCTTTTTGCTGCTGAGTTCCACCTCAGCTGCTCCAGAGTATGAAGAGCTGTGGAGCAAAGCAAGGTCACATTTCTTAATTCCAAAGCCCTTTCAGAGCGCTACTACAAAAGCAAAATCCCGTGCCAGCAAGCTGTGTGTGAACCAGGCTGTCTTCTGCAACCTGGTAGGGGGAATTTCTGCCAGCTCCCCGTCACAGGGACCTAACAAAGCTCAGAAGAGCTCCCTGCAAAGCTCTGCCTGAAAAGATGCTTCTAAGACACAATGCCTAATGCTCATCTCCCACGCACCAGGTTTCTAGTTGTGTGACTCACTCATTCCTTCATCTCTGGCAAACTAAACAGAGGGCAATCCCAGCAAACACTGCAGGAAAACTCCTGTGCTGTGGTACTGTACACATCTGGTGTTAAGATGCTTAAGGAGATAGGGTTAGGATAATAGCTTTTCTTCCGAGGGAGCAGCAGAAGGCCAGATATGTCAGTCATGGGCACACCAGACACAGACTGGTAACTACTTCCTCATCATGAAGGAGAAGCTGAGCCAGATGTCTGAGAAGGCATGTGGAGCACAATGGGAATGCTTAATAGCAAAAGAAAAAAAAATCCTTGGCAGACATTTTAAAATGTTTTTAAACCTCTTGTTACAGAGGATTTAAGAACTAGGCGTTTGTAGGGAAAAGAAGCTTAATTTATGATGAATGTTAATACCAGCTCCTTACATACAGTGTTGGCCTAAGCATCCCTGAGGATATTTGAGGGACTAGTGCTGTGGTTATTATTTCAGTCTATAGGGGAAATTATCTTACATTATTAAGCAAATAATGCCCTGTACTGGCCTTTTGTTTAATGTCCATAATGTGTAGTCAGTGTTAGCCATCATGGGGACAGGATTCTGGAACGTGTTCATATCTTGGAAATAAGTTGGAAGACTGTTAATTGAGATCCTCTCCTTCATCCTGACCCGTCAAAAGGAAAAGGGGTTAAATATTTTAAAATTTGGGAAAAAAAACCCCAAAGTTATAAATAAATAGCATTTCTCATTTGATCATATTCGTTTAACATAATGTTATTATGGAAGGAACATTTTTACATTTGTAAATTTAAGCATTTGATTTGACTTTTTCTATAAATCAGCCCCAATTGCCTGTTTCCCATTAAATCAGTGCTTTACCAAATGTGGAGAATCAAAAGATTTACACTACCCAGCATTTGCTAGCTGATTTTATCCATATATGTCATAAATCTAGCGTATATATATAGATCATAGGTAGCTGCCTAAATAGGTAATGCCCATAGAAGCAGCAGGAGGGATAAATCTGGCAAAAAACCCCCATGTTGGCTTCTTTGCATCATTTTCAATTTTTCTCTGAGCGTTCACATCCTACAAACCCAAACTGTTCAAGGGCTTAAATAGTAAAATTTAGTGTTTTCCCCTCTAGGTCACTGGTTGCAGTCCACCAGAGGTCATGCCACAACCAGCTAACGGCTGCTAAGTGGTCTGTATGAAATTAGTTTAGTGGGTCTCAAGCCAGACTCTAGTTGACAGATGCCCAAAAAATCAGTACTCCAATGGGCTTCCTTGTTGGCAGTCATGGGAGGTTCATCAAGGCCATGCAAATTCAGCAGTTCCCCAAGGCTAGAAGTGCAGACAAGTTTGCTTGTGAATACTTTCCTCTGTTGTAAGTGCCAAAAGTCTTCAGAGAAGGTCACAGCACAATGTTTCAGTGTCTGAGGACCGTGCTGTCACCTCTAATTCAGCTGCCCAGGGAAGTGGTGGTAGTAAAGGCAGGAAAATACTGTTGAAGACTCCCAGCAGAGACAGCCCTGAGGTCAAGGACAGGATGGAAGGTGGCAATGGGAGACTTGATGCAAGTTTTCACCCTTTGGCTTGTCCTGCACTGAAAAAGACTGCAGAGCTGCCAGTCAAGCTAAACCAACTTAGCGTTCCCTGCAGTTAACAATAAAAATCCAATCTCCCTCCCCCTCGGCCTTTACCTCCTGATGCCAAATTTAAACGACCTTACTTTTTTGGCAGCAGGAAACTTTACAATTAAATATAGAAGCAGCGCAGACTTTCAGATGGAAATTACAGCAAGAGAACAACAGATGGCATTGTTTGCTGGGCTGGAAAAGCTGCATCTGCTCCTAGAAGAAATGCTAATAGAAGCTTAATTAGGCATTCAGAGGGAACTGTACCCCATCCCCAGGACAACAGCCATGTGTGTATGATCCTGAAAAACACAAAGAAGTAGATACAAAGTCATCAAAAATCCTCGCTGGACCAAGTGCAAATTAGGTGCATAATGTGATAGGGTCACCTAGAGACTTTCCTCATACTGAAACACATTTGAGCCACACAAAATAAATATATGACTGGTGAAGACTTATTTCATTCCATTTGCAAGTGGTCAGTGATTTAGTTTTCAGTTTTGAAGCAAATGATTCTAGCATAATAGTGGAATCAGATCTTGCCCTGGCTGCTCTCTGATTCTCTGAGGTATGGCAAGATTAAAGGGTAGCTGAGATCTTTATAGCAATTACTGCAAATGGGAGTAATAGAGTTGGAAAGATCAATAGCACATACCTCACCTAGGATAACTGATCCCTTCCTAGAAACACAATGGAAGAAAAGAAGAGGATGGTGGAAAATATTCCCTGGTTCATCCAAATTGGGTGTTCTAGCTAGAATTGCAGCCCTGTGGCCTGCAGTGCCCGTGCACAGTCTAAAGCAGAGCACGGAATGTTGTTCTTCCTTCCCTCCCTCAGCCCAGCCAGCTCACTGCAAAGATACAGGCAGACAGGGACCAGCTGTATGTGTCCTTATTTCAGTGTCTTCTGTTTGTGGTACCAAACTGCCACCTCAATTTGGAGCCAGCAGAATTCTTTGCAAAACAAGACCGCCACGCCTTTCACCAAGAGACTGAACCTAGCTGCCAAATTTACTGGCACCACTGAGATGCCCATTCTGCTGAGGCCTTGTACTCAAGCCTCCATCTTGTTCTGATATCCTCTGTCTCCTCTAGTTAGAGACACTGCTGCCAACCCCAGTGTGGTGCTTGGGGCTGCTCTGTGTACCTGGGCTCACCACGCCTCTTCAGCTGCCTGGGACAGCTTGCTCCTCATGGGCAGAGCCAATGGGACACCCCCTTTTTGTTGATTGCATGCCCTACTTCCAATAGCCCTGGAAACAAATCTGAGTGCAGTCACGTGGGTAAAACAACACCCAGGCCTTTTACACCTAAAGATGTTCTGTAAACAAGGATTGTTACTTCTTTCAAACAATACTCTGCAGACATTGCCAGAAAATGAGGGGAGATCAAAAGCATTTTGGAACAAGTCATTTAGAGCTGCTCTAAGGAAAGAGTTTGCTTGGCACAAAAACAACTTTCAGCAACTCCAAAGAGTGGTGTAAAGAGAAATGTAACAGGTTTCTAAAACAGTTCTGCCTTCAGTGCCATTCTGCATCAGAGGGATGTCAAATCCTGGTCTGGCACAAACCTCAGGGCAACTGGAAGAAAAAGTGGTCCTTCTGACAAATGACTTTGCTGTAGATGCTGAAGCTGTAGGCACCGATTGCCCTTTTTCTAGGGACTGATGTGCCCCACTGCCACCACAATTATGAGCCCCTGGCTTGGCTGGCTGGCTCTGAACAGCCTCCCATTGTGAGTGTGCTCCGTAACCGATTAAAAATCATGACCCCCATCATGTCTCTTTGAGAGGAACCCTGGAAATTTGCTGACTGTCTGTAGCTCACTGACAGCAGATTTATTACTGCTCTGATTTGGAAGAGACTTCTTCAGTGATGGAAGTGGTGGCTGTACCCTTGTTCATTCTGACCTGGGGCTGGCCTTCTCTGAAGCACTGTGTGGCAGAGGGTAGTCACTGGAAGCAGGTTTGTTTTGCAGAAAGGCACCCATTGTAGGTGTCTGGGGTCACAGAAATCCGGGAAGGCCATGTGCAGAGGTACTGCTCTCCTCTGGAGGTGGCATGAACCAGCCTGTCTTAGCAGCACAGCAGTGGGCTGCGTGAATCGGGTCTGCCTGTGCAATGCAGGTAGATGGATGGGTTGCCCCATTCTCTTCCAAGGCAGTTCTTCACTAGCATTACCTTCTTGTGGTGAAGGCTCAAACATCCAAGGAGTCAGAACTGCCATCGTCCTGCTTTTAACTCCCCTGGTAGGAGTGGAGGGCCTAACAGCCAGTTGAAGGAACAATGTCCTCACACCATGAGACTGTGCTAAATGAGGCCAGCCTGCCCCTGCCAGCAGAAGCCTTGGACTCGGCTGACTTGTGAGTCTTGAAGCTCAAGGGCATGGCAAACGGCAAACACCACAAGGTCTCAGCTTTCCAAGGACAGCTGGAGAGCTGGTCCCAGCTCATCCACACGTATCAGCACATGGGGCTGTTGCTGACCCAGTCTGAATCTTTCCAGTGTTCATGATCTGAGAGCAGACACAGGCTTTGGCTGCTTGCCTGGAGTTTAAATGTCCATTTTAGACTCAGACTTCCTTCTGAGTGGTTCCAGAGGGAAAAGAAAAAAAGTATAAAAGCATTCCCAAGAACCTAATTTATCCGTCAATGGCCAGTTTCTGCCATCCCTTGAATCTGAGAGAGGCAGAGAGGAAGTGTGACTGGGGAACACAACGGGCCTCTTGGCTTCCCTCTTTGGCTAGGGAGGTACTGAAGGGAGCCAAGGGACTCCAGAGGAAGCAGCGAGGAGCTCCAGCTGGGCAGTGGTCCTGACAGCATCGTGTTAGCAGGAGAGAGAGGACAGACTGCTGTGCTGTGGGCCAGCCCCTGTGCTGTGTCAGTGCCTCCTACCCGTTCCTAGGATTTGAAGTCTGTGTCCTTGGGGCTGTCCTTCTCCATCAGCCCAATGTCCCTCATTTTGGCAGGGGTAAGTGGAGGAAACAGAACAGTGATCCCAGGAGTTCCTCAGCACCCTCCTTCTCAGCAGGGTGGCGTGTGTGTTTTCTTCTTGAAAATGGGGTAATTTATTCTCTATGTTAAACAGGGCAAGCTCAATGACTCAAATCTGGCCTCGACTGAAAATTGGTTTCAAAAGCTGGCCTGTAAAGACACATTTCCAACAGTGCCAAAGCTCAGCACCTGGGCCTTCTGGAGCAGGCTTTCTTATTCTTTGTGAAAGGATTACCAGAGTGTGCATATATTAAAAAAGGGGGGTGGGGGGGTGGGATAGACAGTGAAGTATTGCTGTAGAGTCCTCTAGTGGTGAACATTTCATAGACACCCATGTGCAATCCCAGAGAACTCAACCCTTCATTTCCATTTTTCATTTACACAAAGTGCATATACAAAAAATGTGAACACTCAAATTCAATGCATCTATTTTAACCATTTATGAATAGTGTCAAAGGCATTGGTCCAACATCAAACAATCCGATTTTCCTTCCCACTATATCTTGGTTACTCGATCCTGAATGTTATCATCCATCCAAGAGAAAACCATATTCTTCCAGATGGGTGGATTGAGACTCTGTATCTATTAAAAACCTCGGGGTATTGCCCACAGTTTCTTTTGTTGCTGCTTCTCAGAGAAATGACTGACAGAAAAAGAACCTGCAAAACTGAATTGTTGCCACATGTGCCGAAACAGTTGCCATTTCAAAATCCAGACAAAAACTGGATGGTAGTGCAGCATTATTGTGCTGAAAAGCATAGGCCAGCTTGGCCTCCAGCGTCCACAGCAGTGGATTTAGATGAGCAACTGAGTTTAGAAGAGATTTCAAACCCAAGTAATTTAAGGTATTCTTCACTATCCCCTTTCCTGTCTCCTTCCTCCCGTGTTGCCGCCAAGCCTACTTTATTTCTGTTCCTGTGCTCTATCAGTTCAAGGACATAGTCTTATGCAAAATCCATACCCAGCTCTGAGCAAAATGGTGTTTGCAGCTATTTGAATATGTGACAGTGGAAAAAAAAAGTCATTGCCTGCTGTGAGTTCCCTCTGCTAAAGAGAAAAGCATTATTCTTGACAGGATATCCCCCTTCCTAATGAGACCATCATGTCCATACCCTGCTCTCTCTCTTCAGGCCTGGGTCTTCTCAAATGTGATTCAATTTCTGCTTCAGAGCCAAGGAAAAAACATGACGAAAGTTTAAGACTTCATTAAAAAATATACTCTCATACACTGCAACCAAATAATTGGATACTGTTTCTTTCCTAAGAGTCTTTTTCCCCCCTTCCCTCTGAATACTGCCTTTTGAATTTCAGCTTCTGCATTGGAATAGCTGTATTAGCACCTGCTGAAGACACTCCGATAGTCATTGATGGGCTGTGTAATTTAAAAAGTGTTAAAAAGACCAAGAAAAAAAAGGGATCATAAAATTGTTAGATGATCGGAGGATGCTGTGTGCTAAAATGCTACTACACATATGTTAACAAGAAATGGCATTTACAAAAGCATTTATCCTGTTCAATATTTGCCCTTTATTTGAAACAGCACATAAAAATAATACACAGTCCTCAAGTCACGTAATAATTTAGGCTGGAAGAGACCACAGGCACTCACCCAGGCCAACACCCTGCTTAACACAAGCCCAGCTAGACCAGGTTCCTCAGGGTGGGGATTCATCCACCCTTCTGGCCCTTCTACATAATGCAGTACTATATATTCAAATAATTCATGTTATGTTTCATCTTTCTGTGTAGCTGGACTCTGTGCTCTACTTGCTAAGCTTTTCTAGCTGAAAGCTGCAGTATTTGGTATGGGTTTGCATTTACAGGTGCGTTCCCACTGATTTACTTTAATTATTTTTCTTCAGGCTTGATGTCCCACCAGTAAGCACAGACACCTCTTTGAATACTTCTACTGAGAAATAAGACTTTAAGCTTATCTCTGCCAAGCCCTCCACAGGGTCCAGATGCTCTCTGGTGTCACTGCTAATTAGACTGATTTCAGAAGTGCTTACTGTAAACTGAAACTGAGCTGCCAGCCACGTATCAGTCCTGCCTGCCTGCATTAGCTTGTATATCCCCTCATGTCCAAATCAATAATATTATGTACTAGTAAATAATAATGGTTTCATAAAGCTGAAGTAATAGAGATTTAGATTGTTATTTCAGCTAAAGAAATGAGCCCCTGGGGCTTGCTGTTTGGTTGTTACTTTTGCTGTCCCACAGGAGGATTTCAAAGCACTTTCAAAGTGGCTTTTCACAAGGGGATTAACAAACAGACCATTGCCAGGGCCCTGGGAGAGGAGATATTGTTGCATTTGAGGGGGAAAGTTCCCTTTTTTCTCCGTCCCTTGTCTTCTCTATTGCCAGTGAAAACAGTGAAGAAAAAGTACCATATTCATGAAACCTTCTTGTTACCTTATGCAGAATTTCAGTGACAACCAGAAAGTCCATTTTCAGCTACTGAATCCAAATTCCAGTATTTATTTTTTTCTTTACTTTATATTTCTCTAGTTTTTTAAGTGGAAGTTTTCCAACAGACTGTTAGATTTATTTTAATTTTTATTCACTGTAAAAACCATTTTCTATCCATAAATTGTTCATTATAAAATTCTAACTGGATGGATTTCTTCCTCTTTACAAATATGAGGATTATTTTTCAGGAAAGAAGAGTGCACAGATACCAAGGAACTGATATGCCAGAACAGTTAGATTAGATCAGAAGCTCTGGGATAGCAATTTTTTTCAGATAAACAGGACATTTATTTTAAAGCCTAGGATGAAATCCAACTACCCAGGGAGAGGGAGACTGAAACCTGCTTCTCCAAGTGCTGGATTTGAGATGAACAGTAGTGGATATCCCCTGCAGCTTCTGGCTTAACTTATCTTCCCACAAGAGACCAGAAAACCCAAGGGATGTGAATGAAAGCCATATTCACACACACAGGGGTGACAGACTTTCTCTGTCTTTTATTATGAGTTTTCAGAGGCACAAGCTGAGGCAGTTGGGAAATGCACAGCTTTTAGAGCAGGGTCCAAGCACCACCATCTTTCAGAGGTATTCTGGTTGGGCATCTGCCCGCTTCTCCTTTCCTCTAGGAAGGAGAGCCTTAGGTTTTACTGGTTCCCCCCTATCCCTTTCTCTCCTTACTCTGTTTTCCTAAGTGAAAATTAAAGGGGAAAAGAAAAATGGTAAAATCATTCCTTCCCCCTTTCCCTTATTCCTTCAGTCCATGGGAAATCTATAGGTATCCCGTCAGGATGTAGAGAACAGTGGTACCCACAGCTCTGCTCTAAGGCATTGCAGTGGTGTGGGAGGCAACAGACAAAACACCTTCTCTCCCTTATTGTGGTGCCAATTCCCACTCTCCATCCCACTCCTCAGCCTCCTGCTGTGACCTTTCTCTGCATCTGAGAGCAATACCTGCAGGTCCTGCAGGCCTACCTAGTGTCTGCATCTCCGTGGGAAAGACAATGTCCCTCATTTTAGGGTGGGGCTCTCATCTCCATGCTGTAAATTATTCAGCCATGAACGGCCTTGAGGAGGGTCCCCTAGGAGAGGGGAAAGATATATACTCATGAGGTCATAGGAATATTGGTTGGAACAAATATCTGAAGGTCATACAACTTCCCACTTGAAGCAGGCTGTTGCCAACACGCATCCTTGCTGCCTAATTAATTTTGACTGTATCTGTCTTGTTCTGACCACCAAATTAAGGACCTTTGCAAATTCAAGGAATCCAGCTGCCACCTACAGAAGTTTTATTCAAATGAAACAGCAAAGGCTTGATCATTAAAACGGAGGAGGAGAGAAGTTTTTGTGGAGTGCTGTCTGCCTGGACAGAGCGGTTTAGTCCCAAAATCTCTGTGATCCCTGGGGCCATGCAAGATGATATACTGACAGCCCTAGCTCAGGGGACCCTCATTCCAGATGACTTCTTAGATATTTTCATATTAAATTAGACAAACAGAAAAAACAAAGAAATCAGAAGAGGGGCTCGGTAGCTCAAAGGGAGCATTATACCTTCTCTATGTCTACATATCTTACCTGTTCTTAAGTCCCTGGGAGCACAATGTTGTGCAGGTGCTCTGCCAGAATAAGCAAAAACACAGAGGCTTTGTTATCTTTAGAAACCACAACATCACATGCTTGATCCGTTTACAGCTCAGAATTTATTAGTGGAAAAGTCTCCACAGATCAGCAATTCATATAAAAGATAAGAGCTGTTGGTTTCGAATGGCTCGCCGTAATTGTAGCCTGCATGCTTTCCATCAGGAGATGCTAAAACAGCTCTCAAAAGGAGGAGAGAGAGGCTGTGTGGAGTGTTAATCAGAAATATCAGGGTCCTGACCTCCCAGACACTGAGGAAGGAAAGACTCTGGGAAACGTCAGTGATGGTGGAGAACAAGCCCTGGTCCTTGTCCCAACAACACTGCACATCGAGGGGTGTCTGGAGAGCTCTTCAGAGGATACTGCATCATGCACGGAGTTGCCACATCCCTTGTTATGATCTGAGGTGTTGACTCTGCGCTGCTGATCAGAGGTTTGGAAGCTCAGGTGTCTCTGGGCTTCTCTCCATATTAAATACATCTCATGTAATTAAAAGCCAGAGCATCCCTTCCCCTCCTCAGTGCACAGGCACCACTCTGCTGTTGTAAACATACTTGAGAGAGGAGCAAGGCCTTTTGCTGCCTGAACTCTTTGCTGTTATTTCATGTTCAATCCTAGTTGCAGGTACTACCTGTGCTGTGTAGGGGGTTTATACTAATTAAGTGTTGCTATGGAAACAGCACATCAAACATAGGATGGTGTTTCTAGAGGAAGGAAGGAAGGAGCTGCTCCTAACAGAAAGGTCCATGGCTGATTTGAAGGGATAAGGGCTTGCAGGACCATGTCTTTGTAAAGTTACCACAGTCTAGAAAGAACTCCTGGTTTTGTATGTCCTTTTCCTTCCTATGGCTGATAATTCCTGACTGCATCAATGCTCTCCTCTGAGTCCTGTGAGAAATCTCAGTTCTTTAATAGTTCAAATAACCTCTTCCCCTTGAAATGTTCCCTACTCACAACTCAAACAAGAGAGAAGCAGCACTGAACATGTAAATATCATGGTATTATGGTCTGGCACCTGATAAGTCAGAAACTGGAACTCTGCCCCTGGTAGAAAATGGGAGATCTGAGCCTTTGCAAGGAAGCATAGTCAGACTAATCTATATAGATATCCCTGAAATCCTGCCCTGGTTGTGCAAAGAGCTGATTTAAGCCATTTTTTAGATGTGTAGCTTCTCCTCCTTCTCTGAATGCAGCCATAACCAAGACATTTGGCTTTGTTGGCGTGAGAATAAAAATAATTGCAATAAAAACTGTAGAATCATTTTTCCAGGCCGATGTTGAGGAACTATATAGGTTTTGATGGGTTATTTGGGATAAGCTACAGAATCATCCCATGGTTTATCAACTTGAAGCTGTGAAACACAGTTGAATGGTCATCCAAAGCACACATAGATGAAACCTGCCTGTTCTTTCCAGATTTTCAGCCATATATTTAAGCTGAGATAATTCAACTTTATCAGGTGGTTAAGTCCTTTCAGGGTCCATGTTTCCATATTCTTTGAGAATTTCATGGAGGAAGGAAAAGATCTGCATAGCCACTTTGTACCAGTCCTCTAGAAAATGCATTTCCTTTCCACACAGCTAGCCTTAAATTTGCTCCTGCTTACACTCAGGAATAAAAAGGTGCTAGAGCCCTTTTGGGATTGCAGCATGGCACCAAACACCCTTTCATGCTGCCTGGGAGTAAATGGTGGGAGCTACAGAGAGCAGGTGAGTGATGGGGCTTCACATGCGTAACCTTACTTTGTCTTTGCAGCCCAACTAGATGTGTTTGAGTATGTTTGATACCCCAAGTGAGACCAAGATTGTGCATAGTGGTGAACATTTTCTTTCTGAAAAGTGTGTTATCTAAAGAGGCCCAAAAGACAAAGGGTAAGGAAAACAAGTGTTACGGTAGTATTTTCCCTATTTTACAGATGGAGCTGTTCAGGAATTGTCTTTATCCGAGTTCTGTAAGGTTTTGCAGGACTGAGTTTTATGTAATGACTCCAAGTGTGCTTCTCAGGTCAGGAATGTAAATTTTCCAGCTAGCTTTGATTTGTTATTTTGTCAAGTTGCAGTCAAATTCTCCCCCAAATACTCCTCCAAACCTATAACCCTCTTTTTCACCTAGCACCAATAAAGATCTATCTTTCAAATTATAGCTGACCTGAGTAGCTGCTGTTCAGAGAGGTAGTAGCTAATTAGTGCACATCATTAAGAGATAAACAAATCTCATAATCATATCATCCATCCATCCATTTTTATCCCTCCTCTCAGGATCTGGATGCAGATCAGCCATGCCACCTGCTTATCAATTAGGGGAGAACAGATTCATGGTCTGATAAACTTAGTGAGTGCCATGTAAACTCTAATTGGCTGACATGATCCACTTGCCTTGCATTAATAACTCCAAAAGGTTCCCCTGGTCTTATCACATCGTGTGCTCTTCATCTTTTAATCAGCCTCACCCCCACTGCATTGAAATTTTCTGCTGTGACAAGCCCAGCATTGAAGCAAGCACATCACTGCTTTCATTGACACTAAAAAATGCCTGTCTTGTTAACAGTATAAACGCACTGGAGGCTTTGCCTTCCAACTTAATTCAAGAGTGCTATCGGCATGAGTGGGTTATAAAAGCTCTTTTTCAAGACAAAAGACAGTTCCTGCCAGAAAAAAAAAAAAAGCTCAGACATCTTTATGACATCTCAGTGCAAAAAACAATTGAAAAGGATTGTCATAAAAGGAAGCGTGTCAGTTGTGAACTTTAGTGAATTGAGCCTAATGCAAAATTCATGCCGAGGTGTCACAAGCAAAAGGCAGTTTATTAATCCAACTTATCTGGAACTGGTAGGCAGCAGTCATGGTACATTAAGATCATATGAATATTCCCCAGGCTCATTTGGGTTTCTATTCAAGACCCCTTTTGTGAGTGCAGCAGGGTCCAGAAAGGTCTTTTGGACCAGAATCAGCCTTCTCTTCCTATCCTTTCCACATACCTTTTCATACTTGTCACACAGTGGGAGCGTTGGGGCGAAGTGAAGCATGATGTCTTTGCCATCTGACTGATCAGAATGTAACACCAGGCTAACTGTGTCATGCTTCTTTATTCCAGTCATACATTAGAAAGCATTTTATTTCTCTATTATATTTAGTATGTTCCCAGGCTTACTTTCTCTGCTGGGAAGGGGGTCCATTTTCCTGGTTGTAAGAGTCCTTTTTGACGTGTTTTCACTATTTTGCAATGTCTTTATTTTCTCAGACAGAAAGGCAAACTGTCTTATAGCTGGTGTATAGGGAAGAATTCCTCAAATGAGCCTCTGTCTGCTGAGATAACATCAATACACTTATAGAAAGAAGATAGTGGGTTTGTCAGCACAACAGCCATTTAGAGAAAACAACAAACATCCTGAAGAAACAGTGACATGGGACCAAAGCTTCCAAAAGGATGAGGGGAAGGGGAAATTAAAATGATTGGAATTAGGAGCAGAGCAGGCTTGTAAAAGTTGTCTGCATTGTCTGCAGGTGTTGTTGGGTAGCACTCTGGGTTCACTGTGATGAGATTGATGGGTCTAACCAGGAAAATGGACCCCCTCAGTGCTGGCAAATGGTATCAAGCCCCTTGGAACAGGGATGAAATCCTCCTCCTTGGAGATATGAGCTAATTTTGCAATTGACTTCAGCAAGATCAGGATTTCCCCAGAACCGTGTGGGAAGTAAGAAGGCTCTAAGCACGGCTAACTGAGGGATACGAGGCCAAATTTAGACCCACCAGAAGCCTGAGCCATGTTTCTCGTTTCCAGCTGGGCTGAAGCAGCTGGCTACAGAGCTCAAGCTGGCCATGAGTGACTGCAAGTAGGAGAGGAGATGAAGGCTGTGCATGTTAGGGAGGTGGATTACAGCAGGAGAGCTGCAGCAAAGATGCGGTTTACTGAGCTCTTGAAGGCTTGAAGAAACTTTTACAAAGGAAACAGGGTGCTAGTTTATTGAAATCAAAGTGGGAATGAGCATCAAAGAAAGAAAAAATCCTCCAGAGAGGGTACTCTGGTGTGAGCCTTGCTGGAAAAAGTTGTGGATGCTTATATTAAAAAGATGTTAAAACTGTCCCCTTTGTTATGTTTATTGATGTTACCCAGAGTGGCTTTTATCAGATGTGCATTTGGCTCAGCACTGCAGGATAATTGCAACTAAATAGCCTATAAAAAAACATCTACAAATGCTGGCTAAACTCTGTCCCCATTTACATCCATGCAACCTCATTGGTTTTATTTGCTCTGATACTCCCAATGGCAGAGTTTGTTTGGGATGTTATGGGAAGTAGATGGGAATGTATTGCATGATTATGACAGTGGACTTTGTGTCAGTTGTTCCAATGGCTCATTTCATGACTTTGGGCATGACAGAACTTTTCTGGGCTATGAATTACTTAGCTATGCTTATTCATGTTGACCTGTTTTACATAAGGAAATCATGGTAGAATTCCTTGGGCACTGTATATGGAGGGTATTGCAAACAGCTGTTCGTAGGCAATTGCAGCTGGGAGCAAAAAGGAGCAAAATATCCTCTGAAAACTGCCACTACATGATTTATCTCACCTTTACTCAATGAAGCCACTGAAGCATGACATCCAGTAGAAAAGAAAAATAAGAGCAGGTTAATCTTATTTGTACCCAGTCTTGCAAAGATTTAGGACTTACTTCTCTATTTAATGGTATGAAAAATCTAAAATACGAGTACTTTCTTGCAGGGTGAAGATTTGGCACTCCAGATTAAGGATGGTAGTGAAATGTGCTGACACCTGGCACAAGACCCTGATAGTGGCTGAGCATTGGAAAGCAACAATAATGTGGATTTGGTAATAGCAGCTGTGATGTGCCCCACTGTTTTTTAGGACATTGAGGTACCTCTAAGAGGCACCCAGCACCTTCACCTGCCTGAACTCCAAGTGGACTCTTATTTGTCTGCTATAAACCCTGCGTTCTGTCTGGGAAATGCAGTAGGAGAAAGATAAACTGAGTCAGAAGATGGGAAATCTGGCAATTAGTGCTATTTCAGCTGGATTGCAGCAGAGGCGTCTTGCTGATTTATTGACACGGCTGGATTGTTTTCCTTGCCCGGCGTGGGTGCCGCTTCTCTGGGGCTGTTGGTGCGGGCTGTTGAGGCTTCCTGGCTTGGTTGCCCACACGGTGGCAGCCGCCGCCAGTGCATCGCCACCCGGGCGGCGAGCGGGGCGAGCGGGGCGAGCGCTGCTCCCGCGAGCATCAGGAGCCGGGGCAGGGCCAGGTGAGAGCTGTTTGCCGTAGGGACTCTTCCTATGGACTCAAACCTGCTCTCAGCCCTCATGATTTCAGCGTAGAAACAGACACACTCAATAGCTACATTTCCCCCTCAAATAGAAGCGGCGATACAGAGATGACAGAGCTCCTCTGTGTGGAACAGGATTCCCCTCCCCTTCTCACCGTGAATATTTTTTGCTGTTGGGACAATTCTCTCAATTAAAGCATCACAAGTGGAAATGGAAGAAAGTATGTCTGCTAATACCAGCTGTCAGCTTGGCCCCTCCTAGCACAGCTACCCGAAGCTGCAATACCCGTTGCTCCTTCAAACACATCTGGTTGGGTTGAAATGCATATTTGAGATAAAGCATTTTTGTGTAGAAGCTCCTGTTTCAGGATTTCCCTACAGACTGTGATTTGAGAATCGCTTGATATCATTTTCCAGCACTGAGGGGGTCCATTTTCCTGGTCAGACCCATCAATCTCATCATAATGTACCCAGAGTGCTACCCCACAACACCAGGAGACAATGAAGACAGCTTACAGACCTGCTCCACTTCTAGTGGAGGAATTGGCCACATAAATAAGAAAAACACATAATAATTTAGGTGGCAACCTTAATTATGTGATTATTTCCGTAGTTGTAAATGTGTATAACCTCCAGTGGATTATTCAATAAAATTGTAGCTTGGGCACTGAAGAGATTTCCCTATCACTAAAAATATGTGCTAACCATTCTTAAAGAAAGGTTTAGTAAATTGTCTCTAAAGCACATGAAATTGGCTTAGCTCCTTCTGTGTAATATTAAGAAGCATGTCACAGGCAACAGGGCTGAGAAGAGTCACTAAAGTTTGAAATACATGGACTCTTGCAGCAGCGATATTATCAGCCCCTCTAAGAGAACCTATGGGGTTTAATTTTGCTACAGATTCTCTGGAGGACCATCAAGGAATTGCTTTATGAGTTGAAATACCCATGCTGTTATACTCATAATTTGATACTGCAACATTAGATTGCAGTTACTTGCATGTCTGCAAATCAGTCACTCTTTTCTGTCTTTAATAATCCTTTACTCTCTGCAGTAGACTACTCTAAAGAAGAGACAGAAACCAGGACAAATTTTGCCAGTGGTACTACAGAGTGGGATGAGATGTTTCAAGACATCATTTTTAGCTTATAAACAGCAGAATGATATTAAAAGCTTCATTTTTCTCATTTGCTAATTGTGACTTTACAGAAGTCTCTGCAGTTGAATTGTTTTAAAATGTTATCTGAGATAAAAAAGACCCCTTATGGTCAAGCTGGAAGCATCCAGAAATTATTTACTATTTCATGGTCGATATAGAAATAATTTGGTCCCTCAAAATACTGATCTTTTTTCATGAGTTGTGCTTCTTCTCCCCAGATCATCCATATTTGCATCCATATACATTTACTGCATCAACAAGCTGAACTGACAAGCCAACACCTGCTCTGATGCAACAGCCAAAATAATTTCTTAGTCCTTCAGCTGATGGATTTTGTTCCACGATCCCTTTCGTTAGTGCAGAGGATAAAAGTGCCGTGAGGAAAACATGTACTTCTACCACGAAGGTGCAGGATAAGCAAAATTCTTGCGTCCTTATTTTCCTCCAGCAGCTTCCAGCACTGACTGTACTCCCACAAAGAGCTCTCAAAATCAGCTAAACTCCTTGTAGAAGAGAATCTGAGTATGGGTTGGCATATCATTCCCAGTTTAAGTCTAATTAATAGCTACATTGTATTGTCTTTCCCTCTGGGTTGAGTTGCAGGGAAGATGAGGTAGTGCCTGAACGCTTCCTACAGGAGATATTTAAAGACTCAGAGAACTTTTCTCGTTGTACTTTTCCTCTGCTTCTTAATCTAACATGAAATTCTAGTTAATGTGCAGTTTCCAAGGCTAACTCAGGTTTGATCGAGTTGTGTTAACTTTGAAAAACTGACTGACTCCTGCTTAAAATGGATGCACTTAAAGGAAGATGAAAGGCCTTTTTTATCAGTGTTGAAGAAGTAGTTCAAAAGCAGAGATGGTTTCCTTCTGAAGACAAAGAAGCTCTTTTTCACCCTCCTTCCACCATGAAAGGCATCATTTGCAACTAACTGCCCACCAGCGAAGAATTCGATGATCTGGAGATGAAGTGGCAGTGTACTGGGAATTTTATTACTATAGCTGGAATAAAGTAAATTTAATGTAAGTGAATGTCCCCTCATGCCCCCCAAACGTCCTCTTACTTCTGTCCTTTTTTTTTTATTTGTCTTTTTCTTCCTGTCTTTGGAAGCCAATCAGTGGTTTGTCCGGATGGCTGGACAGAGGGAACTACTGGCATTCTCCTTACCATCTCGTACTGCAAATAACCCTAGACAGCCATGGGAAGGGAGAAAGAAATATAGAGGCATAAATCCTACTAGCTGTTGAGGCAACCAGGATTAGAGTCTTCATGTAGAGACACAAACTTTTTGCAAGGATGAGACTGTTCTTGGCAGACTAGGGCTTCTAGAAGGGCTGGCTCCTACGTGACTCGGTTCCATAAGCTCCGAGATGAATATTTAATTGTCACCTATTAAGATGCTCGTTGTCTTTAAAGTAGTCAATAGCACTGTTGCTGGGTTTGCCAGCTGGTGAAATCGGGGCCATGTTAGACCACAGCAATGAACCATGACTATCCTAGAGTGGCAAAGTTATAAAAATTCAGCAGAACAACAGTTTGGGCTTTGCTGACATCCACAAGATACAGATGCTTATATGAATGGGACAACAAGAGACTGACTTCGATTCCAGCTCATCCTGTCTGGAAAAAAGATACCTTTAAAATTTACTAACTTTTTAAAAATAAGTGTTTAAGACAATTGGATTCCCGAGTTCTCTCCCTGGGTTAGAATTCCCTTCCTACATTAGACTCATGGAACTAACTTCACCCCTCAACCAGTGTCTTACGTAAGAGTTCTTTGCTTAAATGGCTTAAAAAATGGGAAGAGACAACACACACACACACAAACACATACAGAGCTGTGCATAAGCATATGAAGCATGTTCATGTAAATTATTAAAGACAATATCACAGCGAAGTTGGCAGAAATATGACCTACATAATTGGCACCAGTGGGCTGCATGTGTCAGAGAAAAATAACCAGAAATTAAATGGATATCAGAACAAATCCAAAGTGGTTTCTTGGTTTGACAAGTGAAATTCAAAGCAGGAGGGTGTGAAGTACTCCTTTATTTCCTTAACCCTTTTTGAGTGGTGATACAGACACATATAAATACCCACATTCCGAGTACACTTTCCTCCTCCCTCCCAGTTATCTGGCCTGCAATCAGAAATATGTCAGCCTACTAATTAGCTGCATGGATTTAGCAGCCGTGTGATTCAGCGTGTTGGTTTAGGCATGTGTGCATCAAGCTTATTTGCATTCTCCTAAACCTTTGGAAACAGAGAGCAGGGTGTGGTATTTTCAAACATTTGACACCCTTAGTTTTGAATTTCTGTGTTGAGGATTGACAAAATGACGTAGCTCCTGGCCTTCTTGGAGCTGCAGAGGTTGATGTTTGTCAGCCTCCTGAGGTTCCTCTGAACATGCCAAGGTGGAGTCGATGGTGATCCTCTGAGGCAGAGAAATGACTGTGAGTCACCAGAGTCAGCTGAACAGGACCAATATTCACCCAATCGTTCCTAATCTGCACAGTGACTCATCCAGTCCCAGCTCTGAAGTTTGTTTTTACCGTACTTCCCCCTATCACTGGTCTTTATTGTGATTCTTTTATCTGCCTCTTTATCATCCTCTTTTGACGTAGCCATGTGACAGGCAACACACCTAGAAAAAACATTGCAGGCAGAGTGGTTTCTCTGGGAGAGTGGGGACTGCCAGGAGATCTTGTGGGACTGAACAAACATCTCAATGTGAACACCCGGTGTGATGGAACATGAAATGACATAGAACAAGCGTTAAATGTCTAAGCAAGGGAATTTCTACTATGGAGGTGCCTCTGAAGTCGTATAACTGTCCAGTAAAAATTAATAGGTGAAATTTAATTTATTTCAGTCTAGACATGTGTCTGCATTCACAACCTGGTACTGAAAAATCAGACAGGGTGCAGAAAAGACATGTTGAAGTGACTTGATACCTTGAGAAAACATTGTATGATTGGAAATCATAGAAAGCTCTATCTGTTTAGTTCATCAAACAGAGGGGTGGAAGGTGACTTAACTAGAGTATATGAATACCTTTATAAGCATAAAATAACTAGTGTCAAAAGGCTCTTTAATCTAGTGCAGAAAGGCTCAGCAAGACTCAATGGTTGCAAACTGAAGGCAGACAAATTCAAATGAGAAATTAGGCATATAGTTTGATAATGAGGACAATTAACCACTGGAACACACTATCAAGGGAAGCTGTAGTTTCTTCATCTCAAGATCTCCTCAGTTCCCAGTCCAGATGCCTGGACAGTTTAGCCAGGCACAAATTCTTGTACTCAACAGAATACCAGAGCTGAACTAAATGGTCTGTAATCTATGGGAGCTTAGAGAGTTTGAGCTAATGATGCTTTCTGTTTTCAGTTAAGGCTCAAGGGATCTTCCTCTTTCCTAGTCTTATATCTGACATGCATCAAATGGCACTAAGAAACCTGTTTAAAAGAGCACACATGACCTTGAACAAGAAGGATCAAGGGTTATTGAGATCAGAGCAAAGAACAAATTCCCCCCCTTGTTTCGGATGCCGGTCTAGGTCTGAAAGGCAGCAGGCTTTGAGATACAGCTAACAAAGCCCAACAGCAAAGGTAGGAAGGAATAGATGCAGCCTCCTTCCCCTGCTGTTTTTAGCTAGAGGTACTGCAAGTAAAATAATCTACCACTACTTGATCTGAATTTGCATGATATCAGATTGTATCCATTTACCAGCTCGATATACTTCAGCCTTCAAATACTTTTATTTAATGTATTTAATTCCTTTTGATGCGTGAACAGTGGAAAGCATCCTCATATGAGTTCTGAGTGCTCTGTCAATTATTTAAAATTGCACTGTAATAAGCTTATCCAACCTTTCCAGCAACAGCTCATTATTAAAGATAACCACCTCTTTCCTTCTCTTCAATCCCTTCCTGGTTTTCAAAGACCAGAAGCAGTCCAGGTGCTGGGTATAGTGCCCAAGGTGTTAGTATCCATGGAATTTTTGACCAAAGCCAGGAGAGTTTCAAGGGGTTCAGGATGTCCATGAAGAAGAATCCTGAATACCCCATCCCTCTTTATAATAGAGTCAAAGGATGACAACCATCTCTGTCACAGTCAATTCCTAAGACAATTTACCATGGGAAGGAAGGTGATTTTCCAGCAGATGTGAAGATCAGAAACCAAATCTTTGCCTCTTGTAAATGTTCTTCTTCACCTCAGAAAGGCTTGCTCCCCTATATAGTGGGTGAGGTACTGGCTCAGAGGATGGAAAGCAACCAGCACTTCTTCCCCCAATTCCTTTACATGTTCTATCAATGCTCTGCAGGCTTTGGGAGCCTTTCAGTGCCTTCTTTGTTCTTATATGTCAGCCAGCTGAAGCATTCTGTCCCCTTGAAATCCTGCCCACGCCACCCCTCCTACATAAACCCTTTGATTCCAGATGCAGATGGGAACAAGAGAAGAAAAGGGCAAAATCATGGGAGTGAGGAGGTGGAGATCAGAGACACAGATGAAAAGAGAGGTCTAATTTAGTGTGCCCTCTCCTCTGGAGCCACAGAGGAGCCACATTCTTATGCACATGGCTCTACACTAGTTTCCAGGTTTGTGAAAGAAGAACATGTTCTCACAGCCAGTGCTGGGGAAAGAGTCTTTGCTGCTCCCTAACCCGATAAGATGGTTAATGGCAGTGTCTGCCACATTCATGTGCATCTAATTATTAATTACAAATACATAGGCTTCAATTTCAAATTAAAATGACACATTTAATAGTATCTTTCAGAGCTTGTCAATGCACCATGAGAACTTGATAGTCACAATAAGTTTGCATAGTAAAAATTTTGGTCCTGATGTGAAAGAACTCCATGTTATACAACACGCATACAGATGAAGAAACCTCTGAGTAATATGTTCCTCTGTCTTCCTAGCTAGAGCAGTAGAGGCATTAGTCAGGTGCAGTTCATTTCCAATTTGTGCAAGGGCAGGAGGAGCATTTATTTCTGCCATGGAGTTGTGTGTGTTCCCAAGTATCCGTATAACTTGATGGGAGAGGGCAGAAGAGTACCAGGGAAAATCAGAGCCCAAGTGTTCATCTGTGCCTCTCGATGTGCTTTCCCATACATCTCTGGCAAACCTTACATTATATGAAAAAGGAAAGGGAGGCTCCTGAGGACTGGATCTTAAAAGTGGGCTCCCAGAGTTTCTATGCACGTGGAAGTTGTGATATAGAAATTGCAGTGAATTTTCACTGTGATAAACTTGAAAGTAACGAGGTCTCTTCTTATCCCCAAATTATAACATTTCTACACATGTACTATTCATAGCCACTTAGGACTAAATAACTTGATGGGTAGGCAAAAACATGTAGCTTAAATAAATTATTATTTTCAATTTTAAAGGAACCAAATTAATTTTAAATCACTTTTTTCCACTCTTATTTCTATATTTATGCACTTGTATCTGCTCAAGCACTTGAAAAACCTGCTTCGGGTCCTGTTTCGTGTTGGTTTTGGGTGTCTGCTCCTCATTGTTTTGGTTCTCTAAACTAGATCTGAATCTCCTTCCATGGATATTGTGTTTTATGTGATTCCTGACTTTAGAAGTTACTACAGAATCTATAAAATGGAAGGCTTACTATTTTTAATGACATTTCACTAGCTATTAAACTTCTAGAAAGTCTAGGGAGTTTTCATGATTTTGATGGGTAATGATGTGTTCTAAAACACTTAGCAAGAGTTTTCCCTTGACAAGGAGTAAATAATATTTTGTATTAATGGAAAATCCTCCAAAGATTTTGTCTTTCCCATATGTTTAGTAAATTTTTAGCAAAATATGAGCCCTGTAGTGTGTTTTATGGCTTATTTTAACGCTAAGTACTCTTTTATTTTAACTAAATGCTTTTGTGGCGTTGCATGCTAATAAAAATAAAGTCATAAAAAGCAACTGTGCTCCATAGCACAGGCTTCTTTGTTCTGAATGCTGTGAAGTCTGATGTCTGCAGTGAAGATGAATTCACCATGCTTAGAAAAAGAAATGTTCTCACTTTAGAAGAAAAAAATGCATTTTGAAAAGGCTCATGTTGACCTCTACTCTGAGGAGGAGGGGAGCTTTCCATCTATTCTCCAGTCTGAGACCAAATTTCTGCTCTCTTATTGTGCCTGTGTTACAGATCTCGATTTCACATAGCAGTTTCCTTCTCTGTGCAGCTTCCTGAGGGAGATCTCTTGACACCCACGCGGAGTGAACTTGCAGAAGGTCTACCATTCCCCTGCTGGTTGCTAGACTACATCAGGCGTGACAGATCCTCGTACTGATGCAACTTCTCCCTCACGTAATACGATGGGAGCCTTTTGTGAATGTCATCTCCCATTCAAGCCATGCTCAGTGCACATGCAAGAAATATCCAACACAAAGGAGTATTTTTCTGTGTTGTGTCCAAGCTGCTCTGTTCCACTCTCAGCAAGGTGATGCCTTGGAGAAATGTGCTGCATGGGCACGGGCGATCCGGCAATGTTCCACTGTCATCCAGGCCACTGCCAACACACCAGATTTATCCTCTTGAAAAGACATGTTAGAGTATCCAGAGTAAGAAGTGGCCAGCAATGTTGTGAACCATGCAGCACACTCGAGTTTCTTAGGGACATCTTTTAGTAAGGGGACAAGTATGGTTGGACTGGATGATCTCAGAGGTCTTTGCAATCAGGATTCTATGATTCTATGATACAGACCTGTCCTCTGAAGTTTAACAAGTGTTTTGAATTGCTTTGAGGTAGTGGGGCTGAATTGGTTTCCTGGTTTGCCACCAATCACAGACTTCTAATTATTTCTTTACACTAAACGTTTATCAAGATATTCCATTATGAGGGGTTTTTTGTGTTGTGGGAGGTTTTGTATTTCTGAATAAATGAGTGGGGATGGCAGGATAAGCTTGGGATCAAGAGGTCTAATCCCAAGCTATCAGAAGTTACAGAAAGGGAAGTCTGGGGGAGTTCCATGGGTAAAAGAAATGTACCAGAGGGCTATAGGTGTGTTGGTAGTGTATTCTGGGAATGCCAAGTCAAAGAGATGCCATAAGGCATCTGTAGTGAGGCAGCTCACAGAAATAAAAGGACGAGGTCTTCACCAGGAAAGTAGCCACACCGTGGCCTCCACACTCTTTTCCAGTAAATCAGCCTATTCCACAGCCTCCAAGGGTGCTTTCTTTGAATAGTAGCAGGAGGGTTCCTCCAAGAAAATAGTCCACTTTTAATTAAAGATAGATATAGATCTGAGCTGTAAAGATTGCAGCTTCATTGAGATTACTGGGGGTACAGTGAGATCTGGCTTTGGGGCTTCTTGGAGGAAGAAGATATCTGGAAAACTCATGTCACAGAACAGCCACTCACGGATAGTTTGACATGGGGAACACCCACAGCCTGTCCCAAAACACCTCAAAACACAGGAATGTCTCAGGAAAACATAGTCCTTGGCAAAGCAAAAGAAGAGGGGAAACATTTACTATGGATCATGATACAACCAACAGAGAAGGACCCAGCTGGAAAGAAAGCTTCTAAGCAAGTAAGAATGGAGTGGATGGACACAGTGATAGGAGAGCTGTCTCTGCCAGCAAGATAGGAAATATTTAATTGACAGAGCCACTGAGGTGAGGAAAGATGGGAGAGGAAAGCTGGTACTAGGATTTCTTCATTCTGGGTCAATAATCTGAGACTAAATAACCTCTTGCACCTTGAGTACCAGGAGCACTTCAGCGTGTCAAAATTGGAATTCAGGGATATTAAACTCAGCTCCTAGTGCAATTACTATGCAGATGGTGGAAAATAAGTGTTGGCAGATTTAGTGTGGGTGCTTGGTGAAGCTTGTATCTATCGAAGAAGAAATGGGTAAACACTAAAGAGGAAATTTCAGTTTCTTCATAGCTCTGGAAGATGTGAGATAATAAAAATATTCATAGGGGCTGTTTAGATTCTTCTTTCAGCGAGAAAATAGTAAGCTGCTTGTCCCTCTCTTCTTTGCTGTCATGTTATCTGCAAAGGACAGATCACAGTCTGAGGGGTTTACTTACTGATTCACAGAGTGGAAAGCACTCCTCACTGCCCTCCCCTGGCCTGGATGTTGAGTGAGTCTTGGGTCAGGCCCACAGCACCACATGCCCCACCAGCTCTGCAACTCCATCTGCTGCTGATGCCCCTCCAGCCACCCAGTCTGGTGGGTGCCTCATATCCTTTGGTGACAATCCTTAGTCCCGGGCTCCTCTTGACCTTGTCCTCCTGTTCTCCTATGCCAAAATTTTTAATAATGGTCATATCGATCTGAACGTGTCATGGATCTGCCATTAGTCAAAATAACCTTTCACAGCACTGTTTTGAGTCCAGCTATCCAGGGCATTATGCAAATTCCTGTCCCTATCGTGTCAATGTCTCAGCTGAGTTTTGGTGTGGATAGTTTTTTGGTTTCCCGTTTCTCTGCAGAAAGTGTTGCAAAGTTCTCTCTTGGATGGAAATTAACCAAGGACTAAATTTTTCTTTTCTATTTATTTCCAGTCCAAAGCAGGCACTCTTGGTAGGCAGGATGGCAGCATGAGCTAGTCCCTGCTTGAGCCTAAATGAATAAATATCCTGTCTAAGATACAACATTTTCCAGTGCTGATTAACTTGAGCTGAAAAGATGGATTCTGGCTCCTGCAAACTAAGCTATCAGGGAGAGTGACATTAGATGAATTTTGTGACGTGGTTTAGAGCCAGACTTTGGTAGATAAGTGGGTAACAGCACCATCTACCATTTAAGCACTTTATATTCCTGTGTAGCAAAGCCACTCCAGAAGCACACGGGAGGTGTCCAATGGCCATGCTGTGTAGAAAATCTATTAAAGCCCAATCAAGATCAAGTTTCAAATCCACGCTTGGTGGCAGCATAAAAATACTTGAAAGAGAGAAATAAATCTCTGCTTAATCTCTCAGAGAAAACCACAGTGGCAACTCAATGCAGCCACAACAGAGTGCAGCAGTGGGTTCCTCTGACTGCACAGAGAGAGAAGGGTTTCAGAGCTCTGCAGAAGTGACCCATTTCCAGGCTACTTAAAATGCATTGAGGTGTTGTGAACAATATGCACAAATATGCTGCAGACCCAAGGGGAGCTGAGAGAGAGATGAGCCCTGAGAAAAAGCCTCTGGTTTGATTGATCATTCCTCAAAGGGTGGAACTGCTGAAAGGACCCTAGTTTGGTGGGATTCAATAGCTTCCCAAGAGGAAAGACAAACCAATGCCAACCCAGAGTGGAAGAGAAGCAGTGACAGTATTGGAAAGCCATGGCCAGTGGCTGCACTATCCGAAGGATGGGCAGGAGTAGGGCAAGTTCACCGTCCCCACTCACATTGTTCTATCAGTAATATCACAAGAAGGGACACCTTAAGAGTGAGAAGGGGGTTGTGGCATGCATTCATCATTCAGTGGTGACTTTATAGACCAGTCAGGGCCTGAGTGGGGCATCTCACAGACACAGAGTGGTTCCTCTCCATTGAATTCCTTTTTTTATTTTTTGAATTGGAGGCAATTTTCAGATTTTTTCTATTGCTGCATTGGTTCTAACGAGAGCAGCCCGAGCACGCTGCCAGAATGAGTCAGGGGGATAAGGCTGCACTGATATGCTAGGCCACAGTCTAGTCTTTCACCAAAGCTTTAAATTGGTTGAAATCCAATTTTGTCTCTCATTTGTACACTCAGTGGGGAAATTTTCTGGCAGTGTTTCAGTCTGGAGATTTTTCTTCCTGTGTATCATGCTTCTTCCAATCATAAAGCTGGAGAGAAGTCAAGCTGGGCAATATTCCCTTGGTGTATGAAGAGATGTACAAACTGTTTCTCATTAGAGAAGAGCCAGAATTTGGAACCTCATTTCTAAACAACTTGAGGTTCTGAAAATTAACCTTTTTCCAGGTTTCTGGTCCAAATCTAGACTGGACTAGCTCTGTCCTGTCTGGTCTGGAAGCTTTGGAAAGAGAAGAATTTAGTACTTAAATTAGCTCTGCTGCTGGAGATCCATCATTTTGCTCTGTACCCACTGCACAGGCCATGGACTGAAGTCAAACTCACAGCATGGATAGCAGCAGATCTTTCCCTTGAGTAGAAGTGGGTGACTACATGGCTTGCTTTTGA
Source organism: Dromococcyx pavoninus (assembly GCA_033558185.1). Lineage (NCBI taxonomy): Eukaryota > Metazoa > Chordata > Aves > Cuculiformes > Neomorphidae > Dromococcyx > Dromococcyx pavoninus. The sequence goes on from JAUMJL010000721.1 coordinate 26,881, forward strand.
ATTGTTACAATCAGGTATGGAAAAACAACCCAGGAGATAGGTCGTATTTCTTCAATGTTAATCCACAATGTACCTGAAGAATGTCTCGTTTCAGCATGTGCACTAACCACTAGGCACCTTTTCAAATGATTTAACTTATTGAAACCATTCAATTTCCATCCTGCTTACAAACATGCAAACACTCTTCCCAAGCTGCATCCGTTCTTGCCAGGATTGCCAGTATTTCCAGCAAAAAAGTAAAGCAGAAGCAATAGGGGTCCTTTTTTTCCTGGCAACTTCTGACCAAAAAAAAAAAAGGAATAGTCCTCAACTGCTTTGAAATAATGTTTAAATTCTGTTATGGAAAAAGTGAGTGAAGAAATTAGATGATGATCCCCAGGGATTAAAGATGATGGATTTGACCTGAGTCTAGAAAAAGGTGTAAGATTAACATTTAGTTTGCTGTTGGATTTTTTTTTTTAATTTCTTTTTACTTCTAACATTTGTCTTCTCTCCACAGTTTTGAAATAACCCAAAGGAATGCATGAATGAAGGCCTAACTATACCAAGCTGACATAAAAAATCTTTCAGGTAATAAGTGAATTTATCTTACATATGGACTCAGGCTTTTCTGTTCAAAAGGCAAAGAGAGAAAGCTCAGGATTTAGTATATTTCTCCTATATCCAATGCTGAAATGAAAGGTCTTAAGTTTGTTATCTGAAACTGCCTCTTATTAATGCATCATGAATCTTCTCTTATTTAGTAGTATGTTTGTGGGTTTTATGCCTTAAATCTGTGAGTCAAGAGATTTCCTTCAAAAGAGAACACAAAGGCCTGGAGCCTTCTTGCATAGCTTTAACCAGCAGAAAATGCCTGTGGTATCACCCCTTGATGGAGATAGACAGATGTTTCCTGTCCAGGCAGAAATTGCCCCATTTACCTTCACTATTTATCCTGGAGTGCCAGAAACCCTTCTTTTATTTGGATTTTTCCTCATTTCTCTTCCTTTGACAAGATGGGGAAAGCTGTAGATATAGACCTACCCCTAATTTGTAGGTTACATCTGGACCAGCAAGCAAATCAGTGCAGTATGAGTGGAAGAGTGGGCTGAAGCTCCTGGTGGTGAGGCTCTTTTGCTATGCTACGTGGAGCTTGGGAGTTTTATTTCTGGCTAGATCTAGTCTGGTCCCATGGATCAAGTGCCCCCGTGGTACATGTGATTCAAAGCTGTCCAGGGGACCAGGCATCAACTTGGTCATTATGTCGTATGCCCACCTTAGGCTTTGGAGCATATTTACTGCACATTTGGAGCAGAGCTTTTCTCCAAAAAAAAAAAATCTAGTTCATGAGCATCAAAACAGTTCTGCAAACAGAGCCAATGCATGGTAAATTGATGACTGGGAGATTTACTTTAAAAATCCTCTCGTGCTCTGAGGCAAAATGCTAATGTGGAGGGAGCCTTATGTGATGTGTGGAAACAATTCATTTGGTCCTTCCAAATGTAACTTGATTTGCTTTTTGTGTCTGAAAATATTTCCCATGGATGAGATTTCTGGCTCTCAAAGAGCACTGTCAACTCATGAGGCTAAGAGCAGGAGCTGATGGAGAGAGTTATTTCAGCGTTCTGTGGGGGAGAGAACAGTCACAGTGGGTAAGATTTAGTAGCACTTTGTAATAAATGCATCATCCTTCTTTGAGGCTGTTCTTCCTGTGCTATTGCATTAGTGGCCATTCTTCCATCTTCTTTGCAGGCAAGATTGGCTGACAAGCTGAGCCTGAAGGAGGCAGCTTGATTTTCTCCCTATCTCCTTTACCTGGGTGTTGTGCTTTTGCCAGTGGTTTTCTGTCGTCATTAAGATTATTCTGAGTCAGTTTGAATCCTTACAAACTATTTGACTTCTTGACCTGCTGCAACAGATAATTCTACAGGGTGCCTGCAGTGTGCTAAAAAAATAACAGCTTTCTTCTCATCGCTTCCAAATTATGTGCCTTTTAGCTTACTAAAAATTTCTCTTCCTGCTCTAGGGAGAAGGGAGAAGAAGAGCATTAGGTCAGGATTCACCACAGAGTTAATTTTATTTATTAACTGCAAGCCTCCCACTTCATGGTCTGAGCCTGCTTTCTTTACAATTAAAGAAAAATCACCTAGTGACCACAACAGAAGCAGGTTCACTCTTTAATTTTTCTTATTTCTAGGTTAAAAATCGCTCCCAGCCTTTGTGATCACTTTGCAAATAGAAGCTTCTGCTCCCAAAGGAACTGCCACAAAAATCTGGCTGCAATCTGTTCACATGCTGCTGAGTCTGGGTATTTGGAGATACGCTTTCAGGGCACAGCACACTCAGAAAAACAGTATCCCACTTCTTTGGTGCTCTTCCTACCCCTTGACTTTTACTCTGACATCTTCATTTGCTTATGTCCAGCAATTCCCTGGCTTTCTCTTGGGACAGAGAGCATGCAGTTCTTGGCTGCTGAAATCAGAGGGTGAGGAGATGCTCTTAACTTCACAGGGACTGTTTTACCTTCTGTCTTTAAGGATCTTCTTCATCTGGAAAGATCCAAATAGTGGAAAACCAAACTTCTGAAAAGTAAAATCTTGAATTTCATTTCTCACCCATGCCAGCACTTCCAGGATTATAGCAGCTGCAGGGACAATACTGAGTCTGAGGTAAAGAAGTTCTATAAAGAGAGTCATCAGGATCATCAGAGGCTCCTTGGCAGTCTCCCATGCCACTGTTTATCAGCTGTCACCTTGATATGTTCCTAAGACCCTAAGATGTAGCCCTAACAGCCCTGCAGGGAAGATCCCCACTGGTGTAAAGTGCTTGACTGGTGTCTCCCCTGTACATCACCAACCTACGTCTAAGTGATGCCTTGTACCACCATGCTGTGTCCTAGCAGCTCTCTGGGGGCTGTTGCTCAGAGGGTGCCAAATGCTGCTTAGTCTGTCTGTCTGTCTTTGAGGGATGTGAGTGTGGCACAGAGCTCAAGGCAAGAGGACGCTGTCGTTGAGGGAATGGGCATAGGATGTTCGCCAGCTTCGGGAGGGTCCCCGTGTGTGGTACTGCCACTCAGGAACACAAAATCTGCACTGGCCATACTCTACCAGCTGGACAGGGCTCAATTGACTCTCTCAGGGTCTAAATCCTTGAAATAATTCCAAATACAGGTGCATGACTGTACTACAGTACCTGTGCCCATGACCTGAAGCGGTGAGTGAAATTAATAAGCTTTTTTGTGGCAAAGAAGAAATTGCTTCTCTCATCTATTTTGTTACTCCGCTCCTTGCAATAGGAATTGTCTCTGCACATCTTGATGTGACTACTTTTGGTGCTACAAGATACCAGAAAAACTGAAGGGTCACAGCATAGGTTATCTTGTGCAAAGAAATGGAAGTATTCTCAGGAATTATCGTGGTAGTGTTCATGGCTGGTTTGTTAGGATCAGTTTTGTGTTCAAGATCTCTGAGAGGGACAGAGAGATAGCAGGAGAGAGAGCTGCAGCCTCCTTAAAACTGTGAATAGTGTCCTGGCCTGAATTGTAAACTAGGTGGTGGAGAATATCTTGTGGTCGAGGTGCTGTGCTGGGTGAGGCAGAGGCACACCAGCACCCACATGTGCTTGTACGTGTGTCCAGCACAGCTCTGTGCACCAACACCACGGTTCCCAGCTCTCTATGCCTGGGTTGGCCAGGAATAATCCTCTTTAAAAAGCAATCATTAACTTGGGCAGCAGATGATGTGGATATTTCAGAAGCAGTGTACAGCACAGGCAAGCCCTGAGGACTCAAGTCCCTGAATCAGATGTGGACTTGAGATCCTTGTAGCATCAAAAGTCTTAAAAATGTATTTTTTTTTTTCCCAGTATAGAATAAGAACAGCTTTGTAATTCCAGAAACTTGTCTGCAGAGTTGGAAAGACTTTTCCCGCGCCTGCTGTTTGTGGTCTTACATCTCACAGTGCAATTACAACATTGCACTGATGCTGAGCTGAAGTCTGCTGTTTTGAGCAGCAAACCACAACAATATCAGCGTGGTTTTCTTCCCAGTAGGCTCTGAGTCTTGGGCCCTGCTTTCAGCACTGAAACTGAGTAATGTGCGAAGAACAGGAGCACGATAGGATCTTGGTTAGCACTTCTGGGACACATGGTGTGCAAGGAGATGTGTTTATTTAAGCCCTCACTATAGTCCTAAACTTTTGTGGGGAGATGTGGTTATGTTTAAGATGCTTTCTAAATCCCCTGTTCTCAGAACGGGGGCATCTGAATCTGAAAAACAGAGTCCAAGTTGTTGGAAGTCAGTCCCACTTTATGTCCTCTGTGGTTCTTTCATTTGCTCCTCCTGAGTATGGGGAATGGTGCCCTGTGATGGAGGTTGTATTTCTGAGGCATGCAAGAAATGTACACGTGCACAGAGACAGTGATGTACATACGACCTGAATTCCTTGGAAAGGAAACTCAGTGCCATCGTTTGAGGTAGCGGGAAAAATCATTCCTGCTCAATGTTCTCCCCATACTGCTGCTTATGGGGCAACACCCAGCAGGGATCTGAATTATTAGGTGGGGTCATTTACTTTTTTCTTTTTTAATCTGATGAAAAGCATCTTCACAACTCAAAGACCCGTGAAAATGAAATGAAATAATAAGAAGACCTCATTGCTGCATCTGTTGTCAGTGCTACTACCTATGCTTCAGCCAGTGCAGATTGGATTAAGTGGAGCACTTTGCGTCTCCCTTCTGGGTGGCAGGCAGATGGGAGCAGGAGACAGAAATGAAAAGGGAGAAAATTAAGTAGCATAAACTACCAGCACCAATAGCTGTTCATCTCAGGGTTGTCAGCTCAAAACCCAAGCAGGCTGTAAACCACGGTTATCGCAGTCTGGCACCTGTACGAAATGAGTCCCAGTTTAACAAATACCCACATGGTGTAAAGGTTCATAGTGCTGCTTGCCTGTCTCCTCCTCTTCTCCCTCCTGCAGCATCCCCAGTAAAGTGAGGTCATCCCAGTCTGGCCTTTTGTTCTCCTCCTCCAAAGCATATGTATTTTGTGACTGAATAAAATGCAGCTTCAACCTAAAGAACAGGGGGTACCATTAAAAATTTACAGAATATTTACCAAACCTTCCTGGTTGGTAAGGAAGTGGGCAGAGGGTAGGACCCCGTGGTGTGGCGTTTATGGAACATTTATGTAGTTCCTGCCAGCAGCTGAATAGGAAACAGTGCCCAGGAGTGGTTTGCCAGGGGCCTGTGGAAGGCTTGGAGCCAAGCCTTGTACACGTATTTCAGGGATGGCCTGAGACTGCCACATGCATTTATACAGAATGAAAATGCCCAGCCTTAAGTAAACAAGGTGAAAATTTGCTGTTTCTTAAACCACAAAGTCTCTATCATTCAATCTTTCCTTGTCTCTGGAAGGTTTGCCACAAAGTTTTCATGAGCTGAGAGAATAGGGACCAATTCAGCCAAGTAATTTCTTCACACAAGACAGACCACGTCATTATTAATCCAAGCACCAGATAACTCCCTCAGACACCTGCCCAAAATGAAATAAATAGGCTTTATTATTTTTAGAAGTTTTTCATCTTGAAAATCCTGGGTCAAAACCTGTAGTTTTTTGAGATTTCAGTGGGGCTGTTTTGTTTAACACTTGAGGCCTTGGAGGCAGCTGGTATAGGACGGCACAGCTCCCCTAAAACTGGGGGAAGGTGGTGCAAGTGGATGAGTACATTTCACTGGGTTCACGTGGGCTTGCTTGTTTTCTAAACATTTCTTCTGGTTCTTTTATACTCATCCATTAATTTTGCTTTTTTGTACTTCAATGAATAGGAAAAATATTTGAATTATAATAATTTGATAACCTGCCTTCTCTTAAAAAAGGAATAACAAAAATACATTCTTTCACAATCTGGGCTTTTTTGAAAATGTTTTTAAAAATTATAAAAAGCCTTAAAGTATCTTTTTAAATGTGTTTTAAACTATGAGCCACATGAAAGAATTGGAAAGTGGATAGCTCAAAAATTGGTCACTTAAAAGTATCACTTGTGGTTAAAATAAGAGGCTTTTATTACGTGTGGAGTAAAAGAGATTTTGAAAAAAAGGCTTCATATATGGTGGAAGAAAAATAGCTTTTTAATTCTTTTACTCTGCAATACTCTTTGTCTGTATTTTGGGTACTATATATTTATTCTTCATATGCTCTTCAAAGTCCACATGAAATCAGAAGGTTTGGGATTAAGCAAGAAGTTCAGAAATGACACACCATAACTAGTGCCTCACAGACTTTTCCTTTACTCAGAGTTTCTGTTGCTGTGTAGATGTTCAGAATATTCTCTCCACCTCCATCCCTCTGTGGAGTTCATCTTGTCTTAATCTCCCTTTCCCTGATGGCATAACTTGCCAGAGATGTGGCCAAATGTCATAACCTTACAGTCCAAGTGCTGTCAGCTACTACTAAAACTTGTTTAGTGTCTATGCACCAATATCTCAGCAATGCATCGCACCAGGATGATAGTCAAGTTCATGTGATTTAAGGCTGATAAACTGAAATATAATGACCTCTTCTGTTTAGTAACTGGATGATGTAATTGTCCTGTCTGCCCTAAAAATTGATCAGACAATGGAATGTACATTTTAGCATGTAGGCTGCTTATAAATGGTTGGCATCAACAGTGTTTGGTGTACTTGGTATTCATAATTTATTTCTTTGGTGTTTGGGATAGTTGTTGAGATCACGTGTACAAATATCAGTTCATACACTGGATGGATCCAACTCCTTAAGTCAGCTTTCTGGACTGAATAATGGAAAATGATGACATTATGACTAGTTTAATAGTCTCCTTGAGGAGAGTGTTCGATAATATTAGTCTCTATTACATTCCTGTTATAATTGCTAGCTGGAATATTCATGTAAAGTGGCACTGCTTCAGTCAAAACAAATCCATTTTCAGGGTCTGACCTGATATTTATAGATTATTTTTGTTCTGTTTCTGTCTGAACAAGCACAAGGTGACACAGTAATTCTGATGTATATGTGCTACAGTACATCATCTGATAATCAACACGTTTCATATGGCATGATAAACACGAGAACTCAATTATGTTGATGAATGGACAGTCCAGAATCTGTGGAATTTTTGGAGGCCCACCCCAGGCTGGAGAGATGTGTTCTACAACATTTGGAAACATCTAATCCTCCTGGTGTTTTGTGTTTCTGCATGCCACATTCGTGTGAGTGGGAATCTCTGGAATGAAGAAGGTAGTGAAGAGATAGCAATCCCATTACTTGGAGGTTATAGCTCTGGGCGCAGGCCAGCTGGATGTAGGTCAGCAGGATCAGGACTTATCCATACATGAAACATCTACTGGTTTTAAATGTCCTGCAGATAATTTTATCTCTTTAGCTTGGTGGGCACCAAAGCAGCCAGGGCTGACAGACCCTCCAAGATGGACTATCTGGTGGTGGCAAATATCCATTGCCTTTGTACTGAACTGAGACCAGTTCAAAACGCTGAAGATGGTAGAAAATAATCTATTAATTTCAAGAGATAATGAATCAAGCTTTCAAGGGAGCACTTGGTGATGATTTTCCTCTTTTTTTTTTGGCAGTCCTGAGAGGAGAAATTCTACTTGTTTAAAAGTGAGGCCTTGAGGAGAGTTTATGTAATGTGTGGGATGAAGATCAGTCTTCCTCTGCCATTTTCATGCATTATCTGTAGAGAAGAGATGAAACTGAAGACATGCCCAGCTCACATTTATGGCTCCTTCGCTGGCGAAAAGCTATAAAGCATCAGTGTACAATTTCAGAGAGAAAATGTTATCTTTCCATTTTTCTGCTGCACCTTAGATTTGTGAAGTATTCAAGCATCAAGAGCCTAAAGAGGTACTTGCTTTCGTGCGAGACTCTAAGGTTATTCCCTTAGAGTCACAGACAATGGAGCAATCTCATCTGTAGCTTGGTAACAGTTGTGCAGTACCTGACTCTAAGTACCTGTCAAGATTCCTCCTTTATGCAAAGTTGAGAAAAAATAAGTAGTGGAGGAAAAGGAGGGTTTAAATGAAATATATATATATATATATTTATATACATAAGCTGAAAGAGAGGAAGTGAGGGAGGGGGGAAAGCAAAGGAATGATTGAATACCCAAAGCCCTTCAGGATCTTTCAGGATGAAAGATGCTATAAAATATATTATCACTATTACTTTTATCAATAGTACAATATTGCCAACTCACTTACTTCATTATAGTCTAATTGCAACACTGATGCTGTTACCTGGCTTTTTTTTAAAATAGATTGGAGTTTAGTTTTATCTTTTGCTAGGGAAGAAACTGCTCTGAGAACTCTAGCTAATGTGCTTCAGAGTGACAGAACAAGTATGTTTTATGAAGCCAAATAAAAGTTTGCTTCATCAACTACTGCAGGGTATAAACAACTGTCAACCATCTTGGGGAGTAAACATGCTTTTATTTAATTGCAAATTAAAAAACATAAACCACCTTAAACACAGAACTACTGTCACATCAAATCAATACAATAATTGTGCTCAAGCAGTTGTAAGGCACAAGATGCTCAGGATCTTGCATACTAAAAGTAAATCAATCACCAGAGCAATAAGCAAGTCTTGTAATATATGAGTAGATTATGGTATATTAGCACATTTTGTGTTGTGTGACTGCTTTTCTCCATTTGCTGAAATGTGTTGAGCACTAAGGGAGAACTTTGTGATCAGAAAGTTGTTAGCAATTTCTTTTGTGCTGGTAAATTCCTCTTAATAAGAAAATCCCTGGAATAAAACCTGAGACTTTCAGGTCATACACAAACCCCAGACCCAGACTTTCTTGCCTGACAGTGAGATGTTCTTTATTGTTTTTAGGCTGCTGGATGTGGGGATTTCAAATACATTTTATTATATGTAGTAATGAGGGGAGGCCTTAGAGACTGATGTCTTTGACCTGTCTAAATGATTATCTGCCAGCTTACAAGAATAAAAGGGTCTTAAAACAAATCTCCAGACTTTTGCACTGACTTCACCAGTAACACAAGGTTTGGACTTGTTTTCACTTGATCAACCACTACACATATCTCATGGGCTTGGTGTTAGAGATGCTGTCCCAGACAGGAGAGGCAAATCCACGGATTACTTTGCAGGAGTGCTGAGGGAAGCTCAGAATGACCAGAGAGGCAAAGATGCTCCAGGGTTCACAGCACTTCTTAAAAAAAGAAACATCTGCTTTCCTCTGTTTCTTCCTTCCCTATCCAGACATTTCTCAGCTTAGTCCTCTTACAAAACTGTAAATAAACAGACGCCTGGCAAGGCCAGGAAAAGCTGAAAGGCTCCTCTAGATGCTGGGGGCCTCTGGCTTTCACAGCAGTGCTGCTCTTATCGCAACTCCAAAGACTGATTTCAATACACAGCTTTTTTCATGCTGCTTGTAAACAAAGCTTTACAAGTGCTTAGCATTTGCAGATTTCAGTTGCAGGTAGCTCCTGCCTTTCTTTTCCCTTCTGTTCTTGCTAGACCTGACAGTCTCCCTGTTCAGCCACAGAATAGCCCCAACAAGTGCATTTGGGTAACTCCAGGCTTATCTAAGTGCACGTTGTCACTACGAGGAGGGGCAGAGAGGTTGGAGAGCAGTGGACAGGATTGCTCTTTGCCCACGTTTCTCACCACAGCTTTTGCTCTGAACTGCAGCTTACGGTCGCCAGGTTGGAGAAAGCCAAGGGAGCTAGCTCAGAAGAGCAGCTCCACCTTGCTCTCTGCCAGCCTCTGCAGCCAGGGAATTTGAAACTCATATGAAGGATAATAAAAGGGAGATTATTGAGGTAGAGCTGGAAAAAAGCCCAAAGGAAGTTATTGTACCATATGGAAGTCAATTATCTCCTAGTGTTAACTATTGCTGCCTTCCTCTTTGCATTGGTACTTTACTGCTCTGATATCAAAGAACCTCACCCTGATACTGGGAAGATATTGCCGCTGTGTTTTCCCATCCACAGACTTCCAGGTACCTTACAAAGATGGCTGCAAGTATCTCCTGAGAAACAGAGGCATAGAAAACTTAAATACATTCCCCTGAAAGCCAAATGAAAAACCAGGCAAAGAACCCAGGTGTTCGGAGGCTCCCACATGAGTTGCTGCCTGCACCGAGTGGACTCCTGGGTGCCTTTCACTTTCTGTTTGAAGGTTATGCCAGGGATTCCAGCTTGGGGAACTGCCACGGCACTGCTCTATAAAAAGCAAGAAATACCAACTTGGTGCAAACAGAGATTTATGGAGAAGGGATAAAAGTATTAGTGAGTAACCAAGATGCCCACTGAACAAGTCCCAGAAGCATTTGGCAGTCAGCCCTGGATTCTCATCTTCAGCCTGTTACCCTACTCACGTTTCTGGGGCTCTAGAGTGACAGCACCAGTTTATCCAGATGATACCAAAGAGGTGATAAAAAGGAGTCACCAATTACCTCCAGCTACAAGTGCTATGCGATCGGAAGCATACAGCCCTGCAGGGAGTTATTTGCCTGAGAAAATATAGCAAGAGGTCAAATGCTGGCACTTCTGCCAGACTTGAGAAATGACTCTGTCAGCCCTCTCTCTCTAAGACACCAAGCCTCTCACCAAAGTGCCACCTGCACTGTCAGCTCCTGAAGATGGGCTGAGAGAACACGTCCTCGCAGTGGTGGCCGGTCTTCTGTTTGGAAAGGGTCAAGGGTACTCTTTCCACTGGGATTGAGTTGCAGGTGGCAGTGCCTGGGCTGGAATTTGAGCTGGGTTCGCCCCAGTTCATAAAATTAGGCCACTTTTTGCTCTGGGCTGGGAAGGGTGCCCGGGAAAGGGAGAAGGTGACATGGGACACGTTTGGATCCAGGAGGGCTGTGGCGAGCCCAGCTATGTACGCTGAGCGATTCAAGCTGCTTTCAGGTCAACATCTTAATCTCCTCTGAGTTAAAAAGCCAGGAAACAGCAAGAGGGGCAAATTTCAGATGTGTTGGCTTCAATTAACATCTCCTTTAGGAGTTGTCCTCCAATGGCAGGTGCCATGCATTAGTGTTATTTACGCATTAAGAGACCTATAATTGGAGAACAGCAAGCGTTCTCATCACTGCTGACCTTATTTATGGAGAGGCTGACACCTGAATGTCAGATTTGCATCCATGACTTTTCTCACCTCAATAACCACTCTGATATGCAAATACTGAGTTGAGAAAGAATGAAAATAAATAAAACAGCTATTTGGCCTATCTCCGGGAAGATTTGTGTTTCCTGCGACTGTGCTGAGATGAGACTCTGTCACTTAATCAGGAAGCAAGTGAGAAAGAAATACATTTCAGATGCAGAATATGTGGATTGTGAATTGTAAATAGCCTGCAGTGCAATCTAAGAGAAGAAGCAGGTATAAAGAACATTACAGGGCCATTTGCTGTTCTTTGTTCAGGTATAACTGACGCTTGCAGTCATTTTGTTAAATATTCTGTTTATATGCTTTTCCATCCTGAATACGGAGGGAGTTATTCCAGTCCCTGGAGTGAGGAAGATTCACAAAATACCTGCATTCATGTGCTCAAAGCAAGGCATTAATGGAGCCATGTAAGTAAAGGATATGAAGCATCAGCAGGGAGAGAATCAAGGGAACAAACTGTTCCCTGTTGCAATGCTGATTCTGCCAGGAGATGATACAAAATGAGGAGAAAAAAAAAGGGTTGGGGGTTGGCATGTTCTGGGGAGGAGACTTGGAGAGAAAGGCTGCTCTCTGGGAATTTGCTGGCTGAATAAGGTCAGTTCGTGATAAGTTAAAGACTTACATCTCAGATAGCTTTAGAAGTGCCTTGCTGTGGCACACTTTGTGGACAGAGGGTCTTTTGCCATCACAGAAATGGGGCCTGTGGTCCAGCTGCTCTCCCGTGGCTTAAACGTGCTCTTGTCCATGGCTTAAACGTGCTCTTGCCCATGGCTCTGCCCTGTGGTCTAGGAGGATCAGGAAGATTCACTCCACACAGATCTGATCACCCCAGGCTCTCTGTAAAAACCAGTGGTGACAGATAAGCACTTCTGGAGGGTAATTTGTATCCTAGGCAAGCTGAAGTGCCCTTTCTCTTTTCCATGATTATCTGGACAGGTGATAAGACTCCTAATTTGGTGCCTGAGGTAGCTGCCTAACTTTGGTGGTATGAATCGCTCCCTCAGGGTTTGCAGTTTCATCTCCAGGGACACATGATAATAAAACAAAACAAACAGCCAGGACTGTCCAGGCATTCTCAACTCAGGAACTCTTTATGAGGAGAATACAAACCAATGCATCCCAGAAGGATAAAGCTTGTCTGCATTTGCTTTCTCTGCTTTCCTTGCTACTGTGTCAGTCCTTCTGAGTCCTGAGGGTCTGCCTTACAGATGTGCTTTCTTTAAAACACCACCTTTTTTCCCCTCTACATCCACCTACAATGATTTATTCCAGCTGGTGCCACAGCGAGGTGTCATCCCTCACTTTTAACAGCTTCTGACCTTGTGCTTCTTCAGAGAAAATCCCAGTTATTTCCAGATTTGCAGAGGAAATGGAGAAGAGGACTAATTCTACTGCTTTTGAGGGCTAAATGTATCTACTTAATTGCAGTCCTGTTTGGTAGTCCACTGGTAGGCACTGCCCTCCTTTACTGAATGCAAGGTGCATTTTCCAGACAATGGGTGGCTCTGCAGGACATGACAACACGTGTCAATTGCTGTTCAAACTTTCTATATAAAGAGATGAAACAAAATATTGTATTACAAATCTCCCAACTAATATTTTGAGGATTAGCATTGAAGTGGCTGAAATGCAAAAAGTAACACTTTCTGAGAATTTCTTTTTTTTTCAAAACAATGTTTTTTTCCAAAACTGGAATACATTTACATTAAGGTTAATGGTATGAAATGCCAGAATGCAAAACATCTCAACATTGTCACATTCCATGACTTGCTGATAGGATGCTAACTTTTTCCCCTCCACAATAATGTTTTTGTAAAATAGTCAGAAGTGTTACTTTGGAGGAAAAAAAAATCCAAACTTTGACACCTTTAATTATGTGGGAAGTAGGAAAACACATTGGCTGGTGGTCCAGATTTATGTACATGACAGAGTGCCAGGCACAGATTTATAACTGCTGCTATAAGAGAAAAATCAAGCGCTGTCTAACTCAGGGGTATAATTCTCTCCATCAACTTATGTCAATAAGAAAAGTATCTATCTTGTGACAAGAAAGAGCAAGGTGCTTATAAAGACTGAGTTTATCTTAAGAGGGATGGGGAAGAGCATGAGATGAGCTGCCCTATACAATGAAGAAAAGTACCTGTTTCACCACGTTATTCACAGAGAGCTTATCTGCTCGGTTCACAGACGGCCGAGTGGAGATGCTTTCAAGGCCTTGCTGGCAGACTCATCCACGGAACTGAAACCTGTCAGCATGTGATAATTTGTGTTATTCTATATTTAGAACAGCAAGTCACGGTTGCAGTTGTTCGTGTCTGGTCTTTGAACTGTCAAGGAGAAAGCAAGGCTTCCTTAGATGAGCCTGAAAGTCCCCGAGCAACCTCTGCCGAACAGATTTCACTGCTTCATTTCACCTCACTCAATACCAACGTTTATTCAGATGGTCAAACACAAGGTGAGGTAAGGGTCTGCAGTAATTAACAGCTTCAGCTCGTAGGTCCAGGCCTCTTTGTGACTTCCATCTTTTGCTCATCAATACAGAATTGTAGTTCTTCAGCCTGGATGAAGCAGCCCTACTTGTGGGCATCCCTCTGGATCCAAACCCCGTGGCTGTATGGTCAGAACCTAAATTACAGCAGTGATCTGCATGGTTTCTGATTGAGCTTTTTCTTCCAAATTATTTTTTTGACAACATCTGGCTGGGATCCCAGTCCTCTGCTTGAAAATACATTTTTTGAGTCTGATTTTGCCACCAGACTAAGATGAAACTGAAAAGATTGGAAATACTGTATTAAATGAACCCTCTTCACATCCCACGTTCCCATTGAGCTTGGGTCAAAGTGTAACATTTCAACATGACTGAAACATTTAGTTCCAATGTCAGCTCTTTAAAACAGTACTTTTTTTCACAAAGAAACATCCATTTTTCTTTTCAAAAGCCTGTTTTGAGCAACAACATGACAGCTTTCAATTCTGAGGCTGTTACAAGTGGGACATACCGATATTATCTGTTCCATTTTTTGCAGAATGAAATCTGATGACAATCAGGAAACTGTCACTATGAAAACAACTTTTTGCAAATTCTCCCTGTCCCCAGCAATCTGGCAAGTATAGTCTCCTCATTACACCCTTCCCAACTGTGCTCTTTGATTCTTTCCCCCCCTTTCTTTTTATTTTTTTTTGCTTGTCAATCAAAGTGAGCTTAAGCTTGGCAGCCTGGCTCAACCTTGGCTTCTTTGCTTGGATCAGCTGTGTTGCAAACCTCTCTGCTATGTATACCTGTCCTCCAAATAGAGGCCTGAGACAACCAAGGTATTTTCCATGAGTCATGGAGCAGCCACCAGATAGCAGTGCTATTCCATTTGTGTGGAGTGCTGTTCCATCTGTCTGGCACCTCTGTCCCATTCTCAATTCTAATCCATCCATTTCTTCCGTTGCTGAAATCTTTTCAAATAGCAGAAAGACATGAAAGTAGGAAGAAAATGGAAACGTTACCTCTATTACTTCTGCCATAAACTGTGAATTTGAAGCTATTCACAGAACAGCAAAAGATAGTCATGACAGGATTTGGTAACTGCTGAAAATGTTGAGTCACAACAAGAGAAGCTAATTTGTCTGTTTTCTGTTTGTTTCAGTGGCAGGTGAAGGAGGGTTGATTTAATTATTTTTTAAAGAGAGTGAGACAAGTGTTGATTTAGCAGTTTAGTCATCAAAGTAATTCCACTTACAAAGTTGCAGGACTCCAGAGAAACATGAGCTGGAATTAACATCCTGCATGTAGCAAAGTAAGAGCTTCACAGATTTTCTCTGTAACATGCAACAAAAAGTTATTTCATGGGGAGTCTTCTGTAGAAACTGGATTATAAAATATCTTTTAGAATGAAATGAGCCAAAATACTGAACAGACAAAAATACAGAGAAGATTAGACATGAAGACGTTGCCTGGTGAATCAGTTTCAGCATTTAGAAGATCAGTTGCAGAGTATGAGCCAAATTAAGAGGTAGGTGCAAGGAGAATGGGAGAAATTCATTCTAAAATGGATGTTGAAAAGAAACAGAGAGTTGATGAGGCAGGGAGAGATGAACCTGATCCTTCCAGGTGGCAGGAACTTCCCCAAGGAACATCACAGTTCCTGCTCTGAAAGCAGGAGAGAGTCAAGCAGGGCATAAGGAGAAGAAACCACTTGTGACAAAATTGGAATAACAAGTTCCTGCACACTAAAAGATCATATTTTTATGCAGGGTACAGTGAGGTGCATTTTGTGCTGGCTCACGGAGTCCCTAGAAATGCTTCTCACCCAGTGAATCCCATAACAGCTTTGCGGTAATGGAGTGGAAGGGAACGTGCTTTGAGATGCCAAGGGCCAATTTCTAAAGTTGCTGGCACCTAATTTATGAGCGTGGAGCGTGCTAACCCGGGCTCTCACTGCCCCGTTGGCCATCTGGGCTAACCAGCCCCATGGCATAGAAGGCATGATTTCTACAGGTGCCACAGGCATCGAAGGGCAGAAGTGTGTGTGCACAACTATGCCTGTCCGATTCCCATTTAGAGATGATATACAGGGTAAAATGTACATCCAGGAGAGCAGGTGTCAGGGAGAGCAGCAAGCCATGGAATATTTCTGCTTTTCATCACGTAGTGTCCAGTTCCTTTGCTCTGCTCTCTGTTCTAGCCTAGGGAAAAGCCTAGGAGTGAAAAAATGGAGAAATTAAATTAACTGAAGATCAGGCTTGGGATCCATTTGGAGTAGATTTAGCCCAGATTTTTGCAGGGAAGATTTTGGGAAGGGTGAGATGGCAAACTTGTGTCTTGGCTGGTTGATGAGCCCAAGGGTGAGTTTACAGCTGCATACGCTCAGAGGGCAGAGGAGCAATGCCCAGCCACGTCCTGCCTTTCTGCATCCCCTCCCCCCCCAGTAAGTGGAGGCTCAGAGACTTTTTAAAGACACAAAAACTCAAACCCTCTTTGTGGATCACAGAACCACAGAGCTGGAAGCAGCTGAGAGGTTCTTCAGTCTGTGGTAGCACTGAGCTCCACAAGGTAACGCTTCACAGAAAGGCTTCGAGCACGTGTTTAACAGCATCTGACAAACCTAATGCTAAGGAGACAATCTCTGGAATTTAAGCTGACTGTCCCCAGAGACCTTGTCACAGCTTTCCAGGTTTCTAATATGTTTGAGGTAAGGGCAGAACTTTGAAGACAATTTCCAAAGAATCCACATTCTTTCCAATCCATGCTTAATCACTTCCCAGAGAGCTAGAGGACTCTTTATAGTTAATATCTGTTTAATTTGACTACATTTTCTTTATTCTAGATGTGAATATTTGACTTAAATAAGTCTCTGACAATACATTGTTTATTCTTATTTTAAGCCTCCTTTTCTGTGATAAACAGAGAAAAAAAAAGAGGGAAACAAGTCAGAGGAACAAAACTAAGGAAAATAAGGAAAGTGAAGAATGTCAAAACTGAATGTTTCACTTAGATTCTATATTTAAAAAAAATCTAATAAATAAAATGATATTCTGAAGAATAAAAATATGTTTTGCAAAAGATCCTGCTGAATAAGAGCAACATTCATTCATGTGTAAATTTGATTTTTCTATTTTTCTACCACGTTCCTGTTCAGCACCATACAAACACTGTAAGAAAAATGGCCTGACAAGTAAAGAATTCAGAAAGGCAGCCACGGTGCTTCATTCCTTTCCTTAAATCATTGACCGTAGCCCAGTGATAAACTATGGGTTGGGCATGAAGATACAATCCAAGGAGCTGCTGGAGTTATATTCATAAGGGAAACAGTTACCATGACATTGGTTTTCATCCTCAGTCTCACAAAACACCTTCTCATTTTGTTCATAGAAATTGAAGGCAAAAATCTACCGTTCATATTTGCTCCCTACAAGTTCATATTTGCTCCCTACAAGTCCCTACTGTAGATACAACAACTGCTTTTCTGACTGTCCCTCATTTCAGTCACATCCTTCCACAGTTTAAAGCTGATCCTTTTTTAGAAGATGTGGAACTTGTGATGTGGTCTTTTTCTTTTGAAAATCCAATACATCTTCTGGTGCTTAAATAAACTAGAGGAAAACTCTTTTGCTAATTTCTGGCTTAAGCGGAGAAACAAGTTCTTTGTACTTAAAACTTTTTGTCTGTTAAAATAATTATAATAAGTACATGATAAAAGACTGCTTAGAAATAAGACAGATTAGCTCAATTGCTGCTGTACTGATTTTGTAGTTGATGAGGCTTATTGTATTAATCAATTGTCTGCAACCCAGAAGAATGGCAGAAGTGGGATGGAAAGTAAATATATTGAAATTTCAGCATTTTAAAGAGTCTAGGTGGATGCTCATCACTGCTGAGGCCAGTCTAGGGGTAGGAAACAGGGCAAAGTACAAGTTATCATTTATACTGTAAAAAAGTGGAAATAAATAAAACCTGCCACACAGCCTGATTTCAGTAGCTCACGAAATGTCAAAGTGCAAGTGCAGATACATAAATGGAATATTTCTTTTTAGATGCTGCATGCAATTTTAAACACCTGCAAAAGTAAAATGTAAGACCTGCAAGCTGAAGAGGCCTTGAAAATCCGTGCATCTTGGAAGAAGTACACTGTTAACAAAATTCACCCTTGAAACCTGTGCTGCTCCAGCCAGTCTTTGCAGCTGTCATCTATGAAACAGGTTGGAAAATTCAGAGGTCCATGATTTTTCACTGAATCCACCCCAAGTTTTTCAGGCTGTTGTGATGTACTCAGTGAAGTTCATTTTCAGCCTCCAGGACTCACAAATTCTGAGGTGCTATAGCAGTTTAGTCTTGTAGCATTTTTTAGCATATATTTGAACAAGCCTTGTGAGTCTCACTAGAAATTCTGCTTTCAGACACACATCAGCTCAACATAATGAAGTAATGAAATGGTCCCTGTTGGCTACTAATAAAGTTTCTAGTTAGCTGGTATTTATTTAGAATAATCTTGAAAGGAAATCTTCTCCCACAACTGCTGTGGACCCATCAGTTACTCTGTGCTCTGGAGCAGGAATGGGTCAAAAGCTTTTCAGAGAGTCTGGCGAAACAACTCCCACATATCTCTCTCTTTGGCATGAGCAGCCAGAGCTTTATGAAACAATAAAGATAATTACTCAGATTGCTTAGATATAGAGGTCCTGTTGTCTTGATTCATTGCTTTCTGTCCTGGAGTAATTATCAGAACATGGATGTTGCTACACATCACCTATTGCCTCTCTGTGTTAAACCCCAACTTGCCCTCATAGCAGAACGATTGTGACTGAGCACGGTTTTGGGGACAGGCTCACTCACAGCACACTGTAATTGCTCTTCAACAGAAGATTTCTACATCCAGGTTGGTCTGTCTTTGGGTACTCCCAGAGAAGATAAATGGCTATTTACTTTAATGGGATTCTTGGTGTCCTTCAGTTAAACACTATGTGTGTATTTAATGGGGCAGGGTCTTCATACTCTTATGTTTGCAGAACACTGAAAGCATTTGTCAGTACTTGATCAATAATAAGTAATGTTGATTATAAGTGCCAGGATGCAATGAAACCTATCCTGCATTTTCAGTGCCAATTAGAAGTATTTATTTTGTGCAAGTGTGGTGAACTTGGACAGTAAATCATGCATTGATAAATCCATGATAGATATATTGTAAGGAATTATGCGCATCTATTATTTGTGACCGTTATGGTGAGGAGGATCAGATGGGTCTAAAGTTTGCTCCCCTGCTAGTATTTAAATATTTTATGATATTTTCATTACAAAATTTTTTTCCTGTTAAATATGTTCTTAAACATCAGTATGGGGCAGGAATATGTACTCCAAAGGAGCAGTGGTTACAGTTTCTGACTACAGTTTATCACATGACTCTGGGCAAAAGCTGTGCTTCAGCTATACAAGTCCTCAGTGCTAAACTAGTGAGCATCTGACTTTCATCACCTGCAATCAAAGTGGATGAATTGAAACCAGGAAGCACCTATTTGTCAAAAACATTCAGAGCTGTTAAATCACTGAGCTATACGATGACACCTTTGTTCCTATTAGGGCTTGAAATGTGAGAATGGTGTGTGATGCCACCACAGCACACCCTGTGTTCACCCAGTGGTCCTGGAGGCTTGGCCACAGCACTGCAGATGGAGCAGATGCTGCTAATGCAAAGCACCTGCCCAACACAGGAGACTTGCCTGGCTCAGAGAGAGGAAACCCTGATAAGGAATACCTTGGAAACAGGTCTAGTAACCTAGGCAATTTTTCCTTCCTGTCACCATGGAGCTACAGAGAATTGCTGCTGCCTTCTATACAGATGAACCTCAAACAGGGGACAGACAGCACGAGACAACTGAAATCTGAAGCATCTCCCTAAGCTGCTTCATGTTGTCATCAGCTGTCATCAGCTTGGGGTCTGAGGTAGGTGGTGGTACTAGGGCAATCCTGCAAGGAGTACAGGTCAGAAGCGACTGCCTGCAGTTTTAGGGAATTTCCAGGCTCTATTCACTGCCCTGAGGAAGAGAAAGGATGTTGTTCCCGACAATGGGGTGCAGTTGTCCTGGGATGAGGAGCAGCACGGATTTCCATATCCCCTTACAGATGGTGGAATGGGGCTGGGTGAAGCTCCTCCTATTCTCCTACATGAACCTGTCCTAACACAGTGCAAACCCAAGAGAATCTGCTCCATTTATCCCCCTAAAAGCACCCTCTCAGAAAGGCACTTGCTTTTCCATCAATCTACATCGTAGGTACTTAATGGAAGGAAAAGAGGTACAAAAGTAATGTTCTGAATCAAAATCAGTATATTTCTTCTTTGGAAAGGTATAAATCATGAGCTGACAAGTGTTATGGGAAACAGCAGAAGAATCAGGACTGGGAGTTGTTAAGATTAGCACAGGCAAAACCAGAAAAAAAACTAATGGTGGAATGATTAGATCACCACAAATTGAGGTGAATTCAGCCTCCAGTCTAGCTCTTGCATGTAGCTCAGTACAGACCTCCTCAGTAGCTCTCTCCAAAGTGGGACTTTCACCTCTGCATCAGTGCCTCAGTTTTGCAGAAGTCAGCACTATTGCTGAGACACAAAATATTGAGGGTGGAGGGACCGGTGGAGCTGCGGTTGCTGCCAAATCAGCTGAAACCCACCCAGCCAGTAAGTGCTGATTCCATCTCTACCAACATAACGATCCAAACAGCCCAGTATGGAAATCTAACTGGCCCAACCAGTATATGCCTGGAGAGCAGTGGTGTAGGGATGCAAAACAGCCTCGCGGCCTCAGTGACTGAGGAAGGATTCAGACTGGAACATCTTTGTGTATCTCTGTGTTACACCACACGGTCAGGTGCTCCTGGTGTGCAGAAATGCTGCCAGTGAATGATTTCCAGTAAACTCCTTCTAATGACAGACAAATCAAAAGAGAAAATGAGGAGGGTCTAGGCACTCCTGTGGCTTGGAGAAGCTCTCCTTGGAGGCAGCAGCTATCATATCTCTACCTAACAGGTTCCTAATACCATCCTGTCCTGGCACTGAGTCAGAAGCTCTGAAAGCACAAAGGGCACCTGGAGCACGTTTGCTGTTGCTGACTCAGCATTCTTATTATTTTTATTTTGCACTTACACAGTGCTGGCATTTTGTGGCTGCAATCCAGCTTGAGGAAGGCATGCAGAGACACACAGAGTCCCTGCCCCAAACAATTCACATATTCACTTTACAATGCTACTGCTTCAAGCCACTGTCACAGATTATGTTACAGGTCAGTAAATAGACAGGTGGACATTTTTTCCTCCAGCCTCTGCTAAAGTCCTTCCTCCCTTTGAAAAATCATTTATCTTCTTCTGAGTTAGTTCTGATTTTTTTTTTTAATTGATCAAATGTCTTTTGAAACTTTGGGTCTGTTTTTTCCTGCTTTATCATGGAAGAAAATAAGACAGATTTATGGCTCCATGTAAAACTTCAGCCTTGTTTATAAATTGCTTGTGATTGATTAAGTAATAAAAATGCTTTTAAGACAAGGAGGTAAATCTCCCAGCTAATTGCTCAGTGTTTTACATTATAACCTTGTTACAGTGGCTGGGTTGGACAGCACTGCTATTTCTCTCCCATGAGTCACACTGTAAAATTCATCCCCAGTATGCTGCTCTGCCCTGACCAGCAAAAGGCACAGACTGGTAATTAATGGGTCAATAAACAAACCAAGTGATGCAGCTGAAACACAAGAACAAATCTTTCCCTTTCAAAGGTGATTTCCTAGGTGGAGATGATTTCTCAGGCAGGAACTTCACCAATTTCCAGCAATGGCATAATAAATACAACAGAAGAGTAGACTGTCTGCCTCCATCACAGAGCCTTGGGTGAAGAAATCACCAGCAGTGAGGTGGGCATGTTAAAAGTGGGTAAAATGAAGAGTAACTTGGAGATGCTGGTGTGATTCATAAGCAAAATGCCTTTGCTATATGACTATTCTCTTATTGATACACAGCGGGGACCCAGTTCATATCTTGGACTTTAAGGACCACGAAAATACATACAATGAATATTTAACAGGAACTCAGCAATCCAAGATTTATTTTCACCTTGTCAAACTTAAGCTGCCACAGAGAATGGAAGGGTTGTCTATTAATTGAATGTTTGAGATGGTTCCTCTAACAAATGTTGGATCAAGAGTAAGTTCTGATAGTAATTTTGATATGGTTCAGCAACACATATTTATCTTCCCAGAGCAACCCACGCACCAGTTCCCCGATTCCAGGCTCATGCAGAGTTAAATCAGATCAGTCTCTCACATAGTGTGAGGCAGCACACTTCTACAGCCCTTATTCACAACAAATACAAACCAACCGGTAAATCCAGACCGGCTTTGAAGACCTCAGCGAGGTACCAGCCTCCTTCCTGGGCTCCCCAAATCTGGGGGCATAAATGAACTTCCATCCTTTTCTCCTTTTTCTGGGTTGTTTTTTTTTTTTAAACAAAGTGGTCAATTAGTCTCTTGACTCCTTGGTACCTTCCAGGCGTTCATCAGCGTCAGAGGCAGGAGGCTGATTGCTGGGGCTGATTGCGGTGTCGATGCAGCTGATTACAGGGCCTTAATTGTGATGACTAGAAAAAGACTAAAAAGCCATCCAGCCTTAAAACCCTTGGGGAGAGTGGGTCCTGCTTCTGTGGAGCATTTGACAGCATCTGATTTGGCACCCAAGTATCCACTGAATGGATACTTGGGTGAGGATAAGCTCAGAAAGAAGCCACTTTTTCAAGGAGTTTTTTCTGGGAGAGAAATGGAGGTGTTTTTCTCATAGACCCAGTGTTTCCAGATAGACTCACACAAGCAAACCCATCCTGGCACTGCCAGCACCTTCAGCAGACCTCCTCATGGAGGGATGAGTGATGCTAACAGAGGTTGGTTGCAAAAGGCTGGGTGCAGCCAGTCCTCCCTTCGCAGGCTCACCTGTCCGAAGAGATACTTCAAATTAGCACATGAGATTTTGCACACTTGCATGGTAAAAGATGAACTGGAGGTAAATGAGCCCTCTTTATCACTAAAATCAAAATAATGCCTTGACACACAAAACCTGCCAGCAAGCACTTCTTCCTTTCACAGGCTCACAAACTTCTCGGTGTGGCATGACAAGATGATCCCTCAGTGCTGATGGCAGAGTATTGGGGAAAATAGCTTTGGAGACTTCTAGCCTTAACTATACTCCTTTATACACCATGTATCTACTTTCCATATTCATTTCCTTAATTGTATACTTTATCAAACCCCATGTTCAGTTGTTATAGCATTTATGTTTGCACCATGTTTGCCCTAACCTTACTGTCATGGCTTCATTATTGTTATAGCCAGCCCTTGCAGGTGTCTTATCAAAATGCCCAGACCCAAAACCATCTGGGATCTAGTTTACCTGCATTCCAGTCTAATGAACAATCAGATCCTTATAGTCTGCTCTCCAGTTAATGCAAGGCCAGACTCGAGCTTTCAATTAACACAAAGCTATGTTACTTGATCTAGCTGAAAATCGAACAACAATCGTTGTACCCATTACTCATTTACTCATGCAAAACTCTTGAAAAAGGCTTCTTGAGGGTCTCAGGTCTCTTCAGCATGCACTGCTCTACTGCTGCCAAACCTTCATATCATCAGTAAGACCCAGCACAGCTTGACCTAAGAAAAGACCTGGAGATTGAGTGCAAAATGCATTGTTTTCTTCCTGAGCCTGGCCTTACCCACACTGCTTTGCTGCCCGCACACACCTCAAAGAGCTTTCACTGTCTTTGCTGGTTATTTTATACCTCTCCTCTGAATCTTAATTATATAATAACAGAACTAATCAGTCCCAGATGTAATAAGTCACAAGGGAGTGTTTTGTTTCCTCAGCCCCCACCTTACATATGCTGGTTTATGCAATTAAGCAACCCTTCTGCATCCCGGTGGAGTGAATACATGACCATGTCTCAGTCAAAGAGCTTAAGGCTTGCTGCTGCCTGAGGCTGGGAGAATTGACTTCTCCCTTTCTTGTGTCCTTAGAGAAGATGAATAAGAATTCATACTGAGAGGGGAAAAACATATTTTATTTTGCTGGCAGAGTGCATGTACAATAAAAGTATCCTTTTTAGTAAAAATCAATGATGACTTAACATACACACTAAATGCTGCAACATTAATAAAAGATGCTACACATAAAATTAAACTTAAATATGCAGTTTGCTCAGCTATTTACAACCCACATTTCAGGCCTTATCATGCTCCCAGCAGGGAGTAAAATGGTCTAAAACAGCTATCAGATGGAATAAAAGAAATATGGTCTCAACACAAATAAAACAGCATCCCCAAAATTCCTGGTTGATCTCCAGTGGCCCCTCCCTATGAACTGGGGTTAGCAAGTAGGTCTCAAGCACAGATGAAGGTTACTACCAAGCAGAGTGATGCAGGGTGCCAACACTGTAATGATTCAAGCACCAGCAATGTAGAAAAGGATGGATATCTGAACATAGGGCCCTGAAGGAACTGCACAGCTCATCTGCCTAATTCAAGGCAGGGTTGACTGTATTATATAGTACTCAACAGATGTTTATGTAGTCAATTCTTAAACACGGGCCATGCTGGGTGCTGCAGCATTGTCACAGAGTTTATTTCAGTGCTTCACCAGTCTTCTCATCTCTTGGTTTACCTTAGTACCTGCTCCTGGTGTAATTTAATTTCTTACTTCTTGTCCAATCTTCAGTGGGCTTCAGAGACTATTGCCTTCTTTGCTGCAGCCTTTTTGCACGACAGTAGTTTTTTCTTTCTCTCCCCCCCTTCTGTAAGTCAAACAGCCCCATTTCCTTCTCTGGTTCCTTGTGGATCATGTTCTCCAAACCCCGGATGTTGTTGCACTGCTCTCCTCCAGCATTTCTCCAGCTGATCCACTGCTTGGCTGCCATGTGGTGCCTTTAACAGGCTGCAGTTCTCCAGCTGAGCCTGCATGACTCCAAAGTCAACAAAAAGCTGACTTTGTGCATCTCACAGGCCTTTACTGCTGTTTACGTATCCCAGCATGGTTTAGCCCTTTCTCAGCAATGTGCCCTTTTTGACTCCTGTTCAGTTTAATGGTAACCCCAGATCTCCTTTTATATAGTTATTTAACCAACTGTTGCCAGATTGTGTTTACTTTGTTGGACATTCCTCCTCATCTCTTCTTTGCTGCATTTTAAGCCTGTCTTCCAGTGTGATTTTAGTTGCTCTGAACAGTGTTGTGACTAAATTTAATAACTTTATTTTCTATTTTATCATTTTGATTGTTAATAAATATATTAAGCAGCACCAGCTAAGAAGCATCATGTAAATTCTCCATGAGACATACCCTGCTAATCTAACAATGAACCATTTATTACTCTGGATATAGCTTTTCAAACAGCTCTTCACAGAAAATATGAGTGTATTTCCTAAGTTTGTCATGAGCAAACACAGTTATAACCTTAGAAAACCAAAACAGACCATAGATAATGTGGTTTTTCAGCACAGTCTCTTACTCTGGAGAGGTAGCAAAGTAGTTTACTCTGATTTTCTTAACCCATGCACATAGTCTTTGCCTGGTAACACCCCAACAGTGAAAGGGAACTGTGGAATGGATATCAGTGCAGGAGGGAAGGCAATTGCCTCGCGCAGAGATGTGCAGATGAGCTCCAGAGAGAGGGGGTACCTAAGGAATGGGGAGAAATGAATGAAGAAGGGACAAGCAGTTCTCTCTCTGAGTGAAATCTAGAGCTCATAGTAGTATTTTTGGGCTGATACCATGGTAACTCTAAGGACACACTCATGGAAAAGTGTAGCAACAAATATATGTAACTGTCTTGGCCGATGAAGCAAATGCAGCTTGGAAAAAACATGTGTCGTACCACTGGGTCAGACTAAACAACCTGAATGGTTCCTTCTGGCTGTAACTCTGCCAGCTGCAGCAAACTGCTGCTTCAGGACAGAGAAGGATCTGGTTCCTTCCAGACACTGTCAGTTTTGCTGAGGGAAAAAGAGGGATTCCTACTCTAGTGCCCTGGATTACAAGTCAACACCTCTAAAGATAACCCTAAAGAATGATAACTGTCACTATCTTGCAGTGGCTACTGTCATACTGGAGGGAAGTTTCCAGTGACTGCAGTAAGCTTTAGGTCAAGTCCTTTTTAAACAGAGTTCAGTCACAGGGAGAGAGAAGGTGATGTCCCCATTTTGCTTCCTATACTTTCTTTATTTAATGCCATCACTCCTAGTAGAATACTCAGTGAATACTTGCCCTCTGTGTGCTCCAAATAACTGAATTCCTTTATTATTTATACCCTTAGATACAGAGCAACTTTTATCACAGCCCCTGCTAGTCATTGGTTACCCACATAGGATATTTTTAGCAAAGTTAATCTTTCCTCAAAAGTCACTGCCATGAGTTCCCTGATCATTCCAGTCGCTCTTTGCTGAGCTTCCTCCACGCTACTGGCAGGATGTACTGCACAGCCTTTTGTTTTTTGAAGATCCTCTTTGTGTTTTAATTCCAACTGACAGGAAATAGCACGGTGATGCTGGGTGGTGTGAGTCATGGAAAGTGCAGAATTAAGGCCGTGGGATGCATTCCAACCTTGACAAGTGCGAGGAGGTGCAGGGTATTGAGGGACTGGAGGTGCTAAGAGGGAAGAGAGTTGTGCTGTTTCAAGATTTTGCAACAAAACTTGAAGTTATAATAGTTCATCTATTTCAGGGCATTGTTCAGAACTCAAAATTGAGAGCTGTGGATAATTTTAAGGAAAGGAGTCATTGAGTTCTTAAGACTTTACCGTCGCCCTTTGGCTGTGAGATTCAATGTGCAGTTCCCAGCCTCATGTGGCTGGGTAAGGTCTGCACAAGGACCACTAAATCTATCTGCAAGCAGATGCAGATTCACAAACCTGACAGCTTACCAGCCTGCACTGTAAACTGAAATACCCTCAGAGGAAACTGAGTTTTGCCTCAAGATTTTTCAGCCTGTTACTCAAACTGAGAACACCTCTCACATCCTGTGTTAGGCAGGGTAGAAAGCAGTGCTCCTCCTCATGGCTGTCCTCACTTCATTAAATTAGGATCCATTAAACAACAAAAACGTGTCACATATTGTCATGTTCCTTTTTTTTTTCCCTAGAAGCAGCCAGAGGCTTGAGAACTGTCCTCCTTGTGTTGTTACCATGGAGAGAATAAAACCTATGAACATTGCTATTTAGGCTTTTCATGTTATCCATCAGTCAGAAGAATGAACCAAGTTATATGAACTAACTTCCCTGACCTGAAACATGGAGCCAACACACAGCGCAGCAAAGCCTCCATATCCATCAGACTGTGCTACTGCTCAGGATCAGCTCACTTGATAAAAAATAGCACCATTTGCAAATCTAAATGCTCTTTCTTAGCTCAAGCCTTGAATGGAGTTGGAAGGAAGAACCTGGATCATTTTGAGAGAGTCTGTGTCAGGTCCAGAAATGGGTCAAAATCCTGCAATCTGACCTATCCCTCAAAAGCATGCAAACAGAGAGAGGTGAGTGCTCTCTATTCCCTTGTTTAGATTCTTACTGTGCCACTGCTTTGTATCCCAAGAGAATTCCACTTTGAACTAGAAATAAAGACTGCTGTAATTGGTGCCCAATATCTCAAAAATTGACACAGTCAGGAAGTTAATCTCCACTTGCATAATTTCACTGATTCCAGCAGGATTTACAGCTCCCAGTCTCTGTGCTGAGAATAAAGCCAGTGCAGTCTGGCTCTCCTTTATTATCCCTCTTAAAGTTTATGTCTTCAAATATGGTCTGGTTATGAGTTAACAATACTGAAAAGATCAATACCAGAGTCTGACTAGGAGAGCTCAAAACATGTTCATAAAAGTTAAATTAGAATCATAAAATAATTATGGGCTCCAGGTTTGGATTTTTTTCTTTTTTCTCTTTTTTTTCTCCCTTGACTGTGCTGCCTGATTTGGGTGGCAGTTTGCTGGCTGATGGGGGAGTCGATTCATGTCTATCCTCCCTCCTCTGTCTTTGTTCAAGACACAAAGGGTTGGAGCAGGGCTGCATGGAGACCCCTCCAGAGCATTTCAGTGGGCTTCAGGTCACGTTTAAATATTGCTTATTTATCATTGATTTTCTGAAGCAGGACTTGAGCAGGTGCCTCGCAGAAGATTCTCAAAAAATCCCAGGAAAGAATGAGAAACAAAAAAATATTTTCTTCATCTTTACAGCAAGAATGTTGCAGGCAGTGCCTGTAACACTTTTAATGCCTTTACTGGGTGCTCCAGGCCAGGAAAATATCTACCCTCTTTCCCACCACATACAACACTCCCCTCACCCCCCAAAGAAACAATTTTGCTGTATTGTTTTAATGGCTTGTTCCCTCTCCCTCTTCCCTTGAGTCATCTCAGCTTCATTAGGGGTAGAGTACAGAACTATTAACTACATCAGGTGCCCTTTTTGTAAGTAAGTCTACAGTGATGATTTTGTGAATAACCATATTAGACAAGCAGATAAACCTGGTCCTAGTTTATCATTAGTTTCCTTATGGCAATATGTCCAGTGTCTGCCTTACCTACTCCTATGCTTCCTGTTATTGCTGTATTTTTAGCATCCTTGCCCTTGCCAAAATACTGACTGGACATCACCCCAGGTTATCAGATGGCAGAAAGAGACAGAGGGCAAAAAGTGACACTGTGGAGAACAGATGGGAGCTCTGGGGTGCAGCAAAGGATAGAGGAGCTCCTCAACATCAGAGCACCTTACCCCATGCCATGAACTTCTCCTAATGATCTCAGCCATGCATTGCTGAGGTGTGTGTGTGACCAGGTGTGAGCTTCTGCATGTGTGGTGTGAAATATCAAAACGCTCTTGAGAAGTACCCGAAGTAACCTCTCTCTCTCTTCAAACGATAAACACGCCTCAGTGATTTACATTCTTTTGTAATCTGATGTGGTGATTAGAAAAATGTCTTCATTGTAGTTTTTCCCTCAAAGGTAGCCATCGGTGACCCCCGAGCTGGATTTGAGAGGGGAATGTCAGCTCTTCATGTGGAAATGAGTCGGCCTATCATATGTAAACATCAGGGGGAGCAGTGAGAGACAGAGACCTGAGCAAGGGGAGCATGAAATGAGCTTTAATCTGATCACAGATCTCACTTCTAGGGAGAAGAGCTACAGGCTGCCAGGTGCCCTAGGTGGTAGAGACAAGTCCCCAGTTATGGATGCACAGACTCAGGAGGATTAAAGGAGGGAGCTGGCAGGTGATGACATTGTGCTGTTTTACTGTTGCTTTATCACTGAGGCCAGCTTTGGCACCCTCTGTTAGCTCTGTTCCTCTGCCTTTGCATCTCCCTGTTTTCTCCCAGACACTGGTGCATGGAGAGGGGCACAGTCTATATATTTTCTCATTTTTTTTCTGCAGCTCGTGTGTAACGTGCTAGGACCAGCGAGAGACCAGCTCATCCCATGCCACCTGCCAGCAGGGACTCAGAAAGGAATCTCTGGTTCCTCTTTGTCTCAGGGCAGATTTGCTAAACTTCAAGCAACCTAAACGATGCTTCGAGCTGATGGGGCCATTCCTGCTCACTACTTTGCTCTCCTCCACCTGAGCCTCAGTGCAAATTAGCTTCAGCCCATGGCGGAGGGAGGTGGCAAGGCAAGAAGCAGAGAGATCAGGTGACAGGAACACCAGGAATCCTGTTTCCAAAGCGTGCAGCTACTGGGAAGTGGCATCCCTTCTAGGTAACCGTAATGCCTTCAAGAACAAGTCTGGGGAAAGAGACAGAAGGAGTGAGTTGAAAAAGGACATAGCAGGCAGGCAAGGAATAGAATGGGTGTCCCGGGTGACTTCTAGGACAGTGGGATACAGTTGCTCCTATTGGGTAGATGGTTTGGGATTCATGATGACAGTGTGTCAAGGGGTCAGGTTCCTGAGTCACTCACTGAAGGAAGGAGAATGAGGCAGTGGAGCTGCCTTGCAGGAGATGGGAGAAAGGAGAATCCCAAATCATCTGGAGGGGCAGAGAGGTCACCACTACTCAGGCAAGAGAACACATTGGAAGCTGTCTGAGGAGAAGATTTTCAGGTTTCTCTTAAGAGAGGGTAGTGGGTCTGCCTTTGGGGAGAGAAACACATTCAGGGGATAAAGTATGCAACGTACTGCACTGAGTTACTAAGGAGCTGAGTTTTACATGACCATGTTCAATAAAACGTCCCCTGGGCAGACTCCACCTGGGCTATTGCTCTCCGTAATACCTGTTGTTCAGCAACTCTCCTGGTCCTGGAAAAAATGAAATGAGGCAGCGCTCAGTTTAAAGGCTCTGTTTGGAACAAAATCTGTTAGGAGACAACCACAGAGCTCACCCTGCTGCTGCCACACACAGGGATAAGGGGAGGTTCATTCTTGCTTTGAAAAGTGCCTGTGCAGCACTGGCACAGTAGCAGACCACAGTGGGTGGTTACCTGCAATCTGGCACTCCAAGTAGACTAATGGTGATTAGTCCTGCAACCAGGCTGCTGCTGCAAGCATTTTTGATCTTGGGTTATCTCCCTGAGTGCTGTTCTAGCCGTGGGGAAGGAAGCAGCAATGAAGCTTTATACAGCCACAGTTTTCCTGACTGAGCTCTGTGCAGTGGCTCTCTCTCTCCCTCTCTCTCTCTCTGTCTCTGATGGGGAAAATTGCATTTTTATTCTCCGACCTTCAGTTCAGATTCTTTTCCCCACACTGAGTTTATTGCAGATCAATGATTTTTAAGTGCTGACATAAACACAAATATTATAGCCGGACGGCTGGTAATAGAGACTGTTCACTACAGCAGCATTCCTCAATGATATACAATTATGTTTACACTTATATGGCTCCTTTCAGCTGAGGAGCTCGAAGTTGCAAAGCCTTACAAGCCCTTGTGATGTGAGTCTGATGTTATTGATGAAGACAAGAGAGCCCAAAGAAATTGAACACGACAGCAAAAGAATAGCTTCTATGGCTCAGACTGAAAGGCTGTCTAGCCTTGTTGGTTGACAGTGGCTGAACATGAGCCAGCAGTGTGCCCAGGTGGCCAAGAAGGCCAATGGCATTTTAGCCTGTATCAGAAACAGTGTGGCCAGCAGGACCAGGGAGGTTGTTGTGCCCCTGTACTCAGCACTGGTGAGGCCACACCTCGACTGCTGTGTTCAGTTTTGGGCCCCTCAGTATGAGAAAGACATTGAGGAGCTTGAGAACACCCTGAGAAGAGCAACAAGACTGAGGAAGGGGCTGGAGAACAAGTCCTACGAGGAGCGGATAAGGGAACTGGGGTTGGTTAACTCTGAGAAGAGGAGGCTGAGGAGAGACCTCATTGCTGCCTACAACTGCCTGAAAGGAGGTTGTGGTGAGGTGGGTGCTGGTCTCTTCTCCCAAGTGACAAGCAATGGGTCAAGAGGAAGTGGCTACAAGTTGTGCCAGGGAAGATTCAGACTAGGCATTCACTGAAAGGGTGGGCAGGCACTGGCACAGCTGCCCCAGGGAGCTGGTTGAGTTGCCCTCACTGGAGGTGTTTAAAAGATGATTTTCTTAGGGACATGGTTTAGTAAGGGGACAATTGGACTTGATGATCTCAGAGGTCATTTCTAACCAGATGATTCTATGATTCTAGCCTAGCATTGTTTCTCCTGTATGCATGCCAGTAAGATACCTTATTTGATACTCCAAGTAGTCTTTTATTTCAAGACTATGGCAAATCTGTGCCTTTAAGTTTTTCTAAACTGTAGCTTTTTTTTATTATGTTAATAACTGCGAACAGGATCTCTGGACTATTCATGATTTGTTAAGAGGAACTGACGGAGCCAAGGATAATAGAATCATAGAAACCTTTGGTTGGAGAAGACCTTTGAGATCGAGTCCAACAGCACCTGTCCACTACTTAACTATATCTCTGAGCACCTCATCTACCTGTCTTTTAAATACCTCCAGGGATGGTAACTCAACCACTTCCCTGAGCAGTTGTTCTAGTGCCTGATAACCCTAATATCTAATCTGAGCATACTGTGCCCTCAACTTGAGGGCATTTCCTCTTGTTCTGTTACTTGGGAGAGGAGACCAACATTCACCTCGCTACAGCCTCCTTTTAGGTAGTTATGGACAGTGACAAGGTTTCCCCTCGACCTCCTTTTCTCTAAGCTAAACAACCCCCAGATGCATCTTAGTGTCAACAACAACAAGTTCATGAGGTGTTGCTCAGTCAATCCACGTGGAGAAGAGAAGAAGGCAGAAGTCCTTCAATTTCACCAACATGCAGTACTTTTACCTTTAGGAGAAAGATACAGGGGTAGCAGCATTGCTACCTGATTTTCTCAAGTGCTGCCAGACTCTGCAGGAGCTCAGTGGTGATGTTGGAAATTAGACCTCTACCTGCAGATCGATCTATACTTTTCATAACAAAAAGAGATCCACAACCTCCAGGCACGTATGGAAGGATATTTAAAATGAAAAATGATGAGGGTAGATTTCCAGCAAGTACAAAAGAAATATAAAAGCTTTTTGAAACAGCACACTCTGTTCCCAGCCCTGCACTTTACTTGCATTCTCAGCCAGCGTTGCTGGAGAGGGCTGGGTAAATGAAGGTCATTGCAGGTACTTGCGGAAGTATCTGGAGAATTGCTTCTAAATGAAAGGCTTCTTTTCTCATTTCTTTCTGGACTGTGGCCGAAGAGATCTGAAGATTGCAAAACTTTGGGAAGGCAGCCCAGCACTGCCTAGAAGCATGAGATGAAAATATTTGAAACTTTCAATATTCCCCTTTTTGTTGTTGTGATTTGTTTGTTGTTGTAACCAGCATTTGCAAAGAGCTACACTGCTCTTTGAAACTCAATTCACTGGTGCAAAGAGAAGAGTAATTAAAAAAAAATCAAAACAAAGCCCAGATGCTTCGGGGATTTCAGAGTCTAAAGAGTCACATCTGTGTTTAGGGGTCAAATCTTCTACTACTTGAAAATTATCACCAGCTAACGGGCTCGGTTCTGAGGGAAACCATGACTGCACTAGGATGTCTCGTGCAGGTCCTTATGTGGTGCTGTCTCTACCTCTAGAAATACCTTCAACCACTGCAAGTGTTGCTGTCTCTTCCTCACCTTTACCAAGGGACAACTGGAGAGGTCTTCATATGGTGGCCCAAGCCAAGTTTTTGTGTGTTATCTACTTTGCACAGATTTCCTGCTGTGAATAGGCTTTTGTGCTGAGGTCGTAGAATGTTTTGGGTCCAAAAGGACCTTAAAGATCATCCAGTTCCAACACCCCTGCTGTGAGAAGGGTCGTGTTCCACTGAATCAGGTTGCTCAAACGCTCATTCAACCTGCCCTTGAATACCACCAGAGATGGGGCAACTTGTGCCAGAGCCTCACCACCCTTGCAGTAAAAAAAAAAAATCTTTCAAATGTCTAATCTAAATCTTCCCTCTTTCAACTTAAACCCCTTCCCCTTTGTCCTATCCTTACACTCCCTGATAAAGAGTCTTTTTCCAGCCTTCCTGTAGGCCCCCTTTCAGTACTGGAAAGCTGCTCTAAGGTCTCCCTGGAGCCTTCTGTTCTCCAGGCTGAACAACTCCAACTCTCTCAGCCTGTCCTCATATGGGAGGTGCTCCAGTCTCTGGTCAGCTTTGTGTCCTCCTCTGGACTTGCTCTACCAGATCCATGTCCTTCCTGTGCTGAGGGCTCCAGAACTGAACTCAGCTAGAGAACCCATTCAGAGAAGAGATGAGCATCACTGTATTTTTGTCTTCTTTTAAAAAATAATAAGGGTCTTGCCTCTAAACCTTGCTGAGGCCAAAGGTTTCCTGAAACTGGGCCATCCCTCCAGCTATCAGTTTTCCTGGAGAAACTAGAGCCTGAGTATGCTTTGAGGCTGTCTCCTGTGTCACAGCACAGGTTTCATCAGTATAGGAGAACCTTGCCCTTCTCTCACCTTCTATGAGAGTAACAGAGCAATTGTCAGTCACACAAAGCTTGTCAATGATCTGGTGCATTTCACTAAGACTAAATCTGTTTTGCCACGTGCATAAATTAAGACAGAACTGAAAAATGCCTGGATAGAAATTAACTAATCATTTGGAGACTTCCATCAGCTCTCGGGGCTCTACTGTGGGGCTCCTAGAGCATTGTCAGTATGTTCTAAAAAGCAACCAATGAGTGGGATCTGATTCAGTGCCCAAATTAATCTATATGAATGGCTTTGGGATCCATTTGAAAGCTGCATTGAGAATTGGTCTATAAAAAGGCAGCCCATTTTTTCCCTGAAGTTACTTTGGGAAATGAATGAGGACTTTACAATCTCCTTCAGCCACAAAAAAGCATACACATCTTACAATGCTGCTTGCCTATTTTAATTAAACCAATAATTAAATTTTAATGAAATGAAGGTTTTACTTAAAAATAGTCGGCAGTGATGAAGAGTTTTCAGTTGGAGGAGGGAAGCAAAGTGGATATATCAGGCTATAGAATTCCTCTCCACTAACAAATTTTAGAGGAACGACATGGATAACTGGGTTCATGGAATGAGCTGAATGAGAAACACTTATAATAATGAAATTGAGAGGCAGCTTGTTTTGCATGGCTCTGCCTGGCAATGTGTTTGTTTCCCCACTTCCCCTAGAATTATCTGTATTCACAAGGTCTTGACTCCTGACGGGGAAGCCTTACAAATGGCAGCATTGTCCCACCAGCAGCTCCAGTGATGGGTCCTGGAATAATCAACACTTGTCTCCACACTGCAGTAAGAAAGGTGGAGTCATGAACCTCTGTGGCCACTCTGAATTGATGCTGGCCTCTGAGGCAAGTTTTCATAGAATCATAGAATGGTTTGGAAAGGACCTTAAAGCCCATCCAGTTCCAACCCCACTGCCATGGGCAGGGACACCTCTCACTAGACCAGGCTGCTCAAGGCCCCATCCAACCTGGCCCCAAGCATCCTGGTTTTCATTAGAAATGAATCAAAACCCCTCACGCTTTCACTCAGCCTGTCTCCAGAACAAGGCAGATTCCCATCCAAGCTTGCTGGGACAAAAGAAAGGCTCACCAAACGCCGCGCAAAGGACAAAAGGGTGCAGATGTTCAGATGACACTCAGGCATCAGTCAAAAGGACTTGAATGCTGACAAATGTGCACCCAGCCACTGCCTCTTTGACTTAAGGGAGAAAAAATCAACAGCTGAATAGATGGCAAGGTTTTTTCCTCTCCATCCCAGATATGACTGCCTTGAGCTTTCCCATGATAGCATGGGCAGCAGTGTGACCTATATCCTCCCCGTGCCACGGATGCTCTGTGTGTCCTTGAGAGACTCCTCCTCAACTTCAAAAAGAGTAAGCTGGAAAAAAACAATTGCCTAACTCCCCAAGAGGGAGTTGTAAGATTTGATGGATTAATATTTACTGCATTTTGCACATGTCAAGAGCTATTGATGGGCACGCCAGAGAAAGTACCAGAGACATCCAGAGCTAAAGGATGAGCTGCCACAGTGTGAACAAGAGGACTAGTCTGGGGATTGTTAGCAATTAGGTTATGTTCACAGCAACCACCATAGGTCTGTGCAGGAGGGATCTGTAAATCACCTGCATTGGTAGGTCAGTATTGATGTATTCAGAGTTTATGTGAGAATGGCTTTGAATGATTATTCTTCTAGTAGCTCTTCTTTAGTTTAATTTCCTTTGGAAGCATTGTTCATAAAATCCTGTCCTTTCTGGGTTTGTCCCACCATCTCCCCCCAAAAAAATTACTTACGAACTTATTGGCCTATTTAAAATGGAGTTTTACAGAGAGTCAGAAATCCCAAAGATAATGTAGTTCATAGGATTTTAGTAAAAATGGGTGGCTGGGTGTGAGACACCCACTAAGTGTCACTGGTGAGAAAAAGGCTTTTCCAGAAGACTCTGGAGGCTCCATGGGCCAGGAAAGTGTGAAAAAGATTGCCCAAACCACTTCAGTCAGCAAACTTGTGCTTTCGGATGCAGTTGGTCAACTGTGAAACTGCATTCAATAGGAAACCAAGCTTCAGTAACTCTATTGCTTCTAGAAATGGCTTTTGCCTGGGATGATTTCCACAGGGTTTGCACTTTGATAAAAGGGCTTCTCTGAAATTGTATCAAGCCATCTTCTTTAGCAGGTCTGCAGGGGTTCCTCCAGGAAGGCAGAAGAGATCAGAGTGGGGAAAAATCCCCTGTGATGGGGAGAGGAGGCAGAGTCTCGAATCACAGGAACTGTGGGGATAATACAACATGCCAGTGGGTAGTGATTCCATTGAGTTTGTGGATGTGGGAAACTGGGCCAGCTCTTTTGAACTGCTTCACTCTTGTAGTGTTTTCAAAAAGCCATTTTTCTGCACCACCAAAGGGCTGAGAGGTGGAATGCGTTTCTAAGTACTATGGAGCAGAGGGAAGTCAGAAGGACCTATCCTCCTAAGAGATCCTCTTCAATTGCTTCCAGAGCCAAGTCTCTGGGAACCCTGCCTACTTTCAATCAGTCAAAGCAAAATGCAGACAAATGCTGTCCCTCAGTGTTACAGCTTCTCTGTCTCTGAGATGATTTCCTTCCCTACAGTGCAAATTTCTCTGCATTTCAAATTTTGTTGTGTTCCTATTCGCAGGAGAACCATTCATCATTCAGGATAGGGAGGATTTTAATGATGCAGGATTGTAAATAAT
Source organism: Dromococcyx pavoninus (assembly GCA_033558185.1). Taxonomy (NCBI): domain Eukaryota; kingdom Metazoa; phylum Chordata; class Aves; order Cuculiformes; family Neomorphidae; genus Dromococcyx; species Dromococcyx pavoninus. Next base: position 63,194 of record JAUMJL010000721.1, read on the forward strand.
AGGCCATCCTCAATTCCAACTGTGTTTCTCATGCAGCCCTCAGTGATGACAGCCTGCTTCCAAGGTCTCTGTAGCACTTTTATATTTATTATGTCACAAACTATTATTCAGATTCAGTCTTAGCCAAATCTCAGTATGGGTACGGAGGCTCCTCCAGACTTGGAGAATTCAACTCCAGCTTTAGAGAAAGCAATGGGATGGACCCAGGGGAAACAGGATAGGAGTTCTCCCACCATCATGGTCTTTGCCGTTGCTGCCTCATGAGACAGAGAGAAAGGAGGAATTTTCCTGGGAGTCTTTTCTCTGCGCTCCCAGTCATATTAAAATTAGAGAGCAGACACACCGATGGCATTGGGGTAAGCAAAGTTATCCAGTGTTGATTATCAAACACAATTCATGAAGTTCAGTAGCTTACTGTTACTGGAAACGTTAATGACATGGGCTAAAGTACTTGCAAACTTATAAGGGGCCACACCATTTGTTATTACTGTGAAGTTTGGAGGTCCAGTGGTCTAAAATGCTGTTGTATTTACTCAGGTGCTTCCTTTCCCAAAGTCCCTTGAAAATGCTCTTCAGCCATTGCCTTAGCCAAGCTAGTTCGACAGTTAACAGTGTGGCCTTATCAGCCTTTGGTGATCTGTGCAATCCAGTACTCCCTACATTTTGCTTTTTCTTTGTTTTTTTGTGTTTTGACAGGTGTTCTTGCTATTCCAGTTCAGCCCTGGATTGAACTGGAAGGTGACTGATAGTCATTAATTTTTGAAGCCTATGCCAATCAAAGCTAAACAAGAAGAAGGAGGATAAGCTATAAACCCAGAGAGGTTTCTACAAAACCTGTGGTGGGGAAACCCTTTTGAGTTAATTCTCTATGTCCTGATATGACATCACCTATAACAGCTCAGCTTTCCATGTTCTCCTTCACTTGCTGGACTTGTTAAAATGCTTAACTCACAAGACTGCTTATTTGGGTCGAATTCTCTCCTTTTTCTTTGTTTCTTACCCTTTCAGAGCCACCTCTTTTTCTGGCATCTTTGGATAATGAACATTATTCTGTGTATCAGAGAAACTAAATGAGACAAACAAAAAAGACAGAACACAATTTGATCTGCTAATGGGAAAGCTTTGTGTACTGCTGTGTCTCGCTGGCATAAAGTCCATTTCCTTAAACATTCAACAAACCACATTCTGCCTTATTTTGCATTTATGTCTGTGCTTCTACTTTTGCAACGTGGGTGCCACATCCTATTAAATTAGAATAGAGGCATTTTAAGCAGACAAAATTGAGTGACAAAGAAAAAGAGAACCAGGCTGTCAGAGCACAAAAATAAAAAAGAATGGATTTCCCTTATAAGCAATCAAAAAGTTTGATATAGTTATGTCTGCAGAAAAATGGGGAGGATGTTTTGTCCAGCACTGAACTGTAAGCACCAGAAAAGGGGCCTTTGCCTTGTGCTGCTGCCTAGGGACCTGACAAAGAGGATTAAAGCATCAACGCTGCTAATTTAACTATTTTGCTATTTTCCATTCTGCTTCTCTGCTTCTTCAGTACATTCCTTCTGTTGTCCTTCAACACAAGTGTGGCATTATGGGCTGTTTGTCTGGAGGTGGGATAGTCAGCCCCACGCTGTGTGTGCTCTGTCAACAGCCAGAAGACTCAGCAGTCCAGTGAGGGACTTGACTTGCCTGTATCTCACAGATTCACCGGCATAGCAGGGGTCTCCTCTCTCGGTGAACCAGGAGCAATCAGTAACACAGTGGGTAGATGTGACTTGGACACACTTGTAGTGTTCAGTAGGAGGGAAAGTTTTGTCTTCCTGCTGTATCCGAGGCATTGAACAACACAGCAAGGGGCTCTGCAGGGACAAAGTGGGAACATCTGACAGCAGTCAAGTAGTTAAATACATCTTTCTCAGGAGAAGTCATGTATGTGTGGTTAATATATGACTGGCTTTTCATAAACTAGATTTAAATAAGAGCTCAACAAGAATATTTGACAATCTGTCAGAGTGCAAGAAACATACATTCTACTTGACGAATGAAATATTTTATTCTTCAATGAAGGAAAAAAAAGGCAGCACGGCACGCAGTCAGCACGCTTTTCATCCTGGTTTATGAAACAGTTCATGGCTGAATTAATCAACAGCTCAAAGTTTGATTTGCCAAAATATTGTCCATTTTTATTCCCAGAGTGTGTGGCAGTCATGTGAAAACTATTTGAGCCGAGGCTGCAAATACAGGATGTGTTTTCAAGCCTGGATTAACATGTTATTGCAGTGGGTCTCTCTATTTATTGCTATTAATGCCCTCATGAATGAAGCAGGTTTTAGGGACGTGGAGACAAAGAAGAGGGAGTTCCTATGGGAGCACTCTTTAGGAAGAATAGTGATGCAAGAAAATATGCTGTATCATACAGTGATGGATCATACCATGTATCCACAGTAGCCTCCAAAATCCTAGCCCTGTGGTCTTCTGTATCCTATATCCTTGGCCATCATGCTGTGGTAAAAATGAGCCTTAGTTTGCCCTCAGCTGATGCTCCCCAGGCCATTCTGCCATGCAGTGACAAAATGAAAGGCAGGATGGATGGGGGTGTCTCCAGAGAAACAAAGCTCTGATTAAGCCTGCCTGTTCCCCTGTCTGCCCCAGGTGCTCTGTACAGTGCCAGCCTCATATTAAACCAGTGTAACACCAGCAGTTTCCAGTGGTCTCTTTCTGACCCAGAAGATATTAACTTCCCTTCCAATGCCTGCAGGAGCCTTGGGTCACTTCCAGCAGCATCTGAAAATCAATTTCAGTGTCATGACTGGTTGTGTTTTCATTCCATTTTAACTATTTCACTACTGTAAAAGAGTAAATTATTTCTGTGGGGATGGCATTATTCAAAGGGGGAAAACCTCTACACAGGCATTTACAAACAGAGGAGTCATATTCACTCACATACATCAATTTTAGCGATCACTTATGATAAACATTGAGCTTGAATGATAGACAATGAAAATAAAGGATTTATTTGAGAAAAGAATAACCAAATAGAAAAAAAAATGTCCCTTATTAAAATATATACATTTCTTGGCTACATATAATTTTCACAGGGCAGCTCATTCCTCTTTAATATAAACAAAACACGGACAGTTAACTGGGTATTTTTCAGAGTGATATTTCAATTACATTTCATAAAACTCAGACTGGCTTTAGAATGAATAATTTATCCAATTACACTCCCCCCCCTTCATTTTTAATTGAGCTTGGCTGTCCTCTTATCTCTCACCAGGTTGAAAATGGAAATAATCTTATTAGAAAACAGGTGTGCAATGTGAGTGAAAAACTGGCGTCAATTCTTTGAGAATCAGGAGGAAAATATCCTCAGGTTAACCACAGGTTTCCAAGCTGATTTTAGTTATTTAGACTTCATTTAATGCTAATGTCCAAAAATTGAATGAGTTTTGCAGTTGCTACAACCTCTAGACAGGAAATGGGAAGCTTGGCTGTGGCCGGTCACTTTATTCTGGTGATATTGATTCTGGTGCCACATTTGCTGTGTCTTCTTTGGGCTCATTTTGCTTTAGCCTGTAAATTACTTTCAAATACGTTTCAGTGGGTGTTCAGATGGGTAAGAACAGGCTGAATTCTGTGATGGAATCAGTGGAAATATGAAAATAACTTAGGGAAATGTTATTTAAATATATTAAATTATTTTATGGCTTTCCCACTTTTAATTTACAATAATATAATACTATAATAATAATACACAATAATAAAGTATTATAGTGGTTAGACACCTCACTGAGGACTTTTGTCTTCCTCTCATCACTTCATTCACAGGGCAAATTTCCGGATTACCTCATCTAGGGAGATTTTTTTAACCTTGTATCATTGTAATGCAATGCTATAACTGTTGATTTGTTTGGGTTTTTTCCCCTGTATAATGTTTCTGGATGAAAACTTACAAATTCTATAGCTTTACAACATCTCCCCAAGGAAAACTTCAAAATTTCACAGGTAGGGAAAAGATAGGTTTAGACACAGGAACAAGTTTTGGTGTTCAATATGTTACTTAATTTCAGCTGATCCATGGTAATGGTTTCTGCATATGCCCATAAAATGTGAAATAATTGGACTGAGTGCTCTTTTAATGCAAGTTCAATGATCCTGAATTATCTTCCCTTTGCTATAGGCTAAAAAGTATGTACATATATTTACTGGAGATCAGATGACATCTCTGATTTTTTTGTGTGTCTAGGCCTTGGAGAACAAGGAAAGAAAATTATGGGTCTAAGCTTGTGCAGCACCTGCAGAGAGCCCAGAGGTCCTACCTTTGTGCTTCTAATCCCCTTTGTCCTCCTCACAAGAACATTAACTTTGGCACTAGAAGGAAACTGGAGTCATGAGTTTAATTTTCATTTTGTTTAAGGATCACATAAACCTAAGGGCACGGGGGAAACAATAATGACATCAATTTAAACTTTAACAAGCTAATCTTCAAACAGGGCTGGCAGTGTAACATGAATGGAAAGGGAGAATTCGTATGCTTTGCTTCTAGCATTTACCTCTGTGCAGGTTTTCTATTTTATTTAACCTATGTGTGTTGGAGTAGGGGACCTCCTGTTCTTAGAAACTGACAGCAAAATTGGAAATTCAGTGAAACATGGAAGTGTTGACTATGGAATGGTGGATAATTAGAGACCTCTCAGAGTTACAGCTGAGGATATGATTTCAAAGTATGTCCAACATCAATGCAAACACCCCTGTCACTTTTGGGTTCTTTCATTAGCATTTCTATTTGTTAATCACTCTTTTCATTCCATCTTTTTTTCAAATCGAATGCAGGTTCCAGAGGTTTCTGTTATGCAATGATTTCTTGTAGTCTCTGGGCACAGCCAAGTTAACCATCCCAAAATTTTAAGGAACATGGGAGACTTTTCTCCCAAGCTCTGCTATTGGCTTTCCCTTCCTCTTGGGTTGACATAATTGTGGTGAAATGTTTGCAACTTTTTTCTAAAGCTACTTCTCACAGAAAGGAAGAACCAGATCATTGGGCTCTGATTTGGGCTTATGGAAGCTGGGGCGCTGTAAGAGAGCCCGGTGTTGTGTTCTTGGCAAGACAGAAACCTAAATACTCATCTAACACTTTATGATGCAAGAGGGAGAGGGGATCACCATGTGATTCCGTCCCAGTGCAAGAAGGCTGAGGGGATCTGCTTGTGTAATGTGGCAGGGGAGGACATCCAGGGCATCCAGGCTGCCTACAAATGTTGCCTGCTTACATCCATCAGCTCACATTGCCTTCTGAAAATCCACATGGTGGGAATCAACAGTTCTTCACAGCTCTAGTGACAGCTACAATTGTCACAAGAAATAGAACAAAGCAACAATGTGGAAGAGATCCTTTAAACAGCTTCTAATTAGCTCTGAAGTAATTTTCTGTCAGTGTACTACTTTGCAAAAGAAATAGTGTGTTGGCACTGCTCACAAACCCCATTACCCACCCTTCTCCTACCCAACCTATTTGAGGACACAGTGCTTGCATTTCCTTGGTCCTCTCCCCTCCTTATATATTGCCTGTTACTAGATTTTGTTGTCTTGCTGATGTGAAAGAAACCGTGATGCTTTGCCTCACGGTCAATTGTCCAGTGTAATTTACAGAGGATTTAATATTGCTGTTGGTTTTAGGATGAATCTTCTTTCCAGGGAGGGATGAAGAGATCCCTTGGTGTACTTCCTGAGCCCTCAATTTTGTAATACCCGTAGAGCTTACCCAAAATGCCTAAAAATTCAGTGCTTTAAGGGCAGAACACCAGGTCTCTACCTAAAATATGATATTTCAAGGAGTGTGATAGGTTTTTTTTAAATTGAAATTAAGCATAATTTTAAGATAACTAAAATCTCTCAACCTACATTTCCATAGGAAATGATTCCATATACCTTCTCTCCTTATTCTGCCCAGCTGTCTGTAGAGCATCTTGTTCATCAATCAATGGTTTCATGACTTTCTCTCTGAAGGGGCTGGTGTGTCTCTGAAATGATGGCAAAAGTATTTGAATCTGTCTTATTTTATAACTTGTTAGTGACATCCTGGGACCTTGGCACAAAAAGAAACCAAGGAATGTTATGCTTGTGCCACTTGTTCACACATAGCTGGACTGATATGAGGAGGATTTGTCTCACCGTTTGCTTGAAGCACTTGATCAATGAAGGTTCTGCAGGGTGTAATAATCATCCCATGAAAATAGTCCTTGGCCAAGAGTGGAGTGTTTTACTCATTTAACTGCTCTTAGAAGATTAGGGTTTTATCTCCAGTCTGTGATTTCTCCATTGACATCAGCAGAGCAAAGTGTGCACTCACTGGCTGTCTAGCATGTCTTGTCATCATACTGAGCTCTGTAAGCCTCTGCTTTGTGCCCAGAAACCAAGGTTCATGTTACTGCTTCACAACTCCTTAGTTATTCATTCAAAGGGGAAAAGGTCTGAGAAAAGGACCCAGACAAGAATTAAGTACTTATTCAAGAGGTAGAAGACTGAAATTAATATCCTCAAATTGGAAAGACAAGATCCAACCTTCGTTTTCTGCATACCAAGTAACTGTCTCCACTGTCAGCCTTCAAACCACCCTGAAGTGAAAACTTTTTGTATTGAAAATGCCATTCTGATATTGAGAAACCTGAAGTGAAATTGCTGCATCCCTCAAAAAAATGTTTATGTTGGACTAACTGACATTTTCACTTTGAAAATATTTCACTGGAAGATCCTCGTCTAACCCTCATCTACTCAATTTCTTTACCTGCTCTTCCTTATTTACCAAGTCCTTTGATATCATTCAGCTGAAGCTAAAAGTGGATTCCGTGCCCTCCTAGGAATTCAAGCTACAACTACAACTGTACTACAGCACGACTTGTGCACCGGGGAGCGAACTACGCTCTGGGTTACCGTACTTATATACAGAGATAGGTACATGTGGGTCACTCAGGAGGCCCTGGGAGCGAACTCTTGCCTGAACACCACCTTGTAGAGCTGGCTTTCCTCCCTGGCCTGTGCTGTGCACCCGTGAGATGCCCCTCTGTAGGCGCTCCCTGCCTCGTGCTCGCTGGCCAGGGCGCTGCCTGTGGCTGTAGCAGCTGAGACTCAGGAGAAGCACCAAGGCTGGAAGCCAAAACCCCTCTGTGAGCCTCGGCAAACCTGCTCCACCTGTCCCTCATGCCGGGTGGATCTTCCGTTCGTTGTCAGCCCTCGTTAAGACCGAGGGCATCTCTCCCGCTTACTCTGCCTCCTCCGTGTCTCTGATTTCACTGGAACAGAGTCAAACGGAGACGAGTCCACGCGGGGTCTGGAACGGATCAGCAGGTCAGCTGGGAATGCCTGTCAGGCAGCCAGCGCGCTCCCTGCCTTCTCCCTGGCTTTCTTTGAGGTTTGTAGCTCTTCTGCTTTCTTGTTGCTATTGCCACCCTCCCCACTCTCCCCCTGCCACACACCAAGCACCCAGACCTTTCCTGAGCACTTTACTTAATCCCCAGGATTCTTTATATAGGAATTAATCTTCTCGTCACAGTGGGAGAGCTGGGAGGGAGGGGGTACATTTATCTCTCCTGCTGAGGTCTAGAGTTGCATTGCTGTGATTATTGGTGGTAGCAGTGTGCATGTGTCTGGGGATCTCTGTTTAGCTTCTTCGTTTCTTAAACGACACAGGGGCAGCAGCAAGGCAAGTTGGAAGCTTTGCTTTCTAACTTCGTTGTGTCTGCTGCTAGAAAGAGGGAGTGTGAGTGGAGAGCAGCATGGCAGAACAAGAAGCCAGTGGCTTGCAAGTCCTTCTCTCCACCCTCCAGGTAAGAAGAGCTTGAACTAACGAGAGAGGTGCTTGGGCTTGTTTTCCTCTTTAATTTGCCAGCTGTGACTTGTTGGGCTGAGGTTGTTCCTATGAGCTTCCTGCTGGCTTGTCTCTTAAAGCATCTGTGTGCAGGAGTCCTGACCTGCACTTCCCACCCTAAAAAGCCTATTTGAAATGAAGCTTCGCTCCTTGGAAATGAATGCTGGCAATTACTGCTGTGTTATCAATCACCGAGCTCTCTCGGAGAGCAGAGGCTGCGCTCCCGAGGTCTTGCTGCGTTCAGTGGGGGAGCGAGGGAGGTGTGAGGGACCGGCTGCTCTGCGATGAATGGGACCTGAGAGCGCTGTCACTCTGCGAGCTGGGCGAGCCCCAGCAGCGCCGCTGATCCCGGGGCTGAGGGGGGCGAGCAAACAGCTCTGCCTGGAAGTAGGGACTTCCTCCCTGTCAAATTGTCTTCACCAAGACCCTTAAGCACTCACAGGGAAGAAATCAAAACTCTTGAGGCTGAGCCGAGTGAGGCACTGGCATTGGGTGCGCTCAGTAAACGCTCCCGAGGAGCAGAGGGAAGGAAAGCATCCTGGTCCAGACCCACAGCCACAGCACAAGGGGAAGTATTCCTTCTTCTGCCTGTAGGAGACCCCCTCCGTTCTGTTGTGCTCCTCCTAGTCTTGCAGGAGAAGATGTCTAAGCTGAGCCATGTGTTACCCTGTGAAACAGGGTGTGTGTTTTGGGAGGGAATCTGTGCTTTCGTGAGCCAATATCTTGTCACGAGAGGTGGGCAAGAATTATTTTGCCAAGACCAGCTGCTTGCATATAAAGCATCTTTTTGAGAGCTAAGGTGAAATGCCAGTTGTCTGTGTTTCTCAGGTGCCCTGAGTCCCTGTGTCCCACTGTGCTGCTGTGGGTCAGAACTCCACAAGGATGGGAGTTTCAGGCAGCGTGTGCTGCAGGGCAAGTTTTACACCTGGAGCGCAGCATCCTCTGACTGCTTCATGTGTTGTCAAAACCTCACACATTGCAGAATCAGAAAATGAGAGATAGGGTGTGTAAAACAGACACATCCTCCTGGATGAGCCCAAAGATTCATGTCTCCCAGCCCTCTGTCCCAGAAAGTTTCAGCTAGAAGCATGTAGAAAGGGTTGTAACACCCCATGATACACAATTGGCCTCAAAACTATAGTTGTGGGGGCTGATCAGCCTTGATATATTTATCCAAGCTTATGTAACTGCCAACAACTACTATTTCTCATATTATTGTCAGACCCTGGTTTGCCCTTCATGGCACCCTATGGCACTGAGTTCTGCAGGTAAACTGCCACACTGAAAAAAATTGTCCTACTGTCTTTTTTTGGCAGTGTAATTTGCCTGCCCTTATGTTCTTATACTTATTTAATACATGTTTTGTAATGGATCATGTTTTGCTGTATCCAAGTTATAGTCCTCTCCCTATTATTTTGGATAATTGTAAGCTGACTGTGCATCTGTTTTTTCTTATGCTCTCTAACATTAACAGTCCTGGTGCTCTCTGCATAATCTAGGAACAGAGCTGGAAAAACCCAGGATTAAATTGGAAGCTGTAAATTATAATCAAGTATGTGATCATTGACAAAGTTACATGGAAGGTTAGACTAGAAATAGTTAGAAACACTGCAGGTGAAATAAGTAGTGGTATTGTTAAAATTGCAAGGTAGCACAGCATTCATCCCATGTTACAAAACCTGACCTTGGTACAAGAACCTTGTTTCCAAAAATTCCGTATTCACTCAGAGAAGGACAAAAATCTTTCTTGTTATATCTGCAATTCAATGCAGAGGTTTGAGTGCTAGAGGACAGAAAATAGGTGGTTGATGGCAATTACAATAATGGTATGTTCTGAATCCCCTCCTTCCCTTACCTCCAGCCAAAACATTACCAGCATAACTGCAACACCATCACCTAGCTCTGCTACAAAAATAGGGTCATAAAAACCACCTTTACTTGACACAGTTGGAAAGCACTGGCTTGGGAAATAACTTCTGTTGATGTTTACATTTGCTGATAATATCTTTCCACACTTTGTTATTTTCTGCAACAGCCATCCAAAACATGGTTGTTTTGTTTTTGTGTCCTGCTGGATTGTCAGTGCTGGTTCATATTCTTTTATTGGGCATGAAGAAAATGTCTGCTGCATACAGCAGGATATTGCTATGTATTTTCCATTTTTGTTAGCACATAATATTGCTTTGCATGCAGAAAGCTTTCAGGTGAAGAATGAAGGAACATTCAGCCACTAAGTCAATCTTTATGAACCTCAGAATAAAAACATTCTTTCTCCTTCAGTCACTCACACAGAGCTAAATTTCTCCCTCACTTTCAAGCACTTGCTCATGTTATTATTCTCAGCTGGAGGAATATCCAGATAAGATCTATCACCTTCAGCCAAAGGAGTGATCTACCCCATCTCCTCCTGGCACAGACTCTTTTACTCCTACTCTCACAGCCTGGCTTTGGTAAGGATGGTTTCACGCAGAACAGAACCAGAACACTGTTCACTTCGTAACTGAACTCCTGCTCTAGTCAAGGGAAGAGACATATTTGGTTTCTGAGTTCTTCAAAACTGTTCCCAGTGCAACGAAGGAATGTGATCCTCCAAAGACAGCTCAAACCCCTGAAAGAGCAGTGTTACAGATGTTCTGAAAAGTGGCAGGGTGAAAAGCAAAAGCTGCTTTCAAAGCACAGCTGCATTTTGTCACCAAAATGTCACTGTGGGGAAGAAGTGATATTTCAGATCTGTAGGTAAAAAGAGCTTCATTGCTTACAAGGTGCAGCTTTAAAATGTGAATTTCAGATGTAAGAAAAACCTCTCCTTGTCTCACAGGTCTTGTGTCAGTATGGCAGATCTGAGCTCTTAGGAGTTTACTGTAGTTTCTCATTTTTCTTCCAACACTGTCAGCTTCTTCTTTGCTCTCTCTTCTTGACTTTTCCACTCCAACCTGCTCCTACAATCATCAGTTCTCATCTCTCTGGCTTGGGGAGTGTTACACCATTCTGTTCCCATCTCTTACTGCATGACATCGACCTCCTGACCACACATCTGGCTCTGCTCTCTCTTCCATATATGGATAATGCAGTACCTAGACCAAGAATGGGCTGTTTACTACTCCTCACCCTGCTCCTCGTGCACAGCATGGCAGAAATAAACAGCCTCCTCATGTACAGTTTATGACCATGGAAAAAGTCTGACATCTCATTATACAGGCAGCCTCTCTAATGCAAAGTCCCAAAGAGACTTGGGATTAGATCTTTTGTCTATTTTAATGCCAGGAGAGGATATCTGGGTGTTAGTTCAAAACAGATGTTGGTTGCTAAGCAGAACAATAGCAAACTTTAGCCAGCATCTTTAATTGTGTTCCAGTCTATTAAATCCCTTGAGATCATAGAGCATCCTAGTTCCTGCTCCTGGTTGTCCTGGCCCTCATCTCACTCAATCCTCTAACCAGCTAGCTAAACAAGAAGCATTTTCATTCTTCCCCTGCATTCTCTCTCCTCTTTTCCCCACTCGTCAGTCCCAGTGCCTGCCTTGATCACTCCTGAAAACATGTCTTTATTCCATGGCAATCCACATCGTGTTGCCTGAGGAGTCCCAGATTTCCTGTTGGCTCTCAGCATGGTTTTCACATGCTTCCTGAAGCCACAGAATCCGTTCATGTATTCTGCAAAGCTGGCAACCCCTGAGGCCGTTGGCAGATCTTTGGCTCAAACTGCAGCCTACTGTGTTGGACTGCACAGGTTCCCAAATGCTATGATTCAAAAGGAAAGAGGTGACAATCTTATGTATCAGTGGAAGATGTTGTTTGTGTAAAGGGCTTCCTCTCTGGATGGCTATGCTGCCCAGCAGGGAACAGATACAGGATCCACTATTTAATAACTTGAACGTCTTCACTCCTTTGCACTGCGGCTTTCGAGCTGTTTTGCTGGCTGCCTGACAAGGCAGTGCTATTGTTATCCTAAAGACAAGTGGGAAGATATCTTTGCTGTTCCAGTGACAATGAATATAAAAGCATTTTGCAAAATGCTTTTGACTCCTCTGCATCCTTGCACTTACTCTATCAGCAGAGCTGCTGAGGTTCCTGGCTTTGAGAAAAATGAATGCAAAAATCCCAAGAACTGCTCAGCAAGCAGAATGCTCACTGGTTTGGGTTGGGGATGGAGGAACTGGAAGTTTGGATCTGTGTTTTTTGGGAGGCAGCTTGGCAGGCAATTCTTAGTGAAATAGTCTTAGAGGGAACAAAAATCAACTCGAAACCAGATGGCTGTTTTTATGTGGTTCATTAACTGAGTTAGTTTACTTAGATTGTTGTATCAAAAGTGAACAGCAGTGGACAGTGTTCTCCTATTCCTTACCAAAAGTATTCTAGTTTTGGAGCAGAAAAAGCAGTGCATTTAGGACAGTGGGACACTCAGCCGTGGGGCTCAAGGGGAAACTCTTGACAGGAAAACACTGAGTACTCCAGCAGCACTTTCCTCTCTTCTGCCAGCGCTACTTACACTGAATGAGCCTGTTTTCCACTTTAACTGTGGAAGAAAAGGAGTGATTCTCTGCAAACAATCTTACAGAGGCAGTACAAGTCCTCAACCCAAATTTCAGCATCATTTCTTGTTCTTCTCACCTCACCTGTCATCTCCTCCCTGTCCAAGGATAACCTAAAGGTAATCCAGAGCTCTTCCCTACAATCCCTGGCTCACCACCACGGGGCACTGCTAAGCAAGAAAAAAGAAAGAAAAAGGAGGCTACATCCATGCATTAACCTCGAATTCCTACCAGGACACGAAAGTAATATTGAGGTTTGGCACTCTTGTGAGTCAGTGCAGAACACTGAAAGCCCTCAGAGGAAAGTGAGGCACATCTTGGACTGCTGAGACCCTTCCACCAGCCGAGCTGGGACCAGATTTTCATTCTCTGTCCCCGGGCTGGCAGCAGCTGTTTCTCTGAGAACACTGCCAGAGTTGGGCTATCCAGAATTTCCTGTGGCTGCATTAATGAGAATTCAGGACCTCAGGGTGCAAAATGTATCCAAAGATTGATTGGAGTGGCAGTAACTATGGCTGGGCTGAGCAAGAGAGTGGGTTGCAGTTTGAGTCTGCACAGAACAGCAAGGAAAGTGGGCTTCAGTTTGCCTTCTGCTGTCCCTCATCCTTGCCTCAGATGGCTTGTACTTTCAGAACAAATGAGGTTATGTCACACCATGAATGTTCCTGGAGACACTTTTCTCCCCTGCTGCAGAAATGTAAATGTGACAGCATAGCCATGTTACTAAATCAATTGGATGCAGGTCTGGAGACATGGATTATAACCCTCTACATCTGAGTTAATCATGTGTAAAATGGCTAATAATTCCACCACGCCTCACATCAGTGTTTGAGAAATCAGGCAATGAAATTGGAAAAAAATACTGTCTGAAATTCTGGTGACAACACAGTTAAAAAATTGAGAAGTAAATTAATAATTCTTTTTCAGTGTCGGGCTTGGATTCTGCAAAATAAATAATGCACAGAACCGCGTGATAAATAGTGAGGACACAAAGCTATGTGGGGTGATTTTCCAGGCAGCAGGCACTGTTCATCTTGAAGCAGACGTTTTGTGAAATAAAACAAGTTGTCATGAAATTAAAAAAATGGTTACTCCAGGGGGGCAAATGAAACAGCACGAACACTTAAAACTGGTGATTCTTAGATGTTAAGGGCCTGACTTGGCACTCATGGTCAAACTGTTAAACTTAGATTATTTGGATGTAATATAATGGCACATTTTACCACGTCAAGCAGCTTTACATTGTGTATTTTCGTATGACTTCTGCATTATAGACACAAACACACACTGAACTCCATTATGTAAGGAAGGTTATGTATTTCTTTAATGTACTTATCATTCACATACAGTATAAAAATTTATTCAAATGCATTTGCTTATCTATTTGTAAGTTAAACACAATTATTAGTGCTTATCCAGCTTCCTTAGGTGTTTTGTTTGCTTACAGATATATTTATATGTTACATCAATATTTTTATGTCAATGGAAAATTTCCACCCTCTTCTTTTCTTGGGCTTCAATAATTTCCCTCTGTGAAACATATGAAAACAGATGTTTTCATACCGAGAGGCGTTTGCTTGAATAGATCTTGCTTGTTTTTCTTTGTATAGCATAATCTTATTTTTGGTGTATTATGCTGTGTTTTGTTGTGATGGATCAGCGATCTTTTCAACACATTTTTCCATCTAATGCAGTGGTCCAGCTCTCTTGGCTTTATCTGTAATGGGAAAAAAAATGCCCATGGTAGAAAATACGTTCATGGACATCTTTGAATGGAAGTTTATTACATTACATTTAGCAAAAAGCACGAGAAAGCCAGTTGTCTTGAAAAATGTATGGGCTGATAATGGTTAACTTCAGCAGTGTCTACTGACACCAGCAGAGAGTTCACTGATGTGTGTTACAGGCAGAAAAATATTTCACAAATCTACCAGAAATGTAATAGATGGGAAGGGATTTTTTGACACTTGGTCTGGGACAGCAGGGTTGATAATTTCTCCTGGACTTGTTGCTGTTGTCGGGATGCTACATCTGTGTGATTATTCCTGTTTATGCCATGATAAGTAACACAACATTACACTTGTGATGAAATCTGGGATAGGTTACGGCTCTGGCAGTGCAGGTAAAAGTCCCTTTTCCCCCAGATCTCCAGGAAGGGTCAGTGGGAAGTGCAGAAGTCAAGCAATGTTTGCTGGTAGCTCCTCGTGGAATGCGTGGTGTTCTTGGGGAGGGGGGGCCCTTTTCTTTGTATGTTGGGGTTGATTTATGGAAACATGAGAACCTCAGACTTTCAATGTCTTTAACAATCCTAAATCCATAGACACACCATGTGCAGATATTTGTCACTGGGCTCTGCCAGACTCCAGCCTTGTGACTATGTTCTCCTCACCAGACCAGGATATAAAATAATTCCTTCTTGCCTTTCCCTGTTCTTTTAATATGCACTTGTCTCACAGACAGTCTATTTGCAGCTGTTTGCCTACAGGGCCCAATGGGCCACAGGATAGAGGAGCTGATCCACGAGCCAGGGCCGTTCTGCGTGCTGGCCCTGCTGCTCCGCTCTGGAGGAAAGGATGAGGGGCTGTGATTCGCAGGCAAAGCAGGCTGATTTCAGTCCCCAGGGGGTTGTGGGCTCAAAATGTGCCTGGAAATTGGTGATACCCTGTCTGAGAGGGAGCTACAACCTTCTCCAGGGAGACCAGGAACAGTACAAAGCAATCTCACTATACGATCTCTTTTCTCCCCATTGGCAAAACCAAGTTTGCTGCAGGAGGTGAGGAATGAGGGGGGAGCCATGTGATACATTCTTGAACAACTAAATTGTCCATCTCTGTTGATAGAGTAACAGGTCATCAGAGCCTGCAGTTCTGGAAGCTACAGAAATCACTAACGTGCTGCTCTTTCAGAAGCGACAGTTTAATTTCAGAAAACATGGTTTAATTAAAGATGACTTTAATGCACGAACTTGAGTACAAACCACGCTCAAATATTTGTAGACACTTTCTGTTATCATTTAAAAAATACCTTCCTGTTTTTTTCCTGATCGTTTCATCGTTGTGACAAGTTGTTCCAAAGATTCAAATATCCAAGGACAGGATAATCTTTTGCCTTTTCATACAGGGAAAAGAAATTTTCTTACTACAATTTTGGGAAGGAAAGTCTAATGCTCCTTAAAATAAGGTCATTCTCCTCCACAAGTCTATGGAGACACATCATATTCATATCCATGACTCCTATTGATCTGTTGCACTGTGATGCCCTTTGTTTTACTGAGTGGAGACCTACAATATCATAAATAAATTAAGGTTTCAGGAGTCAAGAATTTGCCATTGATTTCATAAGATGCCTTCTAGAGAGGACGTAGATAACATAGTAGAGACCCTTCTGCCCACAGGCATTACCAAGCTACACAAAAGAGAATGAATGTTTTAGACTCACTATTGATTGATGGAACAACACCTCTTTGACAAGAAATTCCCTGGGAAAAGCTAAACTTTCTTACCTTAGGGGTTTCGGGGTTTTTTCTCCTCATGGTCTGTTCTCCTGGAAGAACACAGCCTTATTTTCAAAAGATGCTGTAGGTTGAGGTGAAACTAATGAGAACAGTAAAACTTTCATGATGATTCTTATTAGAAAATTGAGTAATTTTGTCATGGAAGTCTCCTGCGGGAGAGATAACTACTCTACCAAAGAAATCTTGGCTTTCTTCCCCCCTTTCAACAAGGGATGCTTTGAAAACGAAACATATATTTTTCTGACACTAGAGCCATAGAAGCACCACAGCATTGTGTTTTACTGCAATCAGCTACTGTGAAGCCTTTTATGCACATTAATTTTCAGTGTAATTTAGAGGCAGATGCTTCCCTCTGGGCCCAATGGGAATTTGATCCCTGTAGTAAACAGAGACAGACTTTCCTCCCCTGGGGCCATCTGCTCCAGCACACTCTTTGCTACCTATTCCCATCCTTTCAAAAGAGAGAGTGATGGTGTATTGACAGCTAAAGCAGGAGTCCTGGGCTATGTTGTCAGGACTCTTAAAAGTTCCCTCTATCGAACTCATTTAACGTCTGTGCCTCCAGATTTCTCTATTTGGTCAGTAAACGGAGCTAAAACTGGTCTGTCAAGCTAGGGCAAAGGGATTTTAGTTCACATTTATTTCCCAAATCAAAAGTGTGGAATAACTGATTCCATTAGCAGATGACACTAATGAGGCCTGAGTTAAACCAGTGCAATGCTTGTGGTTCTCTGCCATCCTCTGTTTTTTTTCTGCTGGAATTCTTGCTGAAAGACCAAACCAGGAGATTTACAGTGAAGATAAAGTTGGCCCTCCATCTTATTCAGGATTACCCTGGCAAGCAGGAGTGTGACAGGGAGAGAAAGAGAACCTCCCGTAAGCAGTTTGCTTGGCATGGTGAGTGCCCACCTGTCGGCACTGCAAAGGAGGGGAGGAGGGAGAATGGTTCACCTGACCTTTCCCTATGATTAAAATTCTTATCTGACGAAGTCAGAGGAACAAATTCAACTGCCTCTATCAACCCCCCATTTTTCCAGGAATAAACAGCACCATTGACATGGAGATAGTTTCTGAAGAGGCTAGGAGAAAGCAGCACTACTACCCTGATTTATCTGGCCTCTTCTTTGGGAAAACCTCCTGTGTTTGAGTGGCCTCTTGCCTCATACTAAACTTCTGCAAGTAGGGGAGAGAGCTAGAGATGGCAAATGAGAAAGAGAATGTGTGCTTGGCTCCGTTTTTCTTTTACAATCTCTCTTCCAATTGGGCTTAGGTCATTTGATCTCCTCATAATGTACAAGGATTTCAAGGGGACAGCTGGAAGCAGAGATGCATTAAAATGACTTGGGCTCTGAGATGAAAACCATGCTTATTAGCAGTTTTTTTCAAAAGCTCCCACAGCAGTGGCTGCATCTCACTGACTGGAAACTCTGGAGGGTTTTGTCTAAAAGGTGGTTGTCTGAGTGACTGGATGATCAAACAGACAGAAATCTTCCTTGCTGCTCCCCTGCTCTGTCCTGACAAAGCCTGTGGAGCACTGTTACACCAACAGGTCTCCTTGAGAATGTGCTTAAATAAAATGGGACACAACAGCTACTTTTTGGCGGTCTTTCCATGCTGGCAACGGATGTAGACATTGGAAGCAGACTCTGACATAGACCAAATCTCCTACTGGGTACTCACTGAAGAACTCACCTTTCTCTCAGAGATCAGTCCACCATGACATCAAGACTGCATTTGCTCAAATCTCAGCGAGACCTCTGGGTTGTGAAGAACTCAGAGGTCCCTTCCCTTTGCTCTGCCAGTAGCAGAGGAATATGTCGCTCATGCCAAGGGCCCTCTCTTTCCAGATGAGTCTTGCGCCACCACAAGTTCAGCCTCTTCCTGTGTGAGAGGTCTCAGGAGAGACAGCCCACAGAGTCTGGTTTGGTGAAGTCTACAGGGGTTCTCAGTAAAATGAAGATAAACAGTGCACATCAGGGGACACCATGGTCCTCCTTTCCTTGGTTAGAATATGCTGGGTCAATGCTGCCCTCATACACCTGTGGGCACAGCAAGGGTTGAACTCTGCTCTGCAGAAGTACCACCATTTTGCTGCACAGAAAAAGGCACCAGGAGGAGTAAGAGTTCTCATTCATCTCTCACTTTGGAATGCTCCTGATCTACATTAGCCTGGATCTCAACTCAAGAGCCTCAGAGAGGACAATGAGCTCGTATTTTTAAATTTAATTCCTGATGCATTTTCCTGGAGCACAAACACAGCACTAAACTCATTCACTGAGCTAATAAAATGCCTTTTAGCCCGACTGACCAGCACTTGGTTTGCACGTGCTTCTGAGGCACTGAACTGAAGTAACAAGGGCTGAATACCGGCCCAAATACATCTTCCTTTAATGTGGTGGCATTGGCTTGCTGCTGCTGGGTGTCTTGCACAGGGTGTAGACTAAAGATAATGAAAAGCTTTGTTATCTTCTGGATGGAAAACGACATAACCCTGTCATACCTTTTAAAAACTTGGCAGCCTTTTCAGAGAACTGAAGGCTTTGCTTTTAAGAGATTGCTGTTCAAATCTAGACAGGCAGGTCCCAGCAATGCAGTTAGACAGATATTCTGCTTTACATTACCAGTAATAATCCTTTGAATCATTAGAATTTCGAAACAGAGTTTGCTATTCATTATGGATGCCAGGTTTCGTTTGTTGTTTGATTTTTCACTTAGACTGGATGGGAAAAATAGGTTCATCATTTTCACTTTCAGGTTCTATCTCTTAAGAAAATAAGCTGTGACTAATAATAGTTATTAGTGGTTTGCCTCCACTACCCATACCTCAATCGTCGTTATTAAGTGTTGATTGATTAAAGGCATTTTCACTGCTGTTCCAGAAAGCCCTTTGAAAGTGGGCTAGATTGACACATAAGGACACTTATCTTGGCAAGAGAAAGGACCGGTGTTTTTCTAAACCAGAATGTACCTTATAGTGATCCTTTTCATCAGCCTGTACAAGTCAATGTCAGACTAACGTGCAGCAAATAGGAGTGTTAGGACTGGAATATAGACAGAAACCCAGAATGAAAGAGTATTATCTCAGACAAGTGCCAGGGCAGACTGAGAGTAGACATAGGGATTCTTTTGGCTTTGTTGTGCTGAGCCTGAGCGGGAACATCACAGAGGAGCCGAGGACAGCAGCATCTTCATTATGGCTATTTATTTCCAACTGCGCATACTCACATTTGCTATAGTAATAAAAATCTGTAGTTTTATTAAAAAACAAGTGTATCTGGAAATTTTCCAACGATCTTTCAGACTCACTTGTACTTTGAGAAATGCCATTGCTTCAAAAAAACTTTGTTAATTCCCAAATGCACTGCTTCTTTGAAAGACAAGGTGTTCTCTGGACTGACATCTATAAAATCTCACCAAGAGAGACAGTTGAGTGTTTCATGCTGCTCTTTTGTTGTTACTACTGGAAAAGAAAACTACAGCTGAACAGAAAAAAACAGATCCCTGCCCATTAAATTTGGGTAGGACCTGTGTTAAGCAGCTGTAACAGAGGGGCACTTGAATGAAACATTAATATTTTAAAATAGTTCGGCAACAGCTAAAGTAATAAAAAATACAGGAGCAAATCCAAGAAACAGCAATAAACAGTAGGTGCTAAGATGCATATAAAGATCATTGTGCAAGAATGGTTAATGCCTTTTAGAAACTTATTAAAAGGGTGTGAAAGGCATATGCTAGGATAATTTTGGCATTAAAATGAAAGCAGATTAAAAAGAGAAGAAAAGTGAACGATATAACATTAAATCTAGTCAAAATCTTTAGATGTCATGGGTAACTTATTGTGAAATAAGAGATGAAAGCTGAGAGAATTTATCTGCAGAAAAAATTACAGAAAGAACATCAGAAGTATTCAAAGGAAAGTCTAAAAGTCTTTTTCAGATTATCACGTTTTGATTTATATCAAAGTTTCCTCATTCTTTTAACACTTCCAATTTGACAGAAGCATTTTAAGGTTACATAATAATGTGTTTTACCATCGGTTCTGCATAATAAAGTAATTGCACTATTAGAAATGCATTAGTGAGAGGAGCAAGTGACACAAAGGAACTGTGTATCAGGAGGAACTTCTACACAAGGACGATCTTTTCTTTGAGAACATAAAGAGAACTCTGGCAAAAGAAAGAAAAGAAAGAAAGAAGCAATTTACTTTGCCAACAGTATCGAAGATATTGCAGTCTATCAGGGCATAATTCCTGCAAATATCTGGATGTGAATATGTTTTCTTAGCGTGGTACAGACATGATGAGCCATCCTGGTGTGAAGTGAAACACCTTAGAGTCTTAGTGATATAACAGGTAAAACAAGTCTTTGTGCCTTGTAATTCCTATAATGATGAATTAAATGTAACATCTCCCGTAGACACAGGATGAATTGCTTCATATATAGGGCTGGGACCCACTCATGGTGAGCAGCCCTTTCTCCTCCCACTCTGGCATTAGTATTCCCTGTAGGGGACAGGTCTTTTCTGTTGCACTTACTCCTGGGAAACTGGGAGGAGAAGACCAATCCCAAAGAAGTAAATCTTTGAACTTCACATAGGCATTGACTAAGTGAATTTCCCACCACACAGTGGTATTTCCCACCAGGAAAGTAAGAGTCAATGAATGTGATCTTCTTGATGAGGGATGCAGTCGGGCAGGTGTTAATTAATAATTGTGAATAAATCTGTGATCCTGTGATGAAAGGTGTTATGTTAGTGCAATTGATTGTATTAAATATAGTAAGATTCCTTGGCACAGATGATTTCCACCATGTTATTCACCAAGTTATTTTGGCTAGAGATCAGCTCAGGCCAAGCTGTTACATCTCAACACCTTCAGTGTTTTGAAGACGTTCGGATGTAAGTTTGGAATTTGCCCATCTCTCTCTCTTGAAGCAGTTCATTCCCACAGAGTGTAGCATATCTCCTTTGAAAATAAGCCCTGAAGCTCAAGGAATAGGAGCAAAGCCTTGTACAATAGCATGTCAGAAGTTGGTTTTGAGGCATTACTTGTGCTCAGTCACCTTACGAGCTGCCATCCGTTGTGAAGGATATGTAATCATTGCATCCAGGAGTGACCTGATATGGTCTTGAAAAAATATTGCAGGTTATCACACCCAAGTACAAACAAGAATGAGGAATAACCATAACTTCAGGTCACTGCAGGCCATGAAAAAGCCCCCATGTGATAGCAGCAGGCCAGAGAGAGGGAACTTTTTAATTGAGTACTTGCTATATTCCCTGGTATAAAATCCACAGCTGCTGCTTTGGCCTGATGCATAGAACCTGATTTGGTGTTAAGCATCAGCAGGAACGAAGGTGGCTGGTGGTTGGGTTGCTAGCAATGCCTCAGTGGGGAAGCCAGCAAGAGGGACTCATCTCTAAGGCCTGGAAAGAGGAGCAAGAACTTGTTGGACCACGTGGCTTGTTCTGGCAGATCCCTTGGTTGCCCTGTGTACAGTTTGAGGGCTACGTGATCCCACGCAGCTGCGAACGCCTTTCTTGCAGGATTAAAGAGGTCACTTAGGACACTGCCCGAGCAGAAAGGTCCTCCTCTCCGTGTCTTTAAATAGCACCCTTCCCTTCCATATCTCCTTTGAGTTTCCTGGCTTGCTCGGACCTATCTGACTTCTGAGGAGAGGTTATCCAGATTCAGCCAAAGAAATGCACTTATTATTTCTCACAGAGCATGGTGACATCTCTGGTGATGCTGAGGGTGGTTGGATAGGTGGGAGCAGGGGCAAGAGGACCACAACTTCTCGGGATCCTTCTAAGGCAGGGTAATGGCAGTATTGTAACAAAGTGCTTCGGTAATAACAAAATTCAGGCTTTAATCACTTTAATTTGAATACTCCTTTAATTTTATCTTGAATATGCCCATATTCTGAGGTTGCCTACTGAAATTTCAGAGATCCCTAAACCCTTTTTTCCCTCCTCAGAAATAATGATTTATATTTTTTTCTAAGCCTCCATATATCCTGTACTGTTGATAATAACCTTCCAACAAGAGCAAATCATGGTTATCTAGCTGAATATTGAGGCTGAGGATGGGAGAGCACAGATGAGAAACTCTCCAGGGTGTTTTGCTCTTTTATTTAAGTGTGAATTTTTAGCTCCTCTTAAATTAGAAAAAGCAATTTACTCTGACAAGGCAGAGAACGTAAGTCACTGAACCTGGCTTCACAGTTATTGTGAGACTGGATAATCAGCTGTGGGAAGAAGATATCCAGCTGGCAAATCTATAATGCCAGTGGTGAGCAGCTGTGCCCAGCAGTTGGGTCGGGTACGGACCTCTGTCTCGCTGGCGGCGGAGCGTTGGGAGGGGAGTCTCTGGTGTAACCATTAATGCAGTCATCAATAGCCCAATGGTTTCCAGAGGTCTCAGGAGAGAGTGAGGGCTAAGTCTGCTCAGCCCCTAACCTAGTCTTGATTTCAGCTGGTATTAATTTTGCACCAGGATTTCTCTTGAATAGGCTTTGACTACAGAGAGTGAGAAATCTTCCTTGCAGATGCAAGACTCATTACACAGTTTGGCTTCTGGCTGCTGCTATTTGTGTGAGCAAATTTATTAAGGGTAAGAGAAGAAAGAAGGATGTATTTTGAACATGTCAGATCCTGCTTCCCTATTTAGAAACAGGCTATTTAAAAATAAATAAACAAACAAAACCTGGAACTAGACATCCTATTCCTCAATCTCTTTAAAAGAAAAAAAAACAGGTCTGGAAGTTTGTTATCCCAGTGCAGCGATAACATTTCTTTAAAATAGGTTGGGTTTAGGTTTTTTCTTAGCTTTGTGAGACTATATCCAACAATTAATTGAACAGGAATTATTTTAGAAATCGTGTTATCCATTGTTTTGCAGGAGTGACTTCTTTAATTTTGCATTATTATTTTTGTGAGTGGAATAACAGCTTTATATTTCTTTCCCCAAATAAAATATTTATTAGTAAAAATTGTGCCACACAAATTAATGCTGTTTGATTTCTTTCTGGGCATGAGAATTGTTTTCAGCATTAATACTTAGGCTTACAGTAAACTCTTTCAGTGGTTTGCATGTCTCATTTGGAGAAATTCTTGCCTTTGGGCAAAAGATGTAAAAGCCCAAGAGCTACACAAAAAATGAGTTTATGGGAAGTCTTTGTTTTAAGCCAGTGATAAAAAGGAAACTGCAGTGACAGCTGCTGTCCTTCAGGTGGGACAAGAAAAATTCCACCTCTGGTGTCTCTTCATAGCTAGTGGAAAACATCCCAGGAGGCTTCCCTGACAAAATGAGATTACCTGTTACCGTAGCTTAGTTGCAATTTTATAATCTTGTCTTGAGTAAATAACAGCTTGTCTTGGCGTGTTCCCAGGAGCAGGACAAGGAGACAGGAACTTCTTCCCTGCTTAATCGTGGGTCAGCAAAATAAACTGAGCTGCCAGTCAGAAGGATCTTGGGATCAAGCAGTTGTCCTCCAAACCCAATGTCACTAACTAATCACTTGCTGCAATGTATCAATGACTCTGTGCTGGGGTATTTTTTTTATTCCTGGCTTTCTCCATCCCCCTGTTGTTTATCTACGAGGAGCTTCCGCCAAGCTCACCAAAGCCCTGGTGTTTCAGGGATTAATTCCCAGAAAAAGCTCAGAGAGAAACTATCAGCTGGGAGCTGAGCAAATGCATCTGAATTCAGCCCTGTGATACTCCTGTCTGGATGAGAAAGACAGGAGGCTTTGTTGAAGCAAGGCTAAAATGAGGAGCTCTGGCCAAAAAGTACAGCCAGGCTTGATATTTTAAGTGATGTTTTTTGCTGCTCTGCCTTTGTCCAGTTGCAAGCCGTGAAAGGCAGCTACAGATGGTTGTAAACAGGTAAAAATTTGACTAACTCTAAATCCTTTTAGTGAAGTCCTACATGAGGTCAGTGATTTTATAATCTAACTTGAGCCTCTGCAAAGTTTTCTTTGCTCTCATTCCACCCATATACCACAAAAGCATCTTCATTACTCCATCTGCATGTTGATGTTGTATCTAACATTCATAAGTGCAGGCAGGAATAGAAAATATTGAGCAAGAGGAGTTTTACTTTATCTCTTTGCTTTTAGTTTGTTCTTGAACCGTCAAACATATCTTTCAATAAAAATAACTAATGTGTTTATTTTAATCAGAGCTGGGTAAGTAATTTGCATTAAGGAAATTACTCTATTCATCTTTTTTAGATCAGGCACAAGTAGTGATTTTTCTCATTTGTACTTACTGTTCAAAAAATTACTGAATATTTTTTATGAATGAATTTGTTGGCAATTCATCCACAAACAGTTTGGAAAGAGTATTAATTTAAACAATTAATTCTAAGAGATTTCATTGTCTAAATTTCTTTGACGATTTTGAAAATCTCAAGCTACTTATTCAAAATCTGAGCTGTTTCTTTTCTTCAGGCGAGTTGCCATCTTGCAAGACGACAGCAGCGTTAGGGTTGTTTTTCCTGTGTTGTCTTGCTATTATAAATTTGCCCTGTATTTTGCAGAATTTTGTATTATTCAGTGGTGCTACTAGAGTTAGTGGGAAATATGTTAGAATTTGTAATGGGACTAGAGTTTTAACCACTGTTTCAGCAAACACACAAGCCATCCCATTCCCTCAGTAGTTTGCTGGAGGGAGGGGAACAGTGGGACACCAGCATAGTCAGAATTTTAGTGTTAAAGTATTGAGAGTAAATACTCAGGTGAAATATTTGGCAATAGTTCCCAGCTCTAATTTGCACATTTTAAAGGTTGAACCTTCATATCCCCTCCAGTTCTTTGTTCGCCTCAGTCTCTGGATAAAGCATGTGGAAAGTCAGAGGATATCTTATGTCATCACTATTTGTGTTAATGGCTTAGGAAACCCACAATCCAATCAGTTAAAATAAACAACCCAGTGTAATAGGAGCATAAATCAATGAAGACTTCATTACTGAAACCTTAATGTGTAATCCATCCACCTACAGAGGAAAGAGATACTGAGAGGCAGCATGACAAAACCAGAGGACAGTCTGATTAAGGCAATCCTGATATTTAAAAAGGTGTTGAGAACAGTAACTTTTCCTGGAGTCAGTAAATTTGGTGGTACTGTTCCCTCCTGACAGTCTGTCCCTGACTGTTAAGCCCCTGTGCTAAAAAATGCCAAGAAATTCTTGGGAAGAGATCTCTGCTTGCACTTTGTTGGCTGTGAAGTTATTGGGAGACTTGAGACAGCTGAGAACTGTACACAAATGAACAAAGATGTGAATTAGTAAGACTAAAATATGACTGAAACTGTAGTGATATTCAGAACTGCTCCGACCCTGCTGCAGACTTTGCTCTCTGTGTGGTCCCTTGAGCCAGTAACACAAATCTGGACCCTTTTGTAGGATGAGGGTGGCAATACCTGGTGAACTAAGAGTTACTGGATTTCATTAAAGCTACGTGTTCTGTTTGTCTTGGCTCTGGAAGAAGCAGTAATCCTATCATACCAAGCCTTTTGATTTCAACACAGTTCATAAACGGGCTGAACTTTTATGTTCAGTGCAGAGATCTCTGCTTGTTGAGTTAATGTAGTAACGAACAGAAACAGCAGGCTCTCGCTCTGAGCATGGGCCCATTCTGAGATGGGGATGAGCTACTTGCTTTTACTGTGGATTTTAGTTAACAACAGAAATAAGGAGAGTCTCTAGAAAGGCAGCAGTGCCCACAGACCCACCTCCCTTAACCCCCCCGTTTCAGAACTTATTCTCTGCGTGTTTGCTCCAATCTCTCATCCTCGCCTGACTCCTCTTTCTTCCTTCCCCTGACCACATCTTTTTCTTTTGTCTCACTCTCCTGCTGATACTTTTGTCCCTGTTGCTCACTTATGCCAGCATGAAATGTGTATTCAGAAGTTAAAGTCTGGCAACACATCGACCAAAACCAGTATGACGGGAATTCTGGTTTTCAGACATTTGGAGTTTGTTTTTTATCAATAAAATGATAACGAATGAAAATTAGGAACATATAATGCTAAGGAAAGAGAAGTTAGAAAACATCAAAATTAATACAGATATTGCAGGCAAAAGGTGGCACATATAATTTGCCATTTTAGAAGGAGGTTTTGTTGAAGGCAGATGCCAACACCCTATGGGACTTAGAATCATAGAATCACCTGAGTTGGAAGGGACCCAAACGGATTGAGTCCAACCTCTGTCCCTACACAGGACACTCCCAACACTCACACCACATGACTGAGGGCATTTTCCAGATGCTTCTGGAATACTGGCAGACTGGGTACTGTGACTGCTTCCCTGGGGAGCTGTTCCAGTGGGTGAAGAACCTCTTCCTGACATCCAATCTGACTTTCCCTGGCACATCTTTCTGCCACTACTTCAAGTCCTATCATAGGTCACAAGAGAGAGGAGATCAGCACTTGTTTCACCTCCCTCCCTTGTGAGAAGGCAGCAAACAGCTCTGAGATCCCCTCTCAGTCTCTTCTTCTCCAGGCTGAAGACAGTTCTGCAACAAAAGTGGAAATGCAATTCTCCAGATTGAAAGTCACCTGCTCTGACTGAGAAGACTGATGATTTTCCTGCTTCATTCTGATGTCTCACTCAATGCATACCCTCCCCAACTACAACAAAGGAGGAAAGGGTGTGATGTGCAACTCACCGATCGCCTACACAATCCTCATCACGATGCCAGCTTGTGCTGTGACTTTAGCAGGGATTCATTGGGAAAAAAGTCCATTTGCTTTAAAATTCATTATTACAGATCCAAAATGAATTTTTCTAATGTTCTTTCTATAGTTTCATTTTGCTAGGTGTTATTTCATAATTCCTTGCCTTATATATTCAGTTGCTTAATCTTAAATATTTCAGAGAGTGGTTGAATCAATTTGGCTGGCAAAATGATCCCAGATATGCAGAATACATATCAGTATGTGAAGTTTCTGATGCACTTCAACCTTCAGAAATACAGGAGCTTTACATTTGTAAGATATTGTTCTATTGTAATAATTTAATGGGAGATAAAGTGGTTGCATTATAGTTTATATGAAACCCCTGAGGTTCTTCAGGATCGGGGTCACATCAATACAAATATTCTATTAGAATTTTTGTTGTGTTGTATTTTATCTGTATGAAAATTAAGGGATCTAGAACTTAAAACTAAGTCCCTTGTACAGCAATACAGACTGGTAATAAAGTCTTCAGTCTCAGCAGCGAAATCTGGTTGGAGGAGGGTTAGAGAAGGGGTCTAGTGTATCACATGGATGGTAGATACCATGTGTCTTTTTCTCCTCAGGTACAGGACATCTTATTCCTTCTAGTGCAAAATTTAAAGTGAATCCGAAGCAGAATGTGTGATGTCAAGGTGTGATGTTTACTTGTTCTTGATTAAAAATAACTTTAGGCCATTTTCTGCTCCCCAGATTCCAGGCTTCCATGTAGATATAGCTGCAAGGCAGCAAAGACAGGGGAATTCTCTTGTAAATGACATTAATATATTTTAAAGATATTCTTCTTCAACTGAGAGAAATAAGGGATGCTTTCATGGAATACCACCCCACATTTAACAGTTCTGTGTGATCCACAATTTCCTCATCTTCAATG
Source organism: Dromococcyx pavoninus (assembly GCA_033558185.1). Classification (NCBI taxonomy): domain Eukaryota; kingdom Metazoa; phylum Chordata; class Aves; order Cuculiformes; family Neomorphidae; genus Dromococcyx; species Dromococcyx pavoninus. The sequence continues at coordinate 90,709 of JAUMJL010000721.1, forward strand.
TAGCCACAGCAAAACTAAAAAGAGGGATGTAATTTACAACTTAAATGTAAATTCTGCAGAAATGCTACTAGGTATTAGATATGGTGTTCTGTTCAGGGGCTTTTAAAATCTGTTATCAATATGATTCCACATATTTATTGGCCAGATGGCACGAAAAATACACAGTATCTAAACAAGGATCTCAGTGCCTCTGTACTGCATGATGTCCTGCAGATGTGTAGCATGAAGTTCACTGTTCTGAATTGATCCCTACGTTTGGTGTGTTTGCATTTCAGAGCTCCTGTGACAAGGATGTCATCCTGAATATTCTCAGTGTCCTCACTGACCTCCTGTCTCTGGGTAAGTAAGCAAAACACTGGGGCAGTGCCTGTGGGCTAGAGGCAGAAAGGGAGTCCTCAAATAGGTCAGGGAGTTCATACCTGCATTATCTTGGCCGGCTGTTTTCAAAGTGAACAGAACATGAATTGCACCTGTAGATCTGCAATCATTATTTCTGTGTTTGGAAAACCGAGACACACAGAAAGTCTCCTTTTGTTTCAGTGTTTGGTTTTGTTTGTTTAAAAGGTACCCATGAGTTTCAAGTGGTAGTCAGCCACTTGAAATATTCACCAGAGCCATTGGAGAGAGGACCTCGACTTCCCAGAGCAGAGGGACTCTCTAATGAGGAGAGTCCAGCACCTCCCCAAAAGGCTGCAGGAAGGGCATATTACTGCATGTGCTCGAGCCACATGGAGAAATAAGTGAATTGGGAAAAGAACTGAAAAAATAATTAAGATTTTCTCCTCCCTGCTCCACCTCAAAAATGTCTTTTGCTAAATAATTCTCAACCCAACCAAGCTGCTGGGCTGCGGGGGCTGCATGGGTAAGTGCTGGAGACACCACTCACCAGAGCCCCACTGCAGACTTTGCAGCTGGGCCTCTCTTTTGAAGCCCTGCAGTGCTGTTCCTCAGCTTGGTGGAAAGATGGCCTGTATGGAGAACAGGAGGTGCTGTGTCCCTCCAGGAGCTGAACGTGCAGCTTTCTCCAGCCATGGCGATCGAAGTTGCTGCCTTGGTCACTCAGGGATCACTGGTTTTGACACAGTAGGACTCACAGGATTAGCATGTGGTCTCTTTGGACATCTAGATTTGTATGAAATCTGTTCCAAAACTTCCCTAGGATTCCTTTTCATTTGGCAGAAGCCTATCGCAGCTTTAGTCCTTTGCTTGTTTAATTTCTAGAATGTAAGAAAAGATCACTGAGCGTTCTGCTCCTTTGAAATCTGTTGGCTTCTCTTCTTATTCCTCTCTGCCACATTTCAATGCACAATAAAAAACTTCTGCAGGACGTGGATTTGTAAAGATAATGACTGCCAGAGCAGGAAGCAGCAGAGTGCATGGTTCCACTGTGCAGCCATTAACTGTGTCTCCAGGTTGGAGACCCTGGAGAGTCAGGGTCAGTTCTACAAACGCAGTAAAACACCGTGGGAAGGCCACGGGAGTGTTGTGTGTTCATTGTGGGGGTGAGGATTTGTGCTATCTACAGCAGGGATGCTCTGAGCAGAGTCTCTCCTCTTTTCCCCAGGGACTGGCCGGAGAATTCACTACGTGATCAGCAAAGGGGGCAGCGAGGCACTGCTGCAGGCTCTGGCCATTGCTGCTCAGACAGAGCCTCCTGACTACAGCACCCTCCTGCCTCTGCTTCGCCTGCTGGCCAGGGTTGGCCAACGAGGTACTGCTGAGCAGCGGGCGATGGCTTGGATGGGGGGGCTCAAAGCTAACAGACAGCCCAACAACAATCAGCACTGGGGTGCCAGACAGACTGTCCTCCAACACAATCAGTTCTATGATGCTATGATTTGTATACAGTGGCTCTAGATAAATCCCATGTTTTCCTGTTTCAATTGAGATAGTGCTGATCTAACTCATTGATACATTTGAATGCCTTTGTTATGAGATCTTGAGTTATAAGTTTTGTTGCAGGTGTGTTTATCAGCACTGCAGCAGAGGCTTGTTCTTTGTAATAGTTTAATTCTTATTTGCTTTACACAGATAGGAAGTTTGGGCTGAAAGTGCAGAAAGCAGAAGCAACTGATATAATACTGAGCTTGGCAAGAAAAAACCTGGGCCACCACCTGCACCTCATCCACTGCCTCTGGGTCCTGCGGGTTTGTGCTTCTAATGGTAAGTGCCTGGATTTTCCTCTTTTCCTCTTTTCCTCTTTTCCTCTTTTCCTCTTTTCCTCTTTTCCTCTTTTCCTCTGCATGATAAACACCAGAGTTCTTTTTTATTCATTTCAGTGCAAAGAAGCATCATTCCTGGTTAAGCTTACTGCCTGCACGCACCATTAATATACAGAATCAGGCACAAAAGGCAGAACAACCATAGAAAGAGGTAGTCCTCAAGAGGCCTGTACAGCCTTTACTGTGTATTTCATCTGTGGACTATGAAAATAAAAGTGCTGTAGTCAAAAATATTCATGGCAATGCTCTCCTATTCTAGAACATAGACAGTCAACTCTTTTGCTCTGAGTCTTAGGTACTTTAAGTCTCTATGCGCTTCCTATTATCATAATAGCCAAATGTCTCACTATTGTTGATTATATTGATCCTCAGAGCAGCTCCACAAAGGAGGAAATCACAGATGAAGAAACAGAAGGAGGGAGAAATCAGTTATTCATTCAAGTCCCTCAGGATGTATATATTAGATCCTGGGCTGCTGTCTAGTATCTTCCCCTAGCCCTCGCCTTGCACTCTCTTCTTGGCAGTGCCCTCATATTAAATGATTCAAGCAATGGGATTTCCAGTATTCTTACCCAGGATCATTACAGCTTCATACAGGCTTTCCCTGCTACAGAGCACGGAGTTTATCAGCACAAATTTCCCTTTCCTCACTCTAACCCTTTCCTCTCCTTCCCCACATCCTTCACCCAGCAGATAACTCTTGACAGCCATCCTGTCTGCAGCCTGCTATGTGCATCCTAAGATTTAACACTCCTGGCGTCCAGCCCTGCAGGTCTTTTCTATCTGTACAGGAGCTATCTTCATGCAACGGGCTTTCTCAGGCAAACAGCCAAGCCTCAACATTCTACCCTTCTCCCTGTGATAAGCAGTATTTGAAAGGCTGAGTGTGGCTGAAAATACAGCCAGGGCCAGAAGCTGAAACGTGCCTTTATTTGCGTTTCACAGCTGTGCAGTGACCCTGTGCTGCCTCCCACCCAAAAGGACAATCTACACCCTTCCCTGCTTCAGTGCACCTGCATCCCAGTTCAGCTGCAGTTTTTGCAGGGGGTTTAGGATGCACACTGCAGCTTGGCCTCCTTTTTGTTAATATCAGACCCCAGAGCTCCCACTCTGCTCCTTTGCTGGAGCATCTCTGTTACTTTCCAAATATCTCCAGCGTTGTCCATATCTGCTTCCCTCTGTGGGCTCTCTGGCCCAGCTGGGAAGCTGCAGGGGATGTTAGATGAAAGTCTGTGAGGATGTGTTACCAAACTAGAAGATCTCAGTGCTTCCAACCTTAAAAATTATTTTTATGGCGTGGAGCTAGAGAGGATCCAGAAGTATATTAACACTGTTAAAGCACTTTGGTAAGAACCAGAAAAGATGAGTCCTTGTCACAATCTCATGCACCGGTTCTTTGCTTTGGGTTGCTTCCTCCATAATCTCTGCCACTGTTTGTGTGTGGCAGCCTACGTTCTGCTCTGGGCCAGGATGAGTTCAAGCAGCCTTGTCCATTGCTCTGTCTCTAATGAATTACCAGCTAGTGTAAAAGTAGCTGGCAAGCCTTGCAAAGCTTTCCATCACAGGACAACTTGGCGGGGACACAGCAGGACTGCAGGAGATGACGGGCCCTCTGGCAGCTCACTGATGACCACTGGGAGATATTTACAAAACAGCCAAAACCCAGCAGTGGGCAGTCAGCCAGCCAGGTCTCCCTCTGGCTGCTGTTGATTACTGATCCTTTCACCCTGCTCGCTTGCATTTGATATTTCAGGGCTATACTCATCCCTCCTTTACACAGAAAATCTGTCCTGTAGTGGGGAGGCCTGACTAAGCACTTGGCTTATACATTTTGGGAATTGATTGCAAAATCTATCTATAGAAGTTCCCAGTATGTTAGAAAGGGAAGGGTTAAGAGCAAAAGTGGCCTACCTGCAATTAAGCTGCATTCAGAAGCACTCCTCCCCAAACCCCCCACTTCCACACTGTGAAATAACAGCACAGAAACAAAACTCTGTCCTTCTCGCCCCTGTGAAATAAACTGTCCTCATGGAATTGCCTGTGAGAAATGCAGGATGAGATTGAACCCTGTCATTTTGCTGAAAGATGACCCAATTTAACTATGATTTTCTCTCTGGAAAGTACAATATTTACAGGAAAATGGGCTTTGGGGAACTCAGGAAAGAACCGCCGAATTTGAGATCTGGTTTTGCATCTGATCTTGGTTCGGGTTGTGTCCATGGATAGCTTTGTGTTTCAGTGTCTGAGTTTGTAAAATGTCCCGTGAAGTCCAGTTGGGAGCCCAGAGAAATCTGCTCGTAGCCCTGGGGGCAGTTACTCCCTTCCCTGCATCACCTCTAAATACAGTGTTGCAGACCACCTGCTTCGGATCTGATTGGTTTTCTCTTTTATTGGCTTAGTTACCACGGGAACTACACTTGGCATCAATGGAGCCATGGAGCTGCTTTTCAAAGTCATCAGTCCCTACAGCAAGAGACACGTCAGGACAGTCAGGTAGGCACTAGCCCCAAGGGAACTCATCTTTCCAGGACAGCAAGAAATAAGATTTTGGTTCCACTTGAAGAGGCAAAGAAATCAGAAATGGATGCGCCGTTCCACTTTAAATCTGCAGGGCTTTTTAAGAGGCAGAAGTAGTTCTCTGAAGGACACCTTAATGCTGTGATTCATCATATGATTCATGCTGGTGGCCATTTATTTGTAGTGCACCCTATAGAGTGATGGCAGGTTGATTGCAAAGTACTGTCCTTCATTTCCCAGTCAGGACTGGATTTTGAGAAGCGTATGCTGGCAGCAGACAATCCACTCCTTCCTACTGGTTAGCAAGAACCTCCTGCCACCACCAGCCTGGGGGCAAGTACAGTGGGATTGTGACAGTGCTGCCTCATCTTCCTTTGAAGACAGATGTGACTGGGTCATTGAGATATTTTTGAAGCATGACAGTTCTTACTAGTATTAATCTGGGTCTGGTTTTAAGCCCATCCCAAATACTTCAAATGGCTTTTTTCTGAAGACAGCAAGTCCATTTTATATCTCCATTTTAATGCTGAACATGAGTCCTTAAGTTGTCCATTCTGATCACGTCCTCAGATGCCTTTCAAGGCAAACTTTGTAATATGGAAAACATCCACTGAAGGACATAACATATTTCTGTGGCTTGCTCATTACAAACAGGAGGCAGAATTTACTGCTGTGACCTGTGCCCACACAATCACTTTTGCTTCAGCGAGACAGAACCTGCCAGTTCCCTCCCCTTAGACATGCACTGCCTTGTGGAGCACATAGTCCCTGCTTGTTCGTGCACATCTCAGCAAGGACATGGCAACATTCAGTCAGTTTTGGCTTCTGCATAGACCTGATGTGGATGTGGTTGTTCATGGCTGGTGACTACTGAGGAATTAGCTTTACACTGAGCACAGGGTGTAGGTGACAAGTGGGTGGGCAGACATGGCACAACAGTTTCACCACCACCTGCTTAGCTGTGGTGGAACTGAGGGCTAATGACTCTGGATGAGAGCACCAGAAAATGATGTCCACCCTGCTGATACCATCAAAGACTGATACCAGTTCTCCCCATATCATCCCTTACACAATACATTGCATGGGAAGGAATTTCAATTACTTTCCTCTAACCACAAGTGATGAACTTGCATGTCAACACGTGGCACTGTTGTTTGCTAAATGCAGCATTCTCCCAGCTCTTCTGCCTACATGTCTGGGGCTATAAAAAAAAATAGCAATAGAACAGTTTGCTTTGCTAAATAAGACACTTGACTGGGCCCAGCAGACACACAACGTCCTGCAGCTGCCTTAATAATGGAAGCCAACTCACTTTTGTCTGCACTTCTGGCTTTCTAGACTAGTGCTGAGTACTTGGAACTGCTTCACAACTTCAGTTTTCTCTTAGACAGAGCACCTGTAGTTTCTTGATGTGGTCTGTCCAAAAGTATAACATCAGGATGTTTCCTGCGGAGACATTTGGATGTTATCTCACTCAGAGAATATTATTGCTAGGTTATTATCCCTAGGACTTCTGAGCAGCCTCCAGGTTTCCTCTCAGATCTTTAATTTTTAAGACTCAGGGAGCCTGGAGAACTGCTTTATGTATGACAGGGGTGGCCAGGATGATTTAGACCCAAAGTTGGTCTTGACCTCTGAGGCAACCAAAACCAATTGAAGGTTCCATGACTGTGCTTAACTAAGTAAGCAAATTCCAGTCAACTCCCTGGTTTTCTTCCTATGGAAGTGTTGGCTGTGTTTAAACTACTGTTAGTTCTGCTTCTGTGATAGCCTCATAGGTCAGGATCTGTGTGTAATGGGACTTGGGCCTGTGTTAGTTCTCCTTTAAGCAATGGGGCTGGCTACATAAAGGTTTTTTAAACAAATTTTGTGCAAAACTGGTTTTCCATTCCGTCCTCTGAGGGAATTGTAGGACTTGGTATCTGTCACCCATTTCTAGCCTGGTTTTTTGCTGAGATTCATTTGGAGATGCAGTTAGTGCTGCTGGGGGTTGTTGTAATGTAAGCTATAAAGCAGTCTAGAATACTTGCTTCTAAGCAGAAAGGGAAATAGCCTTCAGAGAAACACAATGCTTTTGATTTCAATGATTCCACATTGTGGAGTGTTTGGTTTTTTCTCCCTTTTATCTGATCTACAGTAATTGTTTTGAATTCTTCTGTGACAATATTTTTCCATTTGGGACACACACAACCCTCTGCCCCATCCCGAAAAATGTAAAATCAAAATTTCCCTCAATAAAACTCCAGTTTTATTGCTAATAAACCATTTTATTTATTACTGAAAAACTTGGATTTATTTTCCTTTTGAAAAAGAGGCATCTTATACATTAATTGTTGTCTACTTGAGTTTCCTTCTTGCTAGTTCAATTTCCTCATTTCCTTTTCTTCCTAAAATATTTGTGCTCTTGTTAAAACATATTGGTGTGAGTGTGCAAACAAGATAAAATCTTTTCTGTAACCTAGCTCACAGAAAATGGTGATTTGGCTCCCAGCTGCACTTGATTTAATGTGTGAACACCATAAATCAGCTGAAGCCTGGTAGCCACTCAGCTCACCTGCCTAGGGCTCAAAGCTGCTTGTTTCATTTAATAACTAGAAGCTGCTGAGAAAGCAAAGGGCTCAGTGGAGACAAGACAGTTTGCTTGACATCAGAAGAAGCCCAGAAACCTGTTTTGTTTTAAAATCCATTTGCAACCTATTCGAAGACATCAGTTTCTTATTATTCATTCGGGACTGTTCTTGCTTGTAGTCTGTTTAGAAACACTGCTTTTACTGGGAAAATTGGCTTCAAGAGATGTTATTGACAAGAATTTAGGTCCTGATACCAGAAGTCCAGACTGCAGGCAGGGTTACAGGTCTTCTTTCCCAGCATTAGTGAATGCCTTGGATAGTTTTGGTCTGAAAATCCCAGGCATCTTTACAGTTCACCATAAAATAGAGGTAAGTACATGTGAAAATGTCCTTCTACTTTTTTGAGGTGCTCTAGCTAAAAATTTGTAGGGTGACTGTGGGAGGAAGCTTATGGATGGATTTTTTGAGATGGAGGAGAAAGAATAAAAGGGAGAGGTGTGTTTTGTTTAGTTCAGCATGTGCTTCTGATCATCTGACACTGGGGTAGCTCTTCCTAAAGTGAAGTCTGGAGCTGGTTATTTTGGTGTAGTTAGTCAGTCACAAAAACATCTGCTTCTTTTTGGCTATCAGATAGAAGTTGAAGAGAACACTAGTCTGTAACCTCCCTACAGAAGAAAACTCTGATGTCCTCCCAGCAAGCCTCTGATCCTCCCTTTGTATTTGTCCTTGATACCTTCTCTCTTGTTCATAATATGTGCCACCAGGACTTGCCTTGCTGCTGGGAAGGAGCAGCTGGCAGCTGTGGGGGCTGAGATTACTCTTGTGCTTTGATCAGCTGCCAGGAATGCAGCATTGAAAATGCACCACTTCTCTTGTGGATACACCCGCGTTCTCCAGTCCTGGGCAGCAGCAGGACCAAGGTCACTTTAAGAATCTGCCCTGCAGAGTGCACTGTGAGAGCTATTTTTTAGCCAGCTAAGACGTGGAAACAAGATACATAACTCTATTTATTTTTCCCAGTGGCAAAGCTCTGGGTTATTTAGAAATAGTCTCCCATGCTCCAACTGACCTTCTCTGGGTGCATGCCAAGTAGCTCTGATTCCCCTGGGACTGTGACTCATGGACTTTATTGGTCTTAGCCAGGCATTTGAGATCTTCAGGTTGCTGGTGCTGTAACTGTGTAGATCTCTCCAGGAGCCGTATCTGAAGTAAAAGCCATGTGAAAAAAATGCAAAGCTTGTTGAGGTTTAGAAAACTCTTGAGTTAAGTACTGTGAAATCCAAGTGAGATGTGAACTATAGACTGTCTTGCCCATCTTTCATGATGTTGAGCTGCAGAGAGAGTTTTCTGATACCTTTTATAGGGGCAGTTTAAAATAAAGCCAGATGATGTTCTGTTTTCTCAGTCCTGTTTATGTCAGTAGCTGAGATATTTGATGAGTGTGTGAGTGATGCTCAAATCTTCACTCCATCAACACCTTCTCTAATGCAACATCCCTGATATCCCACAGAGTACAATGACCCCTGCTCCTTTCATCTTCCACCTTATTTATTCCCCATATGTTCTATATCTTCTACTCTTCTCCTGCTTCAGTGACTCTTTCAATACACTTGGTCTTTCTCCCAACTCACTTTTTCTGAGACATATTTGGATGCATTGTAGGCAGATGGATGTGGAATGTCATAGTGACAGATGTTTGCTCTCTGGCCAGCCAGGACCTGGGTCTCTTCTGCATGACTCTGCTTCCAGGTGGCCAAGCACCAAGTATTCTCCCCATGCTGCTGGCATGACAAGCTGAAGGCTTTGAAGACTGCACATTGTCTGTGACTGTGTGCTGTGCAGACCTTTTCTAGGGCTCCTCAAGGTGCATGTAGGCTATCGAAGTGAATGAAAACACAAATCCAGAATTTATGATTCTTTCATGTGGGGAAGACCTGTCTTTTATAAAATGGTAAATGAGGATGTGACTTGTGCCTGAGTTACCTCCAGAATGTTATCTCTTTCTGTTGTTAAATATTGATGGGTAGACTTATTTTTTAAAAGCAATTTAGAGAGTCTTTTAAAATTCCTTGTTTCTCAAAGCTCTCTGAGTAAAACTATTTACCACACTGAGCAGAGCTGGTTAATCACAAGCGATCGGATAAACATCATAAGAGAGACTGCAACAAGAATGAGTATTTGTCAGAATTAAAAACTCCTTTCTGTGAATATTCACAAAACTTGGCTCTCTGCACTGGGCTGTTCCAGTAAAGTTTGACTACTTAATTAAAAGTGGAAAGCGAATAAAAAAGGTCTGGGAATGCTGCCAAATTAATTCAGCAGAAAATGTGACATGCAGAAATTATCTGCCTTTTCTCATGCCCAGCATTGCCTACTCCTGACATTTGATCACAATTCTTCTTATGTTGGTGCTTAGTGAACGGTCCCAGCTCCTCAAACACTTGCTGATAATCTCCCTTCCCATTAAAGGGAGGAAATAATCTTGTGTAACTATTCCATCTGAGGTGGATACCTGGATGCCTCACAAATGAAAGGAAGAAAGATGCAAAATTCTCTTCACCTGTATCAAAGTTTTATCTTTAGAAACTTGAGGTGGCTGGGAAGTGTTTATTTCTCTCTGCTGACTGGCAGATGAGTCTGGAGTGGGTAATTTGGAAGCAACATGATGGGTATTTAGGGCTGGGTCAGGTAGATGGTTGCTGAGAGAGATTTGGGCAATGCAGTCCTCTCCAACAAAGTGCAAGGGCTCAAACCATTTTTCTTTGGTAATATGTGCTCGGGGGTTATTTGAGGTAGGGAGTGACTCATGAATCTGAAACATGCAAGAATAGTAATGACATTGTTGCTATGGCCAGGAAGCAATTCCTGTATCCTATGCTTCTGTTGCAGTACTGGAGTACTGAGAGCAGAGCTTATGGAAGTGAAGTATGTCAAGGTGATCAAGAGGGCACATATAAAGCTAAAAGTCCTACTCTGACGGGTCCGTGTTTAACCAGACGTTTTGTTGCATTGATCAAGGAGAATACAACAGCCCTGAAAATGCTGAAGATCTAAGTTAAGAGGCTGTATAATTCTTCAAAATAGGCTTTTAATAGATTAATATATATTACTCTGTTTTTTTTTATAAAACTTGTTTTGTTTGCATGCAACTGAGATTCTGTTTTCTCACCTTGGTCCTTCTGATACAAGATGAAATGTAAGTGTTGAGCCCATTGTGTTGAAAAGTGACCAAGCTGACACATTAACAAATGCTTGTAGAAGTGACCTCAGCAAAACCAGAAGAAATTGGAACGGCAGTGGACATATCTGTTTTAAACAAAAAAGGAGGAGATGTGTAGCAGGGATGACCTGAATACTAGAATTATCTCTTCTATTAAGAATGATGTAGAGACACATGGAAGAGATTCAATTGCAAATGTGTCCTAGACTCAGTGCTGGCATTTAGCTTCCTCAGCCTTAATCCTGGATGGCTTCTTGCTGGTAGGCCACCATATATCTTTGCTAAAATTCCATCTTGTGGATTGTCCTAAACTTTCAGCTGCTCTCTGCTTTAACAGAAGAATGTGTTGCGTGGCCATTGCCAGCCAATAGTTTGAGAACGAGAAGAAACTCCACACACCAACACGGTGATTTGTTCCTCTGCAACTTGATATGGTCGCAGTTGTGATTGATCCTTTTTGAGGAATGCTCCACATACAGCTTTATTCCTTTGTTTATTTGGCAATGATTCCTGATAGGAGATCAAAAGCAAATCACCCTTAATTCCTCTTGTTAGTCTGTGTCTTGCCACTAATTGTGTTGAGCAGTTTGGATATTTAATTGGAAACTAACATACAATTCTGTTGGAATGTGGTCAGAATTAATCAATGCTTAGTGCTTGTTATTCTCAAATTGCTATTTGGTTCATTTGATCCCTGTAGAAAATTCACAGGAGGGGCTGAAATTTCTTTTGAGCTATGTCACAACTAAATGACATGCTTCCATCTGCCCTTGATCTACGTGGGATTTGGCCTAGAATTCCTGCTAAGTAAGACTGGTATAATACTGTTGTGAATGAGATGATGCCAGCAGCAAGGGAAAAAGAGTTATCTTTAAAATTCTTGTTTATATCTAGTGTTTTTTCACCTTTATTAGTATCTCAGATAACATAGGGCAGAGATGGGCATATCACTGAGATAAGTAAATAAACAGTAGTGTTCAAATTTAGTACAATGAGCCATTGTAATAGAAGAAATTATCTTGGAGCAAAAGGTGTCCCAGTTTTATGCAGTTCCTTTTCCTCTGCTCTTTTTACAGCCTCTGCGGTTTCTGTCAACGAATGACCTGTTCTAATATTAATAATAAATTACAAAATCTCATTTCAGACTAATGGTAGCTCAGTGCTGCTTGGTAGAGTAAATAGAGTTGAATTGCAGCATTATACTTTACTGGGATTGTACTGTTAATAGTACCAGTAGAGACAAATTGAAAAATTAAGAGATAGAGGCAAGGGAGAAGAGAGATGCTTTCAGATGAGGTTTGAAAATAGATGAAGAATTGATGAGGCAGAGAGGAATACCATATACCAAGGTTGTTCCACATGGCCAGGCAAACACGTTGCATACAGAAACCCCGGTGCCATCTCTTGGTAGCCTCTGGTATGGCAAGATTAAGCACAGGTACCTCTGTGGCATAAGAAATTGGGAAATGAATGAATACTACATAATGAGAAATCCACTTCTAAGCCTAAATTGATATGCACTAGAAATGAGAGAACTGGTTTATAAATGGATGCACTTAGATTGTGATTCTGAAAGGGGCACTTCCTTTTATCTTTTAGGTCTAGATTATGTTCTACTTCTATTTCAGGTAGAAAAGAGGAAATGCTTTCAGCTGAGGCCTTTCTTTGCTTGCCCACTATTTCTTCCCCTTTGGTGAGCTAGCGGGGTTATATTTGGAAAGCAAGTTGCTCCTGTTCTCAAGTTCTTGACTTTCACACTCAGTGGCACTGGCAGATGCAGTTCATGGCTTTGGGCATGTCTATGCTGCAGGCAGCTCTGGTTGTTGAGTGGGAGAGTCCCTCCACTCCAGCTTTAATTTACGTCCTTCTTCTAATGACTGTTAGGGTTTGCAGCAAGCCTTCCAGCGTGGGGTATCCGAGCTTCTCAGGTCACATTATCCACTCTGGGAGTATTATTGGTGTAGCCATATCTGTTTCACTGTTGGGCTTTGTGCTGCCTAGATTAAAGCTAACACTTGAGTGCCTCACTGCATTGCAATTGCTTTGCCTCTTAGGAACTCTCTATGAGGAGTATCTCCCATGTAGCTGGGGAAACCACGGTTGCTCCTGTTCAAATGGGAGGTGGGATGATTTCATACATGTTTGCATCTCAGAGTGTTTCCCAGAGTTAAGTGAGTTGTTAATATTAAAAATTATTCCTTGAGGCTGAGTATAATAGTCCCTGTGAAGAATAGGTCAAGACTGGCACGTACTGGTTATGCTAAGCATTTTGTAAATAGCACAGAAGGAACTGAGTGGAATAAATCAAAATAAAACTAAATGAGAACAGAGCTAGAAGGATTACAATGTATTTTGCAATCTAGGAAGAAATGAAGGGTTTGGGATGACTTCTGGAAGTCTGTGAGATGAGTGGCCAAGCTACTCCTGATCTGGAGATGTGGAGAGAAGGCTTTCACTGGCGATGGTAGGGCTGTAAGAGTAAAAAAGGCAAAAAGTCTTCCATGTTAATGATGGAAGACAGAAGATCTTTGTCTGAAGTGCCAGTCTGAGGCATGGTGTGTTACTGTGGGCAAGTCACCTGAGATAAGGCTTCGTATGCTCAAGGCATATACTTAAACCCACACCTTTCTGATGGCTTCCTAAGGGTAGTGAAGGTACAGTCAATCGTGTCTGAAGCATTCAATGAGGACAGAGATAGAGAGGGGAGGAAGGAAAAACAGTAGCAAATTTATGAAAGATTTTATGCTTAGGGAAGATGCAGTTGAAGTGGTCTGTGGGGTGAATGGGGAGTTGGCAAAATGATGACAGAGTTGAGCAACATGGTTGTGTGAAATTATGTTTGAGGTGGACATTAAGTACGGAAGCCCTGGCATACAGGGACTGGTGGGAAGGGATTTCTGAGCAAAGCCTATCTGAATTTGCTTGTAGAGGTGACAAGCAGGTGTCCATCATGCCTGTCTGATTGCATTCATTTTTCCTGTGTCAAGGAGACAAAGAATTCCCCCTCAGAAATCATTGAGTTGGGTAGTGATGAGACCCTCTGATAGAAGCCAGAGAGTGAGTACATAAAGCTGAGGGCACTCGGTTCTGTGTCTACAGATAAGAGCCCTGGAATCTCCTCTCCTTTGCCTGACACTTGATTTATTGCCATTTCTCCTGCCATCCAGAAATCTGTTACACTTACGAAAGGGTAAAATCCTCCTTGGAAAAGCTTTCAGTCCAAAGATAGAAAAGGGGAAATTGATGGAGAAAAACAATGAAAAGAAGCCTCAGTGCAGAGTATCTACAGCAATGTCTTTGCATGATGCTGGGCCTAAGCAGGTGCCATCCCCACAAGGGAAACAGCCCTAAGAGTTTCCTGGGGTTGCTGTGGTTTTTTCCAGCTCCAACAGTTCTGGCAGGTGAAGTGTAAGCCAGCCTCTAGAACTATCAGTGGTTTCAAAGCACAACAGTGATTAGACCTACCCTGAGCAGAGTTATATGACACAGTGTCCAAGCCCTTAGCAACAGCCTTTCTGCAGCAGGATTCCCTGTCCTGGTAGCACTGCTGGAGCCACACCAGCTTTAGCAGCAGCAGGGAAACTAGGTTTAGCAATACAGAGGCAATACAACTGCCTCAGTTCCAGTGGGCAGGAGAGAGAGGGAGCTCCAAAGCCTTCAGTCTCTTTCGCTTTTATATAGTTATTGAGCACTGATTATGAAGAATAAAAGAGAAATCTTAAATACTAAAGTATTTACCAAGGGCAGGTGAAATGAATTTTGTTAAGAGAGAGAAGGCTTTGTAACAGCAGTGGTACAGATGCAGCACAGGTCTTTGGCTTGCTGAACGCTGGCAGGGCTCTTCTTGGTCTCTTTATCTTCAGGGGAACACTTGGAATGGCAGCAACGCCAGTAAAACCTGTAAATAAACCCAGAGTTGAGCTATCCTGGGATGTGTTCAGCGACAAGACTTGGAACGTGGAGAGGAGAACATGAAAACTTGAGGAAGTGGCTGGTGAAGAAGAACAGGGCTGTTGACTCCTAATACAGCTGCAGCTCTGGAGTTGGGAATGGAAACTCCCTCTGAAGTGTAAACTTTGGAAAGGTCATGGCTCTGAGACTGAGCTTTTACTGTCAGCCTGCAGCAGCAGCCAGACAGAAAGGAAAAAATGGAGATCATCCCATATCTTTGGCACATCTATTACATGTGTTTCTTCCCTCTCCTGTGTTAAACATGTATGTCCTACGGCCCACACAAAGCCAAAACTACATTGTAATGGGACAATAGCTCTCACTGTCTATGCAAAATTTTCATTCTCTTCTTGTTTTTCATTGTTGTTTTAAATTGTGCTTATGTATTTGTGGTTATTCCAGCTTTCACCACCTTCCAGATTTTTCTGTGCAGAAAAAACAAGGACACATGGAAGAACCATCTTAATAATGCTCATAATTTTTACGGTGCTCTAATTATTTATCCTCATTGCTTAATTTTTATATTTACAGATCAAGTTCCAGCAGCCTGGGCTTTGATATGGTCTGGTTTCAAATCCCAGAGTTTGGCTTGATTGTGTCAGATGGAAGCTCTCCAATGAAAGATAGGAAAAAATATACTTACTTTTATTACTTAGGCTTCTGAAAATTACTACTTCAAAAAGCCTTTGCAGTTAATGCCAGTGTGACATTAAAGATTTCAAACAGCAAATATCAGGAGAGTTTGACCCAGTATTTGCTGCATTGTAGCTTGTTACTGACTTCTTCCTTCTAAATCCTGTAGCTAAGTGTTGTGAAGAACAGGCAGCAGCATTAAGGTGTGACCAGACTCAACAGCCAGCTGCTGGCTTTCATCCAGCCTTGCAGGCTCCATGATGCAGTAGGGCCCTGTTTCCACTCAAGGGCAGTGCATACTGCCTTGCTCTCAAATCCCCTTGCCTGTAGACATGGGGCTGAAACCTGAGGGTGTGCTTTGTCTGGCCCTGCTAGTACAGTCTTCCCATCCATCCTCTCAAGTCTTAATGCATCCTGCATGTTGAATATCAGTCACCAGCTGGGCAAAGTCCTCTATGGAAGGCAACAGGAGTGAGCTAAGGGAATACTGTTTCTCTGACTCTTGAGCATACTACTAAACTAAACATACTGCTCTTTTTTAGCACCCCTACCTATGCCATTCCCTTTACTATCTTGTACAGCCCGTGGCTGGTCTTCAACACACTAAATATCTTGAGGCAGCATGGTTGCAGAGAGCCTTATCTCTTACTGCAGCCTGTAGGATGCTTTTCCCGCAGTGAGATGTTCTATTTCTGTCCTACCTGAGCTATGGAGATGAGGACAGGACAAGGCCAAATTCACAGTGTGTGTTGGAGTTGTGGTGCATCTGCTGCTGCGTGTGAGGCCGTGGCCTTTTGTGATGGTGGCTCAGCCTACTTGCATAGACAGCCTCTGCAGAAGATGCAGCCTCATTTGCAACATCTCTCCTATTTAGTTTGAACCTGATCACATGTCCTCAGATGACTCTTCTGCTTTTCCAATCACAGCTTGGAGGTGTTATGTAAAGAAAGCTGCTGCAGGGCAGTGAAAGTTTGTCCACTTTCCATACCTTGGCTCTTTTTCCTGCAAAGATGTCTCTGTATATATACTACACAATACAGCAACACCACAATTTCCCCCCTCGTCTGTCAAGCAGGACAAACTACAAAATGGCAGGGGGAGGCAAATAGCAGGATGGCTTTTTTTCTGCTAAACCTTTATCAAATATCCCAGGCAAGTTAATAAGCTTTCCTCCTTGCTCTGCAATTGTAACATCTATTTTCCCAAAGACTTCATGCTTGCTGTATTTGCCTGTGGCAAAGCTAGTCGGTACAATATGTTTCTAGCACCATTCTACATGTATTTTGCAGTCTCCTATTTTGACAACAGAGTGGGTAAATTTGGCATTTCTTTTGTGAACAAGACAGATTTAAAAATTTCTTATAAGCTGGCTGTTGGTGTTGACTGAAAGGACTTAGGAGGATGAGGACTGAGTTTTCTGAATGAATGTCTGCATTTTCAGAGATATTTAGATGTGTGAAGATGAAAGGTAATGCAACTGTAACAGAGAGCCCCTCGGCATGTTAAAGGTCTAACTCGTACAGTTAAAAGGTAGTTCTGAGCTTAGTGTACCAAGTGGCTTCAAAAGATCCTTCTGAGTGCCAGCTACATGTTTAGACATGAAAATGCCCTTTAAATTCGGGTCAAGATGCCTAATGTGTATCTGTAAGACAATGCTGCTTTGTGCTTCACAAGCACGTTTGTGTTGTTCTCAATTTGAGACCGATTTAATCGTGCCAATTAAGTTCAGTATTGTGTTCACACACAGCTTACAAACTAATACCTCAATGTTGCCAAACGTTCACATTCAGCAGCATCAGTTAGGCCCATTAAACTGTGAAGTGCCCAATTCACAATAAATTCAGCACTGAAGGGTCAAGCACCTATGTGAGGGAACACAATCATTGGAAGAGATGAAAATGGGGATAGGTGAAAAACGGGAGAAAACGCGGGACAGCTTCTGCATATTTTCTTCTATGTATTCTGTTGAAATTCCACTTGCATGTGAGGTTTTCAGGCAGCTCTAGCTCTGACAACCCTCCTTAGGGATTTAAGTAAGAGCAAGGTATAGAAAATTCCTAACCTGTGTGTGTAACAAGGGAAGTGATACTTACCTACCTGAGAAACACATCGAGGTTGATAAATGGAAAGTGTTGCATGCAAGATTAATTGACATCAATATCTTTTTCCACTTGCTCCCTACTGCAAAAGTGGATGTAACACTGTGTGCTGTCAGTCCTGCAGCTGTTGTGTAAACAGTTCCAATCAAACAATGGCATTGTAGTACTACAAGTAGACTGTACCTGGGCACTCACTGATAGGCAGAACTGACCAGGGCTACAGGGTTGTGTTATGATGGTATTGCTACTTCACTACCACCCACCTTGCATCCTGTCATGCAACATGGGGAGAATGTTTTTATTAGCTTTGCCTGCCTGAAATGGCTTCTTGCTCTGGCATAGTCAAAGAACAAACAGCAAGCCAGCTGTCTTCCCTAGAGGTTTTAAGCTTTTAAGTTTTCTTTAGCTGGACTTCATGGATGTGTTTCACCTGAATAGCACAAGAAAAGCGCCATCTAATCTCAAACTGATGTATCCATTCCTACAGCCTTTTAATATGGACACAGTACCATTAGACAAAAAATAACAAGCAATTTTTATCTTGTGTTCAATGTCTGTCATTCCTTCTTTTATCTGAAGCATCTGGCTTTTGCTTAAAGAAAAAGCTACCATGAAAGTCAGCCTTATTTCTTGGTAGAGATCAAGGAAAATGGTGCTTTCCCAGTCCTTAAGTTTCATATTTCAGGTTCTTTTCAAATGTCCTAAATGTTATACATTTTTAAGATTAGTTTCTCTGAAAGATGTTTATCTTTGTTTTTTAACAACCAAACAGAAACTCCAAACAAAACAAACCTCAAAATCCTAAACAGGAATGGCTGAAATGAAAACTCAAACTTCCCATCTCTTGCAGCAATCCAGGTACATGGAGCTGAAGTTGCTGTTTCAAACGTTACTGCTTTACAGGTCAAAAGCACCTTTCATTACAAAGTGCTTTTTTAAGATGTTATATCCTGAGATTGCTGCTGCCTTAGAGATGGTTTGTACTAACCAGTAGTTAGGAAGGACTACAGCTTTTAGCCTTGATTATTTTGAGACTGGGCTCCCTTTTGTGCTCTCAATTAGTCTGGACACAAGCAATGATATGTTTGATACCCCACTAGCTGGTCGATCAGCAACACAAGCTGCTCTTGGACATCTCCCTACTAGCAATTGCTAATTTCTAGAAAATAAGAATCTTGCAGTTGTTTGGAGGAATATAGGGTGAGTGCAGGCTCACTTTCTGGCATTATAAAGTCCTGGGTACCCCCAAACCCTACCTTCTCTTTTATATTTCACCATCATAGACTCCCCAATGGCAAAGCACTTATATTTAGATTTCTCTCAGTGAGGACAGAAGTCACAGTTGCCCTGCTGAGCATCAGGTTGCTGGGTATGTCACCAAGCAGTGCACTTTGGCTTCATCATGCAGCAAGCAGGGTTTCACCAGGTACGTGGATTGTGTCCCTCTCCCTGCACTTACTCTGAGTGTACGTAGCATTCAGAAAAGTTTGAGGCAGAACAATCCAAAAGCAAGCAGAATGGGGCTGGGTGTCTGCCCCGAGCACTGAGTACCTATCTCGCTGAGAACACAAGGTGCACGTCAGTCCCTGGACTGTCCAGAGCAAATGCTGCCAGGCACGGTGAACGGACAAGCTGCAAATAAATTGATGACTCAGGAGTGAACCAACAGCCTATTGGGCTCTTGTATCTCTTGTAGCTGAACTGGGATCAGAAGACAGCTGTCTGAGGAAAGAAGGGGGATTTAACCCCACTGGCTGACATGTTTTAATTGTTTACTACATGTTCTGTAGGGCTGTGCTGGTGCTTGTTAGTAGATGTGGCCTCGATGAATATCCTCACCGCTTCTCTTCATCAATCAAGGATAACATCGGGCCCCTTTCTCAGTCAACCCTACATGTGTCCCTCGGGTGGGAGAGCTGGATCCTCTCAGTCAGCCTGAAACTGCCTGGGTGATGAATCTGTTAAGAATCCTGTCTGATTGCAGTCCTTCCAACCCCTTCATCTCGGTGTGAATGACAAGCTGTCACAGGCTGCCTCAGCCATACTGGTGACATCCGACCCTGGAGAGGGAGTTGACAGGAATGGGAAATCTGAGGTGTGGTTTCTGCCAGTGAAGCAGTGCCAGCTCCTCACCCCAGTGTAAGCAATGCCTGGGCATTTGTTTGGCAAGGATTTAAGTGTATTTGCTGTACCTTGTTCTTCTTTGTTACTACTTTGGAGCTAATTTAATTTAGAGCTGTAAAGAACAGATTGAAATTTTAAGATACAGCTGTTTCCCTCATACAGAGGAGAGGGAGAGCGTAGGATACTTGCAAGGATGCCTGGAGGATAACCCTGGAGTGACTCTTCTTTCTGGTAGGCAGAGATGAAAGAGGCAAGGAGGCTGTATCTTTTCACTTTTAACTGAACAGGCTCCAGGGCAGGCAGAGATGTTTGGAAGATGCTATAGTAAAGGCTTTGAGCTGAACCTATGAACTGATGAGACATGCTTGTTGTATTCATCATGGGAGCTGGGGCTTCAACATCACAACTATAACTTCTCTATGGCAGCCTGTCTTTTGGAGAAAACATTGACTTCAGCTCACCAAAATGCAAGATAGGAGAAAAATTGCTCCTGGATCTGTTGTAGGGTTAAAGAGCAGAGAATGTCACTCCTCTTGCTGTTAGTTCTTGTTGACTATTAACATTGACCTTGGTACCTGCGCACACTTTTTTTTCCTCACAACCCTCTTCTAACAATAAAATAGCTGTAAAAGTCTTTAAAGGTGCAGAGAAAATACTATTCAGCATGCAATTAATTTCTATACTTTTTGTTGCCTCACTAATTCCACTCAGGAATTGCACCAGAAAACAGGTTCATAGAAGATCTGTATTTGTATTAAAGACACCATGTGCTTTTCCAGGAAAAAAACCCCAGTTACTAGAACTGAAGTAAACTTTAGAAAAGGAGTGTGTGTTTTTTTTAATTTCCTTTTCTTCAGCATTACACCAAAAGCACATCTGTGCACAGCAGCTGGATCTCCAAACTACACCTGTTGGCAGTGTCATGCCTAGCTGAGAAGCTGCTATTACATTGGAGATGATGATGGGTGTTTTTGTGTAAGTCCTAGGCCAGCAGTGCTGTGAAAATGCCAGCAGCATAAGCAACTTTTGCCCACCTGTATTTCCAAGACTTGTGAAGCTTCTAGCTTTAAACCTTTAAAACAAAACAAATCACTGTACAGGTGCCTGCATATTTAAGATTTGTATTCCCAGGACATGAGGGAAATCAAGGCATCTGTCTTGGAGGAGATTCTGGTAGGATTTATAAAGCACCTATTGCCATGGTACCTACCTGTTATTTCTAAATATCTCTCTTGTCAATGTGAAATTATCTTTTGAGTGGGTTGCTATGTGACTGTATAAACTCCAGTAGCTGAGTCCAGGGGTTGGAGGCAAAATGCAGCCAGGCAATATGCACGCTTGAGGGCACCTAATTCCTCCCAGAGACAGGGGCTGTGGAAGCTTAGGTGCTCTATGCCTGTGAGGTGCAACACCCTGAGCCCTCGGTCATGGTTCCCATTGTGCTAGATGCTGTACAAATACATATTGCATGGTCCCTGCCCCGTGCTGCTGGTGATATAGATACACTCATTTGTTGCTGTCTTGTTTACTGCAGAACAGCAGGGTGAAGGGTGAAAGGAGGGAGCATGAGCTGAAGCAATGTGGGTTGCCAGGTGGGAGTAGAACCTTTTCTTACGTGTCTATAAAAGTAGTGCTTTATGTCTTTATTATCCAGGTGTGATGGCCATTAGGAATCAGATCAGGCATCAAGGTATTTAATGAAGGACCAAGTCATTAGCTTTCATTCAATGGTTTGAAGAGGATGGTTTGTGTTTAAACACATTAAAGGTAGAAACTCATGAGAGAATGAAAACCAGTTAAACTACTTGGGGGCTGATCCTTTTGGATGATTTTTTGTTCAGTCTCTGGCTTCTATTTTTTGTTTTTTTTTTAAAGACTGGGCTGGACCAGAAATAAATTATCTATTCAAGAGACAAAGCTAGAGACACAGTGTTGTCTGTTGAACTGCCCAGCACTACAACCTGTGAGCTGACATCAGAGCAGAGGAAGAAAACCTTAGAGATCCTGGATTTCAGTCTCCTCTCTCTGCAGCGATTTCCAGCTAACACTGTCCTGGTAGCTCAGATCCGAAAGGGTGACCTAGGCATAGCATTTCTTTTTCTGTGCTTTTCAACAGCCTGGTTTGACTGGATAATCCAATTGTGCTTTGGCTTGGGTAGCAGAGTTTTTCTTTGTTGTTCCTCTTGGTTCCTAAGCACAGGATCTGGAAGTTGCATTTGTCTATCTGTCTGCTAGCTGTACTCCGGCCCTGGTATCCAAGCTGCTGACTTGGAAACACTTCAAAGATTTCCATTCTTCAGAGTGGCTGTCTCAACTGCTACTACAGGGAGTTTTTAATGTTTTCTGATTATGGAGCAGCATTTATTATTATGTCTTTTAAGACAAGGCAACTTTATTTACACATTTTTTATTTTTTGTTTTTTTGAAACATATAAAAGAGTCTCCTAGGACTGACAAAACAGCGAAGATTTTACTAACGTATTGCTACAAAGAGAAAGGCATCTGGATAGATTTGGCAGGTTTTTTAATGATTTCTTCTTTTTTCCTCAAGACAAATGAAGAGTTCTGCACTGGGCACACTATCAAATTCTCTGGTCTAGCATATGGCTCATCAAGTCATCTTTCCTGTGCTCTCAAACTTTTCCTCGTGTTCCCATCATCTTCATGTCATTGTCGTCTCCTATCATCGTCCATTCCCTCCTCCTGCTCTTGTGCACAATTTGTCTCCTTTCTGTCTGTCTTCCTGTTCCAGGTTCACTCATCTTATTATATCATCTGATACCAGAAAATATGCTATGGCTTTGTCATATGGTGTTAAGAGGTGCTGATGATATTGCAAAGACCAGTTGCCTGGCTTGCTGTAACCCTATTGCTGCATCCACCTGATTGCTGCTGTTTTTTGGTGAAAGCCCATTCTGTGGTCTCTTCTATGATATTTGTTTCCCATAGGGTGTTTTGTACATTTGAATTTGTTCAGTACCAAAGATGGGTAATATTCTGGGGATACTTGCTGACAGCTGCCTTAAAATGCTGATTTAATGTCCAAAATTAAAGCAAATGCAGGTAGATAACTTTTTACATAGTGCAGGTGTGAACTTTCCCAGGATAACTATGAATGCTGGGTGTTTGCAGAAGTTCAAATGTGCCCAGGCAAACATAAGGAAGTAAGTTAAGACCTAAAAAGCCTCCCAAAAGCATCATTCATAGCCTATGAAATCTCTGGACTCAAATTGCTGCAGTCCAAGTCTGTTCTGGAAGTTGCACTACTGTGATTTCACTGTGGTCTTATACATTTCCCTTGGCTACTGCTGGCCAGAAGATACTTGGTGATTTTGACTTTCAGCTTAAGTTCATGCAGCTGCTCTTTTCTGGCCTGGCTAATTAATTTTGTGCTTAGAATACCTGTTTCTCATTTCACTTCCGTTCTATCTATGATTAAAATGTAGGGAGATGTAGGACTGCAGCCATTGCTGGATCACTTTTTTCAGAGCATTTCTTCATTGGCAACTGAGCCTAACAGTCCCATTAGAAGCAATTCAAGCTCCCTTTTCAAAGTCATTAGGTTGTTCATCCCATTGTTGCCAACACGATGTTTCAGAGCTTCATTTCTCCAGTGCTTTAAAACTATCCTTTAATTTCCAGTTGAAAATTATTCATGGCCATTTTATACCCATTTGTCCTCGTGCCAACTTTATTCTTTAGCATAAGTAGCTCTCTGCCTTCCTTGGTGTTTATTTCTCCCCCACCTTGTGTGCCTGTGGAGAACAATCAAGTCACCTCTTAACCATCATTTTGTGAAGGGTGAGAAAACTGTGATCTTTATGACTCCTCATGAGATATGTCTTGTTACCTTAATGCTTGGCACTTTTCTGCACAGTTCCTTCTGAGTACTGCACGCAGCTGTTCGGGTGAAGCCTTGTATGAAAACGTTCATGCTTTCCCTTCTCCAACGGCAGTGGCTTTCCAGAGACCTCATCTGTCCTTCTCATGGTTGTCAACTTGCTCGTTCGTGCTTGTTCTCATCCTCTAATGGGCTTATAGGTCCAGGGTGTCTTTCTACTCATTTTCAAATTATGAGCCCCTGCTCATAACAGCAATTTTTATCGTAATAAACCCTGAATGCGTAACCTTGCACTTTAACTATTACATTTCATCACATTTCTATCACTTCAGAACTCAAGAACATCCTGTTACTCCTGGAAAATACTCTGAACTCCCTGCTACTGGCAGCAGCTCCTGACTTCGCATGGTCAGCAATTTTGTTAGTATACTCTGATTTTTTGTGCCAAGGTTATTAATGAAAAGATAAAATAAGATCAGTCTCAAAACATCCTTGAGGACTTTCACACATAACTTCCTTCCAGACTAATAATTCCTCTTTTGGCACAAATCCTGTCATTGCCTCTTTAACCAGTTCCTTACCCACACTGCAATTCTTACACTCTTCCCCATGTTCTCCAGCTTGGCTATTAATTTCCAGTATGGCAATATATCAAATACTTTATTGCAGTACAGATAAATGAGAACTACCACATTTCCCTTGTCTAGAGAAATCAGTTATCTTATCAAAGAAAGATATTGAGTTAGGTTGGTTTGATCTATCCTTGGTAAGTCCATTTTATCCCTTAAACCCATTTCATCTGTTTTGCAGTTTACCTTCATGTCTCTATTTGTCTGTTCTCTCCAACTTTGTGCTAAAGCAATGCATACTCTTGAGGTCTGCTGGGTTTGCACCTGCTTATGACTAAGTGTAGATTACATGCTGTAGAACATACAGAATGCTGCATATTTCTTGTGCCAGAATCCTTGTGATGAATTGCAGTACTTGAAGAGATGAAATGTACTAGTTCAGTTCCACTTTATTTTATTGCTGTGCTATATACAGGCATGGACTGAAATGAGGATGTGTTTAGGCTGTTAGCCCAGGATGTGGGAACTCCAGCTATCCACAGTTGTAGGTCTATATTGTTCCTTCAGAACTAGGTAATGATTATGAAAATTTTTGATTCTGCTTGAGTGGTCATGCTGGGGTTTGGATGATACCACCCTTAATTTTAATTTTTTAGAGCATTTCTGAATTTCCTGGGTGGTTCTACCTACATCTTTATCACAGTCTTGGATTTCTCAGCTTTACAAGCAAAGCAGTCACAAACCTGTTCTATCAGGTCACATTAAAACTGCAAATAGTTCTTATTCCTTGAGTCTGAGCAGACCAGGTCCCTCCAGGCCTGGAGAAGAGAAGTGACTGGGGGTGGTTAAGGCTGTTAAAGGATCAGCAATGAATTGGCCAGGAAGAATTTAGGCCTTCTGGAGGAATTGTGATGATGAATTAGAGAGAATGGGGAGTCAGAGATAGTATGAATAGGAGATTACACTGAGGTCATGGCTTGGGAGGTCTGAGGTCATCTGAGAAGGAATGAAATTGCCTCCGTACAGTGTGGTTTACAGACCCTCAATATGCACCTTGATCCTTCCTTTGTTGCTCTGCTGTTCTGACGTGTGATTGAGACATCACCTCAAGCCTGAAAACATGGGTATATAATGCAGTCTTCTTTACAAGACACATGTTTGAGTGTGAGCTTTGGGGAGATGTTCTGGATGGAATTTTAGCTTGTTTCAAGATGTTTATTTTGTCCCAAACTTTAAAATCAGGGAAAGACTGACTTACCAGTGGCAGTAGTGTATCTCTTTTCTGAGCATGCTGAAAAGCTCTTGGATGACAGTGTTCCTCCCACCAGCTGAATAATCACTGTTCAGGTGGAGTTAAAGAAGCGATGAGAGCGTGACTGTGCTTCCATTGGTGAGATTTTTTAGCTACAGATTTCCTGTTCTCTCTGTATTTTTGTGCATTTCTTTTGCAGTTTGTTTGTGATGCTGTTGCTGAACTATGACAGATTCCTTATGAAAGAATGATATTAGATAGGAATGTTGACCCAACATTAGTAAAAACCAGCTCTTGAATCTTTCTTAGTCTCTCAGCTGCTGTTAGGATACAAAATGAACAGCAGCTTGATGACAAAAAATATTTCTATTTTGCTGCTGGAGGATAATTGGCTCAGTATGGAAGTTAATACGATTTTGTTTGGGGATTGGTTTGTAAAAAGATTACATTCTAAGGAATCTTGGGGCATGGAAGGTTTTGAAGCTGTATTTATTTAATCAGTTGTGGGCTCTCAAAACTTCACAGCAGTAAGCCAGGTTAGAACATGGATCTTCTTTCTCCAGCAGAACATGACTGGAAAACAAAACCTTTTGTATGTCTAGAGGGATGGAGATGATACTACATGAGGCAGATGGTGGGGAATGAGGATGTCTCAGTTTAGCTTTTCAAGCTGCAAGTGTTAGTGACCAGCTCCCATTCAAACCAGTGCTATGCTGACTCAGGCAGGTTGAGTTGCTTACCTACACATTGAAATGACACAGAAGGTCAACAGAAAGCTCTCTGTATGTCTTTCCCCTCTACAACACTTTTTTTTTCTAAGCTCCGTGGAGCAAGCAGTCTTAGCAAAGACCTTTAGCATCAGCTTTGCAGGTCCTGATGTGAGTGGGGACCTTCACAGATCACTGCAACACAAAACACTGTCAGAATTAAAAGAAATTAAAGTTTCTTTTCAGTTAAATCTGGTGGGAGGGAGGATGGAGGAGAAGCTTGTTTTGGGAAAATGGAGAAGGGAGTAGAATTTGGCTGGAAATACTGACGTGGATGCTTGATGCAGAAGTTGTCATCTACTGATGTAGATAGAATGGCTGGTATTCGGAGGGGGTATGTTCTGTGTCTCTGACATGAAGAAATAGCTCTGGGGCAGCAGTTTCAAGACTTGTTTCATTACTTTGGATATGTGGGTGTTGCTTTAAATTTAATGGTCACTACAAATCAGTGTAACACTAAAGCTAGAGGGCTAATGGCCTTTTAGAATAACTGAGTCAGCCTCAGAGCCTGGATCCTCTGCTGGTGTAAAACACTGCAGTTCTGTCAAAGTCCATTATAAGCTGTCAATTTAGACCTGGCCCACAAGACGGTGAACATGAAGATTACGAAAACTATTGAAGAAATTGACATTATTTCTCCATCTCTTCTTTCTCCAGGGCGGCCATTGAGGCTCTGGCAGCTTTGCTGAAATCAAGTAAGTGGGTTGGTTTTTTTTTTCCTTCCTATTCTTTCTGACTTTCCTTCCTGTGCTGTGCTGGTGGACAGAATGTTCCCACTGAATCTCATTCTCCCTTGGTATCCACCTCTTCCCTCAATCTCAAAGAGCACTGCTAAGCAAAAAGAGGCAGTAATCCAGTAGTTTCCCATATGTCTAACTATGATTTCTGGAGCCCCATGGCTCTGGACAAACAGATCTATGAGAGATGGTGCTCTAGGTGTCAGAGAGCAAGTGCTGAGGGAACCTAACTAGATCTTTATTTTGAGTGTTTAGGGAGCAGTGTTTGTCCTGGGGCTTGGTACACTGGAAGAAATGGGTAACCATTTCAGCTAGCAACAAAAGCTTATTGTTTTGTTTCAGCATCACTGGACAGTGAGGCCAGGACCTCTTTGTCCTGTGGTGCTGTTTTACTGCACGCTTACCTGGTAACTAACAATGATCCTGTTGACAAAGGCTTTGGGAGACTTCTGTAGTCCAAAAGAGGTGACCTCACCCTCCCTTGTCAGATCTGATTAACGTGCACAAAGGGCTGAGACCTGGTGACTGCCAGAGTACAGCCCTGCTACGGCAGGCTGGGCTTAACACTTGCACCAGCTGGCTTGAGGTGTTGAAGACCTTCATATGGGTTCTTGGTCATGCACTGCCAGTGTGACTGTTCCTGAAATGAACGTGCTATTCCTTTTTGCCTTTATCCTGTCCATAAACACTTGGCTTTTTATTACCAGAATTTAATAAAGCTTTGATTAAGAAAGAGCGCTCTGCTATTGCAGACAATCTACTCTACAATAAATCACAATGGTGTATTGTCCTTCTCTCTCACTCCTTTTCTTCCCCTCCCCTTCTCCTTTTCATAGTATTAGGAATAAATGCATTTGTGAAAAATTGTAGCCCTGGAAGCAGTGCTTAAATGAGCACGCAGCAATGGGATCGTGTCTGAGTTGCATCAACTCAAGTGATGAATTCTGAAGTAATGCCTCAGTATTAACCTTGCTGCCTGGATTTAAAGGTCACGTTATCACAACAAGGAAAGACCTTCTGGTTTTGGGCACTAAATCTTAATAAGGGGGCTGTGGGGCTATACCACAGCTGCTTGCAATACAAAAAGCAAAATTAGCTTTCAGAGTAGAAAGAAATATACAGAGAAGGCTAGAAAACTGGAGCAAGAGCTGAAAGCTCATCAGGCAGCTTGAGATTTCCCCCTGCACACTGTTTTATGGCAAGTGCTAGGAGTAGGAAGTGAAATTCTGTTGTCCTAAGATATTTATAGGATAAGTTTTCTACTTGGAGGCTGAGTCTACAGATGAGAACAGTTTATAGAAGTGGAGGACTAATTACCAAGGGAAGCTGTGAAGTGTAGTCTCCTGGGGAGTTGTAAATACATGTTATAAAAGTTGTGGGAGGGAAGATGAGGATGATCCAGGCAATCTAAAAAGATTGGATTCAGCTTCAAATTCTCCCAACCCTTTTTCTCCTGGGGTGAGGTAAGGTTTTTTAAAAATCTATTTACACTTAGACTTTTTTTTGTGTGACTCTTCTCAGTCAATTTAGGTTGTGAAGGTACCTTGGTTGTTTCTTCCTTTTATGTCTTTTGTGCTTTAGGAAGTGCATAGAGAGTTTCCAGTACTGGAAGAACACATTGATCATTCTGGTTGTTTGTTTAATGGTGCTTTCACAGAAGGTATAAAAAAAGACCTCCAAAGACAATTTAGTCTATTGAGTAAAGCACTCCATACGTTGCCATTGTAGTTGATCAGTGTGATGTATAGATTAGGATTCTCATGTTCATTTGTACTGTTGACCATTGCAAATAAAAGGTATTGCTTGGCAGAGACATTTCTTTGTCTGGAGACATCCTTCCCAGTTTGCTGTTATGGCCTTGTGATGTTCTTTTAAGGCACTGAAACTGAGGTTTCAAAAATGATGCCAATACAGTGCAACCAAGAAGAGCAAGTCAGCCTGAACTGAGTTTTCTGATGTTTTCTGCAGTTTGATGCTGAGTGGTCAAGAATGTCTTTTAGTTGTCTCCTTGTCTTGTGGCTCAGGACAGAAGAAGCTCCAGGCTTTTGGAATAGGCTGCTCTGGTAGTTGCATACAAATGAGCAGGCTGTGTCTTTTGGGAGGTGTGGGTCAGGAGATGTGAAAAACAGCTCTGGCTCTTCCAGAGATAAATTCACCACGGCTGGAAAAGAGTTGAATTCTCTTTCATGATTGCATCAGGACAGATTTTTTTGTCACAGTTAATTTATTTGTGTCCATGACCCCAATGCTTTTGAACGGTGCAGGGGTTCTTAGAAAGTTAAAAAACACATCTGCTGAATGCTATAGCACTTGAAAACTGCTTATGAAAACAAGAGGTGAAACTGTGCATGACAAAGCACCCAGAAGCATGTTTCAGATGGGATACAAGCTAAATGGGAAGCAGGAATCTTGGAATGTGTTACAGCACTAGATTAGGAGGCTGATTATTGTGAGCTTTTTGTTTTGAGACTTGCAGTAACCCACTTGCTGGGAAATAGTGATGAGATTCAATTTTGCTGGGAGTGAAGGCTATAAAACAGTCAGGACAGGAACAGGTGTCCCTGTAGGGCTGTTGTATCCTTAAATGTTTTAGCCCAGTGTGATCCCGAGGGTCATGGTTATACATGGAGTTGTGCTGGAGGGTGAGTTTTGCTCTTGCTTTTGGCAGCAAGCTGCAACGGGAACACACACAGTAGTTTTAAAGGGAGCAGGCAGATGGCAGTGTCTCTCCCTGATGGATTCAGAAACATCCGTCTTCAGCTCCTCAGGCTTCCATAATCTCTGCTTGAGACTTTTGTCCACCTGTAAAACCAGGGGTTGGCCAGAAATGTTTTGGCCTCTGACTCTTTCTGAACAGAAGCTGATGTTAAATGCACACGTAATAAGTGCGTAACTGCAGGAAGCAAGATCTGCCAGGAAAGAAGGTATCAGTGTAAGAGAAAAACTCCACCTGTACTCGGGAAATTGTTGGATTTCAGAGGGGAAAGTATAGGACTGTCCAAAGAAATAAGTGATGGGACACTACCAACTTGTGCTTCATCCAAAAATAGTGTAAGATGAGAGCGAAGTTGTCCTGTTCCCCTCACATAGTGAAAATTTGATAGTCATAAAGATGGTGAATAATAGAAGTCTTAGGTCCCTTCCAATGACAGTCATGTCTTTTTAACTGTGGAAGCTTGGATTACTGATATAGAGATGTTTCTTGCCTGACCATCAGCCAGTCTCTCACTCCTGATTTCTCATCTCTTTCCAAGCATACCAGGCTTCTTTACCAGTCCTTGCATGTTACTCTCCCAGTTGCTGTTCTCCAGCTGCCATGCACACAGCAAACAGCTTGTCGCAAATCCTCCCTCCATGGCCTTGCTGGTATTTTTGTTTGGATCTTTTTTAGATCTGTCTCATCTCCACCATGCTGCTAACTCTCTCTGACTGAACTACATTATTATACAGGTTGGACATATTGCTGGGTAAATATCTATAATGGTGCTGTGGAACTATCAGAGCATTAGGAGTTTTTTTGCTCTTTTCTTGGATGTTACAGTCAAGCTTTCCAGTATTACACCTATCTATCTTTCCTTCTTCAATTTCTAGATGCTTACTACAGCCCAGGGTATGGATGGGAGTGGGTAGATGCCAATAGCTATAGATAAACTAAGATGGGCTGTAGCACAGCATCCTTCAGGGACTCTTCTATCTTTCCCAGTGTATTGTTGCTATTTATCCAGCCTCTTCTGGCTTTGTTCTACTTCTCTTCTCTATATCTGTCTTTGTATCTTGCTACAAAGCCTGGGGAGCTCATCATTAAGCCCTCTTTTGACTGCAATAGGCCCAGGTGTGGAGGGGATGAAACCCATCTGGAGTCTGAGCTCATTTGAGCCATGGTGGAAGGCAAGGGCTATCCTCCACATGGGCTCTCTTGCTTTTAGTGAATTCACCACCCAAAATAAGGCAGGCAAACCATTCCCAGTTTTGAGGGAGTAGAAGAAAATTGTACCCCTGCTATATAATTTCAGGCAAGTGCATATGTAGGGGTTTGAAGGCTGAAGGCAAACTTGATGGACCAAACGTGCCACTGTCACTCCGCACCTCGAGCCACACGGTGGCAATGTGCTTATGGGGATCCCCACTCCCACCAGTGCTTAATCCTGTATTTATTTTTGGTGAGTAATTTGTTTATCAGCAGGTTATTTTAATATAATTCTGGTTGTATTTGTTATTCCTGACTATCTGTACTTCCCAGAATTTTCAGCTTGCCTGTCTTTAAGGAAATTAACTGGAGCTGATCTCTGAGGCATTTGCTCAGTGGATATTGAAGGAACGCGCTGGGGAAATGGGAAAGGCCCTTCTTGCATTGCTTGCCTAGTAAAATTGTAATAAGCAATTTAAAAAGACAGGTTGTGGTGACCCCGTGATCGTGCTTATTTCATTAAGACAATCCTGTCTGCTAACAGCAGTTTTTGCTGGTGGCCTTTCCCCTCTCTTTCTATGTCTTTTCCTTCCTCCTCTCCTCATCTTTATCCTCTTGCCTTCCCTTTTCCTCTCAGCCTTTCATCCCTCTTTTCCTGTTCTTTGCTCTTCATCTTCCATCAACTAACCTTTATTTAACCTTTCACCTGCTGGTTTCTTCATCAAAGCGTAAGGATTATGTCTTGTGGCTGATGGGACACAATAATTGGTGTCACTCTTTTCCTTTTATGCTGGTGTCAAGGAGGGGCAAGTAACTCTGCAAGGAAGAGAAAGCGATGTTCTAGCACATAAGCAGATTATGGTTTCTGAAAGGCCTGCACCTTCCATGTCAGAATTAATAATGCTTTGTAACGGATCAACCAATGCAAGTCTTTGATCTTGTGTCAAAATAGCCCTATGGTAAAACCATGTCAGTTCCTGTAGCCAGCAGCATGATGTTTGTAATTGCCTAATACTTTTCCAATGATCAGTTTAAGACTTTATCACCCACCTCTGGATTCAAACTCCGTCATCAGTCTGGCTCCAAATCTATTATCACAGCTTTAAAGTTTATTGTGATCAGAGTTGAATTTTGAAAATAGTTTCATAATAATCTAAACCAGGTTCTTTGTCTGTCCTTTCTTCCTGAATTTCAGAATGCAAGCAGTCTTGATTCTATATTTTTAAGTTTACCTCTTTAGGGGAAAATAATTATTTTTGAATGCCCTTTATATCCCCTTCCCCAAGCCTGCTTTTCTTTCATAGACATATCCCAAACTGAAAATAACTCATTGGTCTAGGAAAAAAAAAGGTTGCTTTTATCTCCTGGGGCATGGCAGCTTCCCACTGTTTTGCTCCTGAGGGGTGGGTATAATAGAACTAAACTGTCGAGGAGCTGCATTATTCTCTGACATTCTTAATAGTGATTGCTTACTGCCTTTGTCTTGGCATAGGCAGTGTTTGTGCCTCCAGTGATGATCTGGCTTCAGAAAATTCAGTGGTTGAATTTGAGGAAGTCTTCCAAATTCTAGCATCCTTATTTGAACTCTTTCAAACCACTTTGGTCAGAAAAATCGAGCTGGAAATTTTGTGCAAAAAGTCTTGGATTTCTGTGGATTTTCAACTTTCTGTTGAGTTGCAACCAGAAGACGCTGTGAAAATGAAAACAAAGGGGAAAAAAGAAGCTGTTTTGAAAATAATTTTCCCTCTGAGGCTAATTCAAAAGTTTTGGAAAGGGTTGGCTTGTTTTTTCTTAATTTTTACATATCAACAATGTGACAAAGGCAAATCAGAGAACAATTATTGTGTCATAATACAATTTGTATGACCACCACTGAATTGACCAAAACCTGGAGCTAAATTAAATATTTTTTAGTAGAAAGAATGAGGTGTTCATACACTGAAGCAAAACTCGTGGCTGATTCCTAGTCTAGGAGCAAATCATAGCATTTGGAGCAAATCCTGCCTGCGTTCTCTACCTTTGTGCCAGTGTTATTCATCTATCCTAAATGCTTAAAGATATGCCTGGACTCTGAAATTTACAGGGCACAATTGCAATAATCTTCTGGCTTCCAACAAGAGTTTGGCTAATATCAGCTTCTTGCAGGAACTATAGAGCCCACTGGGTCTGAACCCATCCCAGCATCTGATGGGGACAATTGTCCATGGGGACAATTAATTTTGCCTCTATAGGGAGCCCTCATGCTTATCTGTAGGAAAAATGGCCTCTCAGTGACTGAATACAATAGCTCTTTTCCCTTTGCTTTAGGACATATCTTGCATCTTTAATTCACAAAAGGCAATCGCTACAGTAAAGTGGAGAAGTTGGAGATTTTCTTACTCCTTTCTCTCCTTTAGGGATTATAGGGTTAATTTAACAGAGCATTCTTATCTGCAAACTGTAGCAATGTATGTTCTTGGCATAATGAATCAGCTGAGTGGCATCAAGGAAGAGATTTAAGCAGATAGACAGAAAGATAAATATCTCTTTGTTCTGCCTGGTAAGCAGTGCATTGCTCATCATATTTCGGGTTGACTGTAATTCAGTTTTGTGATTAAATATGCTGCATGGTTTGTTTTTTTTTTTTTTCCCCCAGTGGTCCCTCTGTTCCTGCCAAACACTTCAAAGCAGACTGGATTGTAAGGAGAGCTTCAGAAATGTCCACAGATACACTGGCAGTCATGAAACTTTTATCTACTAGACTGAAACACTGGCTTTAGAGTCTATCTTTGTCCCGAACACAAAATCAGAATTCTGTCAAAAATAGGGATTTCTTTTTAGTGTGACCCCCTTTTTCATTTAGATGCATCTTTAACCGTTTGGTGATTCTACACATTGGCTGTGCATCCAATGTGTGGCCAACTGCACAGATTATTCAGGCCACATAGTCTGCACTGCAGTGTGTAAACTTTCACTGGTTAGCAGTGCTGCCCTGGAAGCCAGAAGTGGAGGGTCAGTTCTAGAAGTGTAGGAATCTAAGAAGACATTGGGTATTTCCCTATTGCCCATGCCAGCCTCAGCAGGCAGAATTGAAGGTCTTGCAAAGAAGGTAGAACACCAGTGACAGGTTTGGGGAAGGTGGTGAGGACGATTCTCCCCTGTCAGAGATGCCAGAATAAGATTAAGAAGACACAATGCCATAGGAAAAGAATCAGATATCACTCAGATCTGATTTAGCAGTCTGAGTTTTAACCAGTTAATTTAGGTATGTAGAATATTAAAGAAGTACAGATGACTTGGTGGTCGACAGCCTGCTGTTTACTACACGTCAAGCTAGTATGGGACTAACACGTAAGCTTACTGTACGTATCCAAAATGTTACATGCATGTGAAAAATGTCACTTACCAACACATCAGTCTCTGGTGTCAGGTAAGGGATCCCTCAGCATCAAGGGGTAACCTTGAGAGGTGCCCCAGCTCCAGGGGAGATCACGGCCACGCAGCCACCTGCCGTAGAGCAGAGCAAGGGTTCAATGAGTCCTGGTGACTGTAGGTATCTGTAGCATGAAGTTGTTGATTTGTATTCATATTTCCTGCTGCTAATGCAGTTTTGGCTGTTTATTTGCCCAGTCTCCCACCAAACCATGGTTGTTTTTTCCGGTTAGTGCTTTCTAACTGATATCATCACACCATGAGTGTAACTTCAGTTAGGCCTGCTTGCTGTCTGCCTGGACCAAAGTCCACTTCGTTCAAACAGGAGGCAGTGCATTTGTCACACAGACCAAACATGAATCAAAATAAGAAGCATCATCCTTGAGTAATTCTGAAAGCTGGGTGGAAGGAGAACTTCCATTTCCACCGAACACTGGCCATAAACGGGGAGAAGGAAAGGGACTAATGAAAGAATAACAGCAAAAATGTCAAAAGACATAGGACATTTTCCCTTTTACCACACAGACCATGCATTCTCACTCCAGGAGGTATTGGTTCTTGCTGCCTATAAATCTGTGCAGTGCTGCTTGTACCTGTATGTTTCATTTCCACCATCTGCATTTGTGCCAAAATATAGGTAGATACCTATACAGGTGCATCCCTAGATGGAGAGACCAACAGACACAGACAGGTGGGGGGGGGGGGGGGCTCCTTCCTCCATTTTGCCTTCTGGAAATCTTGGCATACTTCCTCCTTCATTTATTCACTACTTTATTGACTACACAACTGAAAAAATGGAAGAAAATAAGAAAAACACTGACAGCACAGGAGAACAGAGGAGAATCGATGAAATCAGACAGGAGAAACAAAATGAATGTTTTTTTTGCCACTTCAGCAAGTAATTATCATTACTTCTGATCAAAGTGCTGAGGAAAGTATAGTCCTGCCTCTTCCATCTCCTCCTCACAGAACAGACTGTCTCATCTTCACTTTTCAAAGGAACTGTTTTGATCTTAAAGGTGATAAGTGCTACAGAAAACATGAGGGGGAAAGACAGCGAAGTCATTTTGCTAAGCTTCCCCCATGCATTTCATCCAGTGATAAAACTGAGGCATGGGAGAGTTGTGTGTTCTGGTCTCTATGGAGCTGGGATCCAAATATGGAAGCCTGGCTTGAAAGACATGAGGAAAACATCACCAACACATTTTATGAGATTTATTTATTTATTTATTTTAAAATACATTCCCTGAGAAGCTCTACCCATGATGCTTTCCAATATTTCCCTTGTCCTATTGACACTGAGAAAGAAAGCTTAGACTTCAAGCACTGAATGCTAGGGACTAAAAATATCTAGGTCTAGTCTAATATCTTCTGCCTCTGAACAGCTCAGGGAAGCTCTGAGTCTGATACAAATTGTCCCTACTTAGACTCCCCGACTCACTTCTTGTCATGTTTTATATACTTATTGACTTTTACAGAGCTTCCTGAGTAATTCTTCAAGGAAGATTGAGTGATTTAAGAGGTTAGTCATCCTGCAGGTTAGTAAACATGGCAGCTGGTTGAGGATTAACAGGAAATCATGAATAAAATCATTGGGGCTGATAAGGGATTCTCAAGCAATTAAAGTTTTCTTGCAGAAAGTCTAATAGAAAAAACAAACATGGAGTGAAGGTCAAAGGAAAAGAGTGACCTTCTACATGCTGACAGCCACTGAGCCCTGAAACACAAGATGTACTGGCAGAGCTGGTGTGAGTTAACAAGAAGGGGATGTAGGGCTAGAGAGAATTCCAGGCCAAGGTGTAGGAAAATGGGCAGGGATGTGTAAGAATAGCTGTGGGACCAGCAGGTCAGGGCGGGGCCTTGTCAACAGGGTGGTGTGAAGGTGCAGAGCAGGTTTAAAATGAGGTGGCAGACTAGTCTGAGGGTGTCATTTGTTGCTTACCCAGTGGTGCCAATGGTAGAGAACATTGCAGGACAAAGCCAGGTAGCAGATCTACCCTCCAGTCCCTTTTCCACAAAAGAATTTGTTAATGAAATGCAGAGAGCGAACTCAGATGATTTCCGCTTTCCAATGCCTTCATTACTGGGACTGAGGTTTGCTGCTTCCTGGTTACTTTTTCCATGACTTCCTTTGTCACTGATTTTCTTCATACAACATCTTACCCCTTTCTGTTCTCTCTTAACCTCTAGCTGCTTCTTCTGTCCTGTAAATCCCCACTGATGACTTTAACATTCCAGGTATGAGAGGCTCTGGCACTTTGTTTAATGAATTGGAGCCTACCAGCTCTGGAGAACCCGTACCAAGAGCCATCTGTCGTGACCTGCAAATGCTGATTGGTATTCAGGGAGCTGAGCTCCAGTCTTACGTATGCTACCTGGTCTCTTGGTTGATTTTTGAGCTCCTGACATCTTCTACAGCTTCTAATGTGTGTCACAGCAAGAAATGTCAGGACCAGTCAGGAAAATATGTTTAGGCAGGGTTGGTTTGAAGGGAGAGAGCCTAGAGTCAGCTATGGCTTCATGTTTGTTGTGTGGGGCAGGGCAAGGAACATAGTGGATGCAGGGATGTGTTTTAGAATACTCAGCAAAATTTGTATTTTATCCAAGTTTTATAATCTTCTCCTTTTAGTCTGATATCCCAGAGCTACATGGTTAAAGAAATATTGCAGCTCTCTTATATTTTTATAAAGCTTCTTTTTTAAAAATACATTTTTTATTTTCTTATCCATATGGTAAATCCTTTAAGTGTGACCTGAATGTGACCTTTAAAATCTCAGAACCAGAAAGCAACAGCAACAAAGCCCAAACTGCTGTTGCTTATGTTGGCGTTTTGTTAATTTTTAAATACTATATATTCCTAGGATCATTTCTTTTTTTATGGCTTTCACTATACAGGTATGTGTAACCTTTAGAAGTTAAACATAATTTCACTGTGAAAGGATTATACACCTACAGGGTTTCTGGATTTGTTGATCTCAGCGAGGTGTTCTCTCAGGACTGAAATACAGCACTATGTGAAGATTGTATGACTTGCTGTCAACTAAGCTCATTTTTCTTTAGCTTTTCTCACTCCTCAGGAGCTTCTCTAGTTTCAGGAACTCTTATTATGCTGCCACTGGAATTAAGTTTATTAGCAACTGGAAGGAAATATGGGCTCTGCCCTTTCCCCACCCATGGTTTAGTTCATCTGGAGGGTTCTGGAGCAACCATTTCCACTTAGACAGAAACGTCGTTCCCTGGTTTTGCATGTACAGTTCCAAAAGTCTAGCTCATGCTTAGCAAATAACATCTCAAATTGTATTTTTCTTTCACTGAGACTGCTAAGCGAGAATAAGCAGGTTTTAAAGTGTCAGTTTGAGCACTGAGTGGCCACATTGTTATCAGACGATGTGACTGGTGGAAAGAGTTTAATTCAATTTTTCTCTTCATTTTCAGAGTCTAACAGCCGACAAGCAGTGAACAAAGGGTACCTAGGTGGATTGCTGAGACTCTATCAAGACTGGCACCGCAATGATGTCTCCAACAACTACATTTATATTCGTAGGGGCCTTCTGCTCTGCCTGAAGCACATCACCAACATTCAGCTGGGCAGGGAAACTTTCCTTGGTTCCCAGGGTATGGAGATTCTCTTCACAAGTGTACAGGTAGATGGTACTTTTGTGCTTAAATGAGATGGATTCGTAGCTGACAGTGCAGTTTTATCCTGAATTTATATAACATGAATGAAAAAAAAATACAATAAATTTAGAAGTATTGTCTTTTTCACAGTTAGTATTTCAGAAAAGCTGAAATGTTTCAGTTTAAAACTAATTTTACTTCCTACTGAGCCTTGTGGAAATTGTAGTCCAGGCTTTTTAATGCCTTCCCCCCCGCCCTCCCATGTGGATCCTACCGTCTGCTTGGACTTCCTCTCTCAAAGAACAGTACAGTGTCCCCACAGAAGCATTGCTTAGGTGTTTCGTGATCTGTTTTCTTTCAAGTATTCAGATTAAAGATTCCACCCAGTCAGTCTTTTCTACAAAAAAATGTTAATTTAGTCAGGCCTTTGCTAATGAGAGATATACATCAACTGTTTTTCAGGAGGCCCAACTTCAATCATGTAAAACACTAATGTGGATCCTTCAAGAAATATGGCACAGTCCTGAGGATGGGATCCCTGTAGGGTGTAGAAAAGGCAGGTACAGAACAGCAATTGGTTTCCTCAGTCTTTCACCAATGTGTTTCATTAACCTTCTTTGAAGAAGTCATTTATGGAGAAACCTTCAGTTCTTGACCCATGGGGTTCCACAGGGATTATTTCCATTGTCATTTTCACCGGCCAGGGCATTATCTCATTTTGGCACCATCACAAACAGAATGAAAAACCTGACCCCTACTCCTCCAGAAAATCCATTGTCTTATATTCCAATGTATTTGCTGCTTCACCTTTCCTTTCATCACTGTCATGAACAATTCTGTGTCAAAAATATTTCTTGTTACTAGCAGATGGTAGATTGGTGGAGTTTTTTCACTTCATTTTCTTCATGAGAAAATGACCACTTTCTCAGGTGGCATGAGGTGGCCAGGAGCAACAGATCATTCAGGGAGTATGTCCTGTGTTAATGAGAGGTCCCTGATATGCAGAAACAAATAGGATGGATGGCAACAGCTGCTTTGGGGTAGATGTCAGCTTGTTCCCTCTCAAGAACCTTCTACAGGCTTTGTAGCTCTCTGAGCTAACATCTCCTGATAGCTCAGCCTGGGAGCAACCCCATGGAAAGTGCAAACATGGGGTCACCTTGGGTGAACAAACATGAAACGACACACTAAGATTCCAGTGAACACTGATAACTTTAATCCTTCCAAAGGTTAGAAGTGGAGCGGAAACGACAGCTTCAGGGGCCTCCAGTTTGCATTTTTTTTTTTTAATTTTATGTTCCTAGGGAGATGTTGAAAGTAAAATTACCAAGATTTAAACCTCAACATTCCCTCACTACTTCCTTGTGATATTGTCAGTCTTACAGTGTCTCTCCAAGACATGAGGTGTTAGAAGGAGTCTGGCAATCCTAGGAGGTCTGTCTCACTCATGCTCTTCCCTACTCTGACCTGAGGTAGAGGTTGCTGCTGCTACTGCAATCTTTATAATTTTATAGCAGACAAAAATGGGACATATTTTGTGAAAGGACTTGCGAGCTATAGTAAGACGGAGAGACAGCACAAGGCAAACTACTCCTGCCTGGGAAGACAATGGATCTTTGTGGATCTAGACAATCTTTTGGTGCCTTTAGGAATACTCTGGCTGTGGCAATTAGCCTGGACCAAAGTCTGAGCAGCTAATGAGATTTCAGAGGTGTTAAAAGCTGGCCGGAAAAGTTCTGCCGAAACTTCTTTTAAATGTTTTTCATCTATTGAAATTGAAACAGTTTTGCCAAGATGGGTTTGTTTTAACAACCTCCAGTGGAACTTCTGCTTAGAAGGCTGGTTTTCAATTGAAACCTCTTCAGCTTCTTATTGTATGGGCTGATGGACAGTTGAAATACCTGAGCTTTTAATAGCCCTTAAGCCTGTGTCTCCACAGGAAGACCCAATAGTTCAAAACCTGTCTCTTACATAGATTAGAAGTGACTGCTACTTTATTTGAGGACAATTTAGAGATATTTTGAGTTCCAGTCCTACCTGAAATGAAAAATAATTTTAGATAACGAATTCACTCATGAAAAGGGAACACTTTCTGCTTGCGTTTCTTTTTCCAAGCTCCACTTAGACTTCCATTGCAGTTAAATGCTAAATTCACATCAGCAACTGTCTGGCTCTGTGTGCAGTGACAGAGCTGCCTCCTCTGAGACAAGATAACAGGTTTGTATCTGCTGTAGGAGAGACCAGTAAATGGAACACTATTTTGCTATTTTATCATTTATCCATCTGATTTCTTAAGCTTGCCTGGTATCTCTTCATCCTTCTTGTACCAGAGTCTACTCTAGGATATTATCCTACACCCTAGAGTCTACTCTAGGATAATATTATCCTATACTCCACTCTATACTCCCCAGAAGTAGCATCCATTAAAATCAATTTATTTTGCTGTTTTTAATATACATTGCATACACATGGTAATATCTGGACTATTCCAGACTAAGTATGAGAAAAGATTGAATATGGAGTTAAAAAGCAGATCTCAGAATTCAGGATAGCTTTACATGGGTTGTCTGGGCTAAGGATTTGCAATCTTCCCTTATTCACAATATCCTACTGAAAAAATGGGATAGTTTCCCCATATACAAAGCAGTCTTCTGTCTATTTCCTCGGGGTCAATAAAAAAAGGGTTTTTCCAGTGCAGTGACGGAACATTTTTCAGTCATTTGTAAAGTGTGTTATCTTGGAATCTGAGAGCATTTTATGAACAGCAATGAAAACAGTCCCACAAATTGCCTCTTAGGTATCTGAAGGCTTGTTTGTACTTGTAAGCTGATTTGCTATAAAGAAAAACAGCATTATGGAATAATTCCATGAGTCAAAGTTCATTGTTTGGATGAACACCCCTTGTTCTTGACTATCTCAATTCACTTGTCAATGAATTAAGATGACTGGCCCAAGGCAGGCATTTATGCAGTCCCATGCTCACTGTTCTAGTAAAAACAAAACTGTTTTAGTAAACTATATTAAAACTGTTCAAGATTGCTATTCTGTTCCCACATGTGGACAAAGTCTTATCTTTCCCTTAATAACAAACAAACAAAAGACATCTAAACGCCATAAGAAAGAGTGAATAAATTGAAAAACTGGAAATAGAAGCCAGTTCTCCTTGGTGTTTGCTCTAACTGCAATAAAACTTTCCTTGGAGATGGTTTCAAAATTGTCTTTTCTCTCCCTCTTGTTCCGAACAGCCAGAGATCTAGAAATACACATTATAATTCTTTTAGTAAATCTTGTAAGCATGTCAGCTTTAGATGATTTTTCCAGCCTCCCTACAGGAACCCTGGTTAATCCCACTGAATCTTATAATGCCATTCAATTATACATGAGAAAACAGAAAAAAATCCTGTACAACCAAAAAAACCCCCAATATAACCATTTTCCCCTCCTCAATTATTATAAAGTACTTGGTTATGTTCCTTGGTCATCTTCCTTGTTCTGCTGAATGTTTTTTTGTCCAGCTCAAATCCTCACTGAGGGCTGTCAGACAGTGGCACAAAGTATCTATTCTACCCTATGGGCTATTCCAATTTAGCTGTACTGAAGGGATGCAAAAATATTAATTGGTATTAGAATGTATTGTAATATTTCTTTTTTGCCTTATTGAACATTAACGCTGGTTATTTGACTTGCATTCCTGTTCTAATGAGCTAAGTCTTTGTCCCAGGCCACTAAAGTTAACATGCTGAGAGGCACCGTGCCACCTGTGAGCTTAGGTCAGATACTACATTGACTGATCAGTCTCTCAGATGGAGGCTGTGGAACGGTTGTGCTGTGCTTGGGGAATCCGAAGGCTTGTTTTTCTGAGCATTGTGCCTATTGCTTTTAAAAACCTTCACCTTTGTACAGCCACTGTAATTTCCTTATCCAAACTCCCTGTCTCTGTTATGTTGAAGACATATACCTGCTATGATATTCCAGGGGGTCTTTGCTTTTAGTTCTGTGGGCAAAGGTCTTGTTCTCTTTGCAACAAAAGACCAAGGACTTGACTTGCATAGCACAGTAACAAAACCACAAAAACATTCTATGTCTTCTAAGCACATGCGGGCTCTTATAACTCCTTACATTTCTATTTCCTACTCTTGATTATAGGAGCAGAAAATGTGGGTTATTGCAGGAATTCAGTATTTTATGACTAGATAATACATGGTGATCTTTCAGACTAACTACTGGGCCTAGTGCATAACCATATAGAACAGATTACAGTGGGAATGCTCTCTTTGAGCATATATTGCATACACCAAATACAGTGAAATCATGGTGTAACTGACAGTTTTGGCATGAGAGCTCTCTGTGTAGTTGTAGTGAAGAGGCAGAAACACACATTTTTGGCATGTGTTGGCAGCCAAAACATATACATGGCTTCCTGCAGGATTTTTTTAAATTCTCCTTAGAGAACATATCTTTTCAGTGCACCTGTTACTTGTGCTAGGTAGGATATTTTAACTTAGGCTGCTATCATGTTCTCTTTCAATACACCCTGATGATAACATCTGAGAGCAAAGCTAGGGGATGCTGTGTCTTCTAAATGACGTCCATCAATGGAAGTCCCCTGAGGTCCACACTAGCCTGTGTTTCTGTAAGTAAATGACTGCAAGAATTTCAGATCTTGCTGTTAAAGGCATTTTTCTTTAGTGGCAAAAATGAGGCGTAACCCCCTCCTCCCCATCACCAAAAAATGACAGGGAGTAGGAAAATAAAAAAGCACCACAAATAGAAAGATTTCATATTCCAATCAGAAGAATGCCTCTGCTCTGGGGGATTGTGTATAATAGGCAGGACAACTGTAAGTGACAATTCTTAACATTTTTCTCCTTTGGTTCCTAGGACTGTTTATCTTGCAAAAATCTAGATCCTATTATAACCACTGCGACTCAGATTCTGAGAAAGTGCTACCCCAAGGAACCTCTGCCTGTGGCAACAGTAAGAAGTTCCTATTTTTTCCCTCTTCCTGGCAATGCTAAAGCTGAACATCCTTGTGAGGGATCTGAAGGTAAGTGGCTGAAGGGTGAATTCAGTAGGAGTAAAAGGAACATGACAGGAGAATTAATTGTGAGAGCTGGGAAAAGGAGTCTTGGCAGCCTAGTCCTGAGGTGTACAGTTAAAATTAATCTGGTGGCCTACCATGTCACTCAGAAGAGATAAAACTACTCTCGAGTTACTCTCAGGTCTTGAAGCTTGGAGATTCAGTTTGGAGAATAAATGAGAGAAGATTAAAAGGAGCAAAGAAAAGGAAAAAAAAAACTTTCTTCCATTATCCAGAAAATTATGGAACAGAATGGGCATGGCAGGGGCTGGAGATGCCATTGCTCCACGACAACAACAGAGGGAGAGACAGTTGTGCCTATGAGTGACTGTTTGGATGGAACACTGCCCTGCAAAGGAAAAGCTTTCAGTAAAGAAATGCAGGAAGCATTATCCTTTTTCCTTTCTAAAATAAAAGCAGATAGCAGTCACACTGCATGAGTAAAAGACATCAGCACTTACTGAAAAGCAGAATTTAAGCACAGGCAGGATAGCCACTCTACAGAAAAGGAGAAACAACAGACTCCATGATGCATACAAGCAATTTCTCTGCTGCTTTCAGTTTCACATGGAAAATGCTCAAATACTATAATGATGATAGCAGTAAAAC
Source organism: Dromococcyx pavoninus (assembly GCA_033558185.1). NCBI lineage: Eukaryota > Metazoa > Chordata > Aves > Cuculiformes > Neomorphidae > Dromococcyx > Dromococcyx pavoninus. The sequence continues at coordinate 133,836 of JAUMJL010000721.1, forward strand.
ACCCTAATCTAGATAATATAGATAAAGAGCATCCTGTAATTTCCATTGCAGCCAAGCAGAAAATCTCTATATTGCATTGTAATACGAGTTGGATCCATATCATGGTGACATTTGTCATGGTTTGGAAAGGCAGTGCTTGAATCCAAGAGAAAAGAGCTTTAAAAAGTGGGAGATTTCGTGCCAAATTCATTTATAGTAGATTAACAAATGGAATCTGCTTTAGTAAGAGCTCTGGTGGACTGTAGCTTGAAGGCATGTGTGGCACACGGAGAAGAGATGGCATTTGTTTCTGGGGAGGGCTCGAGGGGGTATTGGGTTGAATGACTTTGCCTCTACCTCTTTTCTACTTCTGCAGATGACTATGAAAGTGATGGAGAGGAAGAAGCTGAAAAGGACCTGGATAGCGAGGCTATGGAGAGTAAGGAGGAAGTAGGTATATGAGCCATAATTTCCTTAATCATCCATGTAGTGGAAAGTAAAACTCATTGTCCCTTTTGATATCCTGATAAGCTGTCTAAGCAGAGAATGTAGATATGCACGTGGTCTCACATAAATATACCATATCAATAGCAGAAGGATACTTCAAAGATGAAAAAGAACAAGCACTGACTTTCATTGAAAAGAGTCTCCTGAATTGTTTTCATTAATTGGCTCTCCTGTCACCCAGGGTGGTGCAGGTTTGGTGACTTCTCTGTTCCTGCAGAGAGACTGACCAATGACTTAGAATCACATGCACAGTCAGGGATAAATGATAGAGCTGTGATTCCTTTGGGTGTAGACCACAGATGGCACTTAATAGGGGAAAGATGAATTATCATGAAGGAAAGACTGCCCTTTTTCTTCTCATATCAGAGCATATTTGAGTTGTGCACCTACCCTAAGAAAAAGGTTAGTTCTTTTAAGCCACAGCTGGGCCTTTTGGAGCTAGATTCTTTCTTTATTTGCTGGTGCACACAGACAAATAATATAATGAATTATTCAAGACATATCTGACTTCTCTTTGCGCTCTCCCTGTCATGACCTAACTGGCAAAATACCTCTCTTAACAGCTGAGGATGAAAGTGTAAACTTTTTTGTTGTGAAAATACATACAAGCACATATGCAAATGTGAAACAGTGAATGCTGCTAATAAGTCTTATCCACATGAAGTAGTTTTGGAAGGCAAATTAAAGAAATGAAGCTGCAAATGCAGTGTAATTGGATATGATTGAGTCTTCTGTGGAAGGGTGTTTTCATTACTTGCCCTGTCTTTTTCTTCTCAAGTATTAAACCAATTTGACCCAAAAAGAAAAGGAAGCTAAGAAAAAAAAAAGAAACAACACATTAACTCAGTGTCCTAACGTGCCCCTGTCTGGCTGGTTTTATCTGAATATTAGAGCTCGTCAGGATACTCATTAGGAATAAGGCTCATAGTGAATTTATCTCATTCTTTAATTAGTTATTCATTCAGAAACATATCCTATATGCCTCTGAAGTATTTCATTATTCATAAGGATTTACCAAGTAGATATGAGCAGGATTTTTTTTTGCCTAAGACCTTGCTCTGAATGTAAGTTTTAAGTACTGTTTCTCTGGTGGGCTGGTCGTATATCTCCCATGACAAATCTTTCTACAGGGAAAGCAAGTGAATGGATAATGAACTTTGAGTTTACCTGTTTTGTATGAGATACCACTTGCACAATATTTCCTGATACAGATGTGATTTACAAACATTTTCATAGCTACATAATGCATATCTCTGCATACTAGGATACTAGGAATACCAACCAAAAAGTTCTATGAATATCAAAATTATCACATCAACCATCTATCCTCAACCCAACTCTTCAGCAAGCTGCTTATGCTGTTAATGGCAAATCCTTTTCAATTGACCTCAAATACTCCACACAGATCTTCACTGGCTTTTCAACCAGGCCCAAACAGCATTCAAACTCTGTGTGTCTCAGGGTTTGAAATACCATGGACACTTTTGCATTCTGGCATTTTTAAATTTTTCATTCTTTTGATAATAGCTTCAGAAATTAACCTGTTTATCAGGAACAAATCACCTCTTTGATGGCATTTGGCGGGGCACATTTACATGTTGAATTATTTGAATACTGCTGTAGTCTAATGGGCACTCATCAGTGCCAGGTCTACATCCTTCCCTCTTGCTCCATCTCTTCCTGGTTTCTTATGCAATGACTGAATGCTTGACACGGGTCAGTTTTGGTTCTTGTATCTGAGATGGAGGTTGCACATCAATGCCCAATTGCTTTTGACTGTGAAATTTTGGTTCTTATCCCTGATTCTTTGGTATTGGAGATCTAAAAAGGTTTTATTTATATAAAAATCTCAAAGCTGGAGAGTAATGAAGCTGGATTGAGCAAGAGTTTCACAAGAGTGTTTGTAAGAAGCATTGAGAGAGAGAAATAAAATAAAAGCAATTTGTGCCCACAAGTTCAGTGATAGAGATGTGGGCTTTTCTGTTTAATTAAAGAAACTATGTGGTTGTCTAAATCAAAGTTGAAGTGTCAGACTTTCTAATTTTGCCCGTGGCCTGTGAGGACAATTTTGTATTCAATATAGTTTGAGAATTTGATTATTATTTCTTTGAATCAGAATATTACCAATTATATGTTGAGGACTTGTGCCTACTGGTTTACACAAAATAAGCAAGGGAATGGTTGATTTGCTCAGAAATAACTAAGAGTTGTTGGTGTCTTTCACTGTGAAACCTCCCAAGCTGAGGTGCTTATAAGAGAATTCAAGTTTCAGTGTTGGTGCTTTTTTGAAACTGTCTTTTCATGATATCTCTACTTAGGTACTCAAACACCAAAACATCAAATTCCCCTTTTTCACATTGTAGACATTCCTCTTATATCTCTATTTTCCATTTCATAAAACAACTTTAACAGCCTGCATGAGCATGGGAAGAACAGTAATAGCACTCATTAAACAAGCATGATGTCATTAGAAATCAAGGATATTATGCAGAATACAACTTTAACAGTCATGTTGTGGGCCGTGCTTAATATACTTCTCTTTCTAATTCTGCTTTTGTAGGATTATGACTTGGAGACAGATGTGAACAAGTTGAGGACAAGGCCAGTGCTTGACCGGCCAGAGGAAGAGATTAGACAATATGAAGCTATGTGTCCAGAACTATCCCATAATTTTCAGGTACTCTCGTAGTACGGTTTCCTTTATTTGTGAATGTTTGAAAGTTTAAGAAATACTTGAAAAAGAGGACTGACAAGAGATAACCAGACAAGGTTATTGCGAAAGGAAATCTAGATGTCTCATAGGACTGGAAAAAATGATTATTGGTGTGAATCAAGAGTGATGGAAAGGGAGCGATGTTGCTTGGCGCACATTTGACCTAGTATGGATCAACTAAGTACTATTGAATCAATTGCAATACAAAAAATCTGTTAGATAATAATTTGTATCCTTGCTGGCAATTTCAACAGCAATATCAAGATCAGAATGAGATGTGGAAAATAAATGCTGTCAACTAGTGTTTTAAAGGAAGTGATGGAGAAGATTGCACTGCCACTGAGTGAAATGCACTGTTCAAATCATTGTTCTGTTGCAATCTGGGACAAGAAATGAAGAGGAGTATTGTACTCATTACAACTCTTGGAATTTAGGAGAGCTGAAAGCTGTGATTCAAATACAAATCTGGAAAGGACCCCTGGCTTAATGTATCTCTGTAGACACAGTGCTGTGACATTTATTATGACCATAAGTAGTGAAATGGGATTAATTTGTACACTTGCATGAAGGCAGGGGTGGAGTTTTGCGTGACAGATTGGCCTCCTTTACCCTAATGTAATGTTTATATTCTTAAACAAAAAGCCTTGTGAATTATCTTGCTTAATTTGTTAGAACAATCATCTTTGGTTGGAGATGACTTACCCAGATGACTCAGTCTGATCCTTTTAGATTCTGAAGACTACTGTTGAAACAGCTTTGTGAATAAAGAAATTCTGGCAGGTGGTCCAGGCTAATTTTGCTTGGACTGTCTTATTGGATGAGTACAGTTTTGGGAGATATGTAAATATTTTCTCTTTCTTCCTTGAAAGGTTTCTTCTGGAAGGAGGCGCTGTCTGTCTTCAGTTTCTTTTAATTTCTTCTGCTTTTTAAATTTAAAGGAGCTTGGATCAGAATCTGAGGAAGAGAAGACCTTAGAGGACAAGACTGAGAGTCTTCCCTCTACACCCTTTCATTTCATTCCAAGTGCTACTTCTGTTAAACATCCAAACTGCAGATGGAGAAGGCAAAGTGTCACAGAGATAGGACCAGATCCAAAGGAAAAGGATTTCAAAGTCTCACTGCAGAGCTGGACAAAAATGGAGAAATGCAGATGGGATCTGACTGATGAAAAGAGAGACGTTATAAAAGCAGCTCAAGATGCAGAATCTTGTGAAGATGAAGATGGAGCCAGGGGCCACACACTTACTTTGCGTCCTCTCCCAGAAGAGGCTGCCTGGTACAAAAGAATGTTTTCCCCTGAAAGTGAGTCCTCGATGAATCCTGGCCCTGGAGGGAGGCTGGAGAGCTCAGACATAGTGACAAATCTTCTGGAGAAACACCAAGGGGATATCCCGTTCCACAGCCCTCAAGTCTACGTAGCTAGGGCCAAATGTGTTAAGTCCATACCAGACTACAAAGACTTGGCATTCCCTGATTTCTGGGGTCACCAGGCACCTCCTTACAGCAAACCCATGTTGGAGCGCAAGTATGGGGTTCAAAGGTGATTGTGCTTTAATGTAATTACCACACTGAGAGCTCTCAGCCTGATAACTGGGTTATGTAGGTACTGACCATCACATCTCTGGACGTTTTAGGAAGTTATAGAACAAATTTTGGTCTATCTGGTGATTTGTCACAAGGAGACAGGTGAAACAGCTGGATGATTTTATTTAGATTTTCCTCCTGAGGAAGGGAAAATGGTATCTAACAGGATTATGAACAGGGTTAGGAATCTGCAGGCTTCTTACCTGTCTCTGACATGGACTTTCTGTGTGTCAGTGGATGAATTGTGACCTGTCTGTGAGTCTCTTTCTTTCTCTCATAGGTGGTAGTGGCAACCTTGAGGGGGATTTTCAAGACATGTAAACACGTAAAGACTCTCCTATCTTGTATTCCAAATTGTTATTATTTAAACTAGTTATTGATAAATGTATCACTGTGCCTATGTATGTGATGGGTTTCTAAGCCGGTCAAAGCTCTGACGTAGATTTACTAGTGGTTTTTCCTTAAACTAAGCAGACCAAAACCCAGAATGAGGCATGAACCTGTGACCTTGCTAGAACAAAAATGAGAACAAATTCATTTTAGAGATGGTGTAGACTTTGTGTAGTTTCAGAATGCTTTTTGCCTTCAGTCTGGTTCTTAACTGAGCCACCTAAATCGTATGCAACAATGAGTCCTGCCTGGCTTTTCTGTCCTCTCAGAGCTGTGTGTCCGTGTCAGGTTATTCTGGGGAATCCCCCTGTCTACCCTTCTGCTGCTGTGTCCCTTCTTGCTGTGCTTCTTGCTCTCTGCCTGCTCCATGGGGTCCTCCAGAAGATTCTCCTCCTGCCCTAGCATGTGCATCTGCTTCTGGGAAGTGTCTCATGAGCTCGAGAGCATCAGCTGGGGCAAGGTAATCAAGCTGCCTTACCTCCCTGCTGCCCAGCCTGCGAGGAGAAGTCAGCATACATGACATGCAACATGCAGAAAGAAATAAAACCAGACCTCCCTCATGGCTAAAGGCTGCTGGTTTTCTTATTTTATTTCAGGTGTTCAGATGAGGAAAAAGCTGTTTTTTGAAGCTGTTCTGGGAGAGGAAGCTCTTCATATAACTATCATTTTTTTGTTGTTCTACGTGTGGCTGTGTGCAATGACTTTGTATTTCTTTTTAGTAGCAGGGGGAGTTGTTAGCAGACACCAAAGAGTCTGGATACAGTGCTTGACTTTAAAGCTGATCAACACTAAGCAAATGGCATTTGTGAATACTACTAATTTCTGACCTCTAGAGAGAAAATTATTCTTTCTGCAGCAAACATAAAATAAAAATCTTATTTAGAGGTGAAATCGTTCCACCACCTTCTCCTTGTACTATTACTCTAAAAGATTTGCTTTTATGACTATATTAACATGTGTAACTCTTCAGCTAAAATGGGAATAATCCTATCATACTTCAGGGCACAATGTGATGGCTGCAAAGGTCAGGAATAAAATCTGGTGTTCCACATTTGATCATCTTTAGGGATTAGAGAACAATTTCAGTTTAATAATGATCAGAAATTAGCTTGATTTAGAGTCAAGATTCACTTGGAGAAAGACTAGTAGGTTCAAAAGTCATGGCAGATATTTCCTCACAGGGTAAGGCTGGCCATTTGAGATATTGGCATTGACTGGGAAGACCTGGGGATAAACCAAACATGACAGAATACTGTAGAGAATAAACATTTTACAGAATCAATAATTTAACCCAAAATGCAACTTGTAATGGGAACGGAGCAGGAGCTTTCTCAAACAAGCAAAATATATATATATATATATATATATACACACTCACGAATGAAGTTCACTTGAAATTAGCACATGGAAGTCCTCTTTCTTACTAGTCCTTCTCTAAGCCTCTTCATGTTTCTTCAAGATTGTCCTATACCAAGGTTTCTCATGGTGTCACTACAATTCACCTTTTTTCTTTCTCCTAGGGACAAAGTACTAGATGATGTTCGCCGCTTAATCCAGCCAGGTGATGTGATAGGTAGAACTGTGTTTGACTTGGATGAGCCCAGGTGGGTAACTCAAATTGAACACTGTAACCAGGGGCATTGTCAGTGCTCAGTTAGGTAGCAAGTTCAGTCTACTTGTTCAGCTCTGATAAAGGTGTAGAAGAAATGACCTAGGAGGTAAAAGCCCAACAAGAAAAATATACAGGAGGAATAGATTCACAGTATGTGTCTCTGGGGAAAGGATTTATTGTGGAAGTCACTGGAGCAAGCAAGACTCAAAACTTTTTAGATAGAACAAGAAAATCTATAAATCAAAGGAACTGTACAGTGTCCCTGGCTATGTCTGCTTTGCATGTAGTGACTTGGAACAGAAGCATGAAGACTGGCTCTGGGAATTGTACTTCTGAATCCTGATGCAGTCTCTCTGCACGCAGAGGGAGTATTTCCCATCGAGAGTGCGCTTCAGTGTTCGTACTCTCAAAACTGTGGCACTTCCAAAAATCTTCTGAAAACAAATGTCTAGCCTTGTGAAGTATTTTAAGTGCTCAACTAGGGACAGCAATTGTGGTCTTTGAGAAGATGTAGCACAGGGCAGCTGAGAGCGTCCCATACATGAAGAAATCGTATTCAGAGGAAAGATGAGTGACTCAGAGAATATTCTTTAAAGGAAATAAACATGAACATCTTTTTGAGGTAGGAGAAACTTGTGAGGCTGTTCAGGATGAATTTAAAGGTTTCTAAGCTTTAGGGGAAGGAAACTATAGCGTTGAGGAAAGAGTAAATATGTAGTAATTGTATAAAGGTGCCTTGTGCAATTAATAAAGTAATAGGTATAACTGAGAGGGGAAAGGAACTGGAATAAAGAACGTAAATATTAACTGGGACAAAAGGGAGCATTGGGAATGGAAAAGAAGTTGCAATTTAGAGTCACTGAGCAAGACTTGAGAAGAATGCTGCATCAGACAGTAAGATTATGGATTTGTTCAGCTTTTGCTACGTCTCAGTCTTGCTTATAAAAAAAATATAAAACCCCATTTTAGCATACAAAAGGTGCTGGGGAAGACTTGCCTTCGAAGCAACCTGCTATAGGTATCCTTGTTTTGATTTACTGCAGTCACTCGAGCCCAGGTGCTCCAGGCTCTCTGTCGTTCTTCTCCAAGTTTGAATCTGGAAACCTTCGCAAAGCCATCCAAGTGCGTGAGTAAGTACGCGGCAGCGGCTGTGCCCCAGCCAGGCCTCCTTCTGTGACCACAGCACAAACTGCTGGGCTTTGGCTGGGTTTGGAAAGGGTCAGCTGGGGAAGGAGGTTGTACGATGCAGAGTTCAGTGGCAGACTGATGGGGTGTTCATGGCCACAATTTTTTCTGGTTTTCCTTTACAGGTTTGAGTATGACTTAATTATGAATGCAGATGTGAACAGCAACCAGCATCACCAGTGGTTCTACTTTGAAGTCTGTGACATGAAATTAGCGGTTCCCTATCGCTTCAACATTATCAACTGTGAGAAGTTCAACAGCCAATTTAATTATGGTAGGAGTCTTTGGGGAATTGGGGTAGTCTTCTGTTCACAAGAGTATCTTCTTAAGAACCTAAAGGTTTTGAACTTTCCATTATGTATAAGGAAGACTGTAAATTTAATCTTGTCTGCCCTGAAATCAATTGGAAAGAGTTGCTTTAGATGTGTCAAAGGACCTTTCTCTATCCTCAGGAGGACTGAGGAGGAAGCTGAATATTGAGACATGGGAGAGGATTTCTGGGGAAAAAAAAAGTCATTGCTCTATGTTTAGAGATGAGAACTGAGGAAGAATGGCACTGGGGTTGGGAATGGGGAAAATGACAATCTGTTGGAAATGAATGAACAGCATAGGGTTGGAAAGTGCTTCTAAGATTTAAAAAAAATATAGATAATCCCCAAGCAAATATTCATGACTCTTTGGGCTTTTCCAGAAAGACACGTCTGCCCTTAGACCTTCTAAGGCTTCTGGAGATATTAATGATAAAAAAAAATTTGTTCCTTACTGTCATTGAGCTCCTGTAATACTCAGTGGTTCAGGAGGAAGGTGGCATTGTTCAGGAATAGGCAGGGCAAATCCCAGCACCTATTTTAGAAAAGAAATTGCTATTTCTGCATGGAGACTGTGGGTTGAATACTTAACTGGCATAGGCTAAGTATTTATTTGTTTCCATGGAGCTGTGTTAATTTGCACCATCTCAAGACCTGACTAAGAATGTTTAATAAGCCCCAAATATCAGATTTTGCATTCCTCTGAAGCTCTGTGGATACAGCCTTTGCCATCACCAGGAGAACTCTCTCAGCATCAATGTACCCAAACCAAATAGTATTAGGACCTGGGATGACTTGTCACTTGTATTTGTGAAACTGGCTGAGGGAGAGGTGTACTGAATTAAAAGGCATTTGTCCTTTAACCCTGAGGGCTGGAGTTCAAGTATTCATATAGATCCTGAATGAACGTGATTTTTTTTTCCATCTTGTTCTTATTCCCTGAATTACCAAACAATTCACTGTGGTGTGCCTGGTAGCAGCTTGAAAATGAAGCACATCGAGGTTTACAAGTAGGACCTCAATACCACCTCTGATACAGCAACCAGCAGCTTCATAGCTAGAGATGCTGGTAGTTATTGGTGGGAGATTGCTTGTTATCCTCTAGTTTGGCTCTTGTCAGCGTTCATAATATCATTTTGTGCACCTGAGACTGTACATGACTCACATGTTCAAGCATGCAAAGAAAAATATATTTGGAAGGAAAATGTGAAAATACCACCTGATGTAAGGAGGGAGGCTAAGCCATGGCTCGTTTGTGCATGGCTTGTACGGGGAACTGGCTGTTAAAACAGTTCTGAGGGTTACTCCTACTGCTGAGAGGGCAGTGAAACTCTAGGTTGTCTTGGCTGAGCGAGGTGCACTGCCCTTTCCAGCAAATGCTTAGACAAACTGGTGGTAAGAATCACAGAATCATCTGGTTGGAAAAGACCTCTGAGATGGAGCCCAACCGTACCTGTCCCCTTACTAAACCATGTCCCTAAGAAACTCATCTACCAGCATTTTCAACACCTCCAGGGATGGTGACTCAACCACCTCCCAGGGCAGCCTCTGCCAAAGCCTGATGCTGTTTATTCTCTACACTCTCTCTGGGTTTTCCTGGGCTGATGCCCATCCTATAACACTGAATTCTCCCAGTTGTGATGGAGCACCAAAGTGCCATGGGTGACGACACTGTACAGGCTTTGGTCACCACCTGTTTTGACTTTTTGCTCTTGGTTAGATGGCACTGTGCAACATTCAAACTGGTAAAAAGGGATATTTAATGAAATAGTTGTGACCAGGAACAGAGCAAGTTAAGAGGTGTAGCCTCCACATCTCTTCTTTCCCCTTTTCCACTAACTTGCTCTACCATGGGAAATAATGGAATTTTGTCAGAAGTCTGACTGGTGTTTGTTTTCTAAAACTGTTTCCATGGGGAAAGTGGAAAGGAAACACTGATTTTTTTTTTTAAATTAAAATTAGACGACAGACCAATATCAACCATCATTCTGAGGTAGTCTGGTGTGTGTATGTATCCTTTGGACTCACAGAGAAGGGCAGCAGCTGGCATTTGGCATGCTTAGAGCACTGCAGCCCCCATCACATCCATTGTGGCTTCTGGACAGGGCTGTGTCTCTTGAAATTCACTGTGGTCCATGTCCTGGAACAAAACACAGAACTGCTTCCTGTACTCATGGTGCTCATTCAAGAAACACCAGTATAGAAGTTACTCCTAGCTGTGGGCTAGTGAGTTCTACCCCACACTACAGCCAAGGTAAGCTGGAAAGGCATTTCTGCTGGTACACTTGCCAGCTCTGAAAGCACTGGAGAGTTTAACAGAGAAACACAAAGGAAGAAGGGAATCTGAATAGCTGCTTATCAGTATTAATGATTTTCAAGCATCACCTCCTCCCAGTGCAAGAACAGTCAAGAGAAGGCTCAGAGAGCAACTTATCAATGTGAATAAATACTTGAAAGGATTTTTTTTTCACTTTTCTTAAATATGCTTTCTCAGAAGTGCTGCGAGCAGCATTGCTGGGCTCAGCTGTAGCTGTGCTGGGTCCACTGGAGCTGGCTGGCACCCCCGCAGGGGCAGAACCCCCAGCTACCAGTGCCTCCCCAGGGACATCCTGTGAAGACAGCTTCACTGGTGAGGGCAGGATCCTTACTGAACCTGTAAAAGAACAGGCAGGCATGGAGAGTAAAGGAATTGGACACAAAAACTGTCTGCAGGTGGGCTGTCTGCATGGAGCTGTGAGTAATGTATATGCAGCTCAGATCAGAGACAGCCTCCTACCTCAGGGCATGAAATGGTAATATTTTGGAGGTCAGGAAGAAGTCATCTTCTGGAGTAATAAGGTACAAGGATGGATGCTGTCGTTATCAGCATTTATGACACGTACATATTATTTAGGTCTAATGGCAAGTTTAAAACCTTCTAGTTTTGCTTGCTGCTTTCTGAATGTATGGTACTGGATGCTTTGCAGATGTCTAATGCTGTAGTTGGATTAAGGATTCAATAATGGTGCAGCCAAGCATGAAATATTTGACTAACCAAATTACTGATCTTGTTGATACCTCAATTCCTATTCTTTTCTTACCTTTCCTCTGTTTGTAAACAGAGTGGCTCAAAGTTCTCCTTTGCAAGGGCCAATCGGATAATTTGCTTTATAACGAGTTTCATTCAGCTGATTTCTCCTCGAGCTGCTTTTTTACAGATATGGCTACATTTGAATAAAATATGGGGCTTTGGGAAATGTATGTACTTTGTATAAACTGTCTACAAAGAGAGCTGAGACAAAATAATGCTGCTTTTTTTTATCGTTTTCTTCCCCATCCCTGTCTTTTCTGATCAGGGAAGTCATGTCACTTGAAACTGTCTTGTTTTATGTAGGCATGCAGCTGGTCATGTATTCAGTGAAGGAAGCTCTCCAGGGCAGGCCTCGTTGGCTTCGAGCAGGCTATGATATCTGCTACTACAAGTAAGTGCATTTTTGGTGAATAATTTGTGGCTTCCTTTCCCCTCCTGTTAACTGTGTTGATACTGTTAACCTTTGACTGTCAGTGCCACCTGTTTCAAATATCTCTAAATTGGTGCTACTTCAATGTGTTGTGTGCTTCCACCTCCACAAAACAGTTGCAAGTGAGATCTCTATATTAGATGGCTGAGTAGGAAAAAAGTGTGTCCAGAATTCATTTTCCCAGGAGGATAAAAGGGAATGGGGAGCGCTCCGACCTTGCTGATGCAGCCAGGAAGCTTAAGTGACAGAGGTAGTGTAGTTGGCTTTTAGCCCTGTCCAAGGAGAAATGAATTAGGTGGGATCATCTGTTTTCTTTCATGTACACTGACTTTTGTAAGAAATGTAGGAGCTGAAGAGGCAGAGAAAGGGTTAGCATATACACAGGGGTGTTTGGGAAGTTTATGGGTATATACACTTATATAAATATTTATTGAGAAATAGTCATATACAAATGCATATTTGTTTATTGGTTTGTGAATCTATACCTTGATGTCTTCACGAGCTTCTATTCTCTGCAAAGCTGAAACCCACATCCTAGAAGGCAAATTGTTCTGTGCACCACGTTTACTGGCACCACATAGACCTTGTCCTGATGGAAGAAAGAGTGGAGAGTAGCCTTACTTGCTGTCCCATAGCAACTTTTGTCTTTCTGCTGGGGCCAGGAAACAGTGGTGTAAAGGAGTTCTGGCAAGCTCAGGGCTGAGAGCAGTTTTCTTGGTTTAGGCTGTTTCTGCAGTGTGTCAGAGCCTTGGAAGAAAAACACTGAATCAGTCTCACCTTTAACTTACCTGTGAGCTGGAGCTTGGCTCATGTGAGAAATGTTCTCACCCAGCTATCTCATTTCCATGCAGAAAGTTGATCCTTGATTCACCCTAGTTATTACAGTCAGAGGAGAGAAGCGCAGAGCTGTTGTTTTCAGTAGGCTGAATGAGCCCTGTTTTATATTCTCAAGGCTTCCAATGTGTTGTCCACAACACATTAATTATTTTAAAGATGACAATTGAAAGTGTTTTCAGGACTAGGATAATTGTTAGGTTTTGGATTGGAAAATCTGTGCAGGGTTTAAGGCTGGGGGATAGAATAGAACAAGTAGGAAAATTACAGGTGTGAGTAAGTGTGTTTGCTTCAGTGCCTGTGAGTGGGATGTCTGGGAATGATGCAGCCTGGAGGAGAAGCCCTGCACTGGAAAAAAAGAGGTCGCATCTTGAGGATGAACTGGTAGAGCATTATGATTGGAGTTTGTGAACCCAAAGGAGGGGTGAATATTTGTAACCAAATATTGCAACATTTAGGGTTAACTATTTCACCCTGGTTTTACCTGTTATGACCTGAAAGCTGGGGCTGAGAATGCCTGAGTGACAAGTCTTCTCTTTAATTCGCGTCTATTATGATTTCTGCTCACCAGTTTGCATCACCAAAATGCTTCAGTGTCTTGGGTTATTAGGCACTGTATTAACAAAAAATATAGCCCTTGCTCCAAATACCTTGCAGTTGAAGTATGGGGCTTGGGCTACCCAGTGATTGCAGACTGGCAGGGAAACACAAGAAAAAAGAAAGGTGTTAACACAATTAGTAATAACAATAATAATCTGGCATGGTAAGTAGTGCTCTCAGAACAAAGTTGAACTTTTCTGGTGTTCTCAATGATACTCCTCCATGAACTCATGTCCTGAGGCCGATTTTAGAAACTGATGTGAAATAATGAGCTTTCTCTTTTTAAGAAATTGTATTTGCATTGTAGTTTACAATTTTACTGTTGGGTTCAGAGGTTCTTATGTTCAGAAGTAGATTTCATGAGATGATAAACTCAAACAGTGTCAGTAGGCTGCATTACAGAAAGAGTAGAACCTCAAATTTGTGTTGATACAAAAAAAAAATCCAAGTGTTTTTGGTTTTGGTATTTTTTTCCTGGTTTGGGAGGGAAGACGGATGGGGTTGAGGCAGTACTGAAGGTACAGATCATCCTCTTCCAACCTAGCATCCTGTCTGCAGCGATTTGAGTAGCTATTTTACTTTGTTCCAAGTGTTTGTCACTAAATTTTATTCACCTAACATTTTCTACGTGAAGAGCTAACGTACTGTGGTGCAGCAGCTTTCTTTGCATGCTTTTACTGCTGGCTTCTGTGAATATAGGCTTCTGGTTGGGCAAACTTTATGCACTGATTACCATAGCAGTGGCTTTTCATGTCAGTAACAAGGCAGTTATTGTGTAGTGATTAAACAGGAGCTGACTTCTGAGATTAAGCCATGATTGTACAATTAGGCCTGTAATCAGATTCTTGTTCAGACTATGTGAGAGAATGGAGTTTTATTGATTTGTAATATTCTGTGTTTTCTAATTGTACATTGAATTATAAGTCAACTTATTCATCTAGCATAACTACTCGTTGTCTGTCTCATTTAGTGCTTATTCTAGGTTTACACATGTTCTTGCACTCAGGTATACAAGAACACACATACACACATATATGCACTTTCACCTCTATTAAAACACTAATCCTTTTTTATTTTCAGTGATTATAGAAGAGATTCCCAGTCATGAGAAGTTGTATCTAGGAAGGAATGTGAAGAAAGTATGTTTGGGGTTGCTTAGAATAGGAGGAGATGGGGTTGCTGTAGAGATATCACTGCTTGTGTTTTGGGGAAAAAGCTCCCTTCATTTCCATTCACCCTGGTCACAGGTATCCTGGAGTAGGACTGGAACGTTTTGAAAGGGAACCTCATATAATTTTATCAAGAGCTATTCATAAATGAGTTATGTACTTATAAAAATGAGGAGAAACTCAAAAGATGCCCTTAACTGCTTTTGCAGCAGGGCTGTTATTGAGATCAGCCTCTGAGCTGAAGGACAGCGGGAGGAAAGGCGCATTCGTAAGACTTGTGGGTGACACCTGTTGGCTGATCCTTGCTGACATTGATCTTCACTGAGGATGGGATAGTTAACTCATAAAGATGAATGTTGTGGCACAGCTCTGTCATCCCATACCTTTCCCTTATGTTTCAGGAGAGTTTTTACATTATGGAGAGTATTCGCAGTGCTCTTGTCAAAAGGAAGCTGAGTGACACTTCTGCTCTGTTTTATTGCACCTCCCTGAAGTGACAGGATACACCCATGATAAACAGAGTTGCAGTTACTGTAAGATCACCTAATTCACTTCCTGTCTTGGCAGTTGAATAATACTCCTTTGCAGCAAATTATTTAAGGAACAATGGCAACATGCTGAATTGGTGACAATGTGCTTGTGCCTTTGGTTTCAAGGCTCATTCTAAGTATATTATCCATCCTTTAGCTTTTCCAGACAATAGTCAGCCCACAGATTGTAATGAGGTATGTGGAGTGTTTTGTTCTCATGTAACCACTAAAGGCTTGGCTGTTTGGTGATCACAGCAGCGTCAGAACTAGGTCTTCTCTTTTCTTTTCAGCATCTTTATAATCATATTAGATGAAATCATCATCATGGCAATAGCAAGCCGCCCTCTCAGTTGTAATGATATCTACAAGAGAGGGCTGAGCAGCCTCACTCTGAGAGCATCTGACCTTTACAATATGACTGAAGGATTTTATAGCAAAATGGCTGTGGGAATACTCTGCTTTGACTGGTATTCTGCTGGCAATCTTGACAATAAAGATGCTCTAACATGGATTTGGCCCTTGAAAAGGAAGTTGCACTGTGCATTTTCAAGTTTCCAGTGTGGCAGACTCCAGAATAACATCCATGCCATGTAAATTGTTACGTACTGCTTTCTTTAATGGTATGAACCAATGGTATGAACCAAGGTAAAAGAAGGTCAGGGCATGTAAAATGAAGACACCAGACTCCAAGTGGTAGAAAATATTTGGGCAAAGGGAATATATCAGCAGATTAGAAGTGCTAAATAGTTTACTTTCCATTTTAACTCTGGTTTAAAGTGGCCTAGAAATCTGGGATACTGATATTTTCTTCTGCCATTTCAGTCTAAGCTGCCATAATCCATCATTTACCAGTGCTTTGTACTATACTAAATTTTGCAGGCAGGAAGTCTAAAGAGAAGATGACCAAGAGATGTTCTTGTATCTCTTGGTGCTTTTGAGTTCCTGAGCTAGTCTAGCTCCTTTACTGACCTGCTTATATCTTGGGCCAAGTGGCTGTGTCTCCATCTATAAAGAATGGAAAATTAGATTCACTTATCTGCCACACAAAGAGTGGGAATAGATAAATGGGAAGCAAATTTTAATTGGATAACGCTTGCAAAGGTCATTTAAGCTCAAAAAATTATTGTGCAGATAAGTTATAAGTAATATTATAATTATTATTATTATTAACTATCCATCACAGCTATCTTAGAAATACACTACCTGTACTTTATTTCTGAAGAAGAACAGCAAACAAAATGATTTAACTATTACAAAGTGACTGAAAGGCACAGTAGATGTAGCTTGCATGCTGATTAAAACCCCCATGCTTTGGTCTCTTATTTTCATTCCAATAATCAGCGCATTAGTTTCTAGAGAGCATGTGAGACTCTGAAGGTTTTTTGAAAGAGAACACAAATAAGGTAGTGAGACCACGTTTTTCCTTCCCTCTTCCTTGCTTGTTAATTTGGCCTTCCTGCTGGTATGGTAAAACATCGTTATGAAAAAAGGGGTGAGGAAGAAAAACTAACAGCTAGGTGGAAGAACCAAGAGGCAACAGAGCCATCTTGGGGTGACAGCAGTAGAAAGAGAGGGAGGCAAGGAGAAAAAATACTATATTTTAGGTTTCTTTTAAAAAGGTTCAGAGCTGCTGCACTGTAAGATGAATTGTGAGGAAGCCAGATTATATGCAGTAGGAATACATGATCATTTACGCTTCTTACATACAGGTAGTTTTTCTTTTGAACGCATGAGCAAAGAATATTGAAGTCTCACAAAGCCAGTTACAAACTTCCTTCTACCACCAGATAGTTTCTATAGACTGAAAGAGGTGTCAAGAAGTGATTCAAACATCTAGAAATACCTCTTCTGGGCAGGCAGTTTGCTGGAACTGCAGAGGTGCTCAAAACAAGAATGTAAGGTGCTGCTGTGCATCGATACCCTCAGGATCACACAATCAAAGCACTGTTAAGAGTGAGAATCATTGACTGCCAGCATTGCATCAAGGTCAGAGGTGTCTGGTGGTGCAAAACCTCTGGGTTAAGTGGCATATTAGACAAGAGAGATATTTTTTGCTGCACAATTACTGAGGGAAATGTCTTTGCTGGAGCATTAGGGATGGGTGGGAATACGTTCCCCAATGGGTAACTAAAATATTTAGGCAGTATCTGTCCACAAATACCTGCTTCCTCCCACGAATCTGACTACAAATGTGAATGTGTAGGGGAGGACTCAGAAGATCTCAGTGCTTTGTGACAGTTCTTTATAAATAAGGTCACCTAACTATCAAAGTGACGCTAAATACAACAGAGGTGATGGAGATGAGTACTTTTCTTACGCATTAAACAAAAATGCTTCTTAATTATCCTTCATTGTAAAAATTAAACTAGGTTAAATACATATAAAATAGCTAAGCAGATGTTTCTATATTTGTGGGTCAGTTACATTATTTTTTTCCCTCTAAGTCTCTGTCCAATATTAAGGTGGTTTATTTGCAAAAGAAATGTTGGGGGAAAGGGTTCGGCTGAGGAAAAAAAAATCATAGCCTTTCAGTCTGCCACTGTGACTCAGTGTTCCTCTGCTATTTATTTATCCAGTCAGTATCACTCACCCCACGTGTTCCTAACTATTCAATACAGGTGAAAACCCAGCAGCACTGTATTGTGTCTTCTTTTTTAAAAAGTGTTGATAATTTTGGAGAATTTGACAAGAATAATTATCCCTTCCTTCCACCCCTTTGAATAAAAATGAACAGCAGCAAAATAAACTAGTATTGTAAATTTCAGGAGCTGAAATTGCATCTTTTGGTTGCCTCTTCTACTTTGCATTTTAATGCAACATTGATGATAACATTTGTCAAAGAAACCTCACAGTCCTTCAGAATCAGAAGGTTCGGCAAAAGCATAATTGGTGCAATGTGGGAAAAAATATTGTTTGAAATGTATTTATGGATGGGATTTGCTCTGAGGCTTCTCCCTACAGGGGATGAATTGTCTCTTCATATCTGCCAGAAGAAAACTTTCTTACTCAGCCTAAAGCCATTTATTTATCAGAGTAAGTTCTCCTGCAAAAGATCTGGTACTGGGACTACACTTGAGAAGGTCTCTTTAAGATTTCAGTTTCAATGAAGGGAGTGTCAAGGGCCTGAGTGCACCAGTAGAATTTAATGACCTTGACAAGTCTCACCCAGAGCCCCCACCCACACCATCTGCCCATGGGTCCAAGAGCTGTGTTTAAGCTCTGTCCTGGGCACTCAGTTCCTGTCTAGTGAGGCTCCAGCTCAGTCACAGTTGTGTCTGTGCTTTGCTATGAACTCTAGTGATCTGCACTCTGACCCCTGCACAGATCTCCTGATTCAGACCTGCCTCATCTCCACAAACTTGTCTGATGATCTGGATGTGTGGTTGAACCTGTTTGCCCCCTCCTCAGCCCTAGGCACGACCTTCTCAGGTGGGAGGAGACCCTAGCTAGTGAGGTACTGTTCTACTGGATCCATATCAAGCTCAGCTCCCAGTCTTTTAGAGAACAATTGGTCCTCACTGCTCCCTGACAGGGAGAGGCTCAAGTCTTTAAAAAGGAGTGATCCAAAATAGAGGGGTGTTTTAGGTAGCTCACAACCTGCAAATCTGTATGAGATTGCTTTTCCTCTGTGTGCAGTCTCTACCCAAACCCACTGTACTCCTCTTCCAACTCAGGAAAGAGCCTTTGATGATATTTGTATGATTTTTATGTGTGTCCTATTTATTTATTTATTATTCCCAGAACATCTCTTTTCTTCCCGTGGTAGAACTGTAAGGTATTCATATATTCTAAATATCCAGGCTTTCACAGAATATTTTCACGTGGCATTGTTCAGGGCTGTGAATAGGTACCTGCATCTCTGAGCAAAGTAATTTGGATGTTGAAAGAAAAACAGCAGTCTTAGCTGAATACATTAGTTGAAATACATCTAGACAGTGCTATATGAACTAGTATTAGCTGGCTTCTTATTTGTACTTTCATGGAATGATACAAACTGTTATTTTACTGTAAGAATGTTCCCATCCAGCAGCAGCACGTGAGTAGCTGTGTCTGTGCCCGGTGCTGCAGTTCTGCTTCTGAACTCCCCGCTGCTCTTTTTGTACTGCCTGAATCCCAAGACACCCTTGAACCTGCTGTCCCCCCTTGGTCAGTGGTACTTCCCATCATCATCCTGCTAGCATCTCTGTCTAGTTGAGCTGTGCCTTCTGTAATCTTCCTTCTTTCATACACTCTGTATGTGCATTACTGTGTTATTGGATGGTTTTTAGAACTCTGTTATGTTTTCATACACTTCATTGCTGGGATTGGATTGATTGGGCTTCCCCGGTCTTGGTGCATTGATTGTATTTGGATCCCATCTACAGCATGAGATGAAAACTCACTCATAGTAGTCACTTCTCTGAGTGATTAGTTCTTTCACAGCTGCTCCAAATGTGCACCTGGAAGTGATAACTGTCTGCTTTCCTCTTTCTCTTATTCCAGAAACCACTACTGCTGCAGTGCAGCTGCAGGAGGTGGCATGAGAAGAAAATGCTACTTTACGCTCACCTTCAGCATCAAGTTCCCTCACAAAGATGATGTCTGCTATCTGGCCTACCATTACCCCTACACTTACTCCACGATGATGGTAACATTGATATGTCCACCTAGATTAGCTAATAGGCCTGGCAGTTTTGAGCTGCCTTGGGTATGAGATTTTGAGAAAGTATACAGAAATTTCTGTGTGGTATAAGCTGGGGCAAAAACCATTTAGTGCTGTTACCAGTCAGAAGATGATGCAAACCAAAGATGTGCTCGTTTTCTTGGGCTGAGAAGCAGGGGACTAAAGATGATAAGGCAGGTGAGAAAGCTGTCTGCTCCTCCTCCTGACAGAAGGTGACAGCTTAGCTTTCGCTTGTACCCAGAAACACCGCAGTGCTGGACCTCACGTGAATGCTTCACCAGCTGTTTCCTCTGTGCCAGCTGGAATGCCAGTGGGCATTTCTGACACCCCCACCAGTGCTGTCAGTACAGAAACTAAAAGAGTGCAAATCCAAGTTGTAAATTGTATTATTCAGTTGTATCAAGGGTTTTTTTTCCCCAGAGGAAGGATTTGTTTACTGTCTTTTCTGACCAGATTTGGATGGTAAGGGAATTTTCTGGGAAATTCATCCATTTTGCTTTCTCTATGATTGATGTAGGAAAGCTCAAGGTCTGAAAGGGAGGTAGAATAAAGGAAAGGAAATTAATGGTCCTAGAAGTTGTTGTTAAAGATGAGAAAGATGTTACTGAAAATGAAGTTCCAGTTCTCCTTCCTTCTCCCCTCAGTTTCCATTGTCAGCACTTTTGCTGGGCAGTAAATGCTGGTGTGGGTTGGTGAAGTTTGGGCTTACCCTATTTTTCACAATGGTATCAGTTTGTCATTACCAGATATAAAAGACTGTGCTTTCAAGGGAGAGAACATCCTCTCCCACTTGCCAGCGTGCAGCTCAGCATGCCAGCATAGTTAAGCTTAGATTAATTCCTGCTCAAACAACAGTTTCTCATCAGCTGCTTCTCATTCCATTATAGATGTTCAAAGAAACAGCGTCCACCATCTGGGAGAGGGCCAGTCAAGCCTTCCCAGTCCGAACTGTGCCTGCCAACTCACTTCTCATTAGGCTTATGGGTACCAGTTACTCCTCCAAATCCATCGAGAAGAGAGTGTGCTGCAGTAGTGGGGTCTGACCTGTAGCCTTGAAGGCACGTGAACGTTACAGTCTGCAGGGGAAAAAACAAATGTAGTGCTGAAGAACTGGGTGGACGTATTCACCACCATGCTTTATTACTGAAATGCAGTGCCTCATCATTATTTTACTCTTATTGATTTCTATCTTCTGCTGGCACAAAAGCAAGAAAGACCTGGAGAGTTTGTATGCTCTGGGAATCCCTAAATATCTCACCTGCTCCTGAATGAATAGAATAGAGATGAAAAAGATGTTATTCCTAGACTTGCAGGGCCAAGTATTTCACTGCCTCCTCTAATAAAATATTTAATTAAGGTAAAGGGAATTTTTTCCCCAGGAAAATTTAAATGAGCTTGGATTCAGTAAGGACCATAATGTTTGGTAAATGGGAATTATGGATGGAAAAGATAGATTATCATGTCCATCTCTTTATCCAAAGCAAAATTGTTGCCTCTAATAATTCTAAAAGGCTTCTCTGCTTCGACTGATTTTAAATGTCAAGTGATGCAATTTACACTTTTCCATGGTACTTTAATTTCCACACTAAATGAACTAAATTAGGTTCATACACCAGGAGCTTTCATTTTAAAGCATTTGTCCACTGGTGAAGTATGTTGGTTTAACATATCAGTCATAAATTGAAAGAGATTATGAGCCCAAGGGCTCAATTAAACACATAGTGCTCTGGGGAAGAAGATAAGCTTGTATATGAAGTTAGTAATTTGAGAATGTTTTAAAATTTCATATATATTTAATAGTTACAGGCATATTTACAGAAAATACACATTTCAAAATCCTGTTTGAACTGGATGCAGTCTGCAGTTCATTACTTTTTGTCCAGCAGTAATTACATTTATTTTGTGAATGGTAATTTATCTATTTTTACATCACAGTGTTAATTGTTTGGATATCTAGATGAAATCTCTGTGGCAGCTATATCCAATTAAATTTCACTTGGTGCCAGGAACAAAAGTAAATTATTATATTGAGTTCTCTGTATCTATGCAAGATCGTTAGATGCATCTAATAATTGAATTTACTCTATAGAGCTGTGCGTTAATTGTTTTATGACATAGATGACTGTAAATTTCATTTCTGCATACAAATGGATAGTGGAAAAGCAGTCTGAAAAACGGTGAGCTCCAAGGTTTGAGGAATGGGAATTTCTTGGCCCATAAACAGTGGTTAAAATTTAGCCCTGACTTGTAAAAACAAAATGTCACCATGTAAAGGCTGTTCATTGAATGGGTGTGTTTTGGTTAAAGTACTGTTAGGACAACTGTGTGTACTCTAATATAACTACTTCTACCAATCCAGAGACAACTGGTGGCCCACATCTTACCAACACCCTACGATGGGATTACTTACACTACTCTTGCCACTTGCAATTACAGTCTAAACAGAGAGAGCTACACATCCTCTGGTGTGTGGGTGGCAGGTGGCTGGCTGTCTAATGAG
Source organism: Dromococcyx pavoninus (assembly GCA_033558185.1). Lineage (NCBI taxonomy): Eukaryota > Metazoa > Chordata > Aves > Cuculiformes > Neomorphidae > Dromococcyx > Dromococcyx pavoninus. The sequence goes on from JAUMJL010000721.1 coordinate 155,910, forward strand.
GAAACCGGAATGTGTTCCAAAAAGTCTTTTTTTTTTTTCTCTTAAGTTGCCAATAATTTTCCTCAAATTTCTCAAGAAGCTGTTAGGTTTGAAAGTTGTTCAAAACTGCCATAAACTTTGTGAGGAAGGGGGGGGGGGGGGGGGATAATCTCCTTTTTGAATAACTTCTCGGAAAGATGTTCTTCAAATTTGATGTAAACTTTTTGGCTGCCTTTGGTGTGGAGCTGTTTCTGTCACTGGCCCAGCTAACCAGTCAGTTCTATAAATGCTCAATGATGGTTGGTGTTAGTGTTGGGTTATAGGTTGGACTTGATTATCTCAGAGGTCCTTTCCAACCTGGTGATACTTTGATACTGTAAAAGTGATGAGTTTTGTCATGTTTCTACTCAGTCCCTATTAAAATACAAGGATTAGGCAGTGCTCTTTTGGACTTCGTGTATGTGTAGAAATTCCTTTGAAGTATTAAGAGAAACATCTAGGAATGATTTAGGTAAAATGATGTGATTGTCCTCTGTACTTTCAGTGAACTGTGATGTATTCTCAATAATTTGTGCAAATTTGTGGGATGTAAAAGGTGATGATATTAACTGGAAGAAGAGAGAAGCCGGGAACTTAGCAAGAGATGAAATTAACACCAACGGTAACACGCAGCTAGTGGAATAAAATTTTATAGACCATGAACTTACTTCTAAATTTGTTCCTTGTTCTTTCTCAGGCCCATCTTGATATCCTGGAACAAAACAGGAACCCCAAGAAGATTTACTGGAGGCAGCAGACGCTCTGCCAGACGCTAGGAGGAAATCCATGCCCATTGCTCACGATCACTGCTATGCCAGAGTCTAAAAAAAGCGATGACTTGGAGCAATTCTGTAAGTAGCCAAATGAAGCATTAAAAAAGATTCTGGCAACTTGTAGTCATGTCAGCAGTAGCAATGACAACCTGTTTTTGTCAATATGTTGATTTTCTTGTCTTTCTTTGGAAAAAGAAATCTAAATATGGGGAATAGCCAATTACAACACTTTAGAATATTACGGATTTCAATGGAGAAGAGCTGGAAAAAGAAATTGCTTCAAATTTTTAATAATCTGAAACAAAGTTCAGTATTAAATAGCTCCAATAGTAAGAAACTATATTAAGATAATGAATTTAAAAAGAAATTATTTGAATTCTTTTGTTGATGTCCCAAATTGAAATGATTTACTTATTTTGAAGTCTTAAACTTAAAAAAAGTAGTACAAGATATGTACTATTACTTATATAGAAGCTGTGAACAGCAATTGAAGGGTTCTGGTGAAATTCCAGCTTCACTAACGTGCCCAGTAGATCCATCTGGACACAATATAGCTCCTTGCATTCTGTCAGAGTCCTAACTGATAGTCTACTGTGTAATGGTAAATATTATAACTGCCCTGTTGTATCTAACAGTAGTTATTTTTCTTTGTGAAACTTAAAGATTTAGACTTTCAGTGGCATTGATTAAGAAGAAAGATATGCAATTTACCCTAAGTTTCCAAATTTCTGTACGTGAAAATGCTTTTCTAATTGGAATTTCAAAGCAAAGTTGCCAAGTACAGGCTACATGGGAAATCATAAGGTGCAGGCACATACCCAGCTTTACGGGTGGAACGTGGAGGCAGTGTCAAAGAGAAAACTGGATGGTTGGTGTTGCTATTGTTAGTGCTATTTACACTACAGTGGTGGGTTCTGTCCCTGCCTAACATGAAGAGAAAATTCCTGCCCTTTTGTTCCATGATAATGATGTTATAGAACAGAAAAAACAGAGGGTAGGAGTTGTGTTGGGGGCAGTTGGTCACATAAAGAAGCCTTGGCACATTGCAGATGATCATTTGGCTGGTTGTAGCTGTTGATAGCAATTTTCAAACCCCAAGGCAAAAGGTCTTGATAGGACAACTGAAAGAAAATAAGTTGGAATATTTTATTTTAGGATTGGAGCCATCTGGAAAAGATGTGAAGAGCACAAGTTTTTCTGCCCAAATGAGTATGCCTTTCCAAGGCATGTACAAAGTAAAAACTGAGACAATGTTAGGATTTATCTAAGCAAGGTCTTGGAGTGCATCAGTCACATAATGAGTGAGTATGATAGACATTGTATTTAAGCATCTCTGGCTTAGAAAGCACTTTCTGCAAGGTGTGTTTTTGTCATAGGAAAACAAACAAAAAAAAAACAACAGCTAATTTCAAAATCTACAGCTATTTTGTAAAAGAGCAACCCCACAACATGCCCAGGTCTGTAACCATGCAGATACAGCGATCAGGATTGAAAACTTTGGAAGAAAATCACAGGCCTGTACCAGAGGAACTAAAGCAGGAATAGTTAAATATGCCTTTAATTTTGGCACCTGACACAAGAGGGAAGCATAATTGCATATACTAATAATCTGCTAGACTATATGTAATCTACAGTCCTAGCACTGGACTGGAACCTTATCGTGCCAGGCATGGTACAGCACAAGAGAATGGATGGCCTGTGTGTATGCAGGGGCCTCTGTGTATGCAGGACTTGCAGCTTATATTCAAGACAATTGAGAGGTACAGATGTTGAAATGAAGACCACGAGGAAATAACAACACAGTACTGACCAGCACAATAATACCCCAAGATTGAGATTGCTTTTAGGGAGTGTCACGATATAAACGTGACAACACTTGGAGGCACTGTATTCTCAGAGTGTATCAGAATGCATTTTAGAGTGTTAAAAGAGAGTCTGGCAGTTTTTCAAATGTTTTTAACCTGTTTGTGAAGGCAAGGCTTGGCTTATCTAGCACAGACTTGCTGAAAGATTCATAAAGTTTGTATGAACAGTTTGGACAGAAACTCATTTTGAATGCTCCAGGCTGTTGTAATATTCAGTACTTGGGTTCAGATCTCAGATATGTGGCTGAAGTCCTCTATTTCTGAGAGAAAGAAATATCTCCTGGTTTGTGATCTTACATGAATTCAGCAGGAGTTTGCAGTTCTGAGTGAAATGCCACAAAATCATCTGGCACTAAACAACTTTCCTTCTGAAGCTTTGCAACGCAAAGATTGAGGACTTCCTAGATCTATCCCTTAAACAATTGAACTGAATCAAAACAGAAGGTGTAGAAAACCCAGTTGTCTGAACTTGAAACAGAAATTGTTTGGGGGAAATAGCAGCAAGGCAACACAGTTTCCCTCATGTTTCCAAGACTATAAAAGTAAATGCCGATACTCTTAGGTGGTGAAAATATTTGTTGTTTTATCAAGTGAAAGAACAGTAAGGCAACACACCATGTTTTATGCTGTGGGGATGCCTCTAGGCAAATCTGAAAAATCATGTTATGTGCTTATTTTATTTAAGCAGATTGGTTAATTATGGCTTTTGGGGATGCACGTAGCCTAATTTGTGCTGCTTTGTGTGGCTTTGATCAGCAGTTACTTCTCAGTTTCCTCATCTTGTATAACATGCCCTTCTTTCTGTGAAATGGTTTGGCTGATAGAAGGACCTGTTTGTCAATATTTTCCATGCTAAAAACATAACTCAAAAGCAACAACTTGGATTTAAAAATGAAGGGACCAAAGGGTGAAGGTTTTCCCAGTAAGAACTCCCATTGATTTGTACAGTCTCCGTGCATACGTATTTCAGTTTGAGAAGTGATGTGGAGCACCAGCACTGGGGAACTTGACACGTGGGTAATGAATAAAAATTGATGCCCTTTTTCTTTCCTTCTAGTTTTGGCTAATTTACAGTTTTCATGCAGCATGGCCATTTTGCTTTCCTGTCAAAGTTGTTACTTTTCCTTTGTACCTTTTTTAATCTATATCTTGGGAGATTCTTTTCTATAATGCCCATGGCACAGGTAAAACACAAAGCCCACCTGGAGTTCGTAGCTGTTGCACATGATCCTACTTAAATACTCTCCATTCTTCTCTAGTATAGACACATGGGGAGAAGGAAACATCACTGATGAAGAGGCACTGGGTGGGTGAGGAATGTTGGGAAGACAGCGTGATCAGCCCAGTAGGAGTGGAGTGGGAAGGAGTTATTGCCATACTGGAGGGGCTGATACAGTGGGAGCGGCCCAGGAACAATGAGGGCATGGCTTTCTTTGTGGCAGCTGTGCTTTATTTTCCTTGCTCAATTCTTTCAGATTGGTCTTGTCAGGCTTTTGATTAATGTGGCCCTAGGATGGTTAAATTTGTCTGAGTTAAATTTATTAACATGCCCCTTGTTAATAGGAAGCACAAGCCATGCACGCTCGCAGGCAGTGCACATTCACTGCATGCTGAAGGGAAGAAAAATGGGCTCCTGTTTTCCTTCATTATGCCTTGTTTATGTGAGACTTTGATATTCACTGTAGGCTTCTTTCTCCTTCCTCTCTTTCTATCTCCCCTTTGTGTGATGGTGGTGTACTGAATAATTTTTATTAAATGCTCTGTCCTGAAACTGATATGAAGAGAGAAAGAAGTGAGCTGGGAACTCTTTGACTCCTTGTTCTTTTTAACTTCTCTGTAATGCAACAGCTCGGTTACAAGCAGCACAACTTCCATTCACACTTGGCCAATGTCTGTGGGTGTTTGAAGACTGCATTAGAAAGCTTGAGGCTGGTCAGTGGTCCCTGCTGGACTTTGCAGCTCCATTGACTTTGTACAAATAGAAACTAGGAGGTCTCTCTTAATGGTTTTTGCTGTATATTCTTAATATTAAACTTGTCCTTCCTGTTATTATATGAAAACTGAGCATCCTGCTGGTAGGGATGTCTTTGCTACTCTTTTTAAATTCACTGTCCCCCATAGTCTTGTGATAAAGATAGTCATTAGTTTCCCATTCTGCCTGTGTGTGGGAAGCACCAATGATGAGACAAAGGGACTTTTTTGTCTCCTGCTTTACCTGTCTTTACTATATTCCTCTTCCCCTCCTCCTTATTCCTTCCTACAAAGAGTTAGACTCTGTAGATTTGACCTTCCGTATTAAGTACAGAGCTTTTCCTCAGGAGGCTGTAGCTCTCAGAATTGTTTAACTGCCCCAGCCCAAGTCCCTCCTCCTCTTCCCCTCCCTACTTATCCTCCCCCCCTTGAAAAAGACTGGAGAGTTTTCTGTGAGCTTGAATGTGTGGTGAGCCTGCTACACGCTCCACCTGCCTTGAATATTGAACCATCACATGCGAGCCTTTGAAAAGGGAAGAAGTTGGGGAGTGTAGAGGAAAGAAAGTTTGGGCAAGTATTTACTCTTTGGTGACTTTGTTCCTGGCTGTGTTAAGCCTAGACTTGGACATTTTCTGATGAGAGTTAATGAAACTTTCAAAGTGAGAGCAATTCCCAACGTCTTTCAGAGCGTTCTTAAATGAACATAGAAACACTGAGAATGTTAAAGCTTCTCACCTTGGTGCCAGCTCCCTCCTCTATGAAGTTCACAGGTGCTTGCAGAGGTCTGATTTTCTCGGGTGTGCCACACACAGCCCAGTGAAGGCATTGTTAGCAGCACACGTGCGTACTCAGTTTGCAAACCCTTAATCCATGGTGTTATGTATGCAAATGTGCTGTTTGTAAGGGGGTTCTGCTAAACTCCCTGGCAGACAACTGACCTTGCAAGCTGTGGGGTCGTGTTGTAAGTGGCAGAGCAAATGAACAGACTAACTCTTCAAAGAAATGTAAGTAAACATCTAAACACTTGTACACAGATGATGATAAAATTGTCTTCTGGTTAAGAAAGTAGAGGACACACATGTGGCTATTGCTGACAGAGTGATGGAATTAAAACCACCAAATGCAAAATGACTAATCAGAGAAGGACATCTGACACTGTGCTGTTTTGCATTTGCTGTATAAGCATTCCTTAGGAGATGTCTCCTGGTAGTGCAGTGTGTTGGGCAGGCTTAGCTCTTGACTATAGTTAGAGAGGGGAAGACATCTCAGAAGAGATGTAAGGTAGATGCCATTCTGGTTAGCACTAATACAGAGAAATAAATGAAACAGTCCCCAAAGTACTTTTTACAAAGGCAGGTAGTGATAGGGCAAAGGGGTGATGTCTAAACTGAAAGAGGGTAGATTTAGATTAGATATAAGTGAAAAATGTGAGAGTGGTAAGGCACTAGAAGAGGTTGCACAGAGAAGTCATGGATGGCCCATCCCTGAAAGTGTTCAAGGTCAGGTTGGAGGACTTTGAGCATCCTGATCTACTGGAAGGTGTCCTTGCCCATGGCAAGGGGGTTGGAACTAGATGATCTTTGAGGTCCTTTCTAACCCAAACCATTCTATCAATTCCTTAAAGGAATGAAGATTTTAATAGTCTAGGGTGGTACAGCAGTGCACTGCTTCTGCTGATGGCAGTCAGTGTTGCTCCGTTCTCAGCTGAAAGACATGAACATCATATATTGCCATGGGAGTTAATCCAGCATCCACTGTGAGAACAGTGTCACTATGCAGAGTGGGGTGGGACTGTCATTGTTTATGGTATGACAAAGAAACTAATTGCAAAGCTTTCTTCATGGGTGGTTGTACTGTTGTGATTATGTAGTGTGTTGTATTTTCCCCCAGTCAATGCATCTGATGAGTGTCCTTGTAGGAGCGTGTAACATTATAGAGCTGAATTGTGGGATTTAAAGTTAAATATCTCAGCTAATTAGCAGCAGTGGTGAGGGAAATTAAACAAAACATGACACTAGCAAATGGATTTGCATCTGTAACAGCTGTCACTTTGAGTTGCTCTTCTGTCATCACAAGTCCTCTTTATGCAAGGCTGGGGAAACTATTATGAATATTGTCTTAAAGAGGTAATGACACCTGCTTATCTTAAATGCCTTTTGGGGAGTTGAAACACACTTTCTGCCTGGGTCTAAGCACGTTTTTAAAGATGGAAAGAGTAACATTTTTGGGATGTGTATGGCAGCATGCTTGTGCCTTTTGATTCTGCAAATGCCCCTACGACTAGAATAAGGGATAGACTAATCAAGCGTGTTTAGTTGGTCTCATCTTAAGCCCACAGAATCAAAAAGACATAGTTGCTGGGAGAAATATTCTAACATTTCTCAATTTGCTTGTATAAGCTGTTTAGGTAGTTGTTTTGCAACTTTGATCTTTTCTCAGAAAGAAAGCCCTTTACCTTTAAATATAATTTGCAGCAAAGAGCAATTCCTGAGCAAAGAGCAACAGAGGATGTGTATTGCACAGACCCCTTATGCAAGATACTGGGAAATAATGATCATGTGGAAAATGTACACAGTTTAATTAAGTACATTGATTAAATCAATATGATTCGAACAGCTTAGTGCTCCAATCAGCTTAATCTCATTAAATGTAATTCAGGCCTCGATAATTGATTAATAATGCATTATAGTTTATGAATTATTGACTCCAAGTTATTATAACTGTGCCTGCTCCCTGCGTGGCAACCAGTGTTGGAAGTTAATTATGAAAGGCTCAAGCTCTCTTCTCTTGAATAACTTTTTCAAAGCTGGAGATGACATCTCTCCTGGTGAAACAGGGATCAAATTAGATCAACGCCTTATCGGAGTTAGTCCACCCCAAAGGAAAAAACACTCTTTAAAGGAAGCTCTCATCTAATAATGTTGAAATAGGGAGGTAGAATGATCTGCTTTGATTGGTAATGATCTTTCAAGCAGCCAGAAGAGCTGCCTGTGGCAATTCAGCTGGAGTTCTAACCTGGCATTATGCTGTTTGGAAGTGGTTCATAACAGCAAGCGCATCTGTTGTTCTTCCAGTGTCATTGCATGTTATACCTCCTGGAGCACACAAGCACACAGTATAGCCAATGCTGCTCAACCCCTAGGTCAGGTCTGTACGCCAAATATAGAACAATCCAGTTCCCCATTTTTGTCTGGATGCTGAGTGGTTTCTGTAAAAAGGACTGATAGGCTTATTATAATGGCATTTCTACACTGCAAGTGTAGAAGAAAGAAGAATACAAGAAGAAAGAACTATCGTTACTATTGATGAAAGTCTCAGAAGAGAAACCAAGAACTGAAGAACGCTTTTGCTCCTCAGGTGGCCCTCCTATTAGACAGCATTTCCACTGGGTACGAGGAGAGGATGTTGTCTCAGATTGTTTTTTTCTGGCTATCTAGGTGCCTAATGTGGTCCAAATTGCAATCTTATGCAGAAAGAGTCCACTAGCATTATGTTTCCTTAAAATATACTCTTTACAGAAACTGTTCTGCTTTCTCCTTTCATCTCTACCTCTACTCCTTATTTGTGATTATAGTTAAAAGTGAAGAGATTTTAGTGCCTATAGAAATTGAACGAGATTATTTTAATAAAAAAAAGTGCAGAAAAACATTTTTTGCTTTATTCTTATATCTGCAATAGTCAGTTTTGTGTCTGTGCATTCCCCTGAACTGAAGATCTGCTCTTAATTTGAAGGGGTGGAGGTGCTGGTTCCGCTATTGCTTTGTACCAAAGACTTTGGTTTTGTTGACAGGAAGAATCAGCTGTTGTGAAAACTGTGATCCTGTTTTAATGCAGTAATGAAGAAAGGCTGAATAAAATTCTCATCTATTCTGCATTGCTAAGTAATTGCAGAATTGAGAATATGACCTTTTCTGCTTGAATAGGCAGTTTATTGAGCACCTGAAGCCAGAGCAACGGTCTCCAGATATGCAACGTTGACAGTGTATGCTCTAAATTTCTCAAGATTGTCTTCAAATTTCAAACACCTCTTCTCTCTTTTCTTTCTGATAGCCCAGTCACAATGATGTGGCAGCCCATTGCAAAAAGAGCAGATGGATCCCTGCAAAACTATGTTCCGCTTTAAGCAACCAGTCTACTGCCATAAAGGTAGAAGTTGGTTAAATGGAACGTAAAATCTGAGACAGACACATGGCTGCCTGCAGACCAAGACCAGTATTTTTCATGATGTGTCAACTGCATTTTGTGGAACTGACTCAGCCAGCACAGCTTTGACACTACAGGCAGCCTTCTGTGAGTTTGGCAAAATGCATATTAATATATTGAATCCAATTAGTCAAGGCAGCAAGCAATGCAGGGAAAACACTGAACAAGGGTTCTGAACATGCCTTGAAGCAGAGGCAGCCACAGAGTTCTTTGCAAAGGGGGAAAGTAAATGTTAGGGTGATGTCTTTCTCCTGCCCTTTGCTTTATGCAACATGCTAGCAGAAGAGCCTTCTAAAGTGAGATAATTTTGCACTGCAGTGGCTGCTCTTCATTCATCTGTAGTTTTCTACATTTTTTAAAAAAGGATCTTCCTTCTAAAAGTTGGAGATTTGTTCTAAGCCCTCTTCTTCTTAGAGGCTATTGCTACAGAATTTTCTACTCTCTTTCACACTTGTTCTATTACCTTTCCTTCTTTCAATTACAAGAGTCTCATCTTTGTCCCAAGAGATCTGTAACCCTGTGTACCCTTTCCAATGAAATATTCTGATTAACAACAGCATTTTCTGGAACATAAGTCAGCACTACCTTCTTGGTTGGTATGGACATAGGTAGCACTTATTACTTGCTACAATGCAGTCTTTCAGAATAATAGAGCCTTTTCTGATATGCTAATAAATTAAATACCTTATTAATCTAAGCCAACGCATATCTTAGTATAATTTTTTTAAATTTTTTTTTGGTTTCTCAACTGCCTTAGAAGTGCCTTCTTGCAGGAGGGTGGCACTACTTGTATTTTTTTGTTATAAGGAATTAAAAATTATGAATGAAACCAAAAAAGGGTTGGTCATATGTATTTCTTACATTGTTCTGATGTTTATAGCCAGCTGCTTGGAGCATGACTGTCTGACAACACCCCAGTGCCTCAGACACATTGTAGTGCAGCTACAAGCTTCCAAAGGAATATGTTACCCAAATTCTTTCTTTAGCAGAAGGGGGAAAAAATTCATCTTCTCTCCCTTAGGTGGAAACACTTCAGAAGCAACTGCAGATGCTGTGCTTCCAGTGGCCAATCTGTGTATCTTGTAGAGGTACTGAAATACAGCACAGCGAAGCCCCCAGGCAGCTTTTACTTCCTCAAAAGGTGAACAAGCATTAAATTGCTACTAGGTTACTGTTATCAACTTCAAATCATGGCATGAAAAAAAAAAAGCCCTTGTATTTCAGTGAGCTGCACGTTTCCGATGCTTGGTCGTAAATTCCAGTCACACACGGTCCTGTGGGCATACGCTAAAAGGTCAATGTGATACTGTATAAATTAGGCAGAGAAGCATTTGAATTGAGTTAAATCTGTTCTCAATGTGACAGAGATGGTCTCTGTGAGGGAGGACATAATCTTAGGGTCAGATTTACTGTGGAGATTTAAGCATATTGCTCATAAGGATATTACCAAGGGGCAAAGAGTTAATGCTTGTGCCTCAAGGTAAAAGCAGAGGTCAGGAAGGGGTTTCTTCCAGTTGGTCATAATGTTCTCCAATTGGTTATGAGTCTTCCTGCACAGGTTTTTGTTTTTACACCAAGATCTGAAGCACCTGCTAATGCAGGGTGCAAAGTGGATTGGCCTCAAGGTAATTGGCTGGATTTGCCCCACCTGTGTTAAATCAGCTGCTTTCAGATGGTAGAGCTGAAGTTGCGGGTGGTGTGGCAGTTTGTGTATCGCCCTTGCTCCTTGAATAAAGGGCCAGCAAGAAGGTCCCTACGGCCTTTTGCTTGGAAACCTACTGTAAGGTAAGAACACTGGAGTTTTGTAACAGGAGAGGTGTCGCTTGTCTGTAACTTTTAAAAAAAATAAATTATTTTCTCTGTCCTATCTGCTCTCTATAAGGCAATTAAGAAGTGCTCCTCTAAGAAGAGGAGATAAGCTACTGGGCTGTCCCTGTGACCAGATTCTCTCCTTTCTGGTTGGTTGTTCCTCCTCATTGATGATTACAGGGCAAACTGTTGTGAAAGAGTAAGGGGCAGGACAGTTGTCAGGTTGGCCTGGTGAAAGAGTTATAGCTGGAAATCTCACGGAGTGCAGTACGTGTACCAGCTGCTGTCAAACCCAAACAGCTGCATTTGCCATCATAGAGAGAGGTTTTTGTTTCTGGTTCAATATTTTTTTTCCTTTCTGGAACAGAAGGGCTGTGCCAATACATAAATTGAGCTTAGATACGCTTTGCTTTCTGATGCCTGGTGATCTCATGGAAACAAACTATTTTGTCGTTTGTACTGGATAGCAAGATTGGGCAGAGTGGGCAAAAAGTGGGTTCTTCCACTCTTCCAGCTAACTGTTGCTTTTAGCATAGGGGAAGATGGTCAAGTCTTGCACAGATTGTGTTAAACACTTTCTAGGCTGTGACAGAAACCAGAATGCATGCTGATGACAGGGAAACCTGCTACTCTTACATGTGTTTCCAAGATCCTGTGAATCTTGCATTTCTCACTCTAATAGTAGACTTCTGTCATACTCAGGCAAACTCTTCCACAATACACTGAACTAACAGACTGTTGGGAAACAATGTGGGTGGCATTATAACTTTCATGTTGTTTGTGCCTTTAGCCTTCTAAAGTGGGAATTTTCTTAGTGCTTTTAACCCTTGGCTGACTGGTTTGGAGAGACCATCTATTGTGGCTTGCCTTAAAATAGAAAAATTGCTGATTGACACCTAAAGACTTTGAAAACTTTCTGGGAAACTGTTGCAATTTCTGGATTTAATGTTCCAAGTTATGCATTTTTATCTGATAAAAGGTGACCTGGCTAGTCATGTATTGCAAATGATCAGAGTTGTTTGGATTATATGGAGCAGCCTTACTACATGTTTGCCAGAGCTGCAAGCAGATAGTTTATCCAACCACTCTGTCCACATCTGTATGAGGGGATCTACACTCATGTGAAACAAAACAAATGATATTTCTCTGATCCTAATATTAATCTACCCGAGAGCATAAATGGGTGAGGGGGAATTTTTACAATACATTGTGTTGATTTTTCTCCTCTTTTTCTATCTGTAATTTTGAACATCATCTATTTATGATTCCCAAATGTAAACTGATTTTGCTGGGAGGGTCTACGTGGATTTCTGCCTGACTTGTTTAACTGAGTTTAATTTCTCTAATTGGAGAACAGGATCTATTGCTATATGACTGATGCAGCTAATCTGATATCAATAAAATAAATACAGTGATATACTGAAACTATTAGATTGCAAACACCACAGGCTGACACTTCTTGTTGCTTCTAACTGACACATTCTAGAAACAAATATTTGTCATTAATGGGCTGCGATTATACAGCAGTACTAAGATGAAATAAGACTAAAAATACCTTTTAATGATTTTTGAAATGCTATTCTGTTAATGAGAGGATTTGTCTGTCTCTACATCAAAGAGAAACTTGGTAGCTCTCTGAGCTTGCCCACCTGTTTCTAATGCAGAAATAGAAATTGCTAATAAACAAGCGGAGACAGCTGCTATGTTCAGACTGCAAATGTGCTGATAAGATCAACTAGTTGACAAGTGACATGGTAGATACTGCAAAGTGCACCAGCGTTTGCCAAGAGCTAAACTTGGACTTCTGTATCATTTCAGGACATTTATTATGTGACTGTTGGATATTGGTTTCTAGCTGACAGAGAAATAGGTGCGTCAGGTCTCTTTCATTTTAGGTCATTTGGGGTTTTCTCTGGTTTCACCAGCTTCATTTTGGTATATGATTTTGCAGAATTAGGCATCAGAAGGAGCAGTACTAGTCCATGTATATCTTTTCTCTTCTGACCTTCTGAATAGAAGGGTGGGAAGGGGGGGAAGTTGCAGTTTGAAGTCATCAGCTACCCATTATATCTGCAAACAGGCCTCCTAACAAATTGCTTTTCTAGTTTTTCAGGAGAGGTTTTCTTCCAGCATGTGGGATATTAGACAAATTCCATGTCTTTCTTACTGCTCCATCTTAACATTATGTTAATGAACTTTGCATAATTGAATCAGGCCCCAGAACCAACAGGACTTGTTCCAGATCTTAACTCTGTTTCCCGAAGAAGGCATTTTTTCAGTAACACTCAGAAAATGATATCTATCAAATCACCAGCGCATTTAGAATTTAATTTGCTCTATCAATTGCAATTGTCGTGCTACTTAGCTGTGGGGTAAAAAAAAAAAGTAATTTTCCCTGCCACTTTGTAATTCTTTTTACAAGCTTTTTCTCTTCTTTCTTCATTGAATTTGTTTAACAAACCATTTTGAAGGTTTTCTGACTTAGCCTGGGTACTGCTTCTCTGCCTTTGAAATAGAAGAGGTTAAATAAAATAGACTGAAAGTTTTATTAAAACATGATGGAGGCAGAGGTGAGGATGAGTGAATGAAGAAGTTGGAATGGAGTTGGAGTTTTGTCATGACCCACAGATAGGGAAGAACTTTTAGATGACTTGGTGAAAACATTAGAAGGTGTTATGGAGTTTTCTTCCGAGTCTCCCAAATGTTCTACTCTTCTTTTATTTCAGTTTTATTTTCTCAAGAAAACTAGAGAGACCACCTACAACATCCCATTTCACTTCCTCATTCTTCCCTTTCTGCTTTCACATCATCTTTCACCTTCTCCCTGAGTCTGAAAGAATGACATAGTAGTGATGGTTGTAGGAATATCGTAGCACTCCGCAAATGTGTGCGTGTGTGCTAATTTTAGGAAGGGTGAGTGGGTTTTGGAATGACAATGACAGCTGTGTTGTAACATCATGGTACAGGACAATTAACATAACAGAGAGAGGGCTGCACTGACAGTATTTATGTGCTGAGTTCAATTAATTTCCACGGTTAATGAAAAGAGAAAAAGTGCTTTGGAGACAAATGGAATTTCACTTCTCGGGTAAACATGGATGGTACAGGATACTTCATGATTGGGGCTTGGGAAGCAGATGTTGAGCTTCCAAATCTGTGTCTGATTTGTATTTTATCTGTGGGCAACTTTGATCATTCTGTAAATTCCTGCTTTCTTAACTTGGAACATGCTTGAAACATGTAGTCTTCGGTCTGTAGGTGCTTCAAGGGAAGATGATTGAGATGGAATTTATCATTGTTGACATCAGAGTGACTTTGGCATGTCTCCCGGAGGATGTTTAGATACCATGGTGAGCACTTAACAGAAGACTGTAACTAGTGATTGAAGTGGAGATGAAGAGATGGGTAGGATAGCAGGAAGAAAAGCAAGACAGTTAAAAAGAGATGGCTAAGAGGGCAGGAATGCCTTGAATTCCTTGTGGATCAGGCTGCTCCTGCCAGAAATACAAACGCAGGGAGGCTTTTGTTGTAAAAATGAGGCTGTATTGGATAATGCAGCAGAAACAGTTTGTGACTTGATTTTTCTCCTTTGTGCTCGCTATACTGGAGGAATTTCTGAAAAATGATGTTGCCTCCTTTTTTGCAGTGCTCCCCACCCCTGTAGCTTGGTGTAAAAGATGCAGGCAGAGCCAAGGTCGTTCCTTACGCTTCCTGACCAGCAGCGGACAAGGAAGGCTCTAACAAGATTAGTGTCTCAGATGCTTTGTCACTTCACAGTGTTGCAGGTCACCCTAACACAGCTTGGGAATTCGTATTGTGGCAGAGCAGGAAAGTGCATTTAGTAAAGAAGGTTGTCCTTGAAATGTAGTCCTGTAAATCCTGGCCTCTGGCAGCCCAAGCTGTTTAGTTGTGTTTTATGAATCAGGTCATATCATGTCTGTCGCAACTTCCAGATGCCAAACGCCTTCTGTGACAGTTTTGTCAAGTATTTTGAAAGGGCACAGAAACAACAGCTAGAGGGTCACCACGAAGCACAGCTCAACACATGGGAATTGCTCCTCTCAAAGAGCAACTGGCCAGAGGCAAAAGAATAAGCAAGAGACAGATGAAGGGCTCCAGGGTCTCAGTGGCTGTGGTGCCCCCGCTATCCCTCCTCTCCCTGTGTTTAGCACTTGATTACTGTGAGTGCTCAATAAAAATGTAGTGGCACACTTAGATTCTCTGTTCTGACATAGGTAGTGGGTCTTCAAAGTATGCAAAATGTCTGTAGAGAGACTTGAAACAATGTTCCAAGTCATAAGTGATGACTTGCTGCTTAATTTCATACCTTCTATCATACCCCTTTAACAAGAACACTCCCACCTTCTAGTTTGTCAAAGGCCTCCCCCACCAGTTAGGATATAACTTGCAATGTGGATACTGTGACCTTATTTGTCAGCTACCAAGATGTGACTTGAAATCAGGTTCAGCCCAGATAAAATAATTGCTGTTTGCACAAAGGGTAGTCCTGGTCAGAAGCTCCCCATGAGGCCATCTAACCTGCCTCAAATGTAATTTAATAGAAATCAAATCAAATAAATCAAATTAAAGCATGCAGCTAATGCATGCAAACTCTAAAATGAATTTGGATTATAAGCAGGCAGTGAGGCCAAATAGTTGGTTTCATCATCCATGAAGGAAGCACACTAAATAATACAGAAAACAAAAATAATTTAAGGAGATCTTTTGATTTTGAGACTTGATGGGGATGTTAGATGGCAGGTGAAGGTTATTTTTTGATGTAAGACGTCTTTCATTATTTTTATATTCTTACAGTTAGAAAACATCAGTTAGAGGTCTCTTCATATTTTGAAAACAAAGTATTAGCATAAGAAGCTTTGTTAGATATAGCAGGAAGATAAATTATCTTTGCCATGCTAGCCATTAGCCTGTCACGACCATGATTTAGAGGAATTTTATTTCATTTAAAAAAGAGCTTCTTTTAAAAGCATTCTGATCGTTTACAGAGCAGAAGATGAAGTGGTAGTGAATGCTCTGAAATATGATAGTTTCAATATGAGTGCTTCTTATGGTAAGTAAGAGAAGAGCTCAAGCTGTGGATTGTACAAGCTGTGAAGAGTGACTGAGCTGTTGTAAATTGGAAGGATTCTTTGGCTCTGTCAATTAGAAAAGTTTAAATTTCTGCTGTGGAAATGTTGGGGTGAAAACGGAGGAAGGCATTGGGATTGAGGAAACAGTCATGATTTAATTTTCATAAAGCTATTCTGTCTACTTCACATCAGAAATTCAACCTGATTAGCAACCATCACTGATGCTGTCAGTTTATTTGTCAAGAAGAACCTTCTGGAGACTTTTTTTGTTTTAAATAAATGGAATATCACTTAGGAAACTATGAAACAAAGAGCAAAACTTCTCTTATATGGAGAGGTGAGGAAGGACACCGCATGTTCCATTTCATTTGTGTTCCCTTACGGACAGCCAAAACTGTTTTGCAGCCCAACTCTTTTACACCCAATTACCTTTTTCTGTGCTTTGTAGCAATTTGTGGGGAAAAAAATTGAACATTTCTCTTTTTCCTAACCTTCCTACCGTGTTATTCATAAGAAGAAACAGTTTTCCTTCAACAGACTGGTAGTCTTCCTAGCTTGACATTCTGCTCCCCATAGTGATTGATGTAGGAAGTCATCATTCATTAGAAATCGTTTCGCTAGCATCTAAAAGGAAGAACTTCTTACTGGCCTTACACAGTGACTGCTTAATGTCTTACCACATTCTTTTTGAAATTTCTGCATGTTATCTATTGTATGCAGCAGCAAATTTTGTTCCACTATCTTTCTGTCAAGTATTCGGAGATTCTGATTGTGTTATTCAGTCCTGATTCTTCCTTCGTCCTTGGGCATTTCAGTAGTAGAACTGCTTGGAAATAGTATGTATGAACTTCAAAGATTATCTCTTATCTTCCTTGGAAAACTTATGTTCAGCTTATGACCTAAACCACTGATGTGAGCTCTAATGTGAACACAAGATGTTAAAACATTCTGTTGTTTCTGGGATGCTGAAAGGCTGTAGGGGGAATAGGGATTAGTACCAGCCTCTAATATTACCACTCTTCCTGGCATAAGGCCTAAACATTTCAGGGGAGGGAAAAAAAATAAATCCATTTATTGTGTTTCAGATATAAAATGAAAGTTCTTTTATAGAGTTTTATCTTGATGAAGAAGTAGGCTTCTTTTCAAAGCTAAAGTTGAAAGGAAGCTGTACTGTTCAGCAGTGGACGATAGCATAGTGTTCTAGCTTAAAGATATTTCTGCAGCATTCTGGTGGTAAGCACTTCTCTTTTTAGTATAACTCTGCTTTGCGTCTCTTGCATAACACGTTGCATAGTCTGGAAGATGAAAAATGATGCTGCTTATGTTGTTATATAAGATCAATTGGGCCAACACCAGTTTTGCTCTCATGATCTGAATGGAAGACCTTTTATGTTGCTACTTGTTCGATTGTTTGGAACTCCAAAACTTGCCATCAAGACAAGATTCGTTATTCAAAATTGAGAGACAGGTTTTATTTTTTTAACCTTTCTCTTGTCTGTTGAAAAGAAGAATTTCCTTTGGGTTCACCTCTGGGCAATGCAGTTCTAAAATTTAGGATAGGCTTGGACAGTAATGGTGTAAGAGTCAATTTCATAATGCTATAATTGAGATGAACGTGTAGAAGTTCCTTTACTCTGAAGCTGACATAGTGAAGCATTAGAAGATGCCTTTTGCAGATGTGTCTGTTTTCTTCTCTTTTTTTCTGTTGTTCAAACACTCAAAACTCTCATAGCTTGGTTACTGCAGCAGAAATACGGGATAATATTTTTAAGAAACATTCTCAGCCAGGATATTTCTGGAGCAATGGAGTGATAAAATATCAAACCAAGTGAAGACCAAAAATTTAATTTTTCCCATCAGAGTCAATCTGTGATGCTTTTTATCTCGACAAAAATTGATATTTTATCCCTTTGATAATGAGAATCTCTGATTGCACTTCCTTTTAATATATTTTATTTCTTACAAGTCATTCCCTGAGGAAGACCGCAAGTCAGAGGCAGAGATGGATCTGTGCCTCTTAAAGGCACAACACGTTTAAGAATAAACATTGCTTTATGCTGTAGGTGACGTTATGTGGGTTTTAAATCTGTTCTGTATAGACAGTTTATGGGCAAAAATATCTTTATTATAGAATTTGTCTTTTGTAGAGGGGAACTACTTGAAGGATCTACACAACAGATAACTTTATTTTCTTGTTTAATTTGGTTGTTACACTCGGGGTGAAAGAAATACTTACAGTAACTCTGTTTTTCATGCCCATTTTAGATCTAACAGGTCTCAGTGCAGACCCTAAGCCTGCTGCAGTCACAGGGCAAGACACTGAGATTTTCACAAAACTTTTTTACCTTTGCTCTCCTGCCAGTGCTTCAGAACTGGATCCTTGGAAGTAGTAAAGAAAACAAATGCCTGTTGGGTTATTTCTGTCTCCAGCTGCTGCAAGATTGTTGTGTACAGAACGGCTTCTTGTGCTCTGGGCGATGTGGTTTTAATCTTAACTTCTACCTCTCCACAGGGGAGATTCTTCAATATAACACACTGATATTCAGCCTAAATGTTCCTCTGTGAAGTTTCATCCCATTAACCCTGGCTTCACCCTAGTTTAGTACTCTAAGCAATTTCTCTTGCTGCTGTGCCTGTTCTCAACGTGATGACAGTGAAGGGCATGGGGCATTACACTGGGGTAAAGGCTGTATCTCTCATAAGCAGGACACATGGGTTGAGGCATTACAGTGTAAAAACCATTTAGTCCTGGAGTGCACTCTGGGGGTGTCCCCTCTGTAAGCAACTCCTGCTGCTGACTGCCCATCTACTGGCCTTCATTTCTGCAGAGACGTTACGAAAGGCATCACAGAGCTGGGAACTTGACTGGAAGACAGCTTGTGCCTCAGAATTCACAGCTGGGTGGTGCTGTGCCCCTTAGGTACAGAGTCAGCTTGATCCTTTTAGGGATCAGATACCCAGAAGTCTCTCTGTCTAGAGATGTAACTAGAAAGTGCAGAGTTGTTGCTCTTACCATGTTGTAATAGGCCTTGCAAATGAGGTAGATGGATTGTGAGTAGTGGTTATACAGAATGAAACATAAAGGTAAAGGGTGAAAATATTGCTGTTTTGGAGCTGAAACCTTATTAAAGTCCTGTCTGTCCTATTTGGGCAGATTCTTTCTAAAGTATCATGTGTCACCAAAATCCCATTAAACTGTCACATAAATTATCAGAGTTTCCTTTTTCCATCACCGTGGATTACCCAGGGAGATATTTTTATGACAAGGGAAGCTTTTTCAGTCTGCTCCTCCTGCCTGATTTCATTTCAGATGAAATCCTTCTTTCTGAAAAGAGCCCATGGATTTCATAGCTCTATGGATCTCTTTACTCTGCCCGTCCAACAGTTATCTTGCAGGTCTCTGCTGCACTTATCTCCTGCCAACACCTTCTTTCAGGCATAGGGTAGTTTAGAGAAATGCTGCCACTTCTCTAATCATGTTGAATGAGAACACTATGCAGTTTGTTTTGATGGATTTCTGCTCCAGTGTCTTCCAGTCTACTGGTTCTTCTCTTGGGCAAGCATTGCTTTCTTCATATGAAACACCTAGAAGTGGGGAGTGACATATGTGCCTAACTTAAAAATACTTATTTTTCCACTTGCTGTGTCTCAGAGGTCTTGTGTCCCTGCAGGGTAATCTATGTTTTTCCCATGCTGGTTGAAACACACATGGATTGATGGTTAGGCCATGGCAGTACAAAATACTTGAGTATTTTAAATTGCCTGCTGCTGTAGAACAAATTAAGGCTGTAATGTGTGTGTTATAGAAGCAGGAGATGATAGATCCTTGCCTGCTTTTGACAGATAATCTGGAGTTCCCTACATTAGTTAGCCAGATAATCTGTTGGGAGAACTCTTGAAGCTGATCTTAGCGTTTGCTGCTCACCCCTTTCAAAGGGCGCGTGCACAGAAGCTGAGAACCAGTAGACTTGAGGATAATAGAGGGGCTTTGGAAGATAATTTACTAATGAAAGGAATCCTAGTAATTATTTCTTCAGTCTTAAACTGGTAGGACTGTCACTAACAGAGCAGACAAGACAGAATTTTCCATAAATATTTCTGATCAAAGGATGATGAAATATTTCTGATTAGTTCCTAATCAGTGGCTAATGCCTATGGTATTTTAAAGTGGCAAATATTAAGCAGTAAGCAGGCACCTCGGATCAAAGATATCGAAGGAGGTGACTGGGATGCCCTGGATAGGAATAGTGATTCTAGCAGTTCTCAGAACACAGAGGACTAGAGGGGAATCATGGGCCGCCTTCTCCTCATGATGTTGTCTCCTAGTACATCCCAGGAGAGCTGCCATTTTTAGATCTGCTTTGCATCACTAACTTATCCCCTATAATCCCTTGATCCTTCCTGGCAGTACTTCTTCCTAACCAGCTGTCTTCTGTCTTGATATTATTCCCTTGGAATCTGGCTGAGGGGAGCAGAAACTCTTACCAGAAACCAGCAATGTTTCAGGAGACCTGAGCAGTGGGGGCAGAAGCAATGGTGGCCAATTATAAAAGAAACCCTGGGGAGTGTTAGCGATCAGAGTGGGTGAACGTGGCATGGTGCAGCAGTTTGTGCAGGAAGGGTTCTGTGACTCTGCTGGCTCCACCAGGGAGCAATGGTGTCTACCCAGCAGAGGGCCATGTCCTCTCTATACTCTGCACCTGCTGTGACTGAGGCAGCTTCCCAGTCAGAGCTCCTGTGGGAACATCCTACCACCAAGCTGCCACACAGTAGGGTGTGCCCTGCTTACTGTCCAGTTACAGTGAGCATCCATGTGGAAGGTGTGCCCAGGTAGATGACCTCCTTCTCTTGGTGACAAAGCTCCGAGAGGACGTAGATGGAAGGTAGTTTGCTTGTCATCAGTCTAGTAAGGTAGTTCCACTGTAACAGCTACGTGGTTTCAATTTTGAAGGTAGATACTATCCAAACAATTTGGAGGGTGTACAGAGTGAGATAGGATTGGAAATTTCAGCTAGGTGCACGTCCTTAAGATGGGGATGTAAGTTAGAAACAACTTGCAAAGGGTTACAGTAGGTTTTCCATGGGTGCAAGTTATGTAAATGATTCAGTTTTAACCCAGTTTTGTGCAAGAGGTACACTTTGATTGGAATAGTTATTAGTTAATGTGAGTTTCCTTTGCCTTCAGTCATACAGAATGCCACACTAAATAATGGTAGTGGTTCCTGCTGCCTTCAGATCTTGGGATTTTTGAGTCCATCCCAAAATAGACTTGATAACTTACTTACCAGTTTCCTGGAGTTAAAAAAACAGCAGCAGTAGAATGTCAAGCTGCCCCAAGGGTAGGCAGTCTGTACCCATATTCAGCTCCCTGATCATCTCTGATTCAGAGGTGAATAAATTCATAAAACGTGCACAAAGGAGGTTGCCAAGCAACTTGGAGCATGAAACTCCCTCACTAAGCTATGGAGGTAGAGAAAAGGCAGCCAAGGCAATTTGTCATGTTCCTTTCTTTGCTATAGGTAACAGTAAAAATACATATAATATAGACGTATTTAAGAAAGGAATAGGTCATTGATAATTCTGGAAAACCACAGCTGATCCAGCCAGACTGCCTGTTTTGCCTCTGTGTTGAGATGTGTCTACTTTGAGAGCACTCAGCCAAAAGCAGGGTCAGCAAGGAAACAGCAATATTGGGGTGGGGGGAGATGAGAAGGAAAGAATTATTCTGTCTGAAGGCAAATGAAAGCCTGACAGCTAGAGGAAAACTTTTAGGAGGAGTAAAGTGGCTGACAGTTTCTGCCTCAGATCAGTCTCATGTTTTCTGTGATCTCAGTATTTGATCCTTTTTACAAATACACTATAATATATTCATTGTACATCACACCTTATCCTGTGTTCTCTCTGGCTTTGTGTAACTATGCAGTCTTGGGCATATCCAGGACATGGTGTAACTGTGACACACATGGAAGAGCCACGTGGTGATGCTCTTGTTTACCCATCATTTGACTCACAGAATACCCTGTAGTGGCCATAACTAATTAAGTTGGGAGGGAAAGTTTAGCTTTCTTGGTTTTGGTCTACTATGTCTTGGGGTAAACTTGACCCTTTAATTTGTTTAATGCTTGTGATAAAGTCATGCTGTATTCATACATGGGGGGAAAAAATAATTCTGTGTCTTACTGTCCCTGAGCTTGGGGTAGGGTGAAGAGAGAGGTATGCAGAAGCACAGCCAGAAAAATTCTAGTGAAGACCTGATCTGGGTTGAATTTTTCAAATGCTTTGTATGTAATTCCCTTTGACTCCTTATAAAATCCTATCCTTGTGTTGTTTCAATACGCTGTCCCTTTACAAATGGCATGGCTCAAATCTCAGCTTGAAATAATTTAGAAAGTCAGCCCAGGTCGGGGCATCTGGAACTGCATTTCATTTCCTTTTTGTGCCCCTCTTGATGAGGGGCACTGCTGTGTTAATGGAGTTTTGTTCATTTCTTTTAGGCTGCTCTTTCCCCATCTCATGTCATGATTAGTGACATCAAAGTCACCTCTTAGTAAACCTTGATGATGACATTACTAGAGGAGGATACTTATAACAGGCAGTAGATTAAAAGCAAGTTATTAGTACTAGAAGAACAAAATTTGTGTTTTCATGCACGTATTCACAGTCAAAATGAGTGCAGAGAAGGGGAGATGGGAAGTAGGTGATATATTCATAGAATTATTACTCAAAAGGGTTTTACTCAAAGTTTTGCAAGACAAACGAGTGATGCTTTAATCTCTTACCTAAGGTATTGTTGATGTCATGTTATATTCTGGGCATGTCGAAATGTAGCACAGTGTAACAATATCTGATATGTTGGATAAGGTTTTATGTAGCATGAAAAGGCTCCTCTGCTTTCTTTTTTTTATTATTTACTTTCCCAGAGAAGGTTATGTGTCACGTGGGCTTTACAGAGATAAATGGATAACCTGAGCATTCTGGCAGCTTCCCCAGAACTTGGATAGGATTTTGTCTGTGCGCTGGCCTGAGGGTTTTGAAGAATCAAGTTCAGTTTTTTGGGTCTGCAAGGATGTATAAGAGAGAACTTGTAGCTGTGTGTCCTGAAGAGAGGTTTGATGGGGTGCAGAAGGTAGTTACAGGGGCTCTGAAATACCACAGAGGAAGAGCATCTGGACACCAGTGTGAACCAGTGAGCTATGCTGCGGAGCACTGCAGGTGATCTGGTCAGTGTTGCAGTCACAGGGTCACTGGATACAGGAATTGAGTGAAGCAGCTGAACTGAGTGCAGAAATTTTGACAGGTGCCTGCCCCCTGGAGTGCTGAGTATGGCTGGCCAGTGCTGCTCTCCCCTACTTCCATGAGCTATAATCTTTATCACTGTTATCGCAAAGATTTCAAGACAGATAAGTAACTGGATATACTGTAAAGTATAGGATTAAGTGACTCCTGCCTGCCAGAGAATTAAATCTTTGTTTCCCAGTAGCAAGTTTTATGGCCATGTCATCAACTCTTTGCTCTATTTGCTGCTTCATTAGTCTTCATGCTGGGTGCAGTCTAGAGGAGAGCAGCTTTTGGGTATGGGATTTGGCTGTGATGCCTTCCAAGGAAACAGGCATTTAACAAGCGCTGTGGTTTGCCTGCTGGTACGTACCTTTGTTATGACTCTCTTGGGGAAGAGATGTCAGAGATGTAGATGGACCTGTCAGGAGGGGAGCTTTTAAAAGAAGCTTGAAGAGGAATACAGAGACTTCCTTGGCTGGACCTACGGGCTGTGGACCCCTCCATTGTTACCTACAGTGAAACAGCATTGATGAACTCTGTCACATCTTTCCCCTACTCCCAACATTTCCTGGGTTTTGAGGTTTGGAATCTCCAGAAGCTTTTCTGACATTAAATCAAAGTATGATGAGCTTGAATTTGATCATTCTTGAGACAAAAAACAGCACTCACGTCTCTGCCAGTCCTACGCTATTTGCAATTAGCAGAATTATGGCAAACTTGCCCAGATTTCAGAGATGAAAAAGACCTTGGTTTTGGTTTCTTTTTGGTTTTGGGGTTTTTTTGAACCTCTCAATTAAAGAGGTTGTGCTCTCTCCCATTATATAGAGAGATAAGAGTTGTTAAAGCTGTATTCATCAACTGCAAAAGAGAACACTTTTTATTTTGCTTTGTGCTATTTACAGCTGTTGTCCATTAGGAGTCCTCAAGAGCCTCATTCACAGCTACAACAGCACAGTCCCATAAGTTTAGTTCAGCAATAAGCCTGCAAAACAGCACTAAATCATGGTGATGGGAGAAGGAAGAAAATGTTTGGAAATGGCAAAATGCAGTTGAAGTCTTTGTGAGAGCTAGTTTTCACTTGTTGATATTTTAAAGTATTACTAAGGTAGACTGTAATTTTCAACTAGCTGGAGTGGAATGGAAATTGTGTACTCTAATTTGGGGGGAAAGAACAGAATGGGTAGTAGTTCTGCTGGGGCTGAGGGGATTATTTGTAATCCCATAAGTACCCAAGGCACTTCTGCATACACATTGGTCAAAATATATGAACTTTGCAGTAAGGTAAGGTGTAAGAATTAAAGATAAAAGACTAATATGTGGCTATTGAGAAAGAGTTCCAGTTGCTTAACTGGGCCAGAACATGATTGCGCTGTACGAGCTTTTTGAGCTGAGAGTGCAGTTCACTCTTCTAGTGCCCACCAACTGCTTAAGAGGAAGGCATGGAAGGTGGGGAGCTGTGCCAGGGGGTGTTGTTTCCAAATCTGAGTCTGTATCTCTGAAAGATGTAACTAAATTGTACCGTAATGTACACATTGAACAGAACTGTACAGAATACGCAGTCAAGGAGACAAACAGTTCTTGTTCCTTGTTTCCTGTGAAATGAGAAATTTCACTTGTATTCTCAGACAAGGTGCTAAACAGTTCTTTTATACCTTCAATTCTCAGCGTGGCATTCTACCTCCCTGTTTCATGTTAATTGATTAATGATTTGTAAAGCGTTTGGAACTTGAAGGACAGGATTGGGAGCCAAAGGCGAGCAATATAACTGACTACTTCAGTATTTGTTCACAAGGACACTCAGTTGATGCCTTTGTTTTCATTTCCTGCCCTGTTACCACTCCCAAGCCTGTCTGCTGGGGTCTCCCAATTCATGTGAAGGAGCAGAGCCTGAGCTCTGGTGCTGCCTAATTGAGCAGGACAATCCCATCCTGGCATTGCTGTGATTCCCTGACAGATAATGCTTCCTCTAAAGTAAATCTGGTGACAACGGCCTGAGATTGTGAATGTTCACAAAAAGACCATTTTAAGACAGATAATTGCTTTGTCCTTTCCCTTTATTTTTTGGCCTGGCAGGTGTTTCCCTCTGCCTTCTCCTGTTTCCTTGGCCCATCCATGGAGTATGCTCAGCACAGATGGGATCTTCAAAGAATCTGCTGTCAAACTTGGTCTTTTCTAAGCATATGTATACTGAGTGGTTTTGGAGACAGAACTAGACCAAACGTGGGTGCTTTTTCACAGGAACAGCAAATAACATGTCTGATAACAAGGAAACTTTCTCTGTCAAGTTGCAAGTTTACTTTGAAACAGGTTCAGTAGAGCTTATCTGTAAACTACATAGTAAGATTTTGATTATTTTTAGGTTTTTTTAGAAAAGCAACCCTTCAAACCCTCTACCCTCCCCAAAATTCCCACAGCTTATGTCTCCCATGCCAAATGTACTGCTAGAAACCACTGACCCCTTCTAGTTGCAACTTCTGACAATCATCTTTGCAAATCTGAGAGTATATCTGTATCATATAAAACTGAAACCCTTCCCTGCACCAGAAGTAACAACCTTCCTTAGCTATGTGCATTGTTATTTCTACTTTTTGTTGGATAGGAATGAAATGATGGTTCATTTTGAGTGTTCTGCTTCTGCAGCTTATCTGGTTAACGTAGTCAAGTATTTTCTGTAATTATATCAATTTAACTTGATTAGTTATGATTCTGACCCTACAACATAGGTTACTGCAAGAGGTCAGACAGCTTGCATGTCTTTGGAGCCCTTATGGGTGGAAAGATTTGCTTTGAGATTGGGAAAGTTCTGAATTGTTAATAGCAAAATATGGGAAGTGGACCTGAGAAAATGAATTAATTTCTAGCTGACTTTTAAAACTTAGTGATGTTTACCAGGGTCAAACTTTCAAGATTACCAGAAAGCATGCTGGTGCCTTTTTGAGAGGCAGTAAACTGCATGTGCAAAGTGCCCTCTAAACGTACCTGTAAATATCTGGAAGGTATCAAAGAATAAACAAAGAGAGGGTTAGGGATGAAAATAGCACATGCTGAATCTGAGATCAGCTGGCAAAGAGCACCTTCAGGAAATGTCTGGATATTTTAGAGATGTTTTTTCCCTAAAATACGTCTTGGATTGTTATCTCAATTAGAAAGGAATAACACCTATTTGCAAAGATATTATTCAAACAGAAGTCCAGTCTAGGATTCTTGTTTGTTTGCTTTGTTTTGCAGACAGTCGCCCCTATGTGTTTCTAATGGCTCGTGTTCACCCTGGTGAAAGCAATGCCAGTTGGGTAATGAAGGGGACTCTGGAGTTCCTTGTGAGCAGTGATCCCATTGCCGACCTCCTGCGGAAATGTTTCATTTTCAAGATTGTCCCCATGCTTAATCCTGATGGAGTCATCAATGGAAAGTGAGTAGTGAAATGTACTTATTCAGGGGTTTTGTTGGGTTTATCTGTGTGCTTTACCCCTGTGCACTTAGCAGATCTTGTCTTCAGTGGTTTGGGTCACAAGAATCCCATTTGCCTCTTGTTTTATTCCTCTTGTTATCAATCATGCAGGAAAAGGTGAATTTGAGATACAGCCCAGTGTGTGCTGCCTTGCATTTGTCAGATATATGTGATTCTGTACTGTATGTGGCTATAAGATCTTTCCCAGTTGCCTGGTTGGAATATTAGTGGTACTAGAGAAACAGGATCTTTCTTGGTTAAATGGAGATCTATCTATTCTGCTAAGGAAGCAGGGCAAGGTTTCACCTGCAAGAAAGATATGCTTGGGAATAACTGGCCTTAATTAATGCTTTATATAGCCTGGTGGAGGGGGAAGATGAGCAAGGATCTATTAAATTTTCATATTTTTATGGAAATATTTCCATATAGCGAAGTTCTCTTCTTCTTCCACCTCCTTTTCAATCTTCCCTTCTACATGTTTCCTAAGAGATACTGAGTCTGAGCCTGGAAAATACTCAGTTTTGCATTCTTTGTCTTATACCATTGCTGCTCACCTGCACTAACTTGCCTTCAGTTTCCCTGTGGATGAGTGGAAAAAGTATAACTCTACTCCTAATCTTTTAATGTGAAATAAAGAGTGCTGTGCAGCCAGTGAAACAGAAGTTATCTTTGAAGGCTCGAAGAGTGCACTAAGATAAGGTAGGTTTGCACTTTGCCAGAAAAAATTTCCAGTGTCTCTGGACAGTTTGTTCACTCCACTGTTTGTGGAGTGGCTGCAAGTTGATAACTGTCAGTTTGGTCTCTGGTGCAGGGGCAGGACACTATGATCACATCCCTTTGACAGCTGGTGGAGTGTGCATTTTGACCTGGCCACAACGTCTTGCAGGGTTTGGTAACAACTGTGGCCCCTGGCTTGTTGCAGTCAAACGCAAAACAAATCTTGAAGGTGAAAGATAGGCTTAGAGAAAGACTGAAACCAACAGCAAAGTGTCAAGGAACAGCTTCTCTTGAGCTATGTTCTCCCATCTGCTTTTGGGTCAGGCTGTGCAGAATGAATGCTGGAGGTACAGGAAAAGAACACTGAGCAGTGGCTGAGTTGTTTGGTTGGGTCTAAATGAATTCATTTCAGTTTGGGGCGAGGGATTCAGCAGAGAGTAGCTTGGGCTTTTCTGACTGAATCTAGACTGTGACTATGAACAGTCATAGCTTTTGTACTGCAAAACTCCCCAGGACTTGAATGCAGTAGTCTGGGAGGCTCTTCAGGGTAGCTGGATACTGCCCCAATGTATTGGAAGCCTCTGCTGGCACCAAAATCCTTCCTTGATCCTTCCAGGCAGCAGAAGCCAGAAAGAAAGGCTGTGACTTTTCCCCTCTGTTTCTTTTTTTCCCTTTCACTGCACTTAATTAAAGTTTCCAGTAGATGGAGGACTGCAGGGAATGTCTGACCTTTTTTCCTGGCTGTTGGGAGTGAGTGTAGCAAAGAAGGGACCCTCGGGAGGGAGGATGTGGCTCTCGGTGACACCTGGATGAAGTGTACTGCCTAAGCTCATGTCGCCTGCAAAGGTGTTTTGCCTTCCCTGGTGCAGATGAGCCTAAACTGTAATTAAATCTGATGCAAACGAGTTAAAAAGTTTGGTAAAAATTGCATGTGGACAGGGGCAGGGGAACAGAGACTTGACCATGCTCTGTTATTGATTGTGAGGTCTGAGAAAGGGGGAGAACCATTCCTTTACACTTTAATTGAAATACTTTTATTCTGTGAAACCTCCTGTGACCCAGATATTCTGCTTGTTTCTTCCCACATACTTTTTTAGTAGACATATGTCCCCCTACACTGAAAGAAATGCTTCTGTTCTGGGCCTCCAATTTACTGGTGTTCTGCTGGAGATAACCATGCATGTTGGAGAAAGCAAATATCTTTCAGACCCTTAATGTCTGTATGTGCATATGCTGAATTATTTGGCTACTTTATGTTCCACTTTGTCCAGGTTTAAATTCTCTAGTAAATTCTGTTATCTTTCAAGTCAATGTCATGAGGTTAATAGTCTTCTGATGAAGACGCTCTACACGATGTAACCCATCATCAACCATAGTACTTCGTGAGAAGATACTTGCCAACTATTTTTTACATCTCTCAAACCCAATTCACAGCCCATTTTTTGAAGCAATTTGTTTGCTCTGGGATTTACAATCCCTTTGCTAGAAGTTCTACCAAATATCCCCAAACAGACTGCTTGGAGTGCCCGACATTCCCTCTGCCAACATCCCAACCTGCTTTTCTTTTCTCATTTTATACATGTTGTGCTTTCACACCTTCTCCCTCATGAGGACTGCACATACTGAATGCATGAAATGCACTTTCCAGGCCAACAAGTATCTTGGCTCTGTGCTGGACACTGGGAATACTTACATGTGGTAAGCAGTGGTCTTATTTTTATTGTAAAATACAGATTTCTTCTGTTTCAGTGCCTCTGTTACTTTTCTCTTGGTATCTCATGTGCCCCTGCACTCGACACTGGTGAGGCCACACCTTGAGTACTGGGTTCAGTTTTGGGCCCTTCAGTACAAGAAGGACATTGAGGTGTTGGAGCGTGTCCAGAGAAGGGGAACGAGGCTGGGGAAGGGGCTGGAAAACAAGTCCTATGAGGAGTGGCTGAGGGAACTGGGGTTGTTTAGACTGGAGAAGAGGAGGCTGAGGGGAGACCTCATCACTGTCTACAACTGCCTGATAGGAGGGTGTAGTTAGGTGGGTGTTGGTCTCTTCTCACAAGTGACAGATGACAGGATGAGAGGAAATGGCCTCAAGTTGTGCCAGGGGAGGGTCAGATTAGACATCAGGAAAAAATTCTTCACTGAAAAGGTGGTCAGGCACTGGCAGAGGCTGCCTCAGCAGGGGGTTGAGTGGCCATCTCTGGAGGTGTTTAAAGGACAGGTAGATGAGTTGCTTAAGGATGTGGTTTAGTAAGGGGACAGGTACGGTTGGACTCGATCTCAAAAGTCTTTTCCAACCAGATGGTTCTATGATTTCATGATCTCGCTATCTTTCCTTATTTTAAGGAAGAGTTGGATTCTTTTTTGTTGACAGTCCCTTGAATCTCCTTACTCTCCCTTTTCCCCAGCCCTGTGTGCTGGGGTATGCATAACGCTTCCCTGCCGGTCACGGAGACAAATGCCAGTGCCTGGTTACAAAGGATTTCTTCCAGCAGCCCAGCTGTGCCCCTATCCCAGCTGGCTCCCTGCCGCCGGCGCAGCTCGGCGGAAGAGCGCTCATCCCAGCAGGGTCCTGCACGATCACACTCCTACTTTTTGCAGCAACAAGACTATCAGGGCCTTGCTGTTTGCTTTGGTTAATGTGATCTGAACGTTACACGCAGAGAATGTTCCTCTAACACAGATAGGTCTGCGGCAATGTGATTGTGCTCTGGCTGTGTGTGGCTGGGCTGGGAAGCAGCTCTCCACACTCCCTTTCACTTCAGTCAGGGCTCTGACAATCCGTTCCTGTCTGTCAGAGACAGAGAGACTCCCAGTCCTTGTCAGTGATGCTAAAGAAAGGTACTGGAGACGCAAGCGTGCATGTGCGAGGAGGGTTATCACATGAAAATATAGTTCACCCCAAAGAATTGCAGCTAATTTCACTTTGTTCTATCCAGAGAGAACTGGCAAACAATTGTGTTGCTGTGTGTGGCTGAGCATTTTGCTCCATCCTGAACAGCAGTCAGGTGTAGGGTTTGTCAAGCAACATTCAGCAGATTTGATCATGGTTAGATATTTTAAAATAAATAATAGACACTATTTTTTATAAAATTCATCTCACACTTTCTACCAGACACTGACTTTTGACCAGTGCTGGCAACAGGGTGCTGCTTCACATACAACCCTGGTCTGACTTGATATGTTTATTTTTGTGTTTTAATTTTGTCTATTTCAATATAAAGTACAAGAGAGAACCACACTAAACTACTTAACAGAAGGTGTCCTTGCAAATTGACTTTATTTTGTGCTAGTTGTTCTGCAAGAATCCAAAGCAATAAGTGCTTTCACTCATTCTTCTATTCCCTTTTTAAACTAAATCATAGTAAAATATGAAAGCTTTAAAAGGAATTAATATCTATTAAGTGCTGGGTAATCCATGAAGAAGAGTATCACTTTCATTAGGAAAATGATATGAAATGCAGTGAGTGAGAGATCTGTGCTTTGTTCCTGCCTCTGCTACCTATTGATTGTGAGACCTTGGTCATTGCCCCCTCCTCTTAGTTGAGTTTTGTTCCTTAGAGAATGAGATAATGACATACTATGTCCTTTGGGCGGTTTGAAATGGAAACTGAAGTGTGTATATTGGGAGCATTTTCTCTTCAATCTAGATGATCTACAGTTTTAAATACTAAGCTTGTTTTTTACTTGTAGAATGTGGAAAATACTGTTCTCAGAAGGCTCTAAATTTATGAGGGATGGAGCAGAGTAGCCTTTTATGAAACTTTTTGGATTGCTTTAATAGAAAGTTCTGTTCATGAGAAATTTTATAATCCAAAACTAGATTAGTTATAGTCACAGTTATGTAAAATCCTGAAAGTAGGGTTCAGTGAGGGGACTTGTAACAACCTCAATTATGGCAGCCCAAAAAAGGGGGTTCTATAAAGAAATAAAGTCAGTTTGCTGCCCATAATGTTCCACACAAACTTATTATTGCCTATTTGAGCATTGGCACTGTGTGTGCTCACCTACACTTGTGCAGTTGCATGCTAAGCTGTCATGTGCTCTTATGGTGTCTTCAACGTGCACCTGCTGTGCATCCTCCTGTCTCCAGCCTGCTCATGCTGCTGTTCCTCTGCATCTGCCCAGCTCTTCACGCCACCTACACACATACCCACCTGGCACTCCCATGTGTGAACTCACAGGCACAATATGGTAGTCAACATCTTGTGATTTTGGCTGAACTACTCCAGACACTGCAGTTCTAGATAAATATTGCTATTTACTACACCTAAATTTAAGGTTATTAATTATATCAGTATAACTTAATTTATATCACCATAAACAGCAGCAATAAATGATGCCAAATGCTAGCACTTGATGCTTGCCAACTGTGCCTGTTTGATGAGGATTTTTCCCCCCCCCCGGTTCCCAGAAGTATTAAATTAAAAATGATCGGCCTTGCAAGATCATTGATCAAGCAAGAAGTGGCAGCTCCTAGGGAAATGATCTTGTTTTAAAAAATATTTCATGTGCAGACTGCTTATGGAGTGTCTACGTATTTTGTGTATTCATAAATTCTTTTTCCACTGACAGGTCCTTAACTGGCCAATATCACAGTTCTCTGAGTTTGTCTCACTCCTACATTGCCACCATCTTCCTCTTTACTCCTTTTAATGTTTCCTCTTTCTTCTCTCTTGTCTGCCCTTTTCTCACTCCCCCCTCCCTCCTATTGAATCAAAGAAGCTTTTCAATGAAAAGAACTCGATGCATTTTATAAATGAATTGAACCAATCAGTCGAGATGGGAGCTGGTGAGTCTTTTTTTTTGGTAAAGGAAGATGAATTTTTTGGAAACTGCATGATTTCTTCAAAGCCATGGGGTAACCATAGTAGCAGTTAGGAAGAGGAAATCCTGATTTGCATTTTGGATTATAGCCATGGACTATTCTTTATCTGGTTTAAAAACACCCTGTTCCCTCTTGCACCTGCCCTCCCACAGCACAGGCTGAGTAAGCTTTTCTGCTATTCTGAGGTGAGGCAGGTGAGGTGCTGGGTTTCTTGCCTCTCCATCAATATTTGCTCCCACTTTACTCAGGCTGTTTATTCCATTCCTTTTTTACTTATGGGGCTTTATTCACTACCTCCTAAAACCCAGCAGAGAAAAGCTTTGTGTCTTTGACAATTCCTGGAATGGAGAGATAGAAATGTCCTCTAAAATCCTTTCTAGAACAGGTTTCCTCTGCACACTCTCAGAAGTTACAAAAGGAAAAGCGAGTGTGTTGCTACTTATTCTTTGCAACCCAATCTTTTTCTTTTTCTGAAGGACACTCTTAAGAGGAGCAGAAACACTCTTGCCTCTATACCTATTATACATATAATGCCACATATACTATGGGGTTTTTTTCTCTGCATTGAGACATTGTTTGTTCCAGACAATAAGAGGGAGAAAACTGGTCAGGTACAAGAAAAAGGCTAATGGCTAATCTAAGGAGTTACCTGATGATCTAGAATTGCATCCTCAAGGACTAAATATTGAAGTGATATCACACAAATCTGTACCATGGCAGACACCCCTCCTCTTCTCCCCCTCCTTCTCTTTATTTCTTCTCTGCAGTCAGAGGACTGAAGAGGAGTTTAATGCTCAGAATCTAGCCTTGCATAACTAAATTGGTGTCACGTACTCTGCAAACACACTCCAATGGCTCTCTCCAGACTAGGTGATCTGTGATATATTGTTTCGCTAAGGACAGTGCAGAGAGGTGGGGAGGCTGGGAAAGGAGTGTTTTTGAACTCTCTTCTTAATTAATGCAATAAAGTTTGTCTCTAGGAGAGAAAGGGGTACTACAGGGTGAGCACGCGGCTGTTCCTTGGCAGACGCTGTGTGAATGTCCCCCAGCTTGTCTTCAAAAGCCCTACGTCTAAATTGGCACCACCATGCCAGAAGTAGTTGGGTAGGTGCGTGTGGAGCCCAAGGTTTATTTGGATAAAGGAGACCTCTGGAAGATTTAATCCTTTTTCACAAGGCTGTTCTCAGACTTGCACCTTGTAAGGTGGCGTCTTTGCCTGCACCGACGCTTTCTTCAAGACCTTGGAGGGGATGAAATTGCTGGTTCTGGGAGCCTTGTACTGGCTTGGTACGTGGCTCTGTGAAGCACTTATGAACTGTTACCTTCTACTTCACTTAGGGGAAATCATCCTTCTAGGCTATTTCCTGCTCTGGTGCCTCGGGTGTTGTTTCTGTTTTCCTCCACTAAGAGGGCAGTGATCTTGCTGTTGTGGCGAAGTAGAGACGATGAATTAACACTACTTGCAGGGCAGCCTGGTTTTCTCAAACAGGTCAGTGTGAATGCTTTGTGTGGCTGTTTGCCACTGTTGTTTTTTTTTTCACTGAAATGGGCCTCATGTGATGTGGGTGGAGATCACATCAGCCTTTTCAAGGCAAGCCTTATTGCTCTTGACAGCCTTACAGGATCCTCCTTAACAGAGATGTGTGGATTTGGGAGATCAGGTTTGCAAATGTGGCTAGTGCATGCACAGAGTGAGATAAAATATGGACAGCAGTATTCCTAGCATCTCATCCCTGCAAGCTGTTCCTGGGTGCAGCTGGTAGTGGGGTCTGACCCTACATCATGCACTTCTCTGAGTATCTCTGTGCTGTGGGAGGTGTCACAATTTCAGCCAAGGACTTCTGCCCTATGCTGATGTGACAGACCATCCTTGACTCTCCTTCTGTAATAAACATTTATCTGCAGATGACTGCACCCCAGGACTCTCCCTTCTGACAGTGCTTCCAGTGTGGTGTTGTTTATTCCTTCCTTTATCAGCCAGAGCTGCTGGGCCCCCCTGAGTTATTAGTTCTATTCACTCATTGTCAGTGTTTTCTCTTTTGTAAATATGCCCCCATAAGTCTCTGGCTCCTGAGGAATATGCTTTCTCTTCTATTTATTGCTTTTCCCAGGCACCCACCTCCTCATCGCTTTCTCCACCCAGTGGCCCAATAACAGCCAAGGAGATAAATAAGCTACATAACTCTTCCTAGCTATTATTTTGTTTTTGTTGTTGTTACCCTGCTTGGTAATATATATAATAACAAGGAAACAAATCTTATTACTAAAGTAATTACAATAAATAAAAAGCTGAGAGGGGAGATGAAAGAAGGGTCTGTCGGGGGAGTGATTGCAGTAGGATTTTTTTAAATTTAATTTACTCAGGATGTTCTCTGCCACTTTGTTGATACCCTGCTGAGGGGGGTTGTGACTAATTAGCAACCAGCTGTTGTTCTAACACCCTCACCTAATTTATTGTGTGGCTGAATCTCTAGAACAGCAGCCTGTGTGATACCATTGTCTGTGGGACTCAGCACCAGTCTCATGTCAGTGACTGGCTTTCTTGCTTGGAGCTTTTGTTTCCCAGAAGCTGAATAGCTGAAATTTTGAGTGTTTTGCTGCCATTATTTTTATCTTCTAGCATATCCCATGTGTTTTCCAGGAGTTTGGGCCAGAGAGTATGCTCAGTTTATTGCATTGTAACTGTTTGTCCCAGCGTCCAACCTAGTAACAGACCAACACAAGTGCTAGTTTTGGAGACATTGCCCAGAGAACTGCAGCACTGTCTGTGTGCCTTGGTAGAGAAGAAAAAAGAACCAGAAGTACTAAGTCTGGTATGGACATGGTCTAGAATCTGTGAAACTCCAAAATCTGGGACCTCATTCTCATGCTTGCAGATTTATAATGAAAGTACCATGTTGTCGCTTGCCAGTAGAATAGAGATTACGGTACCCTTTGTCTTCTAAATGGTCATGAAACCTAATTAGTTAATGACAAGTTAAGGAATGGAATGATTGAATGTATTGTCCCTTGTTTCATTAGTCTTCCAGTTGCAAAAGCATGTTCAGTCTTTGCAAAACTATGGAACTGTAAAGGTACCCCATGAGCTGATAGCATCTTCCGTGGCACTTTCGTACCCAATTTATGCTGGTGATGCAAGGTCCCCTGGGAATTTCATTGCAAAAATCACTTGGTGTGGACTTAGCGTTGGAAATTATTACATTTTAGATAGGTACTACTTTGTATTTTCAAGTTAGCATGAATATTAAGTACAGACATGATGTTTCCATGGCCTCAGAAAGGAATCATTGTTTTGCATTTGTGTTTATTTTCCTGACTGGTGATGTGAGTTCATAATCAGATGTATGCACTCCTTTGAAGGCATTTTCAGGAGCCAGGAGACTGGTGTACAAAGCTAGCTTTTAGTAAAGTTAATGAGATGATTAAATTACATTATTATTCTTGTTAGCTTGATTGTGTATCATTATCCCTTTTGTTTGTATTATGCTTATTTGAGTCCCCTTTGTGGTATGTTATTCCCATAACGATTGTGTCTGTGCTAGACTCTGTATATAAACAGGCAAGGAGCAGCTGGTCCCTTGTTAGGAACTGATCTAGTAGTGGCACTGCCTGTGAATTAGGATTGGTGAGAGTGAAAAGGATGCTGGGTTGTTGGCTCTCATGCAGCCTGATGCATCTTCTCAGCCCTAGCTGCATGATGTGTTTCATGGAGGTGTGAGCTTTGTAGTTACATCTCTCCTTCAGTATTACATCCTGGAAAAGGGAAAGCAACCTGCTGCAATGTCTTCTACAACCCCCTGATGAAGCTTGGTGAAGGATACCTCAGAATCATCAATTCGGGAGTTGGAGAATTGTATTAAAAATCAGGACTCTCTTTTTACCTTCTTGGAATTTGCAGGAGGTATCTGCAAACCCTCACCCTGCTGGCTGCATAGGTGAGCCTGCACTGAGAAAGATTATAATTACTTTTAATTTAGATTTTTCTTCTTCCTTGATTGTGTTAGGAATCAAATATTGACATTAAAGTGGAATGTTTTGGAGATGAGCCAATGTCATGAGTAAAGGGGCTGTTTTGGTCACCTGTGTCAAGATCAAGTCTGCTCATCCAAGTTAATACCTATTGGAAGCTGCAGGTTCAAAGCTGGAGTTGTTATTCATAGGATGGGAAAAGAGGAGTCCACAAAATGAAATTGTAAAAACTTCACTTTTATAGATGCAGTGAAGAATGTCCAATACTTTACAGCAATATCCACATTACCTGGAGAGCTGAAATTGCCTGGGAATGAAGGTTACTGTCTCTTGTAACATACCTTCACATATTACATTGTGTGATAAATCAGGCAGTATTTCTTTTGTCCTAAAACCTGGACATCCCTTGAGTTCCAAGTGACATTTCACGTTTTATATGACTGTTCAGTTCCTTTTAAGTACTAAAATGCATAATTATTTTTGGTGAAATATGCACTGAAATATTCTTTTTGAAAGCCTATGAATAAAAAAATCTGGAGCTTAGCTATGCAAGTGTGAAGCTGCTTTTCCATGAGTTTACTTCAAAAAAAAAAAAATCTGTCTTGGATTAGCTCTGTGCTGTGGCTAATGTTGTCCTTTAACACTTTTTGTTTATTTCTGTATTTTTCTCTCTCTTTTCCCTCCCTTCTCTTTGAAATCTGTTATCCGAACGTAACAATAAAAGCTGGCAAAGTACTGTGATAGGAGAGGAGATACATAATGGCCTTGGTCTGGAGAAAAGGACTGGCAATTGAAAATGGTATTTGTAGAAATGGGACAAAGAGGCTTATCCACAAAAATAAGCTTAATTTGAAAGCTTATGTTTTCAAAATTGCTTGTGCAAAAATGTGCCTACAGAGGACCAGCCGAAGTTGAATTGTTCACCTGCGCACCTGGCTCATATGATTGCACACGCTGTTGGGGTAATTACATGGGCAAATTTTGCTCCAGTGATTTCATCAAATTGTCACCCTAATTTATAAATCCAGCTCAGTGTCCCACGGAAGCATCAAGAAAAAGAAAACCAGAAAATTGAGTCAGTGTTGGAATGACAAAGAGTGAGAAATCAAAACCTATTTGCAACCTAACAGGCAGCACTGCTAGAAGTCAGGAAAAAGTACAACAGTTTGAGTATTGCAAGGCAGGTATGAGGTTTGAAGGGGTAGAAAAACTAAAGAGCTTTTGAAATCATATGGGCCAGGTTTGAGCTGAGGTGGGGAGGGAGGAAAGGAGCATAGGGTGAGACTGGCAGGGAAGAGAGCTCCAGTAATGGTGCATCTTGGTTCTTCACTTACTGAAAAACTCTGAAGTTAGTATTTGAACACATTCTACTTCAATTATATCATAACCCTGACAGAGACTCTGAAAGTAAAGGTGGTGATGTTTTATTGCACAGGAATAGTAATGATTTTTGCTCTAAAATTTTATAGAATTCATGCTACGTTCAGAATTGTGTGGACCTGAACATATTTTCCTTGGCCTTTTAGAACTGGCTTGTTGAATTTCACTAATGGACGTGTCCTTATATAAAATGGTTTTATATTCCATTATATCCCATAGGACTTTTCCTTGTCTGGGGAAGCAGAACACAGAGAAGGAAGTGGTCGTGAACAATACAGTCTAGATCTTAGCTCACCCTTTGGATTGCTTTCACTTGTCTGCCACAAACGACAAAGACTTAAGACATAAATATTATAACAGTTGAAGAGCTGCTATATTATACTGTATATTTATTACAGAATACAAATAGGAAAAAGGACTTATTTGCAAATATGTACACATAACAATTCATAATCAACTCAGTATCTTCATGTGATGCTGGTTACAGTCGGTGTTTTGTTTTGTTGTTCTGTTTTGTGGGTTTTTTGCCTCTGATCCATTTCTTAAAGCTCTGCTCTTCCTCCTTTACAGTTACCAGGCAATAACAAGGCATGGGTCCAAGGTTTCTTTCCACTTACATCCAAAGACAACATCTCTAGTAGCAGAGTTTTTCTCTGCCTCCTATGTTCCCCCGTTTTTCTCCCAAAATGTTCATAAGCTCAGTTTTTGAAGGAGAAGGAAGTCCCGGTTCTCCCAGGGGACATTTGCTCCCACTGAGCATCACCTAAAGCAAAAATTTGGTCCCAGTTTTAGCTCTGGTCCATGGTGTCTTCTTACCAGCATTGGCAATAATAACATTAATGAAACTTTACTTTTTGAGGAACATTTCCTGTGTTCATTGTCTGTTACCAACAAAAGGTCATTAATATAAAAACAAAAAGGCAAAGATTAAAAAAAAGTGATGATTTTTGTCTTCCTCCTAATGGTTATGGCACATAAGAGAATGTAAAGTGCAGAGCAGCTGAACGCTCATAAACCATTTTAATACCATTTAGAAATGAGAAGAAGCAGGGGAAGAGGTTTACGTAGCAGTGTAGTTTATTGCACTAATCAGTCATTTCTACATTGCACTACCATGGGTTTAAATCCTTGCTCCAGTGATGTGAAAAAAAATTGGTGGTCTCTCATCCAGGTCTCTAATAGATTTTTGTCTGCATCATAGAAATCTCTAGTAGCTACCAAGTGAATTTGATCCTTAGGTGAACAGAACGTTGGGCAGAGCTGATCTGGGCAATACCTGTGGTAGCAAAGCCATAATGCAAGGTCTGAAAGTGAAGTAGAAGGAGCTCTCGCACTCTAAACATGTACGAAGGTTAAACATGGAAATCCCAAGATTTCAGGGAACATGTTGGCTGACCTGGTGCACATGCAGATAAGGAAGAGCCAAGTGTTTTAAGTCACAGTGATTTCTGTCTCTTCCTTGACGTGCAGGTGAGGGCACCCTTGAACTGTGCAGCTTCTCTTTCTATCTTTAGGCAGATTTGAACAGTATGTAATCCCATCCAGCACACAGTCCGTTCAAAATGAAGGAGTGTCCATATCAATGGCTTTAAGCTTTCAGTTTTCATACTAATGTAACAGGGAAAGTAAGCAAAAAGCAATAGAGGCTCTTTTTTTAACATTGTCCTATAAACAGCAAAAATAACCTGAATCAAGTATATATTTCCATTAAACAATTTCTTATAAAAACAAAAGCCCAGATCAGCACTGTTATTTATAATGAACTGGCTTTGCCAGTTTTCATACCTCTCTCTTCTTTCTAATAACTGGTATATGTTGGTTCTGATTGTGTGTACTGCTGATAGAAATTCATTTGTTAATTCTTTTATCCCAAAGGGTCTCAAAGTCCCATAACAAACTACCTACATTACTTTCAGGGGGTTCTTACTGTCCCATCTTTGGTCTGGTGCAAAGTAGCTCTTTTGGAACCTCTGAATGCTGGGAGCTGCTGTTTTCAACATCTTGGGCACAAGTTGTGGCAACTAAGTCTGCAGCAGATGTTACAAACCAGACTTGAAAAACATCACTTTAGTGCAATCAAACCCCTTCTGTTATGTGATTTTTATCCCTAAGCATTTTATTAATCTTCGAGAAACACATGCAGCAAGTGAAAGCGTAATTCCAAGTCTCAAATGGGATGGTTGGTCCCTAAGGAGCATATATCTAGCAAGCACTAATTCTCCACACACTAGCTGCAATTCATGTGTGATTCTGCCATTGTTAATCCTTGCTTAAACCCAACGTGAGCCTAAATAAGGAACCTGCTTTAAGGTTTGCCAAAAACTCTGTGGTCCAAATGATACAGTATTCTATGTAAGTAAACGCATATGCAATTGTGGTAATAGCCATTTTGATCCAGATTGCCAGGATTGAAAGGATGTAGTTGTGCTTGAAAAATACATATGTATTTGCATGCACAATTACTCAAGTTGGGATTTAGGCATTTAAGTGGCCATTTGTGCTCTCACTTTTGATTATTATGTTCATCCTGCGGGAATAGATTTGTGCAAATTAGACACAGAAATATGTATATGTTTTGTTGTGTTCTATCTTGAAAACATGTTGCCTTACTTGGACATGAATTTGAATTGGTTTATCTTTTCTCCCCTTGAAATTTCTATTCTAATTTGAGGAATGTGAACTGTGGTGGCTGAACGGCAGTTCTTTTGCAGCATGTTTTCCTTTTCCAAATGGCTAACTCTCGTAATTGTTTCTGTAATATAAGCTAATATTTCCAGCTAGCAGTTATTTAGGGTACTGTCACAGCAAGCTGTAACTCGACCCCATTGCCTAGTGGTCCAAATAATGACCAAGGCTTGCCCCAAGCTGAATTATCGTTCTTTTGCTTCTTACTTTCCCTTCACACACATAAACAAGTCTGTCTTCGTGTCAGACTCTGAAATAAAGAGGAAAGCAGAAGTGATATTGTTTATTCTGAGCTGTATCCTGGAAATTTCAGGGAGAGAATGGCTTATAAGGGCATGAAGGCCTTTGAAAGACTTCCTAGTGACTTACCCCATAGGCTTCCTGGAGGGTCATCAGGTGCTTATTCTGTCAAGTCTTTAATATCTCTATATAGATTATCCACTGCAAATACTTAACAGAGAGGATTAAGAGGTCCAATCTGACTTGGGACTGAATAACTATTTGGTTTGATGCTAAACTGCTGCTCAAAGACCTTGAGTATACTATAATTTGCACCAAAATTAGGAACCTTTGAGTCAACTGACTTAATGACTCAGCTTATGGAAATAACACTCGTAAAGAAGAGTGCATTTAATATACCTTTGTGATTCTCCTTTAAGAATAAGTAGGCATCAAGGAAGTAAGTAGCATACTAGCAATGTGAATGCCAAAGAAGTATGAAGTTTTGTCAGTAAACATTTGCTGAGGAAGAAATTAATTTTTAAGTTCTTTTGTATTAATAATCCTATTAAGGGTTAGAATAATAAAGGTTTATTAATTAACTTTCAAGCTCTAATTTTCCTATGATTCTTTAGAAAGAAAATTCTATTTTTATGAAATGGACATATGCACAGACTGCATGACAAGGACCTAATGAAGTGGAAAACAGTAGGTTTTTTTTTAAATCACTTATGATCCAAGTTAACATCTTAATTCCTGGAATCTAATACCGTTCACACTGGGGGAGTCTGAACAATTTGTATCCTGGCAGCTTCAGGGAGAGAATGGCTTATAAGGGCATGAAGGCCTTTGAAAGACTTCTTAGTGACTTAACCCATAGGTTTCCTGGAGGGTCATCAGGTGCTTATTCTGTCAAGTCTTTAATATCTCTATTATTATTTGAAGTAATATGAAAGTTTGTCTAAGCTGGTGAATGTTAACAAGTGCACAATGTGTCTGTGAAATGGCTCGTGTAAGTTTGGGCCAGGAAGGATGGTGAGAAGCTCTGTAAATTGCTAAAAGAACATGAAAGGGAAGATTATGGCTTTGGCTTTCTAAATGGTGATTCATAGACACGCAGGGTGGATGGTATGATGGTTTGCTTGGTTAGATGTGAGACCTATGCTCAATTGTGGGTGCTTCAAGGACACTTGGACTGCAAAGAGCATTTTCTGGACACATCTGGAAAATCATGGGTACCCATATGGTGCTGGGAGCGCTCTGCAGAGACTGGGCTCTGAGTGGGACAGGATGAGGTCTGTAAGAGCAAGCTGAGAAATGGGTTCTGAGCCTGTTGCATGAATGGTTTGGAAACTAGAAGTGTGGGTGGG
Source organism: Dromococcyx pavoninus (assembly GCA_033558185.1). NCBI lineage: Eukaryota > Metazoa > Chordata > Aves > Cuculiformes > Neomorphidae > Dromococcyx > Dromococcyx pavoninus. The sequence goes on from JAUMJL010000721.1 coordinate 197,527, forward strand.
GAGTCATGGACTTGGCTATTTCACACTAGAGGGCGGAAGGTAACTCAGGGTGTAGTAAGCAAAGAGATGTGAGTGCCAAGAGCAGCTTCTGTCTGTGCTCAGGCAGCCCAAAGGTGGTGATACGATCAATTCTTGAGAACCGGTGTTATGGTATGGCTACATACCTTCAGTTTAATGGCAAAAGAGTTTGGATGGACCACGGTTTTATTTACATCTGTGCTAACACTTGGCAGACAGCACAGAAATTAATGGATTTGTGTTGATGTAGCAGAGCTGAGGCTCAAGCAGTGGCTCCAGTCTCCTCTGGTTTGTGTTTTCAGGTGTCACCTAGGAACTGACTCGGGGAGATTTTGTATTAGGGAGTGGTTTCTGATTACTTTAAGTAGCCCAAAGCAGGACCTCCTGGATAATTTCAAGAGCCTTTACTGGAATCTTTAACTCCATTTTTTACCCTTGAAGGGGATGAAAAGATAAGATATGTCTCCATTAGGCAGCAGAGTTCAGGACCCTTATCTACATTGCTTTAAGCTTACTAGTTTCACATCAGCCCATTAGAGAACCTCTTTCCCAGACTTGGAGGGAGATGGGACTCTTGGTAAGTCTCTAATACCTAGTGCTCATAGGCTGCCTTTTCTTTTTCCACTTAAAAATGTCACATCAGATTCCTGATGGAATTAGAGATTATCTTCCTTCTCTCTGCTAGACCTCTGACTTTTTTTCTGGCTCTCTTCCACACTGGAGACTTAATTTCTCACAAATGTGAGACAGGGTGAAAATTAAACAAACAAACTGGCAGATAGGCAGAATGGTTCTTCATGTCTGGAAAGCTGCAACGAGCTGTGACTTAGGAATTACAGTCCTCATATTCAAACTTTTCTTTTTGATGCATTGGGGTGGCACAGGAGCTGACAGTGACATATGGAGAAGGACCTCGTAACAGGATGGAGGCTGTTATGTGATAAATGACACAGTATGTCAAAGGAATTCTGTTATCCATCACACTGGCTTTCTCTAAACACAGTCTCACTAAAAAGAGAAGTAACTACACATGCACTTGGGGGTTGCTATAGGTAGGGTCAATGTTGTGATCAAAAAGGAAAATATGAAAGCTGGAAAGCGTATGTTCACATGGGAATTAATAACCCCTGAGTTTTTAGTTCAGAATTTTGAGGTAAATTTTTGTTTAAACATCTGAAGGTACCCCATTTTACATCTATGTCAGGAATGAACCTTAGTTTCAACAGTTGTCTCAAAAGTCAGGCAATCAAAAGGTATTAAAACCCCACATCTCAACACAGCTGATACAGGAATATCCTCTGTAGGACACTTTCTACTACTGTTAACCATTTAAGTTAAGAAGTAATGGGGCAGGCTTTCATAGCCCTGTGCCTTCTGCTGGTGGAAAGTTTGTTGGTTTTTGATCTTGGATTTCTTCTCTCTGTGACTTTTAATAGTACTTTAGTTTTTTTCATTCATTTCAGATTGATGCAGCAATGGCTGTTTGAGGGGAGCAAGAGATGAGCGGCGTAATACATGCACCTGTCCATTTCAACCTCCTCTAGTCCAACTCTTTTTTAACATTAGCTGAAATAGCTGTTTTTTTCCTACTTGATTAATGGACCTTCAATAGCTGTGTAGTCTATAAACCTAGACAAGACAAGTAGTCTGTCTCTTTTGATCTCTGAACTCCTAAAAGCCTGAATTCTGGCTCTGCTTAAGTGGTGTTTATGTGCCCACATGCACAGAAGTAATTGGTGCAGAATATCAAATGTCACTACTTGACATTTCATTCATAACAGTAGCATTTAAAGTAAAGACTTTAACTTGATGATTCACCAGTGGCCAATGTCAAATGATCTGGGACAGTCTTCATGTTATAAGTGTCAATCCATAAATGGATTATTCTGGTGATAATTTAATCAGAGCCCATCAGTGAACCGGCTTAAGAAAATCCCTTTGCTTCCAGAATATTGCTACAGCCTCGTTGCACGTGAGACAAGAGCATAGTCTTGGTAGAAGAGTGGCTATAACTTCTTATAGCCCCTTTAACAAACCCATTTCTAGGAGGATGGAGTTGCAAGTCACTCAGCTGCATCCGTTCTGTAGTTCAATGCAGGACTTCAGGTTTCATGGCTGTTGAGCTGTAAATTCCTGCTCAGAAACTAATTTGCTAAACACAAACTAACCTAAATATATAAATAACTCAGCGCCCTCCAGCTCCCAGAGCTGCTGTGCTCCACTTTATTTGACAGTACAGCTTTTCCTTCACAAACTCTTCATGTGATGAGACACTTATTTCAGCTGTTGACCCCTATCAATGACCCCTCACTGAGAGATCAGGTGTAGAGAACCAGGCTATTATCTGCCTTCCACTCACACATTTCTAATCAAAGCAGCCAATTTTGCCAACGCCTACAGCTGAAGTCACAGTGAGGGAGACCTGGCTGAGTACAGAGAAAAGAAGTGCTTGGAATGGCAGAGCCAGGGGTAAGAAATCCTGAAGGTAAGGCTAAAAAAGAAAAGTCTACCTGGGAGAAAAGATGAACAAGGAGAAATTCTAAATTCCAGTTTCATATTTAATGTAAGAAGTTATGAGAAACAATCAGTGGAGTGAAGAAAAGCATCTGTAAACCTTCCATGCATCTCTCCATACTCTTAGTTTTCGTACTCCAATGAACATTGGTAGCATGCTAGCATTGCACTCTATTTGCAGTGTGTATGCTTAAGATAAAATAGTTTAAAAATAAATAAATAAACTCCAAAGTAGTTCTGACAAGAAGAGAACTCTTCAGAACTTTACTCAAATTATGACATCTGTTGAGTTTTTCTGTTCTGGCTGTTGAATTCTCTCTAGAACCCAAGAACACTCAAAATTGAACACCCATGTAGTGGATCCAGAAGATGAGCAGAACTGTCATGTGACACCTGTTTTATCTTCAACAGCTGTAGTGCAGGTTACCAGCTATCACTGTCATCATTACCTGTAAGCAGACAAATTTTGTGAAATAGGGCAGCAATCCTTGATGATGTGTCAAACACTTGTGCTGTTCCATCCCCTAGAGCACTAGTTTCAGTTGATAACCAACCTCTTTACTTCCCAAAATGATGTAGAGGTGTCACCTTATCATATTGGAATATTTTAACTGCACTTCAGTCACAGGTTAAATTATGCCACCGTGTTATAGCCTGGTAGGGCAGGTTGTCAATACTTTACAGTCACAATTGATGAGCTGGAATCTCAAGCTGGATAAAGAGGCAGGGCCTTTATCTGCTTTTCACTTTGATATTCAGGTTTTCTCTGGTTTAAAGATCCTGTAGGCTGTAATTGCTTTTTGAGACTGATAACGTTGTATTGTTTGGCCTGGGTTTGAGAACAACTGTTGTCTTGGGTTTCTGTATGTTTCACTGTCTGCTTTATAATTATAGTCCATCAGTTGTGGTAGGAGTCTTGGTAATGACAAGTGTACTGATATTCTTTTCAGTATTTGTGTCACTTTGCAGAAGACAGAAGGAAAAGAAATACTGTCAAAAGATGAGAGAGTACTGTATTTCTCATCTTTTTGGGGTTTTGATGTAAGCAAAAGTTTTCTGGCATTTTTTCCAGGATTGTAATCAGATATTCACTCAGTGCTATGTGGATTTGAAGCATGAACTTTCAGGCAGAACCACCACACTGCAGAAGCTTCTTAACCATAGGAGACTGATATTAGCATCTTTTCCAGTGAATGACTTGATTCCTCGTTTGTAGTTCTCTGCAGCAGAGCTAATGGAAGATTCTCTAAGCAAAGTCCTGGGTCTCTGTGTGTAAACAAAACAACACTGAGAACCCCTCTGAGGACCAAGCTGGTTCATTTTCTTACACTTTACACCTTTTCAGTTAAGCAAATAGAAATGTAAATATTTTGGTTGTTTTTCCTTGCTATCCCAGCATACAATGTTTTTTTTCCTTGATTTACCCCCATAGAGCTCATAATTTCTTTTCAGTTCAGAACATGTCTCTCTTTGTCTTTTACTTTTGCCCTTTCTTTCTATAAGAATGTTTTTCTCTCCCCATGCAGTTCTGCTTCTGCTTTTTGTCTGCCACTGTCCTACTCTTCTTCTTTATTAATTTTTGGTTTGATATTCCACTGGGATTATATTAAAATTTCCCGTTGAGCTTTATTGGGACCAAGAACCGTGGAAGCTCCAAAGTGAGGGTAGATTTGTATTAGACATTAGGAAGAAATTTTTTACTGTGAGGGTGGGGAGGCCCTGGCACAGGTTGCTCAGAGAAGCAGTGGATACCCCATCCCTGGAGGTGTTCAAGGCCAGGCTGGATGAGGCTTTAAGCAACCTGATCTAGTAGGGGTGTCCCTGCCCATAGCAGAAGGGTGGAATGGAGTGATCTTTAAGGTCCTTTCCAACTCAAACCAATCTATGATTTTGTAATTACTGGTAAAGACCATTCAGTGTGCTGTTTGCTGTTGTTTCCTGTTAGTAGAGAGGCTGTTTGAAAATATTTGATTTTGTCACCTGGGTTCAAAGCAGGTCATCACAAAATACTATAATTTAGAGAAGTCAGTTTCCAGACAGCAGATATAAAATTTATAAGTTTCTCTAGCTGTTCTCAAGTAGATAGATTATTATATAGATTTGGTATCGAACATCCTAGGAGTTATTTAGTGTATAAAGCGTTTTAGGAGATGTAGTATTGGTTGAAAAGGTGTGTCCTTAGTGTCAGCTATATTCAGCAAGCCATATTCAGATGTGCAGTTCTCTTTCTGGCCCTCTTCTGTGTTGCTCTGCCAATATACCCCACTACTGGGCTGTGGGCACAGTTGTGTCACTGTGGAATCCATCCATGCTCTCACCTGACAAAACTCTAACCTAGTAGTTCTCCTGTATTTGTGAAATATTTCTTCCTTTCTTATTTAATAAAATGGGCAATATCATATTCCTTAAGTAGCTTTTCTCCCCATGGCCTCAACTATTACAATATTTTTCCCTATTACTCATGTAGAGCTGTTTTTTATTATTAATAGGGGTTGTTAAATGGTCTCATTACTAGCATTCAGAAATCTTTAATGTAGCTTAAACTCTCCTCGTATCTGGAGCAAGCTCAAATCCCATTAAAAAGATTCCTGGGTTTATATCTTCCAAACTATAGCTTTCATTTCTACGGCAATTCCCCTTCATCACAAGAAATAACAAGCAGTGCTTGTAAATTCTCTGGCTAATAATTCAGTGTTTATATTGGTGGCATCGTGCAAAATAGGTGTTTGTGGAGAAGAATTAGAAGGGAAGAGCAACTACTAACCTTGAAAATGGCAGCTGCTTTCTCTGCTCTCCTCCTTGAAATTCATTTAGATAAGTGACGAGGGATTGGGTTTGATCACTTATTTTAGAAGTCATGTTGGTAATAATCCATTTATCTGTGGGATACATGGAATTCCATGACTTCCATGGCTTAATGTAAACATGTGTTTCACTGTTGGTATCTGCCTTTGATGCTACTCATCCCAAATAGGCAAAATGTGCCTCAACAGGGTAGGCAAGGAACTTGAAATCATTTAGAAGCTAAAATGTGGGAGGTTGTTTAGATAAAATTAACTAATAGATGATTTTTTTTTTAAATTGTGTGGTATGAATAAAGCCTTTTTCTGCATGGACCTGGTTCCAACATAATGTTCCTGTTGCTCCCACTAGGATTTTGGGAAGGGAGTTTTTATTGTATACTGTCGTATCTGAAGGTAAAAAAAAGATAGAGGTCCAGTGAAGAAGGGAAAATAAAATAAATGTTCATGTAAAATTTCTGGATATTTTTGAAAATAACATACCAGGCATGCAAGTTGTACATTTGTGAGGAAGATAATCTAATTTGCTTAGAGTTATCTGACAATATATGTGAAGGTCAAGGATGGATCTGCCCCCTAAAGATAAAGGTTCTCTTTTGTCTCTTTTATTTTTTTAACAACTTTTTCCATCACTTGTAACCATTTCACCACTGCAACTTGAAAGAGTAACAAAGGTTTTTATAGTTGATAGAATGAAAACATCTTTCCTTTCATACCATGCAACATACTAGAAGTGAAAAGAGAAGTGGAAAAGTGTAGAAGAATTGACAGGTATCACATGGTAATCCTGGTCCAACAGGACAAAGCCTGACATTTGTCATCATCATATTCAATAGGTGACACCAAGTGTCAATACTGAGTTGAACATGCAATTATAATGGTGATGGGTGGTAAGGAAAGATTGTCTTGTTCTGTTTACTGAGGTTATCTTATGCCTAGGAACAGAAGGAATAAGAATCCTTCTTACTTTGATCTAAAGAGTTTCTTTTCACGTTTTCCTGTTCTTAAACTAAGTTACATTTTTGTGTATGTGTAGCATAATGCACTGAATGCTAAGTGATATCTTTGGCATTGGAATCTGAGCCTATAGGTGTCCTGAAAATGTGTATTCTGCTGGCAGGAAATACAGAATAGAAAACAATGATTTGATTTTTTTGTTTCCTCAGTTTTAGGAAATGGTAAATAGATGTCTAGGTGGCCTTCTGAGTAGCATTATGTGAAGCATTTCTACAGCCTTTATCTTGAAGGGCAAATTGATTAACGTAGGGACCTTGACTTATTCTGTTGCATTCTGTTTTCCTACACCCCACTGTAGATTCACAATTGATCTGCTGGAGTAAGTGAAGTTGCTTTGCAGTTTGATATTGTAGCTGGAAGTAAAACCCAAGTGTGATGTGTAAATTCATCCTGTTTGTGGGGTTTTTTTTCTTTATTTCCTGCCTTAAGAAGAAACTGTCAAATTTATCTACCAACCAATCAGAATCTAAAACTTGCTGGTAGAAGAAATGCAATTTGCATCTCTGCCAACAGGTAACAAACACTGTACAAATGTTGTGGTGGCAAAGAATCTGCATTTTCTTTGGGAATAACGAAAAGAAGATGTGTACTGATGCTTCCTTGCCATTGCAACGCTTGCTAAGATCTGATGTGTGTATGTGCACACACACTCTCTTAGAGAATATATATTCATTGAGAATATATATTAACTGTGCAGGAAACCTGGACAGGTATTCATTAAAAATGTAACCCACAATCCCAGTCATAAATGCAAGAAACAGCTTCTCCAAATGTTGTATATTTCCGGTGTGAACATTCTGGGCTGACTTTGAAACATAGATAAGCGAACAGGGTAATGGAGCAGCGAAGGCATATTTGCAGTTGCAAGCAGAGAGCTAAATAATAATAATAAATCAGTAAGAAAATAAATAAATAAAATTCAAGCAGCTCTCTTCTGTGAATGCGATTAAAGGGTTGTGTCCATTCAATCAGTGTAGTCACTTTGCATTTGATGAAATCCTGAGAAGTGGATGTAAATAATACTTTGAGAATATAGTTGACTCAAATATCCCTTTGCAATGATGGGAAATATATTTTGGAATGAACATCAACTCAGCTCACTGACTCAGGGTACCCGGGGAAGTGGTTCTTTCCTTCAAGGCTCTTGAGTTACTTTACACATATGGAAATAAAAAATATGTCCATCCATCTGTCCTAAGCTTTATTCTTGACACTTCCTCTGCTTCAGGAGGATTTACTAAGAAATATGATTTGACTGAATTGATTCCTGTTGTTATTTTGTTCAAGAAGCATCTCCTAAACTGCCACTGCAGCAAGATTCTTAAGGGAGAGCTCATGTCAATAATAACCACTGGGATCTTTGTTATGCCTACGCTGTCTTTAAAGAGCTTTCTGTCCCGGAGAGTTTTTATGAGATGCAAGTAAAATTTATAGCTGAATTTGTGATGGATGCGAACTAATTTACCTGGGAACCTGTTCCAAGGCATTGTCGTTGCTTCAAATAACAACCCTGCTGAGATGGTAGATGTCAGTGGGAGTTGGTAAAGGGAAGAGGAAGAAAGAGGAGACCCCCTGACGCGCTCCAGTTGAAACAGTGCTGTAACCTGTCGCTGAATTATGTGAGAAATTGTTAGGCAACTTGCTATGGAGCATGACAAATCATCCCTGGAGGACCTCATAGGATGAGCAGAAGTAACTGTGAAGGAATAGCGTGAAAGCCCAAAGCTGTCACTGTCTGTGAGGCTGAGTGACTTTATGCATGTATCTGGCTGACCCTGTTAGATGAGTAAGACCTGGTGGCTGTCCTCTGGAGTAAGGCAACAGCATGAGGCTTTATTAGAGTAACAGGGACCTTGGAATTAATGGCAACAGCAAATCAGTCATTGACTACTGACTCATCCTGTTCTGTTTGTAGGCCAAGCGTAGTGATCTTTAAATTAGGTTAATTCTTGTTTGTACTCTTTCTTGTAAAGAGGAAATTTAAACTGTGTATTGGAGGATTCCTCTAGAATGGCAAAAAAAAAAAAGATGACACATTGCCTTTCAGTTTCCATATTGGTTATGCTTTGTGATAGATTGAAAGGTGGTTTGGGGGCCTTGGGACTGATCTCTGAAGTCTTTCTGCCAGTTCAAGATGGTGAGCTCTACCCAAAGGGTATTGCCAGAAGCATAAGTTAGGACAGCCCTGTGGCATCCCATTATCTTTTCATTGCCAGGCCAAACATCCACTTTGGCAATGCTGAGCCCAAGTCCTCCCACTCCAGCAGCTCTTTGGTGTCAAGGATAAACAATCTGCTCATAATGACAAGGCTTGGCATTCTTTTTCCAACTGTTGCAGCAGCAGGCAATACATCTTTTATCATGTGTGCCAACAGTGTGTGACAACATTAAAACTTCTTCCAAGTGGAACTCTCCCTCAGTGCTTTGTTGATAAGTAAGGCGACAGATGTATAAGAGGCAGGCAGGGAACCTGGAGCTCCTCACATATTCTCTTTATTCACAAAAGGCCTCTTGGGTTAGTTCATGTGTTTAAGTTATTTGTGCAACAGCTTCTAGAATGGCAGGCTGATCTTCTAATGGAGATTTACGCTTGCAACAACTGAAGGAAAAGCAGCATATTTGCAAAGATTGGTTGGTAGAATTTCTTTGCTTTGTCTTTAATGTTGTAACACCTTTTGACACTTCATTTATTAGTTAAGGCTTGCTTAATTCTTGGGGTGGTGGAGAAACGATATCCTCTAAATAAGAAAGAAATGTGAAATTCCTGAGCGGCATTAGAAGCTCAAAGTAAACACTGCAGTGGGATTATATGCCTGTGAGATCCATTTTGAATCTCAGTACCTTTTTCCATGCTGTTTTAAATATTCTATACAACTGTGCAATCTCTGTACAACTCCTGAACTTGCTGCTCAAGAAAAACTTTGAACCTGATGGGAGTTAGTGTGAGAGAGAAGCAATTGGAGATTGAATTATATTAATTGTGAGTTTGTGGAACAGATCTGTTACCGGAGTGACTGCATCTAAATGTCAAATGAGCTTGACTTGGAGGATCAAGGAAGGGAAAGATGGGGCAACAAATGCCACAGGTGAAGTAAAACGATCAAATATGCAATGGTTCAAATGGATTTTAAGGACCAAGTAAGTCTGTTTAACATTGTCAATGTCTTCTAATGAAATTATCTTAGACTCCTTTGAGATGGAGAGCTATGCTCATACCCTCCAGAAGATATATTCAAAGTATTCACCAACATGGGACATCTAGGATGTAACTTTAATATTGAGGAAGCCATGAGTCTGTGGCCTTCGATGTAAAGGACTATGATGTTAATCCATCCTTAGCATCTGTGAACCATTCGATGCAGTATTTCTTTTGGACAGCAACCAGTACTGTGTGCTACGGAAGACATGAGAATCCTCCTCAGAGACAAATGTGAGGAAAAGGCACCACCTGATCTTTAATCACTGGAGAAGGACTCCCAATTGGAATTGTGAGGGGTTTATATCTCCTCTAAAATGCTTGTGTGAACACATAATCCTTAGCAGGCCACCTAATTGCCTCTCCCTGTCCGATAGTGGAAAACCATGTTCTGTGATTTCTTCCAAGTCATATTCACTTTGGCTGAGCTGGGAAATGCTGGACTGGAACCACGCTAAGCAATTTCAACCCATTTCAACACCCACAAAATTTGTGTTTTACTAATATTTCGCACACAATTGCAGTTACTGCCTTTCTGTAGACAGCAGCTGGGGGCTGATGGCAGGCCAGCTGCAGGCTGCCACAGCCACTGCTGGAGTGCCTGCGAGTGTAAAAATGATAAAACATCCAGTCCTACAGTTACCTAATTGCAGCTGGGATTTTGCAGCTGTGGAGTCACACCATGAGAAATACATTCAATGCTGCAATTCACTGAGCGTGCTTCTCAGGCCAACAAATTTGCCTTGTGAGCTGAAGAGAAATGAGCTCTATAGACCTCATTCTTACTTTTTTTTCCTTTTTTTTTCCCTCCTGGTTGCATTCCCTTTTTGTTCTCTGTCACTGGTAATTTTCAGTGCTCAGGAATGGAGATAAGCATCCTTCATGGCATCAACCTTTGAAGACTGCTAAGTAATTGCTTTCCTGGCTGTGAACAGCTTAAAAAAAAAAATATTATGAACATCTTGCTCTCTTTGAATCATCATTTTTCCACTTTCCTCAAATGTTTACTGTACGAGGTCAGACAAGTCATTGAACTGTTTTGTAGTTACTTTACCCATCTATATGGTGATGGCAGTACTATCTTAAAGAAGATTTTTGGGCTTAATTTAATGATAATATAATTGTTTGAAATGTCTGAGTATTTGAAAAAAGGTAGTCCTATTGAAATGGAGATTTTACATTAAAGGTGTATTTACTTGAGGGAGGGTGGGGCTGATTAATTTATTTTTTTAAAAAAACCCAGATACTTATTTTGGATATAAAAATGGAAACAAGTATGACTGGTTTGGTTATACTTTTTTTTTCCTAATTGGAAATTTATGGAGATCAAATTTGCCAGCTGGCCAGAAAATCAGAACAAGAGCTTCATCAGCTTTCTGGAAAATGACGTATATTTCTCTCTGACTTTTTTTTGGAGGGTGTTTGAAAATGTGGTTATAAATTAACACAGTTTTCAACTATTAAGCATTTTACAGCGCTTTACAATAACATTGTGTAATTAATAATTCAGTAATGAAGCTGACAAAGAAGGGTAGAAAACTGGTTGAAATTTTAGCTAGGTCCTGTCCTGCAGGCAGCAAGTGACTCCACTTATAAATATTTCAAAAAGATAAGAGAAAGCCATCAAACTGAGAAAGCAGTAATTTACCTAATAAAACCTATGACAACTGAACTATATTTCCTATATGTAGAAGGAAGACAATTTAGATCTTAATGTTTTTCCTGTGCCATCCTTTATTCTTCAGTATTTTCATGGTCTTGGCCAAAATAATTGGCAACCTTGTGCAACCTTTATTCCTGTTTATCAGAATGGCCCACGTGAATTTGTATATTGATTTTTGTAGGGGATGTTTCTGTGAGCTTATCTCTATTGACTAAATGTTATGCAGCTGAGACTTTAATCTCTGTTGAGTGTGAGTGGTAGGATATCTCAAAGAACAAGGAGCCTTCAAGAAATTAAAAAAGAAAAAACACTACCCAATATCACCAGAAATATTGTAGAGACCTGTTAGCCCTCCTGCGTTTTGTTAGGACTCTAAGCAAGCACTTTGCTTCTTTCTGTTTTAAATCCATCTTGGAATAGGGAAAATTTTATTTCTTTGTGCTCTTTCCTTGTCATTCTACTGAGAGAGATACCAAAGGTACACATCCACCGAAAACAATTTCTTCAAGTTGCATCTAGAGTTTTTTTCTCAGCAGCAACAGAATATTGCTACTCTTTTCAGAAAACAGTTTTGAGAACTTCTTGGTTCAAAGTTTGAGCTTAGCATAGTTTCTTCTTAGAGGTAAAATTCATGTTGTCTTATATGATGGACTTTGCAGTTTATCAGTGCTCTTCACCTGTTGAGTCTGAATGTGTATTAACAGTTAAAATGGTTCCAGCTCTTTCGTATAGACATGTGAAATCTTCTTTCCCCACAAGGTGGTCACAAAGAGTTTGAAGAATAAAAGCTGTAGCCCTCAGTCTGTGGTAAAGACAGGCAATGTGGTCCTGCCCTTCGATTCTTTCCAAGTGTGCTGAGTTAGGTCAATTCCTTCCAATGGCATTAATGCAGTTCTTACCCACAGGCCTGCTAAGTAGAAGAGCTATAGCTGTAAATTACCCCTCTGTGTGTCTTGTTATAAGTGACTGAGAGATGGCATTGGGGCTCTCCTCTTTTCGCCATGTCTAAATAAGGAACTCTGTCAGCTTGGTACTTCGTCAACTACTTTCCTATGAAATAGTTCAGATTTTGATCAGGACTCCTAGCTCACTGAAGAAGGACAGTGAATCTTATCTGGAAGATTTTTAAACATTTTTCTACTCAGAAGGGATGCTGATCGTTAATTTTGTTTGTGGGTGTCTTCAAGCTTACCCTTCAATCTCAAAATATTCATAATTTGTTCCCATTTTATTTTCCTATTACAATAAAAACAAGTGTATGGAGGGGGTGGCAGGGACAGGCTAAGGCAAAAAAAACCCTACAAATGGTTGGATAAAATACTTTTTCTGGAATATTCCTGGTCTCTTCTGATGCTTCAAGCTTCCTGATTCAATAGAAAAAAGCTAAAAATGAACAGTAAGGACCTTAAATTTGTTACCCGGATCCAATTTTTTTTTTTTAAAGGAAGCTAGTTAAGAATTTCCTGACTTTGGAAGATGCTGAGTGCTTGCAACTCTATTGAACTTCAATAGGCAGTGATGAGAACTCCATATTTTGAAAAATCAGGTCATTTATTTCAGTATTCAAGTAACTTCACTTGACAAATCTGTTTCAAGGGGGATTTTTTTGATCGTACTAGTCCCCAATTAAAATTTTTCAATTGCTATGCAAAAACAGCTTAGATTTTTTGCTCACACAAGTACATATTGAACCACTTTCACATATTTGTTCCTATCTAGTGCCCCAGTTTTTCTTTACTAGAAACTTCCAGCAAGGCTGCTACAGTTAATGTGTTCAGCGTTGTGCCCATTGCAAGACTTTCAGAGACTCCGATCAAACCTCTTGAGAATTTTAAATCTCTCTGTACCACTTTTAAGCAGCACTGGAAACAACTCTCTTAAACCTTTGCCCAAGTCTTTCTAGGGTTTGTGAGATTTGTGGAGAATTTTGTTTAATTTTTTGATTTAACGGTAATCCTACGTGTTACTGGCTTTTATATGTGTGTATTTTAATTTTTTCTGAATGTTTTGCAGAGCTCTGCAAGCCCATCGAGTTTCTCTGGTGGATACTTTATTTTAATAAGTGTGTATTGAATGCTTCGTTTAACTTTACTATTGTGAAGTGCCCAGAGACGCTGTGCTTGGATGAGCAGTTATGTAAGTGCATTTTGTTTTAGTTTTTTAGTATCAGAATTATCATTCAGCTGAGGCTTTAAGGCTCATAGTGCATGTTCATGGAGGAGAGTAAACTAATAAAAGAGAGCTTAGTGCATCTAGACATGACCCCAAACTGCTTTGCTTCTCTGTGACTGCTTTGCTCTACTCACTGCCACATCGGTCCCCCACACGCCCTTCCAGCGTGGAGTGGCTGTTGCCTCTTCTCTGAGGGTGCACTGAAGGATTAGCTTTGTGCTGTCAGAGTGCTGAGAATCTCAGAATGCAAAACTGTTATGTCTTTGTCTTCATCCCAGCCTTTATCATTATTAAATAATCATTGCTTGATGTGTCCATCCTGGTGAACAGATGATTTATTGGTAAAACTTTGTTGTCTACAGGCTGAATGTGGCCTTGGTAGTGGTTGCCAGGTCTCATACAGGGACAATTCAAATTCCTCATTTGTGTGACAGTCCTAAGACACAAGGCCTGGGCACTGGAAGAATTCAATCTTTCTTCTCCTCTTAACCTGAGACACTTACAGAAAGGATGCAGTAGGGGAGACGATACACACTTGTGAGCAGGAGGGTCTGCAGGAAAGTGAATGGCTTTGTGGAATTTATTTTCTTTTTCAATAGCTGAAATGACTTATTGAACTATTTGCTGTGCATCAATTACTAGCAGTTGTGTGAAGCGATGATTGTACTTCTAACTCATTGCTCAGGTTTTCCAGAGCCTTAATGGTCTCCCTGAATGAATGGAGGAATCAGGCAAAATGTTAGCCAAGAGTTCACCACACTAGAGAAAATTACTATGTAGGAGTAGAACATCTATGAGGAAGATACCATGTGTTGGCAAAGAAAATACAGGAATTTATGTCTGGTTAAGTGGAAAACAGGCACTTCCCTTCAAAGTCAGGTGGAACATATTAAAAGAAAATAAGAGAAGTTGTTTGTTGTTTTTTTTCTTGTGGCAGTTTGGTTTTGTCTTTTGGTGGTGGTAGTGTGCTGTTGTGTGGGGGGGTTGTTTCTGTTTGGGCTTGGAAGCTGTATTGCAAACAGTTATGACCTATAAATATTGTTCATCTCCATAGAAGGGAAAGAAAGCAAACAGTGTTTTATAGGAACTTCCTTGGTGGAATTCACAGGCAGAGTTATTTAGAAGTCCCATGTCAGAAAGGGGAAACATAACAAGCCTGGATTCACGTGTTTCATTGCTGAGTAACTGATGAGGAAATATTACTTTATTGCAGAGAGATTTTATTTGTCATGCAAGTAGCCTGTGAAGTTAGAAGAGGTGAAGCCCCATCTACAGGGGGAATTTCCCGTGATGGTGTAGATATTAGCAGTAATATCTTCATGCTCATTTTTGTTCTACAACGTGGCTGGGGAAGATAGGGACAAAAAGAGGAAACCCTCCTAGGGTGAGCAACTCAATCTAGTGTTACTTTCCCTAGCTAGCCCACATCTGCCTTGCAAAGGAAAGACTTGGCAAACTGTGTACTCAGGTTTGTGTTATTTTGTAAGCTACCACTCAGCATATTTCAGTTAATGCTGCTTTGTCAGAACTATAATTTACTAATGGAGGAAGTGTAGTGTGTCTTCGTATATGTCAGCTCGAGGCCAGTTCCACTATAAATCACACCACTGCCTCGTGTGCAGTGAGGTCCCTTTTTGTGCTTCTACATGGAGCTGAGCAAATTTGTGACAAAATAAACCTGCACTGTGCAGGTTTGAACCCTTTTTAGGGATGAAAAACAGAATCTTTTTGAGCAATGGAAATTAATACTGAAGGATGAATTTGCAAGCCTACTCAGCATTACAGGGGGGTACAACCAGCTCTGCCTAATCTAAAGCAGCTTTTTCTTTTTAAGGTTTATTATTAACCTCTCTTCTGAAAAAAAAACCAAAACAAATCTGGTAAAATAAGCTTCCAGCCTCCTACAGAGCTGAAAATATATGTTCTCAAGAGCATCTTATTTTGGAATAGTACCACCTCATCGTCGTGGAGGTGTGACTCGCAGAGTCTTATTATTGAGGAAGATGGCTGAGGTGATGGAGAACGTGGACATAATGCACATCAGCCTTGGAGGATGGACTTCAGTCTTACCTTCATCTCTTTCTTCTTCTTGACCAATTTCTCTCTTCTCCTTTTTTCTGTCTTCATTGCCAGCTGGCAGGTCACTGGATCTTGCAGCATGTTCCTTGTGCAGGGTTTGTCTCATGACTCCTTTTGTTAAAAAACAAGTACAGGGATTCTTCCCTATTTACTGGCAGTAATGTTGGATTCGTCCAATTATTCTGTAATTTATTAGCAAAATATTTGAGGGAGTCTGAACTTATTCACATCAACTTCTTTGAGAGTTTTTCCTTCCATTCTTGTTAGTAGTATTTCTATTCTTGGAGTAGAGGACATCCAGAAGGAGTACTACCTCCTGGGCTACGTGGCTAAATAAGGACCCTAAGAAAAGCTTACAAAGATCTGAAGAGATCACTACACATTCTTTTCTTATTTCTTTTTCTGGGCCTCTACACACCCCTCTGCTTGTGATTCTCTATGATACCACACTTTGCCCTTCTGCATTTTTTATTCTGGTTTAAGTTTTAGAACAATCATCTGCAAATTGTAATTCTTAGTACTCATTTATATGCAGAGATTGCAGTGACTTAACTAACAGATTGTTAAATCCAACTCAGTTAATTCGATGCAACCCATATGTGAGCAATTAGCTTAAGTCAGTTAAGAAACCTCTTCAGCTATATGGATATAAGCCACATTTAAAATAGGGAAGTTGGAATATGGGAATTAGAAACAGACTAAAAGACAATAATTTAAAAGTTAAGTTTTAGTTAATTTGATGTGCTTTCATCAGATCTTGGGTTCTATTTCTAGTTTTTCACTGATTTACTGCTTTGTTGTATGAGTGGCTCCACTTCTTAGTCTTCCTGCCTGCAAAATTAGGATTTGCTGACATAGCTTCTAGGAGAATGTAAGTGGGGCTGTTTGGGAAAATGTATGTTTCCCCCTATGGAAAGCTTAAGCTTTTATATGAATAATGGAGAGTCAAAACTGGTGCCAAATCTCCCCATTTAAAAACAGTATTTCCTTTTGGAAGTGTCTCTGTAGTGCCGTTTGGGAGCTGTTTGGCTGCCCTATTGTCCTGGCTCCCCCAGCCAAAACACAACTTTCATGTTGCATCATAATTCTGCATCTTACTGAATTACTGTCATGCGGTCTTGATGTTGCATTTGGGGATGTGTGGTCCAGCCAAAGAGACCCTCAGAGAAAGGAATAGGTGCCAAAACCCCCTCAAATGCCTATTTTCTGACATATGCTGAGATGTATTTCATAAACAGTTCTGACATTTTGGATGGTGTGGTTTGGAATTTTGACTCAGAATTCCAAGTTTGGAGGGGAATAAGAGGTTTGATTGGGGATGAAAAGTCATCACTTCTTATAATAAACTTCTTGAGCTGAAATTTGACTACTCCATCTAAAAACAGTGACTGAAAATGCTGATTTAGGGCTTTCTCATCAGTGGTGTGCAAAGTATTTGAAGACCCCATCTCGTGGACAATGTCAAGAAACTGAGAACCCAGTTTTTTTTGCTCCCTGAATCCTTATTTGCTCCTTCAAAAATAGTATAAAAATATTGCTTGCATTTTTCTCATAAATGAGAAATGCATAGCAGGGGTAAATGCAGGTGAATTAATTATCTGTTATTTAATAATTGCTGTTGTTACAGCTAGAAGAAGTAGAAATCTGATGGTTTTCCTTTCATGTGGAATTAGGAGGGACGTTACCTTATCTGTGACAATGCTGTTCACTCACCTTTTCAGTAGATTGTGTGTCCTTCTCTTATTATTATGACATTGACAGCACTAACTAAGGTGGAGCCGGTCTCACTCTGCGTTTCTAATGGGTTTGTGACCAAATGTAACTTAATGAAAAGTGTCCACACAGAGAAAAGGAACCTTTACAACAGAAGGAGCTAAGCAAGGGTAGAGACACAGTTACACGCACTGAATAGGAAGAGCGCAGGCTGCATCGTTTATCTTGGGAAGAAAGGATTGTCCATTGTGACAAAAATCAGTCAAAGGTAGCAAGTGAAACACTTGAAGGCTCATTATGCTAATTACTATCAGTTCTCAGCTGTAGGGGGGCAAGAAGAAGCTGGCAGAGTGATACTTTAGGATAGCACCTGACTGAGAGGAAGCCTTATGCATCGTGGATTCGTTAGTCAGTGCCGAGGGGGAAGTGTTGTATAGCAGCCAGGGTCCAAAATGAAATGGATCCTTTCAGTGGCATCCTCAAATTAGTTGGCATCCAGATAGTGCAAGTGTCATTCAGGAGATAAGTTTGGCTTTGTGTGTGTAAGGTGCAATCAAAAAAAAAGGAAGAAAGTAGTAAAAAAAAAAAATCCTCTTAAAGGCCTTGAGATAAAATAAACTAGACAGTAAGTGTTCACAGTGCAATTGAAAAATCACCATGGCTTGGTGCTTTATGGGGATCTCTTAGGAGAAGTTGTCTTCTGGCCTTGGTTTTCATCGTTTAGTCAAACAGTGCGTGCCTGCGTTGGTGCTCTACTCCAGATGAAAGCAGGTGTGGCAGTAAGATGTGGTGCAAATGAGGCTTGAGGGCAATTAGCATTGTAGTAGGTCATATGAAAGTGGAGAGGGGAGTGTAAATATAGTTTAGGAACGAGATGCACGCTTGAGGAAAAAGAGATATGGAAATAAGGGTTGTGGCTCCTGAGCTCCCAGCCTGCTTTGAATATGTTGGGAAGCCAAACTGCTCTTGAACCTGGTTCACTGTAGGCATTTTAGCATTCGTGTTGCCTGCACTCAGAAGGAAAGAATGAATGATCAGTAGTGAATTGGTAGCTGCAGTAATGCTGATGGGAACTGTTTCATTTATCACTGTCTGTGTATACCTTGCAGCTACTTCACTGTAAACAAGGAAAAATCTAATAACTCCACACCCCGAACAAAGGAAGAACATCACCTTCTTCACTCCTTGGAGTAACCAGTTGAGGGGATCACCTCACTGCAGGGAAACCCTGGGGCTTGCCAAGATGAAAAAGTGAGATGTCCCAGAAGGAGTTTTAAGTGACCCACTTTTATGGTGGGTAAGATACTTCACCATGAAATTAATGGTGCAGTCCAGAGCATAGTAGGAAAAATACCCTGCCCTTTAATCCCCCATCTTTGACTCTAGTTGTAGAGTGGTGTGGTGAAAGTCTGTGTATATGTCTGCTATAAAATGAAATGGATAAAGAGCTCTTCAAAGACATCCTCAGCACTTCGTAACTTCTCTTAGGACATTAAGACAGAGAAATTTCAGATAATGAAAACTAGTTAACTGTCATTCTGATGCTTCTGAAGAATATCCAGACATTTAAAATCCAGACCGTTTTCACATCACATAAGTATACTGTTTCATTGGATTGCCCTCAGTGTCAAGCCTCCAATACTTACATTGTTCTAGTGATGTCCTGGTTTTGCAGTGATCATTGGCAATACCATGACACAATGCCTGGATGTTATTGGAGGAGCATCTCTGTTGAATGGACACATGGTAAATACAATTGTTGTGGTTTCGACACATGGGCTTGAACAAAACCAGAGTCAAAGCCAGAAAATAATCATTATACTTCTGACACCTTCTTTTAAGTTATGAAGGAGGACTTTGCTACTGCTTCTTCACATCATTGAGTCCTATTCTCTGAGAAAGTTTAAAATCAAGAGAAATGAAGGATTCCTAGCCCTCCTCCCCTGCCCTTCTTTTTTTTCTCCCCCAGCTTTTTCTGAGCTTTGTGAATGGCAAGGCCAAAACACTTCAATGTAAACATTCCTGGTGCCATCCCAGGCAGTGGTTATTTATGAAGTTCAGCACGCTCTGTCTGGTTGAGGCTGCCCCATGCTGCTCAATGGAGTCCTGATGTTTGTTTGTGCCTACTTCCTTTTATGTAGATATTCTTATCCTATTCTAGGATTGCTGTCTGCTTTTAAGAAGCATAGTGAATGCTGCTGCTGTTCTCTACATATCAAACACAATGCAACCCTTTAGGTTTTAGAGTTCCCTGTGCCCCAGGTGCTGTTATTATCAGTCCTGACATCATTCATTTGATATGATGGGCCCTGTCTTTCCATTTATCTGTAATGGACGAGAGACTTTGAAACATTTTATCTTCCAAGCACAGCAACATCTTTTCTTTAAAAGGTAAGTTTTCCTTTCTCTCCGTTTCTTGTTTAATATCTTGTGTGTTATATTTATGCCTCGTTCTATTTACTCGCATCTCTATTCCCTTTTGTTTTGTTTTTATTTTCCTGTGTATCTACCTTTTTTCCTCTCTCCTCCACAACACCTCCCATTTTTCATCTGAGCAAGGCACTGATCCAGGCTTGTTGCAGTCAGCTAAAAGGTTTCATTGATCTTCTCAAGCCTTAGGTTAGCACCAGGTAGTGTCCCTCCATCCATGCACATGGCTTCTGCAGGGTTTAGTGCAGTGTCTGACTTGTCCTCAAAACCGAACAGGCTTAAGGGTAGGACAACAAAGAAAACACAGCTTTAGTAAAACTTAATGTCAGACTTTGAGGTACAAGATTAAAAGCGAAGTCTTACAAGTGGAAACAGATTTAAAATACAATTCTATCTTAAACCGAACAAGTCTTTTCTTTAGCTACTTAACCTCTTTCTCATTAGCTCCCTGTGAGATTCCCTTGCCTTCAGAGCAAGAATCTAATGCTTCAGTTAGAAGTGCAGTTATCTCCTACGGGTTCAGAAGGGGAATCTCAACCTGGTCTTTCTGTCTGTGGTGCATCAATTTCATATGCCAGGGATCCAGCTCTCCTAGGGTGGTTCTACATGACTACCTGTGTTTATGCATCTTTAGAGCTGAGGATTGCATGAAATAGAATATTCTTCATGGCTTATAATGATGATATTTGAAGACAGCACTCCCTAACAAATTCAACTAAGGATGAATTTACTCTGCTTGGAACTAGTTGTAGGAGTTGTCTTTTCTCCAGGGACTAGGTGACTTGAATGCTTTTATTTGATTCATCTTGCTGGACTACGTGACACTACCAGAGTACATCTGAAGGACAGGCTGCTGAAGCTTTTCTTTTCTTGGGCAATAGAGAGTACTGAACACTTTGCCCTGTGTCTTTGTGTGCCAGTCTGTTTTGTGGCCACAACCATTTAGAAAATCTTAGTAAGTATCAGAGAATCTCCTCTTTCACCAGCTCTGTAGTTTCTTTTGAGTCATTATACAGATACCTACAAAAATACCACTGCATTCTGCTTGGAGAAAGTCAAATGCATTTATCTCCTTTTGCTTTGCTTCACCTGGTAGCCATGCACTGCCTCAGAGACCACTAATGGCTATCCCATAGGCTGATACACATCAAAGAATGTCCTGGTGGTATGAAGGTAGAAGAGGTGGTAGGGCTATAATGAAAGCATCAGGCTTGTGAACAAGAGAAAAGCAACTTAATTTTTTTGCAGATATTTGGGTAACACATCTGGGTTGAAGACGTATAACAAGTAGCAGAGTTGCAGGTAATGTGTATAGAGAAACAGAGGTGTGGTTTTCTTTACTTATTGGATTTATTTTTGGCCAAGGTTTTCATAATTTCTTTCCTGTTGCTACTAGTCCCATCCAAGGTGGCAAGTAGTCTCTCTGATGCTGTAAAGGAGAAAAGACACATAAAGTGTTTAAAACAAATATAATAGCTTGCAACTGCTGTAAGAAATGCCTTTGATTTGAGCAGTGAATTTCCTTAAACTCTGACAAACATTCAAAGCCAGGCTCAGCTTCCCAGTCCCTTTATTTGCTCTCAGTGCTTGAAATCAGCTTAATATTCTACCTTCACCCTTGGTTGCAGAGCATAATGGACAAAATCATTATCTACGAATGTCATCACTATTAGGAAAGAGAAAGAAGAAAGGAAGGAACAAGAGGGAAATAGGGGTGGCAGGGAGCTGGTGTCTACAAAAGTAAACCAGCTTTAACAGTATTATGGGGAGGGGAAGAGGAATGGGAAAAATCAGCTTCTCATAATTTAATTCAAGTTCTGTATCTCCTTAAGAGCTGTGGATACAATCTGCTGTGCTGAGGGTTGATACTTCAAGAGCATTTAAATAAGCAGAGATGGTAATCGTTGAAGGGATGAAGATGAACGTTGTCTCCTAGCAGTTGGCTACATGCAGAGATGTTATATTCCTTCTGTGCAGTAAATAAGAGCTTTCAAATTATTGTTTTAGAGTTGGATTACACTTATTAAACTAACACTAAGCAACTGGCAGCATCTGTGAACCACAGGGAGTGGAATTGGCTTGTCAAAGGTTCACCTCTAAGAAAAGTCACAATTTGTATCGGAGCCAAGGGTTGGTGAATTTTATTACAGACAGAGCAAAATCTGCTGACAGAGTGAGGGTGTTGTGAGCTGCAGAGCGTGGTGTGGAATCTCTGCTCATGTGTGAGTAACACATCACATAACAAATTCTACAGTAGGAGACATCAGTGCCTTGTCACACCATTTACTTGGCTTTAATATGTTTTAATAGAAATATTCTTATATGCTTTTCTAACAGATCATGGGATTTCTTTGTATGTTCTGATGGAATAAGGAATTTTTTTAATGAATTGAAAATTGAGCTTGGGGTTGGTTTTACATTAATCTCTTTATTTACCACATCCTTTTAGGAGTAGTTTTCAATTGTCATGTTTCTACTCCTCTGCATGTTTGGTTTTGTACGTTGGACTCTTCCAAGGCATTTTACCAGAGGGATATATGCAGGGAGTTTGCGTGGACATAGAGTAGTGTCAATCTCAATAGGAACTGTGGGGGAAGTAGAGGTGGAGGTTTTTTTATAAGCAATGAAAATGTTGAAAATGTATTTCTGTAGGTCTGAAATAATAAGATTTTTTTTTTCTCGATGTTTAATTAGAAGTGTAAGGATAAAAGTCCTGTTATTAGTCTTTTCCCCAGAGTGGAAACTTTATTGTTATTTTCAATTAGTTTCTTCCCTTATATAACTGTGGTGCAGGAAGACATCCCATTCTTACATCAAGGAAGTATTTGTGTCTTTTTTTTTACTAGTCACGTTGGGGAAAGATGAGTTTCTGAATCCAATCTAATGACTCTTTATGTGGAGTTGCAACTGTTGAAAGAGAACAATGTAAGAACACAAATTCTTGGCAGAAATACAGCTGCTAATCTCAGTTGAGCACCTCTTGTCCTGAAGATCAGGAGAGCTGAGCCTAGAGGTAACTTGATCTGAAGAGCCTTCAAGAAACGTAACAGAACTTGTCTTGTTTTTACAAGGAATTTTTGGCAGAAGCAACACGACTTCCTATGTGTTTGCTACTGCTCCTGCTTTCTGATTTGCCGAAGGAGTAACATGGGAACTATGGATTATGAAGAAATAAGGGAATTCAGATAAAAGTAAAACTAAAGTAAACTTGAAATGAATCTTGTGATGTTGCCAGAAACCCCAAGGTGGCATCAGAGACCTTGTTTCTCTATGTTAAAATTTATGAATTATTCTTAGTGACTCTTATTATTTCTTTGTCTTCCATTCTTAACCAATTCTTCATTATTTATACTTTTTTTAATATATATTCTTTATGACCCTTTTTCTTCAAGCATCATTTGCAAAGCATTGATAATGCCAAAGATGCTACATGCGACACACCCAAGCTGCAGTGCAAGACTCTGCCAGTACAACAACAGACCACATCCCCAGGGACACATGTCTACTTTATTTTGTTGTAGGAGTCTGGCAAAGCAAAGCTGGATTCAACTCTGGAGCTAGGAATTCACTCAATGCTTAGGAATTTTCTTTATGGTTGTTTTGGAAGCTCAAGCCAGCCCGACTTACAGTGCCACTAGAGCATGCGAGGGCTGCAGTGGAGGATATGGAGATGACCTGCCACAAACTCTCGTATCTGGTGTGTCAATTCATGAATCTTACCAGCACACCACAATTTGAAAATTGTGAACCAAATTGTAGAAAATCTCTTGAGCAGTGCGAGGAGGCTGTGATCCACACACAGTCACTAACAAGGGAGATCAGTTGGATTTTACAAAATTGTACAGTGATGGACTGCTCCATACATTCAAGTGTCCTCTACAATCTTCCACTGATTACCGAGTCAGTAACAGAGTATGTTCAAGCCAACTAAGGGAAACATTTTCTCACTGCAAATCTGGAATCCTTTTTTAGCTTTTTATTCAGCCTTTGCAGTGAAGCTAGGTAATTGTTCTACATAATGATGTAGCATGCATCAAGATCTTCTTGATGTGCTTTAGATAGCTGCATTTCTTGTGAGAGTGGGAGCTTAAATGAGATATCCAGCTCATCTCATTTAAGTGCATTCATAATTCAGACTGGTCGAAGAAACTCAAGTGTCTGTCTTCAATTAGAATGAGTAGGAGCTGCATGCACTTGTTTGCTGTGGACGTTTTGAGAGTCCTGTGCTCTCTGTTAGCTGAGTGAACTTCACAGATAGCACAGAATTTAGAACATTTCAGGAGACTTTTAGTTTGTAAGTAGTCTTTTGATTTGTACATACTTAGGTAAAGAAAAAACTGCATTTATTTTCAGGACTGCAACTATGTGAACCTTGTAAGGAAAGACAATGCTAAAGTTTATATCCTGTAAGCACCTTTGAAATATTGTACAGACCATTGGCACATTCCAGCCCAACGTTCAAAACCTTTATATCTGTGTTCTAATTGACATTCCCTCTCCTTGTGCCAGGGCTTGCCAGAATTGGAAAATTTTTGAAATCAGGTCTTTTACTGGTTTGTGATGTGTTGCTTTCTGATTTCAGCCACCGTTGTTCATTGAGTGGAGATGATCTGAACAGACAGTGGTTGACACCTAGTTCCCAGTTTCATCCAACTATTTACCACGCCAAAGGTCTTCTCTATTACCTGCGCGGCATTGGCCGAGCTCCCCTGGTAAGTCTCTTCCAGGATATTTGTGAGTTACTGTATATGGATTGCTTACAGTAGTGGTGTGAACAGTCTTATCTTAGAGCTAGAAAGATTTGGAAAGCATCATGTGCTGTTATTCTTTTATATTATAAAAGTATTTTGAAAATCTCCGATACTTATTACTTACTTTATCCTACAACCAATGACTCCAAACTTCAGAATCTCTGTACACCTGGAATATAAATGAGAAAATGAATTCCTTATAGCTCTTTAAATAGCTTTGCAGTACTCCAGGTAATCTAAATATTATCAGTAGCTTATTCCTGTCTTCATGGCAACGATAAGAGAAATTCTGAAAAGATTTAGTCTGAATGGACTTTGCAAACCCTCACGTTGGAACAACCCATGCAGTTACAAATCCACACGAAGCAGCCCTCAAAATGTTTCAGCTTCTGGGCTTCTTTGGTGATGGGAAGAAAATGACTGGTTTGAGGAAGTACAATGAGAGATGGGTGTTGTCTCAAAACTGCAACTGGGATAGGGCTGGGATCTAGCCCATCTGCTCAATCTTGTTGCCCAGCAGAATAAAAAGGTAGTTCTGAGACCTCAAGAGAAAAAACAGAGGGAGGTTCAAATATTAAAGAGCAGATGTGGATGTGCAGACTGGCAGTCTGACTGCTGATACCTACAGCCAGGCAGGAAAAGTCCAAAACCATACAATTCTCCAGAAAAAGCCCCAGAGAGGTGAAAATGCCTGTGAACTTCTTTAAGTGAATTCTTTCAGGAATGTGTTTTTTGGCTCGGGCAACTGCCCTGAAGTTCAACTTTGCAGCCCGAGGCTTATTATGGAAACTCAGCTTACAGTTGAGAATTTACTCGCCACCTTTTTGTTTCGGTTCAGAGCAGGGTATGATCAGTCTTGTTTTACCCTGATATTTGCTATCTGACCTTTTTTAAGGCACAGCTGTCTCTGTCATATCTAGGTGCATAACGCTGAACGTGCCCTCAGTGCAAGTTTTCATCATTGCTGAGTGAAGGGAGACTATTGATCCTATCATCTCCCTCACGCACAGGCTGCGCGTCAGGCTTGGTAAACTGAATTTTCTTTGCCTTTGAAGGCTACATTGATTTTAGTTTACACATGCTCAAAAATGCCTTTTTCCTCTTTCAGAAGTTAGCTGGTGTTCCTTTTTTTCCTTAATTTTCTTTTTTTTTTACCTCCAAGATCCCGTGGAGCCAAGTTCACCAATAGCCAAATGGTTTCTGTGAAGTGATTTAGTTTCATTTATCCTGGGGATGCGCAAGCAGGTTCTTCAAAGTAAAGAAAACCTGCTTGAAAGAGAAAAGTAAAGAACTTTAAAGTTAACAGCCTTTCAAACCAAATCCATTTTAATTGATAACTTCTATAGGAAACAGCCTGCTGACTACTGCTTTTTTTCGGTTTTTGACTTCTGGTAACCCTGGTAAGACAAGGGATTGGATGTGCTGTGGCGTTGCAATCCTCTGCAAGTCCATCTCTTTTCCACTGAGAGCAGCAACGGTGGGAGTATTGGAGGGCTCTACCTGGAAGCAGCCAGATCTAATGGGAACAGCAAAGTTGCTCTCTCCTTGAGCATTTGTGGTGAGAAATTGCTATGGGTTAGAAGTTCTAGTTGACAAGGCAGTTACAGGATCCACCAGGGAACCTGCAGCTTGCACAGAGAGCCTGAGCTGCAGTAAAGAGCCAAGGATGCCCTTGGAGGGGACAGAAAGTTCTTCCTAGAGACAAGAAGTCACCAAATAGAGTTTACTGCCATTGAGGGCATTAAATCAAGGTTGGAAAGGAGCACCTGCCTCCAAGGATAAAGCTAATTATGAAGATAAAACACTAGGCATGTGTACCTCAAAACTTTGAGATTCAAAGTCCTGTCACCATGCTATTAAGGAAAAAAAATGAGACCTACAGAAAAAAAATACTAAAAGGTTCTGTTTTCCAACAGATTTCCTTGCTTTCCATTTTCTGTTCTGCTTTTCCTTTATTTTAAAAGGTGTTTGGTTCTGTGACTCATAAGGGGAGGGTTGTTTTTGAATAAAAAGCAGTCCTTCCCTTTCGGATGATCATTGCTGGCTTCGAATAACTTGAAATAGATAAAAATTTGCATATGTGTCTTGAGTCATATCCCAGTGAGTGTAAGTCTTGAGAGCTTGACTGGTTTGTGTGTATTAGTGTCCCAGCCACATGGAAGGATAGGTTGGAGAAAAAGGACTGGTAGGTACCAAGTTTTCTTAGTGTTTCCTCAGACATATTCCAGAAACAATTGTGATTCAAAATACAAAATAAAGCTTAGCCTTGGCTGAATGGTGGGACATAAACTACCCTGTAGTGTGAAAATGAGGCAGAAGAACTTCTTATAAAGAACAGTTGACTGAAAATATTAGGAATGACAACAAAATTAAAATGTAGTTTTGTGCAACTCACAAACTGGAAGCATTTCCAGTAGCACTGATGCTTCTGTTGTGGAAGCTGGTAACAAACTGTGAAAGACCCCAGTACCCTTAAACATCAGCTGTTTTACAGGAGCTGACTTTGCTAATCCTTTGCCAGTGCAGAAGCTTCATTCCAGACCTGTCACTAAGGACTCATCTGCAGGTTTCTTGAGGTGCAGAATTATAGATCTGCTACTGATCAGGAAGCCCAGCTGTCTGATTATCTGATCATCCCTGTGTGGTTTCTGGTATGTAAAGTAATATTTTAGGTAGATAATACACTGTGTCTTTCGTGTGTTAGTAATTCTGTAAATTGGTAGGTAATTGATACCCAATTGAGCAGAGTTCTCTGCCTTGAAATAAGACAAAAGCTATAAAATCCTCTTTTAAATTCATGGGAATAAATTCTAGGTGGTACCTGTGGTTAACCTAAACTATGACTGTGTATCGCTGATAGCTTAGATGAAACACTGGTTGGAAAAATATCTGTCATTAAGAGAACCAATAAAAGCAGCTTTTTGGAAGGAGACATTATGGGATAATTGCATGTGGTTCAGACAGAGTTACTTCAAGTGCAGGGTTTACATAAACCCTGAAAAATATGCACAGAGCCCAAGGGGGCTGAACCTCTGGAGTCTGTGGTGCTGGGTTTTTTCATCTGGAAGTTATGCTGGTTGTAGGTTCGCACCAATGAGCAGCTTTCAGACTGCCCCGTTTGACCTGCCCTTTCTTCCTTTGCTGTGTGGCAAGGGTATAAGTAAAGCAGGAGCACTTGTTGCTGGGTAGGTTACTGTTCACGTGCACCAGGTGTGGGAAGTGCAAGCTGCAGGAATGGGGAGGTTCCCTGCAAAGAATGGGAGGTGCAGGAAGGAAAGATGACAGGTCAGAAACCCAAAGAAGGAGCAGTGTATATGCTGTGAGATATGTGTAACTGCCCACCCGATCAGGAGCAGTGAGGTGGTAAAGAATGCCTATGCCTAATTTCTAGATAATTAAACTCCTGACTCACTGCAGCTAAACTTACTGTTTAGCTTGTTTTATCCTAGGGTAAATCTTGCCCTAACAGTTGGCTTATCTTCTCCATTTGTTTCTCCCCTCTTGTATGTCTATTTATAGAAGAATATGTATTTTTTTACCCCATATTTCTTCCCCATCTCTCTTCATGTTGATCCATAATTCTTCCCTGTTTTAAGCCATGGAAAACTGTTTCAATGAAATCTTGAAACCTCTTTTTACTCAATGGTGAAAATTGTTTTAAAATGAACCAATTCCTTTTCTTTAAAAATACTTGTCTTTACATTGACAGATTTTTGAATGTTCTTGATAAAGACATGGAGAATATATGTAACAGCAGTGTGTATATCGACTTCATATCTCAGAGGGCAGTAAGATTGATTATTCTTTAAGACTTGGGTCAATATTTACCTCTTGGGTCATTAAATCGTGGTTTTCATTTCTATAGGAGTCAATATCTGCCTATAAAAGCAATCAAAACTTCCGCTAAAACAGGCAATGTGCCTTGTACCTAGTTTATATGACAGCTGACATAAGAGAGATGGATTAGATGGGCAGATAGATCCGTGTGGAATGAGATTATTGCCGTGAAGATAGGTCACGTTCTGTGCTTGGCTTCCAGGAACTCAAACAAAGATCTGACAGCATTGGGCAATACAATTATGCAATTATATTTTCATGAAAATTACATAGCACAGGTTTTGAATTTAAAGATGATAAAATGATGAATAATTGCTTGGGAAAGCATAGATTTCAAATCTCATGAGGATAAAGCTGGAGTTTAGGAGTTTAGAAGTAGAAAGAGCCTGACAAATTGTTCTGTTGTTATATCATAAGTTACCACGAACCCTTAGGTTCCTGAGTTTCCATGGATTCTTGCACAGGTGTCATGTTTATTTCTACTGCAGATAAAAACACAGTAGTCTTGACTCTGGATCTCTGAGATCATGTCAGATAGTATAAATAAAGCAAGATACAATTGACTAACAGATTTTGACACAGTTTATAGGCGTAGCCGAGAGTCTAAGCTACTCTGAAGAGACCTTAAAAAAAAAAACCTAACTCCCCCCACTCTCCCACCCTCACTCTTACAGTGCTTCTTATGAAGAATCAGGAAACTTTTTCAACATTCAAGACTTTGTTGTTTTTTTTTCTCCCTAGGTATTCTGTGACTACCATGGACACTCCCAGAAAAAGAATGTGTTTCTTTATGGCTGCAGCGTCAAGGAGACCTTGTGGCAAGCAGGCTGCATGGTTGACACAGCAGTTATCACAGAAGATGTTGGCTACAGGGTAGGTTTGCTTAGTTCTTTCTGCAATTATGGGCATGGATCAGCACCTGAATAGCTCTTTAAGGTTAAGTCCAATTCAATAAGTTTGGAGATAGGTGCAAGCTTTGCTTACTCCAGAAGAGTAAATGTATAGAGTTTTAAATAATGCATAATATTGTCATGTACAGATATTAGCAAGAATATTGTCAGTAGGCAGGTTTTTATTTATTTCTTTTTAGTAAGAATTATAAACTTTGGCCACGACATAATAGGACAGCAATATTTTTGTGTGATTTATAATTTCTAAAGGCACATAGATTTTTGTCTTCTTACACCACCTGAGTAAGAAAATAAATAAGAATTATGTAAAGGTAACTGAGAAAATGACAATGTGCCACTGTCTTGCTCAGTTGAACTGCTTCAACACAAAGTACTTCTGGTCCCACTGAAAATGCCAGAGAATTCACGGGTGTCAAACAGATCTGACATAGTGGAGTTGCCTCTACAACAAGTGCTCGATGTCATAGCTAGGGAAATGTTTCTGCAATTAGAAAGAACAAATACTAAAATCAATTTTATTTCTACATCATGTGAATATCTTGTTCATCAAACTGTTCTCTGGATTTCATCCCTGTCTCTTTTGTGTCTTTTTTTCTATGTTATTTTCCTCTTAAATTACAAACATTTGTGGAAAAAAAGTCTTATAAGTTCTAGTTATAGTCCTAGAAAATATTAATATCACAAAATATTAATTATGGCCTCAAACTGATTATAGAGGTATAGCCTGGTTCACTCCAACCTGGAAAAGGTTGAAAAGTCTTTTTCAGTTTATGTCTCTGTATAATTTTTACTACTTCAGCACAAATACTAGTTCACCTCCTATAAGGTTGCCACACCTTAGGTGTTCATCTTATGGCATTGCACACAGCATACTGAAAATTTCCTAGAAGAAAGTGCTAGAGCATTTTTGTGAGAGGTCCCACAATTTCACAAGAAAGCAAAGAGGGTGCTTACAGTTAGGACATCTTTTGCTGGTTTTTTGAGGTTCAAAGATCTTGAAAGGGATGGGGATGGTTCACTGTTAGACAAACAGAATTCAAATGCTGCTTTCGTCCTCTGGAGCCTGTCTTGAATCTGCAATGAAGGAAGCAGGAACAAGTATCCAAGGTTGTCCAAGAATACTCTACAGCCATCCTATAAGAAAGATTTTGTGATTCAAATCCTTCCTTTTGCAGAACAGGAGAGATACCTGTTGCCGGTCAACCTTTGCCTTCTTCGGCTGGGGAAACTGGGTGTACAGGAGAACAGATCTGCAATTGGAGACTGTGGCAGATAATCATTCCTCTCAGACCTGCTTCCCTGCATGTTTGCACAGGTTTCTCTCCTGTACATAGTTGAGGGTTAATCTGGCCTCCGTGACTGAATTTTTTCCCCAGGAGCAGGAACCAAATACCTCAAGAAAATGCCGGGTCTGGAAAGGCCTTTTCCTCATAAGTCATCGACTCATCTGGAGTCATAGACTCTAGCCCTTGGCAATATACAGGGATAGGACTCTTCATTACCCTCTAATATTTGGTGGCCTTGGGTGGCTTGCACAGCGTTGGCCTTGCAAAACCCAGCTTGAAGATTGGTCCTTTTGATAGCCATTCCAGGCCCCTTTGACAGCAATTTCTGCAGGGACATCAGTAAAGAAATATAATTCCATTCTCTTCTAATGGGATTGGAGGTTTATGGACAAGGTCCTGTGTGAGTGGAGGAGCTTCCTTTGGTGTTGTACATGCTAAATCCTGCTGTGAGCAAGAAAAGGAACAGTCACGCTGCTGCATTATCATAAAAGCATCCTTTAAAAGGATGTGTTTTCACCTTTTCAAAATATACTACTGAAAGATAATTAATGAGAAGAATAAGTAGAGAAGAAAGAACCATTAGTGTGAAATCCAGTGAATGCTGGTAAAATGAAAAGAATACGAAATTCATATTTGCTAATGCTCTTAATGAGTCCTGTGTGCAGAGACGTTACTGTTACCTGCCAGTGTTTTCATTTAATTAAATGTAAAAGATTGATTATGCATATAATTTCAATTGTTTTAAAAAGCTAAACTGAATTAGGGATCTGATTACTATATTTGATGATATACATTTACAAAAACTGTGTGTTTGTTCAGATAAGGAGAGAATGAAAAGTATATGAACTTCACATAGAGTTAAACAGGATCACATGGTTGTGCTGAGGCTTATAATCATTTGTGTGACGTGGTTCTGATGCATTTTTTAAATTCCTCTTCAACTCAAATCCAGGAAAACCTGAAGCACTGTATGAAATCATACTATTTTGTGATCCACATGCAGTAAATAGTGATTTGAAGGCAATCCAGAAATCTTGGATTCTTAGTCTACAGGAAGCAGTCAGTTTTAAAGGATCATCTGCTCAGTGCACCCACAGGAAAGGGAGTGCTGTTGCTCTTGGTAGCACACTGCAGGTCTTGACTTAACAGTAAGTCTCACAGTGGCCTCAGGTTTAAAATGGAACCTCTTGCCTTGTTCCAGCTTTTTTCATCTCAGTTTTTTCTTCTGAAGAATTAACCTTACAGATCTTTAGGTTTATACCTTATTGAACTGGTAAAGTCCATTGACAGCTGTAGCCAGAAAATACTGAAAAATGAAATTTACTTCTTTGTTACAGAGATGTGTATGGTTAAGTTGCTTGCAGGAGGTGTTGCAAAATAGTTTAGGCCAAATATTTATCATTCACATCAAGTATGTTTTAAAAGACATGATTCTTTCCCTTTAAATGAAACCAAATACTCTTGCACAGTTTTATGAAGTAAAGCTCAACAGAATAGGACTACGATTGCTCAGAATCAGTAAGTCAAAGTGATTGTTATCGGAATGTAAAATTAGCTGGTTGCCTTTCACCCCCCAAACTGAATGAAAATCAAGGGTAAATGTCATTTGCAATAAGCAGGAACTCCTTTTATATGGACTGAACCTCCATTCAGTTCAGAGGTATAAGAAACCTGTTGTCCAAGAAATAATGTCATTTTGCTTGCTCCTATGTAGGTCAGTCAAATGGTCTTCTGGCATAGGTCGTGTGTAGTGTACCAGCATTGAAATTTAGAAACACACACTTACACATGTCCAGCTTCTAGATAAAGCACGTTTAGTGTTAATGCATCTACCATGAGTTTTTATAGAGTGTAAAAGTAACACATTTAGCACTGTGTAATGCCTAAGCAAGTGCTGCCTCTGCACTGATGGAAATATTCAACACTGCAGTGTATTAGGAGTGTTCATAGACTTTGGAAAATATGATTTCTAGAATAAGAAAATCACTCGAGGCTAAGATGTAATTTTTTCTGGGTTTTCATGATTACTTTTTATTGTGATTCTCTAAATGAAGTGTTTAAAGCGTATCATTTGGACTCAGAAGAGAATATTTTGGTTTGTTTCACAATGCAAGTTAGTTAAATGTTGAGCTGTATTTTCAAATAATTATGTGCAGCCTTCTGTGAGAATACACATCCCCTTTCTCTGCTCTGTGCTAGGTTCAGACAAAGCTCCTCCCGTAGCTAAATCCCTTGTCAAACTGTGGATGCATGATGGGAGGAGATATAGTATAGCTGCAGAGGGGAGAATGGGAATATCAAGTACTGGACTATGCCTGCAGCACAACAGGAATGTCAAAACAACTTGAAAACTCTGACTTTTAACAGTCCCAAACTATTGGGTGCAAGAATGTTTGATTTTTGAATGAGACATACCAAGTGTACTGGATATTTTGCATTTTAGTCTTTCAGTGGAAACAAATATTAGAATCTGAGGATTTCACAGGGGATTGATGTAGTGCACAGGTTGGAGCTGTCAGTAACTGTATCTACAGATAGATTTGATGATAGACACGTCAAAAACCACAGGTGTGTCTGTGTATTTGTGTGTGAGGCAAACATATGCACATCTGTTCAATTCATTTTCTCACCACTGCCGATATTTTCTCATAGACTCTTCCTAAAATCCTGGATAAAGTGGCCCCTGCCTTTGTCATGAACAGCTGCAGCTTCCTGGTGGAGAAGTCCCGGGAGTCTACGGCCCGGGTAGTGGTGTGGAAGGAAATGGGTGTGTTGAGGAGCTACACCATGGAAAGCACATACTGTGGCTGCAGCCATGGACTCTACAAAGTGAGTAAAGATTTCAAAGAATCTTGTGCCACCCTCCTCTTTATGCACATCTCGTGACCTTGGAAGGGTGAACCAGAGGAGACAACCATTGTGTTGGTGCTTAGTGTCTTTGCTTTCCAGACCCATGTAGCCAAGCTTCTGTTTTTCCTCGGTGGAACTGTTCCATGATCTCTCCCTCTTTCACATTCTATGCCAGGAAAGTACAGTCCTTGCTCTGAGGTTTCATTCAACAGTGAAATAAAAATAAACTCCAGTCTCGAGCCAAAACCATTAAGCTGAAGGAAGGATTGGTTTTGAGATGATAGGGGGCACTTACCCTTATAAGGGCATTCACAGTATTTAAAAAAACTCTACATACTGGCAGGTGATATGGATGTCTTTGAGCCTAGTTCTAAGGTTGAATACTAATGGCACCTTGAATACTAGTGGCACCATGCTCTTTGGCACAGGCAAGCTATCTGAGCACTCACTTGGCTAAATTTTAAGAGCCTGCACTAAGAATCCTGCATTTGGCTTTGCCTGTTACTGACAGCTAAGGGTATCTAATCTAAGGCTAGTTTTGACAGCTGTCCAAGAGCTCAAGGTATGCCTATGACTGTGTTCTACACAGACTCATATGTCAAATGAGGTTCCAGGCTTGGTAGGAAGGGCTGTAATCATTCCAAATGCATCAGAGACATCAGTCTGTGAGATCTCCTAGCCCTTTTTAAGTAGACAAGATGAACTCTTCTAATTGCATTTGAGGGATCGTAATTCTCTCTTCACTCAAATAGGGAATTCTTTCTCTCGTTTGTTTCCCAAACCTGTTGCTTTTATTGAAAGTCTTCCATATTCCACCTCATTTCTCCCACAAGGGAGCAACCCTTATCTATACAGCATTAATAAGCAGTTAAGGATCCTGAAAGACCCTTAAGGAAAGAGCCATTATTGCAAATAACAATTAATTAATAAGACAGTCAAATGATTATCTTTGGAAGCTCTATACTAATCCTTTTACCTCTCTGTAGAATGTAGCCAGGAAGTACTCAGCTGCTGTTTTAACTCTGCTCTACTCTACACACATCAATTCCAAAAGAGGAAAAACTAGCAGACAGTTTAAAGAAAGAGAATATAATTGCCCTGGGCATTACATCTAACACTCCCTACTCCTGAGAAGTGCTAATGGCTTTTTAATAGGCACCACAGGTCAAGACAGCAGTTTTGAATCTTTTTTAGACAGTGGGGGAAAAATCTACCTTGACTGAAGTCAATGACAAAACTCCTTGTGATCTCCATAGCGGAGGATTTCACTCAGTTCCTAGATAACCACAGAAAGACCTAAAAACAGTGACACATCAGATTGTGTCAATATCTAATGATTTTTTCTCCTTCTCCTTCAGCATCTGTGTGGTCTTTAACCCAAATTTGCTTAATTTGTACCATTAGATGCTTGGAACAGTAGGAAGAGAATGTTAAATGCCACTTTCAGATGTTGCATTTAAGCACTTTGCCATCCATAGCGGCTCTGTATTATGTAGTAAAGGCATCAAAAATAAGCACAAAGACCTAATGGTTCAGGGTTCTTTTTTTTTTTTAAATAAACTCTGTAAAATGAATAATTTTCTACATTCTTTCCTCTCCTCTTTCTTATCACTGATCAGGACCATAGGCAGCCAATGAGGGCAAGAGCAAGTTAACATGTCAGGGTTTGTCGCTAGCAACAGAATCCAGTGTTCTCATGGCCCATAAGGGAGTCTCTAAGCTATAAATTAGTTCTGAAATTTTTGTTCTGAACACCCTGATAAACTGTTGGATCACTGGGTTATTTTTATGAGGTCACATACATTTTATTTTTGTCTTTGTTTAGTATTGTCATTTATCTCAAAGGTGGAGGATACACAAATACTCCCATGAGGGGACACTTCCTCATCATAAGGATAATAGAAACACTTATAGCATTTTCTCTAATTCAGACAGCTTTAAAGTATTTACACTCATTTTATTCTGAGTATGCCAAGTACCCAACTTGTTAATAGCAAAAATGAATATAATTTCTTACACTGACATTTATGCTGGAGCTGCATATAAATACACAAACTCTTTCTCTCAAGTAATTGATATTAATAGGCCATTTCCTCTTCCCGATAGCAGTGTTTGGATTAGATTCTTGCTTGCTTGTTTGCTTGTTCTTACAAGTGGGTTATTTAGGGTATTGACTTGACAGGCTAACCTGAAGATTCCATTCCATAATATCATTTAATGCTCAGCTTCCATCTATTGAGCCCAAACTACTTCATTACTATCTGGAGGCCCTGAAATTATTCCTGTGAACTGGAAATTAATGACATAAGGTGTCACATTTTTCTAGAGACTTCGACCTGAGTTCTTGACATTTGGACCCTTGAGTCAATATGTGTGTACACAATAGTCCAAGACTCAGGCAGGAGATGTCAGCATTCTACCTTTAGAGCTTTCTGATGTTTGCATTAGTAGATTCGTGTTGAACTGTGAAGAGAATCAGTTTCTTAATTGCATAGGAGTGTTCTCCCTCTAGAGATATATCCAGAATCTCCCCTGGAGCCACCATGCCCTTATGTTTTTGATACATTTGGTACCTTGAATTACAGTACAAACAACAACTAGGACCTAAAACATCTTACTGTATGCAGCAGAGAGTCTCAAGTCCAGCATTGTTCAATAAATCAGTGGTCGGATTTGTAATAGTGCACAACGATCCTGGTCTTTAGCGTTCTCCGTCCTTGCAAGCAATGAAAATAATCTATGCAGGCAGCTACTTTGCTCCCTAAAACCACAGAGACATCCGATAGGGTTTGTGCAGAGGGTTTAGGAAAAGCAAGAAAGCCTTACAGAGTCTACAAGAGTCTAAAATATTAATTGCATAAGGCTGGTAATCACGTCCCCTCCCACCACAGAGCAATACTGAGGAAGGGCTGAAGGAAACCAAAGTTTTTCTGACAGAGTCCAGAAAAGATGCTGCTGGAGTTATTC
The DNA here is from genome assembly GCA_033558185.1 of Dromococcyx pavoninus. Taxonomy (NCBI): domain Eukaryota; kingdom Metazoa; phylum Chordata; class Aves; order Cuculiformes; family Neomorphidae; genus Dromococcyx; species Dromococcyx pavoninus. Next base: position 233,732 of record JAUMJL010000721.1, read on the forward strand.
CACCGAATGTGTGTGTTCTCTCTTGGACTGAAATGTGGCCTTAGTTTTTAAAAGAATTTAGTCACTGAAAGATAAGGCAGGAATTTAGCGCTATTGATATGCAAATGAGAAAGAACAGTGACCTCAGCCTCGTTTAGAAGATGTTTGATTTCAAATAGGGAGGAGGGCAGAAATGAAAAGAGAAAAGGAATGTTTTGTCTCCCTGTCCTCCTGATCAATGGAACCACAATAAGCCAACTACCCCTAAGGAAGCCAAACGTTAAACTGAAGAAATTATTGATCCTATCTAAGGTTTTGTTCAACCCAGGGAAGAAGAAAAGACGGGGAAAAAATATCCAAACCCTTTTTCACTTTGTCTGGGTTGCTCAGTCTTAGAGGAGCAGTGTGTCCATTTGAAAGTTGCTGAAAACAAAGAGCCAATTTCCACAGGGAATTCTCCTTGCCTGTTTCTGCCGCTTTACAGCCCTGCGGTCAAACCAGAAAACAGTAAAGGCGGTTCCCTTATGTGAGCTTTTGTCTCCCCAGCTCACCATGTGATTTTTATTGCTGTCTCCATTTTGAGGGATATAGAGCCCTTTCTGTCTTTGGTTTTTAAAAGACTGAATGCAATGCTGTACTGTAGGAAGTTTTACTGACTACAGGTACAATCACAGCCTGAAAGACTTAAATCTACACTGGCATGTATTGACTTTTCCTCCAATTTTTAAACTTCCATATCTCTTTGCTGTTAGCGTATTCTATTGAGTTACCATATTTCACTGTTCTTCTTGACCCCTTGTTACTGACTTACTAATTAAGACCCTTTTATATCATATTGCACTGTGCTGTTTCATTCGTTAATGCATCTATCATCTTACAAGTTAATATCTTTTGTGCCATGTTGCACAGCTAAGTTCCAAACCATATGTCTTTGGCTATATAGTGAATCTCAAAAATTCAGCTTTGTGTTCTGTGAGTCTGTGCTGTGTTGGAAAAGGATTTTCCGTGGCGTGTTATGCCTTGTGGAGGAGACGTAGTGCTAACAGAAATAGATTTTAGCTTCTTGCTTTGAAGGGTTTATAAACAACAAGCAGTAATAAATGAGTTTTAAAATTATTGCAGATATCTTGACAGTGTTCTTTGAAGGATATTTTAATAGTGGAATGGAACACTTTTTAAAGAAAGCCTTTGAGAACAGAGAAAAAACATATTTTTCTGTCCAGTTTAATGCTTCTAAGTCAGAGGAACTGAGTACCCCAACTTTTCTAATCCAACTTGATGAGAGGGAAATACCATCCCTTTTCCCACTGGAAGCAGAGAGAACAGCACACAGTTTATAGAACTTCTTTGATAGTCATTCAAAATGCCTTTGTTGAACAAAAGTGGTGAGAGTTTTGGTAAACTGGAAGATTTGATATTATCCATCTCCTTTAACCTGACCAGTATGGGCTGAATTACTTAATATGAGTGATGAACCATTCATATACCATGGAAGTGTTGCTGAACTAAAACAAAATGGCAAGTTGAAAGCCTTGTCTCTTTCTGCTCCAGCAGAGGTGGACTTCTCTGATTTGGCCTGTTTCTGCCCAAATTAGCCAAATCATTACCAATGTGTGATTTGTCTATTGAATGACAGTGCTATTTCTTTATAGTTATCTGTAGGCAATGAAATATTTTCTTTATCTTCCTTACTATTGGAGATTGCTTACCAAATTTCTATGAGGATTTTTTAAATATGCTTTATTCATAAGCAGTTTGTTACAGTTAATAGGCAGAAATTGAGTTGTTTTTGATGGAGTTTACAGGGCACATGGTACTGCTTCTGTTATCCAGTAAGATGTATAATGTTCTTGTAATTTGTAAGTTTGTACGGAAGACTTCCAATAGCTTTAATTTGGACTCTTGCCAGCATTCAGCCACCAACATAAATGGTTTCAGCAATATTTGGAGAAGGACTTTGAGGGTACTGGTTGATGAGAAGCTCGACATGAGCCGCCAATGTGCGCTCGCAGCCCTGAACACCAACCGTGTCCTGGGCTGCATCAGAAGAAGTGCTGGCAGCAGAGGGAGGTGATGGGATTCTTCCCCCTCTGTTTCATTCTTGTGAGTCACCACCTGGAGTATTGTGTCCAGTCTGAAATTCCCGACATAAGAAGGATATGAAACTGTTGAAACAGGCCCAGGGGAAGCTGTGAAGATGATCAAAGAGCTGGAGCACCTCTGCTGTGGGGACAGGTTGAGAGAGTTGGGCTTGTTCAGCCTGGAGAAGAGAAGGCTCTGGATGAGACCTCATAGCAGCCTTCCTGAAGGGGCTACAGGAAAGCTGGGGAGGGACTTTTTACAAGGGCTTACAGTGACAAGATGAGGGGGAAGGGCTTTAAACTGAAAGGGGGAAGATTTAGATTAGACATTAGAAAGAAATTGTTCACAATGAGGCTGGGGAGGCACTAGCACAGGTTGCCCAGGGAAACTGTGGATGCCCCATCCCTGGAGGTGTTCAAGGACAGGTTGGATGGGGCTTTGAGCAGCCTGGTCTGGTGTGAGGTGTTCCTGCCTATGTCGGGGGGGTTGGAACTGGATGATCTTTCAACTCAAACTATTCTATGATTTTATGATATTCTTGCCATAAGGCATATTTGATAAGCACTTGCAGAAAGGATAAGTAAATAAATAGGACATTTTCTATCCTTTCTGATGTATGTTTCAGGAAAATACTTACACTACCTGTGCAAGTCTGACAGACTTTTCCTTATTTATGATTTCTTTTGTCCCCTGGAGCATTTTTCCTAAGTATGAGTAAGTCTCAAAAGCATTGAAAAGTTTCCTCTAAAAAAAATTAATTTGTGAAATGTGTGTGTTTAGCTGACCCCTTTGTGCTCTGGGGATCTCATTCTAAAGCAGATGCTGAGAATAAGAAGGAGTGATTTTCTTTCAGATAGTTCTGCTTTCAGTTCTGGTCCAAAGTGGCTTAAATTGGAAGCAGTTGTAACAGCAAGAAAAGTCTAGGGAAAAAAAAAGAGCTGTCTAGTACTAATCTAAGGACTGAAGGTTTAAATTTTGTTTGTTCAGTTCCCTTGGTCTGTTATGCAAGGCAAAAGTTTGCATCCTATTTTATTTATTTTCCTGTTGCTTTTATTCCTACCATCCCCTTTAAACTAATCAATTGACTATTCCGTTGGTACAACAATAGGAGTTTGAAGTTGTGTGGACTTTCATTGTCCCAGATAGTTTGGAAAAACAAATCACAGAACTTTGTAGGGATACATCTCCAAGAAAATGGGAGTTTATCATTTGGGCTATCCTGGCTGGTCTCATCTTTCTTGATGGGTAACAAGACAGTTGTATTAAGGCAAGTGTGACTAAAACCACATGAGATGTAAATATTATCTCTGTTCCCGAGTTTCATGCGTATTATTGCTATTTACTAGGGGCTTTTTTGTTGAAGGTACTCAGTATTGTTATATGGGAGAGCCTTTTATGTGCTTTAAAAAGTCTGTAAATTTTGCAAGAAGGTAATTTAGGTCTCCATGCTCTGTCTTCCTATTTCCTGATCCATTTTCTGGCACTAGTGCAACTGCTTGAAGCTCTTGGTGGGAACAGTTGGCCCCACTTCCAATATTTGCCAAATGTTGGTGTTTTATGAATGACTTTGGAAATGCAGTCACCTTTTAATCCAGTAGACTGAGTATCCTACTGTACAGAAAAGTCAGTTGTTTGCTCAGGGAGACTGAATAATCCCTTACCTCTTTCAAGAAGCTAGTGTAGGGGTGGTTGCCTGCCAAATTCTGTGCACTAGTCCATCTGTTGAGGTGTCCCATGAATATTACCATGAAACAGATTTTGGAAGTCCTGCTCTGCACGTGCTGCAGTGGATTTTGACTGTCACTTAGGACACCTGCTTTTCTGTTCCTGGGTTGAAAGATTCAAGTGGGAACTGAGAGATAATCCATTGTGTTTGAACTCACATGGTTGCTAGAAACAGGAGAGAACGGCACTTAATGGAAAAGAATGGACTCAAATCTTTCTTTAGCCTCGCTGTCTCTAATGTAACTCGGGAAGCACTCAAACATAACATAAGAATTGTCAGAGGCTACTGGGCAACAATATTTTAGTCTTTCTCATTATTGATGTGTACTCAAGGAATGATATATTGGAAATTTTTGATATGTATGACAAAAGATGGATAAAGATACTAATTTAAATTGTTGTGTTTTATTTGAATTATCTTCCCTGTGATTTTGTATCAGCTGTATCCCTCACTTGTTAAGTTCAGTAGTGTTATGTCAAGGTATATTTGAATAATTGGCTTTGGAGAGGTATTCCAGAGACCTGGACAGTCTTGGAAGGAAGAATGTGTTAGTAATGACCAGGAATAGCTTGTGAATATTTTTCCTCTCTCTTAGACCCTGTATGGAAGGAAACAAGAGTGCCTCTTTTAGCTCTGTTACTGATAAAAGCCAGGAGAGGCACCAGATTTTATCCTTAGTGCTGTACCGGATGGTAAGTTATTCCAATTGCAGAGCTTTGGTTAAAGAAAATGGGAAAGTTTGCATGGAAGGGCTGTCACAGTGGTGATTTTAACACTCCTCAAAATGAGTTTGACGCATCTCTAGTGTGAATGAACCACAGGGAATTCAAATCACAGTCTGCTCCCACAGCAGTAGTCTTTTGAGCTTGCAGAATAATTGTGTTCTTCACTTTCCCACCAAGGTTAGTAGCCATGTACCAAAGTTAGTATAGTGGAAGTTAGTACTGATGCTTGGCATTTCCAGGTATTTCAGACCCAAACTTAGCTTTTAACACAACATTTTCACACAGGAGTGGTGTGTCTTTCTAGTATGGAAACAGGAAGTCTTATTAATGGTCCAAAAATGTGTGGTTTATAATTTTTATTTGGTGGAGCAACATGATTAGGCCGAAATTACACGTGTTTTGGTTTGTAGCAACCTAGCCTGTGTTTGCTGGTCCTGCTAAGCTATATTGAGTCTTCTTCAATATAAAGACAGCCTATTATATATCTGCAGAAACAAGAGTGCTGAAGATAAAATGCAATAGAAAAAAGCCTGTGGATAGAAGAAGGTGGAATCTTACACCGCATTTTAGGACCTCGGAGTTATGCAATTCACATTTCTCTGTCTCTCCTACTTAGGCATTCAGGCTAAGAAATAGGATGCAAATCATGACTTGGCAGAAAATACAGGTGTTATATCCTAACCCAGATTTTGTTGGCAAAAGCATGTTACAAAATGAGAAAAATATGGTCCTGAACCACAAATAAGTTAAAAAAATTGCTAGCTTCTCTGCCTTCTACAACCAATTTAAAAATTTACATTAAGAGGATGTCTGCTTCTCCAGCTCATAAGCAGACAGTTTGGCCCAATCTGCAGTCCTTTGGCAGAAGTAGTATCTTAAATCAACTCTTTTGTGTCTACTGTTGATAGATTATTGGGTGCTGACTGGCTGTGTAACTGGAGAATAGGTCCCATGCCATATGGTTAAATTACAGCATGTTAAAAAACGATGACAGAGGGGAGACCATAACAGATCTAACTCTGTAAAACTGGGAGGCATCCAGTTCTGTTGAGATGCAGAGGTCAGGACTGGCATGCAGAACAGCAAAGCAGAGCAATCCTGTGCCTCCTTCTTGGTCCAGTCCTTTCCACCACCATATAACTGGAACAGTTGTCTTAGCTGTGCTGTTTACCTCTTTGGGACCCAGCCTTGGAGTGCTTGTTCCAACACATCTTTGCAATCTCCTACATTCCTTTCACTTACTAATGATCTTAGTATTTCCTAGTTGGTAGTTTGCTTTTTATTAAACCAAGAGACATAAACTCCTGGGGGCTGACTGGTGAAAAACACGTGTTATCTTGATTCTTTCCTGTCTTGAATGCTTGTGTTCCTCTAGATTTCTTTTTTTATCTAGTGTAATGTAAACAGCAGATGTTTCTGCTTTGTTTATGGGATCTTACTCCCTCAGCTGCTTTCCCACTTCCCTAGATACTTGGTTGCAACCCAGTCTTTCCATATTCCAATGCTGTACTCCAGAAAAGAAGTGATAGGTACTGACTTAGAGGGGTTATCAAACTGTTTCCCAACAAAGGGAAACAGAAGTACAAGTATTCTGTCATACCCATGTTCAGGAATTCAAGAGAGCAGGATTAGATGGAAGAAGCCCAGGTTTTGACGTTATGGATCTGGGCACCTAAATGCTTGAAATGAAAGAATCCTTGTGCAATTGCACTTGAGGTTGCATGGAGAAGAGATTGTGTTTTGTAGGGAGCAGGATATGAATCAATGGCTGACCTCCATATTTTCACCTCGCTGACAACTTGAAAATGAACGTATTCAGTGTACTAGAACGGAGGCATCAAAACAAGAAATGCTGTCACTTTGTGACTGAGGGAGTGGGTCCTTCCGTGGGCTGTAAGGAGGAACAAACTCCTGGTATTAAAATCAATGCTACCATGCTTAGAAGTTAAAGTCTTTTGTAGTGTCAGAAGGCTGAAAATGACTAGCAATTTGTGGTGAGGCTAATCTCTGGATTGTGTTTATTCAGTTTATGGGTATAGCTGAGTACCTGGTTTGACTTCAGATGTGGATTTGTTAGAGCCTTAGTTCAGAGCAAAGATTGTTAGAGCAAACAGAAAAATACAAGTAAAGAGAACTACATGCCTAAAGAATATTTTAAATTTTCTATTATAAGTATTACAGTGGTGACATAAATCAGACAGTTGTAGTCATGTACATGTATGTAATTTTTCTGGATAAAATGTTGCTGTTCTATTAGAAGCCCATTAAGCAACCCTGAATGGCATGACCTTGAATGCCCATGGGATTTCATTCTGCTAAACAAAACACTCTTGGGGAAGGATAAGGGATAGAAAAGCAACATTCCTAATGAAAACTAAGTGCAGTATTTCAATAGTGTCCCTTCAAATGTCCAAATATCATTGCACATCATCCTTTCAAGTTTCCTGTGGAATTGCAGCTGCTAGCTTTTTGATTTCTGATGTCTCTCTTGCTTGTTAATCTGGCCCCGAGTGGATTTATTGTACAAATCTATTTGGCAGCTGAAAATTGCCCTTTGATGAAGCTCCTAGTCTAATCATGAACTCCTCAGGCATGGAAAATAAGAATGGGGAGGTGGAAAAAGCACAGGCTAAAAGAGCCATGTTTGTCTTTCACTCTGCATGGATTTTAGTAGTGTCTAAATTTCCAAGTCTTTCGCACACAGGATTTTCTGCAAAGATTGTTTTTGCTTCTCTTAGGATCATAGCATTTGCCATGCTGGATCAGACCATTGGTCCATATGATCAGGTATCCTGCCTCATACAGAGACTAGTTCCTCATGGCTCAGAAGAGAACAAAACCAGCTTGTAATGCAAGCGATTCAATTACGCTAAGACACGTACAGGAGATAATCCTATGAGCCTGACCTGCCTCTCCCGCGCTTCATACGCTGGGGCACACAGCCTGGTTATCATTATCACAACCTTGAAATAATGTATTAATTCTTTATGAATAATTGCAGCACTTTTCCTTTTGTAATATTTTTTCAGACAGGTCTTCCTGCAGCAGTGAATTCCACTAGTTGATGCCTATAATATATTTATGCTTTCCAACCTTAAATATAAGCTATGTATGGAATGTAAGCTATGTATATATCAAACTCCTTTCTTCTTTCTGTCCCTTTGCTGGTTTCTGTAAAAGACAGAGCAGCTCCCAGTTTCTTTCATCTGTCAGCTCACTATCCATGTTCACTGCCATCCTTGTGTTTGTGTTATCTGCTCCCAAGTCCCCTGGGTCTGGTCTCTTCTAAAATCTACTCACATGTTCTATTCTTTCTCTCCAACATCAAAATCTGTAAATGTATTCTGGTTCCACCCAGCTCTTGTCTCTTTGGTTACTTTCTGTGTTTGTTTCCAATCCAGATTTATTTTTTCACACATGCTGAACTCTCATTCTAATTATATAATCTTCTCACCTCTTTTTTTTTCTTTCTACCACAAAACTTGTTTTGAATTACTAAATATACCAGAACTGACTTATTCTTCTGCATTGAGTGTCCTAAATTCCTTTCTCACTGACAGAGTACTTACATTTCTTTTTACTTAAATCACAATGTGTGCCCTTGCCATAAATAACACATGCACATCTGCAGTGTGTCATGCAGGGGGTTATTCCTTGAATTAGTGTTGTGTCTTCCAGCTGGATTAGGAAGATGAACCCACAACCTGGAGAGAGTCTGCCTCTGCCACAGTTCCTTGAGGACAATAGCAGTGTCCCTTCTATGGAGCACAGCTCCACAGCCTCTCTCCCTCTCTGTGGCTTCGGACACTGGAAGGAGGTGGCAGGGGGTCCCAAACCAAAAACAGCAGAGAGGCTGAAATGCTGTGCTGGACATGTATAAGATACGTGCACGTCGTGACGTATGAAGTAGGACTCAGAAGCACAAGTCTCAAGTATGGACTGAAGAGCTGACAAACATTTCAGTGCCATAGTAAGAGCAAAGGAGGTTCAGTTCTCCTGCTCCTGTCTGCCATGTCCAAACACAACCTGGTCTGGAGCAGGGAAGGATGCAATTTCTGGGAAAGGTATTAGGCACTGAAAACAAAATCTTAATAACAAGTTAATGGACTTCTAAGGGTATCTTCTGACCATTAACTCCTTTGGTTTGACCTCTTATACATCACCTTCAGACTTCACCCAGGCAACTTTGTACAATGCCTGATAAGTTTTTGTAAAAAGGTTTTGTAGAAAAAAATATTCACACTGGATTCAAGAATGTCACGTGATTGGGAATCTATCCAGTCACCTGGAATTTTGTTCCAGGGATCAGTAACTGTTACATATTATTATCTTATTCTAATTTGAATTTATCTGCCTGCTATTATCAGCTGCATTCTTGTTATTTTTCTCTGCTAGGTGAGAGAGACCTTTAGTAACTTGAAGTTTGTTCTCTTAAAAGTACTTACACAATGCAACCAAGTTACCTTTCAACTTTTTTGGTAATTGATCAAACTGGCTCAATCCTGTAACAGTTTTTCTATACTGGAACATGCAGGAAAATTCCTCTGAATTAGCTAAAGGTGTGAGTAGAAAGTCCTGTGCTAAACCACATTAAGCTACATGTCAACATTCTGAAGCAGAATTAAGGCAGCCTTAATTAAATTTGGCTTAACTAATTTCTAAAGTAAATTAAGCCAAACTGTACTGCAAACACTTTAATTCTGTATAACGGAGTAGAAATATGTGCTTCTGTATGTGATAAACTTGTTCTTGTAAAGGTATGCTTATGCCAAATGAGCTCTGAGACAGAAGTTGATATGCCTAGCAGGAGAGTTTTGTATGGAACTTATAGTTTTAGAGCTTATCTTTAAGTAAGACTCTATATTGCAATGTACCCCTTTTGCACTAGGGTGAAAACACAGCTTTCTAAAGTAACTTGTGAAAAACTGAAAGCAACTGATCCTCAGGATGGATCGTTACCATCTTTTGGGTTGAATAAAACTCAGATTCTGGTCTGCCTGATTTAAAGCAAGGACTTAGATGACCAGAGAGTTCTTTGTTGAACTTGTCCCTGCTTCTGGTGTAAGAGTTGTTGCATTTTGTGTAAATAATGAGATATTCCTTGAGCCAGAAAGAAACTAATTCTGTAACTCAGTAGCAGCAGAACTCATCTAAGATGGAACAGCCCCAGCCTAAATCACTGCTCGAATTAATATTTAATTGTTCACAGGGACGAGGGGAGCTCAACTGGAAAGGATATTTTTCTTGCAGGGCCTCATGAAAATCATCACCTGAGAGGTAAGCAGCTCTTCCTGAGAGAAGTCACCTCTAATCTGTTCTACTCACACAAAGAAGTTTTGGCTTTGATTAAAAACAAAACAAAACAAAAAATGTTTCTAAGAATATTTCTTACAAAATCTCTTACTGTGTCCCTCCTCTTTTTAGCTTTTGGAATAAAGCAGAAAGTTTCCTTTGAGGGGACTGAAAATAATGACTGAACTCCACAATAAACTGAATCGGAGATTCATAAAAAGAACAATGAGAAAGATGATTTTTAATGAGTTTGAGAGAGAAGTACAGCTTTGTGCAACCGGGGCTAAAAATTCCAGAAATTTTGTCTGTTTTACAGTAGCCTGTTCCTCCTGGAGATCTCTTATTTGTTTTATAAAATATAGTTCAAAACAGATAGATAGATTTGCTTTTACCACAGGGTCAGAAGGGTCGTTTGCGTTCTGGTGGAAAGTACTCTTTTTTTTTTGTAGTCATTCTTTTTAAAGCTGTTGGTCAGCAGTTTGCAGATAACAAGACTTGTTCTGATTTGGAGGGGAAGTTTGTTGTTTATAAAATTATTTTATCTTGCCAGATAATTGAAAGTTGAGCAAGGGAAGTATTTGGGTTGAAATTCTAACAGTATGAAAGAGTGAAGGTATTTGTTTTGCGTCTCTTTTTCCATTACATTATACTTTCAATTCCAATTTTATTGCCTTCCTCATATTTTTCTTCCTAGCTTTCAGAAATAATAGTCTTGGATCTGGCTGTTGTCTGAGTTAGGTAGAAGGGTTGTATAACCATGTCATGACAGCCCAGAGCGTATCTGCCTCACTGGCTGCAATGATGGGCAAGAAGAGAGACAAACCTATGATGCCATGTAAACAAGCCTGAGCACCTTTCTCACAACCTTCAGCTGTCCTGTACCCAGGTGAACAGCCACCTGAAGTCAACGCTGTAGCTTATGCTACTGAAATGAACCTTCTACCAAAGATGACAAGTAATGAACGTGCTGTGTGCTGGGCTCTCTGTTCCCTGCAGTCTGATGGCCCATATGGCTTTCAGAGGAGGCAGCTGGACACCACTTCTGCAATGACCTTTTAAGAGCAGCCTTTTTGTCTTTTCCAGTGAGGGAGAATGAAATAAATGGGATCTGAAAGCAGAGCTCAGGCTGGCTTCGAAAGAGCGACAGAAAGGTCATTTTTCTGATCAAACCAGTATGTTTAGTGATTGGAAGGGCTTCTATGGGTCAAATTATTGAAACTTTTTCTGGATCAAGAACAACCCCACAGACCCCCATGTATTCTGAAATGACTTGGATTTCTTACCTCGTTGATCAGCTCTAAGTAAATGTGTTGCATAGCCTGGATACCTGCAGCGACCAGAACTGTGGCTTTGCACATTCACTTCTCACAGATATTCACCAAATTCTTTGATTCGTGTACCCTAAATTATTATTTGTACTGAGGTCTGGTATTAAATGTCAGCTTTGAAAATGAGCCTTGTCACGACTAATGCAAAATTCATTCCTGTGGTTAATTTAACGAGATAGATCGGCAGACATCATACATTTATTAAACAACTGTAATTATATTTATATTAATGCTAGTCTCTGCCCAGGAGAGATTCAGACCTGGTATAATAGGATTTTTTCATAATGCAGAAGTGAGATCTCTGAATATAGATACAACGAGACAGTTAGGATTGTAAGAAGGAGGCCACGTTGTGAGCTGAGATTGAGTAGCTCTTGGATGTTCAGATGCTGGTTGTGTAGGTGAGGCTGTGGGTTGTGACAAATGTACATGGTTACAGCTCTAGTGAGACTTTGGGAATATTGGCAGATTTTTGCTTATTTTGAATGCTGCAAAGCTGGTTGAAATTCACTGGCAGAGGTATTGACCACTCTCAGATGCACTGAGTTTGAATGCTCATTCACTTTAGAAGGGTCAGCAAGGCACCCTGACAATTTTAAAGGCAGCCTGCTGCATCTGAAGTGTATTTAGTTTCGTGCTGCCTCCTCTGTGGGATGTGGTATCAAGTGATTTTGGTGTGGTACTTATGTAGCACATCTTTGTGTGGACAAGATCATTGCTTGGGCTTTGAAAACACAGAAGAATTGGATTAATTCTCAATCTTCCTATGTACAATTATGTTGTTTCAGGAAAATGGCTGATGATTATTGCCATGTTTTGCTCTGTCTCCTTGCACTGGTGTCCTGAATAAAGCAGAAGGTTTCTGGGGCAGTGGCAGCTCTGCTCAGTTGGTGCAGGAGGCAAGAACAACCTCTCCTGGATTCAGCAACATCTCTCTGCTTCTTATGCTGACACAGTGACCACCTCTCCTCTTCTGCATACTGATGACCCATATCTTTAGTCTGCTTGTCTGTCACTGTAAACAGGGGAGAATAAAGTTGAGTGTTGGATTGAAGGGCTGTAAGTGGTTATTGATTCCCAGCCTTTTGGCTTTCCTAGAGGTAGGGACCAAGAAGTGTGTGTGTGTATGAGTACAGACATGAGCATGCAAGTTTGTAAGGGTGTGTTAACACTGGTGAGTGATAGAATGCACAAGATTATGATTTTTCAAATTGTTTTGTTCTTGCTGTAGCTAGCTGAGTGCTGTAGGCACATTAGAGGATGTTACATTATACTTGGAAGAAGCTGTGCACAAGGGTGTGTGTATGTGAGTACATTTATCTCTATTTATAGCCAGAATCTAGAGCATGTGTAATTGGCATTGGTATTTGCTGCTTGAAATACATGAGTGTATGTTTTCTGTGCATAGGTGTGTAATAACACGTGGGGCTACTTATAGGTCTATACTGGGCTAAGTGCAGTTAAAATGATTATAGGCTGTGTGTCTTTCTGTTGCTGTGTGACACGATCACAGCTGCTAATGCTGGCAGGGCAGGGAGAAGGCAGAGGTGCATAAACCTCAGCCTTCCTGCTGAATCTTTCTTGTACAGCAAATATTGGAATCGCTGGTCACCTGTGAAGAGGAAAAGGATCTCATTTTGAAATGAAGACCGAAAAGAAAATGCAAGTAGCGATGACGGAGTTCTGATTTCATTAGCTTCTGCTATCTCTGTTCACAAGAAAGATTCATGCTTTCTTGGTGACCTTTTAGTAAATGCAAAGCTGGGAGGGAAATCTGTCTTTCAGTTCCTTTACATTTGTTACTAAGTGGAGGGGAGATGTGTGGGCTGTGGTTGCAACGACACCTGCTGAAGGACAGCAAACTCATAATACTGGCAGTTGTGCACCTATTGCTGGCTGTCCTGTGGCTTACCATGTGTGGAGGAGATGAAATGCCTTCTGAGGCCCCATTCCACCCCTTCTTCCAGCTGAATCTGGAACAGAAAGGAAGGGCAACCTCACTGTACAGTCCAGTTGTATGGGGCATGAGGAGTGCCAAGATGGTGCAAAGCAAAACAGCACAGGCAATGCCTCTCAGTATTGTTTCTTTAAGCTGGTGTTTGCTACCTGCTGCATTGTAGAGTAAGGAGAAATGACTTGTAATGGTTTCTCCTTATTGTTCAGCCAGTGTTTATAAAAAGGCTGAAAGCAACACGTTCTATCTTCCTTGACTCTGCTTGCCTTTCTTTAGGGTCTTCTACAGCTTTAGAAATTTATTTCGCAGCATAAACATTTTGGGAATTAAAACAACATGGATGGATTTTGTGACAGGAAGACAGGACAAAGCAAAACCATTTCAACTGGAGATGTGGAGTCAAATCCATTTACCCTTGGGCTGTTGATTCAGAGATACTCAGTCAATGGTAACTTGTTATTTGTACTTTTGATACTAATTACAAGGGCAGACACTTGATATCAGGGTATTCAGCTGTTGACTGGTGTAGCATGAATGATAAATTCCATGAGTTCATTGCTAGAAAGGAGGAGAAATCTTATCAGTGTTTTCTGTGTCTCTTTGGAATAATCTATTGTGATGCTCTCTGGAAGAGAAAAAGCTCAGGCAGATTTATAAATTCATGTAAAAATTTTCTTAAAAGAGGGACAGCCTGAAGAGAGATCAAATTCATTGTGGTACAGATTTGGCTTGTTATCTGCTCATACATCCGAAGAACAAGAAGAATGTGGCTCTTCTAAGCCTGCTCAGAATACATAAGTATAGTCCAGATGGCATTTAAGGTCAGCCTGGCATTGCTAGAGATCCTGTCTGCTTGAAATAAGGGAGGTTAAAATTTTGAAGAGAAGCTTATTTCATGAAAATTGAATAACAGATATTTCGGTCTTCAAGGTGCTTCGTTAAGTATCCTACTTCTTCCAGTCATTTCCATTGATGTCACTTGAGAGTGTACAGCTATGGAAAACTGAATTAAACGTGAGATCTCAGGACCCCTAATCCAGAATCTAAACCTTCAAGACTTTCCAAAAAGGCAGAATCAGGAATTGAAGGCCTCCTCTTTGAGACAGCCAGAAAACTCCCAAGACAATCCAAAGTGTTTTACCCATAATATTTCTGTGTCAACGGTACAGAGGCTTGGCATAAACCTTAAATACATCTCATTTATGAATATCTGCTTGCATTTAAAAAATGGGAGGGGAATAGAAAGAAGAAATGAGGTCTTAAGATTTGTCTTTACTCCTCGGCAAATGGCACTTTTGTGTGAAACAGCACAAAACTGCTTGTTATATATAGAGAAGCCTGTCTATAAATGATATAGGATTTGCTTTCCATTTGGAGGGAAAATAAGCAGCAGTGTACATGAACAGGATCATTTCACATGTAATTCACATAACCTGAATCAGCAAGCTTACTATTTGCATACTGAGTGAATATTTTGCCCCTGCGAATGGGTGCGTCCACAGCTCTTTCGGACTTGGTAAGAGAACCTGTAGGGACTGAATTCAGACTTTGTCTTCACTCTTTGCACATATTCCTTAGTGGTTTCAGATGCAGAAGAGAGAGGCTGCTAAGTTGAACAGAGCAGAAGGGGAGATGTTCAATCACAGGTTGATTTGAATGTTTTCAGTAGCTGAACATTGATATTTCCATTCCTTGGCTGAAGTCTGACATCACACAAAGGGGCTTTGGAGTGGCCTTAGGGAAACTGCAGGGTGAAATTCATAAGTGGGACTGCTGAAAGTGGGGTCTGTTGCATTTTCCATTCTGAAACCAGAATGGCAGAGGCTGCAGGGTGGAGAAATATAGGCAGGGTTAGTGTCACTGAGTCACAGAAAACACAGAAACTATAGTTATGTATGACTAACCTGCATAATCCATCGCTTTCCAACAAGTATGTTCACATACATAGAAGAGAAAAAGAACAGGGTATGTTTTTCCCAAATCAATTGCCAATAATTTTTTATTTTCATTAGGAGTCTGGAAGAGTCTGGGTAATAGTACTGCTCAGCTTGGCTCTGTGTAAAAGGACTTAATTTTTATGTTTGTATTTAGTCATTTTTATTGTGCTCTTTCCTATCTCATTCATGAATAAATCCATGTTACATTGAAGTAAATGCCCTGAAAATAGAAAACCAGTTCTGTGCTATCCCCTTATATTTATTGGGGGTGAGAGGTATTGCTGAGTGTAATTAATTCACTTAAAAGACCGAGATCTGCCTTCTTATATTTTCCTATTATAACGTTAATTACTAGAAATAATTAGCGTGGTGTTAATAAAAGACCGTATGCACGATTTACAAGAGAAACCCAAATGAATCTATAAGTGATTCCTTTCAGCCACCTGCCTGTGCTCCCCTCAATCACACATTTGTTGAGTGTTTGCACTGGCTGGATGTTGATGTGCAGTGAACGTTTGTGAGTGCAGGCTAGGAAGGGCCTAGTGGAAGGCTGTGACTGAAAGGGAACATATTCATGTGAGTGTGAACATGTCTAAAACGTGTTCTCTCAGACCTTCTCGTGTCCAAATGTGCACTGCTGTGTCTGATGAACGTGTTATTTTGTGTACTGAAAAACGAATGCTGTTTCTTATGGTACTGGTGTGTTAGAAGTGCATCTGTGAGCACGCGTGTGTGTGTTTATGCACATATATATGAACATGTCTGATGAGTGCACATCAGCCCAAGCAAGAGAGGATACACTGTACAAAAATCTGCTTGAAACTCCACCCCAGTCATGTTTAGCAGTAATTTTGTATTACGAAGCAGGGGATTTTCCTCTGCAAAAGAAGAGGTGCAAATGAAATTGGTATCAGAGGGCAACTACGGCAGTGACTATGCAAGGGATTGTCAGTCTGAGAAAGAGAGCTTTCCATATATGCCTTTTTCTCTCTCCTACAGATGTCACCTCCACTATTAGCAGGTAACAAAGCCTTTGATTTGTTTTTTGTTTTTCTTTATTTCTCTCAGAGAAATGTGCTTAAGAGCTTGGCAGACACTGGCACTTCTTGAAAGTCGTGTCAAATGTTTTCACCACTGTCAGCCAGTTTTTCCCTTTAGTCTCTGAACATAAGACTTGCCAATAAAAGTCCAGAAATAGCTTCTCTTGCTATAGAACCAATGTTTGCCAACAATAGCTACTGAGGAAGTAAAAAAATCTATTTTTGTAGCTGGATTCTAACATGAGGTAACTGCTGATTTTAGTGAAAAATAACTTGGTACCTGAAGTGAAAAGGCTTGGTTTGTTCTGGAGATCTTTTTGACCAAATTCATATGATGGTTGGGAAGTGATAGTTACTTGTGGACAGAAAGGTGTTCGAGAAGCCAGCATAATGTAATGCAGTGAAGTTGGTCTTAATCCAGCTGTGGTTTAGGGTGTTTAAATCTCTGTACTGAGAAGTGCAGGAGAAAGCTGAATATCTGCCACTCCAGCCTCCATCAGCTTCACGGCCCTTCTCGTCTGTGGTTTCCCCAGCATTAGGACTGAATGTGAAGGACTGTAGAGTTGAAGTGGAAGGGACAGGCAGATTTAGCTCAGCTAGTGGTAGACAGACAGGTTGAGGGACCAATTTCTCTTGTGCACACTACTTCTGCGCTGTTTCTCATCTGGGGTTGAGATGGACAGTTTGGATTGCCTGTACAGAGAAAATAATTAAGGCCAGAGATAGCAATGGGAGAAATGGAGTAAATCCCAGATCCTTGCCAGCCAAGGCCCTGTCCCACTGCTGCTGAGCACCTTGAGCAGGCCAGGCCAGTGAAGGATGGTCAGGTTCAACCAAGAGCCCAGGTCACCAGAGGTGTCTGTGGTCATGAAGCAGATCCAAGGTTAAGACAGGAACACAAGCTAGAGAATCAGGGTCAGGTCCACTGGAGTGAGCCTAGCAATCACCCAGCAGGTCCATAGTTACAGGGCAAGCCCAAGGTGAAACCAGGAAGTCAAACCATGGGTTAGGTCAGAGTCCAGACTGATAAGGCCTGTGGACAAGACTGGTGGGCAGATTTGTTTGGTGCTTTTACTTGGGAGTCAAAACGAGATTGAGATTATCAGTTGGTGTAATAATAGCTGTTCTGATAGAAGCAGACATCTGCCAATGTTGTATCCATCTGCTGCCGTCCCTGAGCATCACCACTCTCTCCTGAACTCACATGGCATTACAGTCCTCCTATTGCCTGAAAGTCTGTGGTTTTATATCATCAGCCTGAGCCTGTCCAGGTTCCATTCCCATCTCTCCCTGCTGATAGGAGGCAGCAGGAGCTCCCTATCCACCTTATATTCTGCCACCCAGATGTACCTACAGAGCTTTCAGATTCTTTGTGACAGTGATGCTCAGAGCCTTGGTGGACCTGTCTGTCCTTGGGCTGGTACTCAAGAAGCTGAAAGTGAATCTGCTCTTTGGCAGACGTTGGGTAAAGGGAATCCAGGCTGCCTTGAGTATGAGGATGGGCAGCTAATCTGCCTGGGGGAAGCACTTAATTTCAGGAGAAAGGGGAGAAGCAAGGAGTAACTGAAGTTCTGACTGCTGTCCTGCTCTCAGGAGATATCTGCCATCTTTTTCTGAGTGAGTTTTATGTATTGCTGTTGTTTTATCACAAAAGACAAACATTCTTTTTAAAACAGACCCTTTTCATTGTTTTTGTGGGGGTTTTTTTGTAGCTTAGTTTTTATTTCTTGTTAGTCTCTCATTAGAAAAAAAGATAGCAGAATTTGAGATTAATAGCTGCAAACAATTTGTTGCTAGCAGGAAGAGGTGAAGTGTGATGGGTAAAGAGATCTGTGGGCTCTCTTCCTTGCCCTGCCAATGTCCTTGACGAGGTGCCTTTGACTAGGTCACTCCTCCTCTTATTCAGCATCCCTGCTTGCAGTACTGCTCTCCCATCTCCCTGAGGATATCCTGCAATTAATTGGGGGGTGTATCTAAATGGCTTTAGCATGCAATCCTAATGTCACCTGGGAAAAAGATGTTACTAGGGTAGGAATAAAGGTCAGGCCCTTGCTGACATAGTTGTCTTGATTAATTAATACACTAATCTCTATAACTCCTCTTCAGCAAATATAATTTGGACTCATCTGCTGTTTTGTTCATTTTTCTTTGACTTAGCTTTGAGAGAACTAAGGAAAAGACCTAGGCAGAAAATACTGCTTCTCACCATATTCCCTTTCATCAACCAGCCCTGTGCCTTGTTCCCCCCTTGGCATCCTTTGTCTTTGCTTTTCTGAGGGCTTTGCAGACAAGTTCCTTGGCCAATTAATAACTCTTCACTAGATACCGAAACAAATTTATCCCTCACTTAGGGATTTGAGGATTGATATCAACTGTTTTGCTGTGACATTTTTCCATGGGAAAGTGCAAGGCTTGTACTAGAAAATGTTAGGGAGTCTTTGTTCCCTTGGTGAAGCCTGCTGAAGGGCTGAGAACCGTCCCTAACTGCAGCAAGGAGAAGCTGCTAGTTTGGATTCCATGGCTGATGTAGCCCTGGGGCTCGATGATTCGGGATGGCCACTTTTGAACACTGATACTGTCCAGGATTTGTGAGGGATCATTACCAACATCAGAAGAAGATGCAGCAGGGCTTGGAGAGAAGCAGAAGGCAGAGTGAGAGAATGTGTTTGATGAAGTGTAGTGAACTGAACTGCCCTTGGATGAGCATGAGGGAATATTCCCTTCAGGTTGCTACCCAGAGGGAGATCAAAGAAATGAAGAAAATCTCTCCTTGCCTCCTCTTCAGCTCTTAGTTCTGGTGTGTTGTTCTTTCCATTCCTTCACGAATACATCGATGTCTCAGTCAGCTATTGTTTTCTGCTTGAGTTGGGAACATTCCCTAAAGCTGTTCTGAGTGCACAGTACTCTTGTTCTCTTTCCCAGGCCAATTTTAGACCTAATTTTGGCAGATTACACAAGTGCAGAATGTTTACTCTCCTGTCTTACATCATCATTTTCCTGTATCATTTATTTTTCCTTTGACAGATTTTTAACACTGTCAGTCTAATATGCATCTGAGGTTGAAATGTGCTACCATAATGCAGTTCATTGTGGGTAATCTTATGCAAATTGTTCTGTGAAGAGCCATGCTAAATTGTGTTCATGCCCCAAAAAAAGGGCAAAACAAAGGGTTTTTATTTTTTTTTAATTGTTTGTTCTTTGGATTTCAGAGCTGCTGCTAGAGGCTCAGGTTTAAGCCAGTTGTTTGACATTCAGGACCATGTTCAGTGATGCTTCTCACAGGACACTGCTAAAAGCATAGAGTTGTGGGTTTTCTGTATATGTGTTTAATTTTAAAACACTGCTAGCTTGTCAAAGGAAAAATCTGAGTGAATGTCTCTTGCCATTTTTTCCAACTCCACTTTACAAACATCTATAGGGAACTTCAGTTTTTATGAATTTAAAGGGCATCAGATGCCTCTTGGGAGTGAAAGGTCTGATCATATGTAGTTTTGTTTTTCTGCCTTTCTCTTCTTTTGCTCTTTATTACCAAGGTCATTTGCTTGAAAACTGGCTGCTTCATTCCCCTGGAAGTCCGTGCTCTTTCCCAAACTGAAACAGTAATCCTCTGTTTGGACAGAATATATGATTGTAGTAGAAATGATTGCAGTGTCACAAACAGAGGATTATGATTTTAAGTGGAAATCATAAAAGCAGGTTGAGAAGGACTCCTGAGAAGGACTCCTAAGAAGAACACAACTTGTTCTTATGCAAATTTTATCAAGTAGTACAGCTGCAAGTGAGAAATCCTGAAAGCCTGTAATCTGGAGTCAGTATCTTCTCTGCTAATGAAGGTTTGTCTGTTTTGCTGTGAACGGTCAGTAGATTTTCAAAGACTTGGAGACTTGTAGTTTATTTTTCCAAGGCCTGTAAACTTCTCACCTGATGCTCTAGGAGGTGAGGCATTTGTCAGCTGCTGTGCATTTGTTTTCTGCTGGTCTCCATCTCTGAGAAAGCTAATGTGGAAATATAAACTGCTTTTGTGTGGCTTGCATCAGTTATCCCACCTGCTAGAGATAGCTGCCTCCCCCTCAACCTACCTCTGCCTTTCTAATCTTGTCTCCCCTTTATTCATTCTGTTCCTTCCTCATGGTCTTCAAAGACCTGATATCTTTTTGTCAACTGTCCAAAAGCACAGTAAGTGGAGTGTTAAGTCCACCAGCACAGGCTCAGTTTATATGGAGTAAAAGGCTTTTGGGTGGCTTACAAAAGTTTGTGTCCAACTCCCAGGTCTAACTGATACTCCTCCTTGGTAAATAAATCCAAATGTCTAAGGTCACATGCACACTGCTAGTCAGTTCCTCATGAATAAGCACCTTGACTTCATTTCTCCTGTAAAAAACTAGAACCTTCAGTTTTGATGTCCATTTTTGTTTTCCTTTTAATAATCGTTTTTACAGCCAAAATTAAGTTGAAAATATCCATCAGCCATCTAAGTGGCTGACCGTTCACTTTGTGCCACTGAGTGATAAAATGACCCTTTGGACTCTGTAGAACTGTTAACCCTGGTTAGCAGTTGATGGCAGCTGTTTCACCTGAAAGAAGTTTCCTGATACTTGATTTCCAACTGTGGAGTCCACCCTTCCTGGGACTCACAGCAGGATGTCCCTTCTAACACAGCCTCTTAATGATATGATTAGGGACTTGCCCTTGGGCTGTCTGGTAAAATCTCCCTTTGACCCAGCTTTCTCATTTATTCTTTAACTCTTTATATGGTATTATTATATTACACTTCTGTTACACAAGCTTATATTAAATTAGAGCAGACATCAAAGAGGCTCCTTGCAGTACTTTGTCCTGAATTACCCTTGGTGTTATCACCCATTCTCTAGTACTCCAAAGAAAGAAAGAGGTAAAATAAATGGTCAGATTTTCAGTATTATTGCCTGTTTTTCTGCTAAATGTGAGAAGCAGCAAGAAGGTCCTGTGTCAGAATGATTATGCTGACACCTGTAAGATGAGCTCATTGCTTGTACTCCCATCCTTCAGCTTCAAAGGGAGAAGTTACCAGGCTGAGGGAAGCCCTCTCCTATACAATGCCTCTTTCCTCTCTGATAAACTGTAGATGCTTTCTGTGCTTTTCCATGTGCTTTTGGCTTGAAAAATCAATGACTTCTTTGTTGTTTTAAAAGTGCTAATACAATAAATTCTAGAATCAGAGTTGCTTCCTGTCACTGATCCTGAGGTTGTAGGGAGTGATAGGTGGGGAGGCCAGCTTTGATGGTGTTTGCTGAAGATGACCAAAGAGAATTTGTGATATGAAAAAGAGAAATTAGCCTGGGGGAAGTGATTTATAATTTAGGAAAAAAAGTCTCAGGTAGCTCTTCAGTTGTTTCAGCATAAGGGGATGGACATACAGTGCAGGAAACGTTAGCGTAATGAAAATTGAAATGGGAGAGGGAGGTGCAGAGCTGTAGATGGCTCTGTGTCCTTACCTCTCACCTCTGGATCTCTGTGTGAGGACCTATTTAAAGTAAGTTTTTAAGGAGATCAACGCACAGTGGGTCTCAGGATTATCCCTTCTGAACATGTGTATGTAATAATTCCACTACGGAAGCTGGCTTGTTCCATGCGATGTGTTCCGGGCAAGAAAACCACCACCAGGTGGAAGCTCTGCTCTGAGGCCATTGGCAGAAGGTCTTGGAGGAAATGAGTGGTTTTGTGGAGAGCAGGCTTAGACATGGAAAAATGTGATGTGCTGCAAGGCATGATCAAATGGCTTTGGAAAAAAATATGGGACCCTTAGGACTGGAATAATAAGAGATTGTGCAGCCTGAAATTTGGATGCATTCTGGAGTTATTCGTGCTGCCCTGAAGCCACAAGTACATTGGCAGAGCTGGTAGGCATCCAGAGGAGGAACAGAGAGGGATGCTGTGGGACAATGCTGGCTGGTTTATACGTGAAGATGATGTTTACAAGTTGTCTATTGTGTTATTTTATACTTGACTAAGGTTATAACTTGCAGAATCAAGCGAACCTCGCATTTTGTTTCTGTAGCAGTTGTAAGGAAACTAAGGAGCAAAGGATTTGAACTACTAAAAATAATTAAAAATGGCCAGCAGACTAGATAGGAGACTGTCTAAAACAGGGTTAAGAAGGTGCTGATTATCATTTCTTCATTTTTAAACACTTACTCCGTGGGAACAGAGAACTACCTATAATAGAACCACAGGCACTAACATAACGCAGGGACAAGGAAACACAGCGACTGGGAGTGTTAATAGTGTCTCCATAACATGGTGGGGTTTTTTTGATACAGTAATGGAGCTTGGAGGATGAAGGAGAAATGGTATATAAAGTTTCATCCCTTGCTTTCAAGGATGAACCAAGACTAATTTTCATGCAGATTGGATTGCTGGGTATCCTAGATGAGTCAGAGCTGATAAAAAGAGAGCTTCCCACAAAAAAAAAATATATAAAAGGGTTTTGGAAGTTATGGAGTGAGGCACAAAAGGACTGTTTGTGTCATCAGCACTAATTAGAAGGCTCAAAAATGTGGGTAGGATTCATAAGGCATCCTTGGAATGGAAAGAAATAGATAGTAAGTTGATTCTAGCTACCGCTCTGTAAATTTGAGCTGGTCAATATTTATAATTTTAATGACTAGAATGAAAGAAAAACAGTAAGATAATAAGATTTACTGTTTGCAGCTGATACAAATCATACAGTAGGAAGGAGGACTGAAAAATTGTGGGTACTCGAATGGAAGATGAAACATAGGCAGTGGCAGGGTAAAGCGTGTTTGAAGGAATAGTTTAAAGCATTCAGACACATGGTTGGGCTCTGAATTAGCTTAAAGCATTCAGGAAAACATGAGCAGCTATTATAAAGACAGCTTCATAAAGATGTCTGTGCTATGTGCAGCACCAGTAATAAAGAAAAAAGTAAGATGCCTGCATGTGTGAAGAAAGGGGTAGACTTGGAAGGTGTTCTAACATCCCTGTAGCTGTGAATGGTAATACCTCCTGTGGAGTACTGTGTTTGTTATGGGTCATTGCTTTTGTAAGAGACAAAGCAGTGATAAAAAGGGCATAGAGAGAGCACATGAAAGTGTTTAGTGGCCTGGAAGGCAGCTTCAATATGGGGAAAGCATTAGGGGTACTAGAGCTATTGAGTTATAAAGCTTTGCAGTGAATACTGCAGTGTGCAGAAGTAACACTGAGTACCGTGTTGGGGAGGCGCTTTGCAGTGGTTGTGGGTGTTTGGTGGTAGCACAGCAGGAAGCTGGCTCACTATTCCATTGGTTTCTCCTCTGTATAACATTGCTGCCAGACCAGGACACAGTTTCACTGGTCTGCTAGTCTCCATAATACACTGGTGTGGGAGCAGATGAATGGAAGTAATGTGAGGCAGAGTGTTGTCAGGCTGGAGGATGCCTGGGTCGTGCTGTCTTGGATTCTCACTAAATCTACTCTAATGCCTCAGTCTTTGTGTTGGTGCAACAATGAGAAGTATTGTGATCCCTGGGGTCTCATTTTGGATGGAGAATAAAAGCATGCTGGCCTTCGTGTGTCATTCTGGTAAACATATTTTCAGCACCTCAGTGGTGGGAAAATGGTAGCACATATTTTTAGGGGATGAGAGGGAAAGGCTGTGAGGTTTATTCCATTGCAGTTTATAGCACAGTGAGTTTTAAGATACAAACTACTTTGGAAGTTCCTGGTATTGTTACTTTAAATACTTCCTTGAAAGCTACACAGAAAATTATCAAGGTGTTTTGTCCTATAATCATAGAATGGTTTGGGTTGCAAAGGACTTTAAAGCCCACCCAGTTCCAACCCTCTGCCATGGGCAGGGACACCTCCCACCAGACCAGTCTGCTCAAAGCCCCGTCCAGCCTGGCCTTCAGCATCTTCAGGGATGGAGCATCCGCAACTTTCCTGGGCAACTTGTGCCAGGGCCTCACCACCCTCATTGTGAAGAATTTCTTCCTAATGTCTAATCTAAATCTTTCCCTTTCCAATTTAAAGCCCTTCCCCCTCATCCTATCACTCCAAACCCTCTTAAAAAGTCCTTTCTCAGCTTTCCTGTAGCCCCTTTCAGTACTGGAAGGCCACTATGAGGTCTTCTCCAGAGCCTTCTCTTCTCCAGGCTGAACAATCCCAACTCTCTCAGCCTGCCCTCATGGCAGAGGTGCTCCAACCCTTTGATTATCTTCGTAGCCCGCTCTGGACCTGTTCCAACAGTTCCATATCCTTCTTATGTTGGGGATTCCAGAACTGGACACAATAGTCCAGGTGGGGTCTCACAAGAATGAAGCAGAGGGGGAGAATCTCCTCCTTACCCTGCTGGCAGCACTTCTTCTGATGCAGGCCAGGACACGGTTGGTGTTCAGGGCTGTGAACGCACATTGGCAGCTCATGTTGAGCTTCTTGTCAATCAGCACCCCTACATCCTTCTCTGCAGGGCTGCTCTCTATCACATCATCCCCCATCCTGTTGCCCTGACCCAGGTGTAGGACCTTGCACTTGGTCTCATTGAACCTCGTGAGGTTCACACAGGCCTACTTCTCCAGCCTGTCCAGGTCCCTCTGGATGACATCCCATCTTTCTGGTGTGACCACTGCCCCACTCAGCTTGGTGTCATCCTCAGATTTTCTGAGGGTGCACTTGATACCACTGTCTATATCATCAATGAGAATATTAAACAGCACTGGTCCCAGTACAGACCCCCGAGGGGCCCTACTTGTAATACAAGGATGTGAGACCATTTCATGAAATTAAGTTGCAACAATAGATTCTTCATTTTACACCCATGCTGAAACATGGCCAAACTGGGTAAATTCATAGCTGAAAGTACTTCTTGAGTGGGCCAAGAGTCTGGTCACTCTTCGGTACGCTGAAGTTATCTATACAGGCAAACTTTTAAGTGGAAGTAGGGAGGAAGAAAAAGTGATCCAGGGATTAGGCTGCCAATTTAGGACTTGCAAAATTTCAGCTTCTTGCTTTCCCAGACTGCTTTTAAGAGCTAATTCATTTGACACAGATCTTCAGACATAGTTAGAGCTCCACCTTACACGTAGTCTTCAGATACCTCAAGCTATAGTCTGACTGTGACTCGTTCCAGGTGTCCCAGAGTTAAGATAGCAGAAAAAACTACGTATGTGAAAGAAAGTCAGGGATATACTACTGATGAGTTTTCAAGGTACTGGCAGATGGGGTAGTACCAATCAACCTGTTGCAAATACTGGAAGCACGGAGAAGAAAGTGTTTTCTTAAATAAAGCACTCAATTATCACAAATATAAGGTGGTTTGCTTTCCTTTCGCTGACCCAGAATCTCTGTGTGACTTTGAACAGTTCCCTAGTTCTGTTCTCTGTCCCAAACTTCTCTGTTGGGGTTTGGTTTGAGTTATTGAAAGAAAAAAGAAAAAGACAAAACCTGCCCATTGTTTTTGTAAGCTCTACTATTAAAAACCTGTCCTCTGGACTTTCACTTCCAAGAACCCTCTTCTTCATCAGCTGGTGCATCAGATGAATTCCCCTCCCCAGAGCAGTCCACAGTCCCTAGGTCAGAACTTCAGACACTCCTGACTCAGTCACCGCGAAACAATGCGAACTCCTCCAAAGCGGTTGGTTCTGGTCTGGCATGTCATTCCCTCAGCCTTTTCAGTTCTGTTTGAAAAGACACTGTGGGGTGAGGTGAAGGATTACTCAGAGTGTGCAAAGAGAGGGGTAATTTATTGATGCTAGTCCAGGTCCATCCAGAGCTTAAAAATAGGTCCTTAGTGTGTCACATGGTAACAAATGAGACAGAAAACCAATGTATACTCAACTTTATTGGTAAGCAAGATCTCTGCAAAGAATAGTATCTTCCTGTATAGTTTGTCTGTGTAGGGGAAAATATCCTCATTTCTCTTTCTCTTTTTGTTCATCATCTGTTCATGACGTGATCACCCTTCACAATAATGGATCACATAAAAACCCATAAGTGTAGTCTATCCCTGTGTTATTCAAGAAACTGTCTGGCAAACCTGGGCTTTCTCTGTCACCTTTAATCTTGTACAGCAAAGAAGAACAGGTATAACAGCATCCATTGGATGTGGAAGTATTCCCTATCCAAACAGTACCTATCAGTATGGGTGCAGTCTTTGAAAAGGTGGGAAGTTAAAGCCACCCCTGTCCCCATCCTGGTTACTTTGCAATTTGTTGACAGGAAACATAAGGTAGCAGTGTGTGGAATAGAGTGGCCAAGCAAAGTAGCTAATTGAGGTTGGCAAAAGCAACTTTATTATAATTTCTTTGCCTCTTCCAGCACATGATTATCTTGCCATATATTGAGGATGGAGTCATTAATGGAAGCTAATTAAGGAAGTGAGAACAACACTGAAGGAGGAGCAGAGAAGAAGCAGCAGCAGCTGGGCAGGGAGAGAAGGATGAAGGGGAAGGACGTGAAGACATCTGTGGGCATACTGTGAGGGAGAGACATAGAGATGGGAATGCAGACAAATAGCTAGGCAGCACAGCAGAAATAAGGAGCAAACCCTTCACGCAGTAGGCTTTGCTGGAGAACTTGATCACAAGTTTTTATCTGCTAAACCCCCAGTTCTCCTATGAGCAGGTCATTCAGAACTCCTTCTCCAGCAGATTGGAGGGAAAAGGTATTTCATCTTCCCATTCACTCCATTCCTTGAACACTGTTTCCTGTAACATACATATCTAGAACCAGGGAAAGAGTCCATTTGAATGGTTAAGACAATAATCACTTCTTTAATTTTAACCAAGAAGTTTGCTCAATCAAAACACCAGCCAAGTTCAGCAAGTTTTGTGAGGAGATTCAAAGCAAGCTAGGCCTTGTTTCCTCACCATGTGGCCAAAGTACCAGATGTAATGAGGACATACACTCAGAGCGAATCACGCTTCTCCAAGGCTGAGAAGGGGACAGAGGTTTCCATTAGCTTTTCTCTTGTTGTTCCTCTATATCAGCATCCATTGACTTCAATAACCTCTCCTTCTTTCTCATCCTTTTATCTCTCCTGTTCTTTTATCTTCTGTGTCTAACTCCAACCCCTCTCATCTTTCTTTCTAGAAATTCTTGCTAGCCTATATTTCTCTTGCGTCTTCAACCTTTTCTGCTTGTTTAATCCTCTTGAAATCTTTTGGCCCAAATTCCCATCCCCATATCCTCCACTTCACCTCATTTGCATGACAATCCTGCTGCTTAGGGATCTCTGGGGCATGAGAAAACCTGGCTTATTCCCTACTGTCCTACCTGTCTAAATAGATGTTTTCCCAGTGCAAGTCTGCATCCTTTAATTCACAGGGGCCGAAAGGACAGTATCTTTCAGCGCTGGCCCAAGCTGAAAAACGTTGCAAACACCAGACATCAAATGTTTCCTTCAGCTCTCTAGTTTATTCTCTAGAGCCTCCAAATGGTTTCTATTAGTATTCTGAGTGAGAGCTCACTGATGGAATTAGTGAGAAACTAGACTGTCAATTTATTTATATCCAGCCTTAGGGCACAACCATTGTGCATGTGTAAAGCTATTGAGATGCAGAGAATATTCTGTAAGTGTGTATGTATATGTATTGACTGAGAGTGAATTTGGAGGAAAAAGCTGTTGTCCCAAGGGCTGAACAGTGACCAAAAGTAAGAGAGGCTGCTGAAGTGGCCGTACTGCATGCCAAAGTTCCCTTTTCTCAGAGCACAGGAAAAGATCCTTCTGAAATCTTTTGTCTGCTTGTGTTTATTAGTATCTTCTAACTCTAATTTTACTGTAGCTGTAGTTACCCTTGTGAATAAATTTCTAATTTAACTTCTGGAGTCTTTCCACCTTCTTCAGTAATATCTGTGTTATGAAACTATTGCTGCCTTTGGCTGCAGGAGTGTTTAAAGCACGTGACTAATGAATAACCGAGTTTTTCCATTGCATTGTCATTTAGCCTGTGAAGCATTTTGAGGGCAAGTTTAGAGATATCGAAAGCATTTTACTGTCATTATTCATTTGATACATGAATGCTGAGTACGAATGAAGTACTTTTTCAATATGATTTGTTCAATTTTGTTTAGGAAAATTTGTAATGTTCTGGCCAAATGGTAAGTCAAGAAATTGCTTTTTTCTCTGTGTACTTGTTTCCTATTACTGTGACAGTGTCAACTAAGAGACACAGGTGAGCATCCTACTGCCCCAGCTGTTATGCTAGCAAGAGTTTTGGCAGAAAAGACAAGAAATTAATTGGTCTAACTAGACCAAGAGTTAATAGACTGAGTGTCTGTTTCATTCATTTGATTGGCCACGTTGCCTGCCTCTGGAATTTGTTTCTTCCCATGAAAATACAACCACAACTTGATTTTAGGTGTCATCTCCTCTCATGCTGTGTGTTGTAGAATAAAAATGTGAAAATGGATTGCACATAGTTTACCCTCATTGTTCTATGTAATAGCTAGGAAACAATTAACCTGTTATTGCTTAACACGATGTCTGCAGAAGACTGCACGACAGGGCCCATGGGACCAATGGACAGATTTGTATTGCACAGTGGAGCGTGATGCATCAAGCTGGTCCAGACTAGTACTTTCCTGTAACAGAGAGCAGAAACTATGTGATGTGAGCTGATCATCAAAGTAAGATAGTTTTGTTAGCACGTTTCTGAGACTGGACCAATTAGGACTGATGAGCTTGTCTGTGGCTTTCTAGTGCAGTGGTACTGTTTTCTGCTTTGGAATTTGCTTAGATTCTGTTGGTTTGGAAGACTTTACACCATGCTTCACTGCTCACATAGATGTGTCCACAGGAGGACAGAACCACGAAGTATTGAGCTAGAGAGAAAGATGGGGTCACTGAGAATCCAGACTGGCAGAACACTGCAGGGGAGATGCTGTCAGGCAGAGCAGCTTCCTCTTGCACAGCTGTGGCAAACAGACCCTATACTGTCATTGCATGAAAAACACAGCCTCACTGCCATGGAGGTGTAGTTCCTACAAGCTTCTTAAGCTAACCAATGTGGATCACTTTTATTATTCTTTTCTTTTTTCTTACGTTTCCTGGAGAATATTGTCACGACTCTGAGTTGTAAGCACAATCTCAAAATTTTTACAACTGTGTGTGTTGCAGAGCTACAAGGGAAGTGCCTGGAGACCAGGCTTCCCTTTCAGCAATGCAAGAGGGACTGATAATTAACTACTACACCAGTTCCTGATATTGCTGGTAGATGTCATCAGTAATATTAGTTAGTTCTGTCAACACTTCAGTTTAAAGGCAGTCGTGCTATGCACCTCCCACTTCACCCTCTGCTGAGAGCTGAGGAGGGAGGAAGGAGAGGGAGAGAATTATCTGAGTCAAAAAATAAAAGTCTGTCTGTGTTTGAAGTGAATAAAGTATGTTAACAAGTAATCCTCTAGCTAAGGTTTCCAGCTGTTACTCCAGAGCTGTCTGGTATCAAAGCAATATGGGTCCATTGCACAGCAGCCAACTTCACTGCACGAGCAATTACTGTCTGAGCCTTCTGAGGTATTTTACAGTATCATTATTATTATTTCCCCACTCATAGTTTCTTAAGGCCTCTTCATATCCTGAATAAAACCCTAGGGAATCATAAAGCTACAGGCTGAGTTTTAGTACTGTCACTATTCACATCTCCTGGATTGATAGGTATTTATTGTGTTGCCTTGATCTTGGAAGCAGGACTCTGAGACGTACCTCAGGGAAAGCCATGAGATGTTCTTTGTATTTTTTTTGCCCCTCAGAAAATAACTATTTTGCTGTGGAAATTACATACTTTTGCTCGCAAATGTCACTACTTCTGCCACAGTAAAATATCTTAAGTCTTTTAAAGTAAAATAAGAAAACATTTCGGAATCTATGCAGAGCTGCTCGGTGCTCTCATTCTTTTGCATTAATGACTGTTGATTCCCATAAGCCTCTCTCTCACCTCTATTTTCTTACCATTTTTAATTGTTTCTATAGTTCATTGTACCTGGATCTCGTTTGGCAATGCTTGCAGTTGTAGGGGAATATGATAAGGAGAGGAAGTGGTGTCAGAGATTGCACACCGTGAGAAAAATACATAGGAGCCCGAGCAGAAGTTAGTTCTTCAAAAACTAGACCCTGCTGAGCAATGGGGCTATGCTTTCTCAGAGTGTTTGTGTGCTCTTCTGGCCAGATCCTGTGCTTACCTAGTTGTCCAACCACTCAGCATATGTTTGAGCTGGGTATTATTTCGTGTTATTGAAACTCATTGTCATAATTACAGATTCACTTCAGAAAAGAAACAGAATTGCAACAGCTTTACTATATGAAAATATATTTGTGATCAGAACAAGTATTTATAATTTCAGATGACATTTGTATTTGCTGAAACTGCTGAACCTGCTAGACCTGAAGTGGTGTTTTTCACCCTATCCAAGTAGTTTATGTTCTCTAACAAAAATGCACAAAAAAAGCTTTGCAAGGGAGCTGCAGAAGCGAATGTGGGGAACATCTGCTTCCTTCCATCCACCTGTTTATTTTTAGTTCAGAAATAATGGTTCAACTCTACAGAACTGCTCAGACACAAGGATCCTAAAACATTTACAAGCACTACAACTTTATACAGAAAAAAAGTCACCTTGAGATCAGAGCTCAGCCTCCTGACATGGATTGCCAGAACATGTACAGCTTAATTATCCATAAGATGTCCACTAATAAATATCTAGCAGAGAGAACAAGTGCAGGCCATGCTGGCATGGAGCTCACACCATGCATAAGAGTAGTGCCAGGACTGTGAGCATGGACTCCTGGGAGTTGCTAAGGAAACAGTCTTGGAAATGGAGCTGGAGCTTTCATAAGAAGGTTGGCTGCAGAGATGTTTTGTGCTGCAAAAATGCATAGGGCTGATACTGGCAGAGGCAGCATTTGTTCAGCAATTGATTCAACTCCTGATGTGTTAGCATTAAGGAGTACATGTGATGCAGTCACAAAATGCTAAAGGTGAGGAAGTTTGCAGATTATTAATTTCTTTTTGGTATATCTGAGCTTTGTTTGTCTCCTGCCCTCTCACTGTTTGCATGAATCTACCATCCTGTGCAGGTCCTCAGTGTTTTCCTTCTTTGATAGACCTTTATTTTATCTTTTTTAATTAGTGAAAAAAACAAACACAGACTATTCATAATCAGGGATCTTCCAAGCGAGTATCCACAGCTTGGAGGAGTCCTCCCTTGAAAAATGATGTTGATAATCCAGAGCCTGTTTATACTTCTCTGTGCTTGTCTCTGCTAGAAAGACATCAGCTTTTAATAGACTGAGAAATTCCTTAGAGGTGTTTGTTATTTTCCAATTACTTTGCAATTGATTTTCTTAAAAAACAATTCATAATTTGTTAAAGATCTCTTTCTCTCTTCTCTCTTCCTCCTCTCCAGTTTCCCTTTTTATCTTTGCCACTGCCCAGTGTTTACGCTGAGTCTGTTTTTTTTTCCATTGCTTAGGGAAATGACTCGTCTACAGAGAGAAAGAAAAAACAAGTGGTAATGATTTGTAATAGTGGAGTTACGGTCAGATCCTCCTGGGCTCTGAGGCTAATACTTACAATGATTTCTGCAAATGTAGTTGAGGCAGTTAAACTATTTGCCTCTGTTTCCCCATTTGTAAAATAAAGACTTTTGGTATAGGTTCTGTAGACCAAGTGCTGTCAGTTAATTTGGAAATGATTCTGTAGGGGAAATTTCCATATATAGGAAATGTGAAAGAACCCCTAAATGAGAATGGAAGAAGGAACAGCTTTGAACTGGAAGGGGGAAGATTTAGATTAGATGTTGAGAGGAAATTCTTCACGCTGAGGGTGGTGAGCCCCTGGCACAGATTGCCCAGGGAAGCTGTGGATGCCCCATCCCTGGAAGTGTTCAAGGCCAGATTGGCTGGAACCTTGAGCAACCTGGTCTGGTGGGAGGTGTCCCTGCCCATGGCAGGGGGAGTGGAACTGGATGGGCTTTAAGGTTCCTTCCAACCCAACCCATTCTATGATTCTATGATAACAATAAGAGCGGTTCATTTGCTGTAGAATAAGCCTGACCCTTTCCATGTACCTGTGAAATGCTCTCTCATCACTGAAACTTTCTGTCTTTCTCCATCAGGGCATGCAACTAGGAACTCAAGAGCTGGAGGAGATGGGAAGCAAGTTTTGCCTTGGTTTGCTCATTCTTCACCTCAAATCCCTGCCCTGCAGCAAGAAGGTGATGGCTCAGGCAGCACTCCTGCTGGATCTGGAGGAGGAGATAACAGACCGGGCACAAAGGTTAGTGACAGTGGTATTCAGAGGCTTCTCCTGTGGAAATCAAGTTGGCAGGATACATTTTGGGTTCAAATCTGCAGAAATAGACTGTCCTTATGGCTGAGATTTACGTCTTGGGAGCTGGAGTATATTGAGAATTATTGTAAATGAAGATCCACTTGACTTCCAAAGAAATTACTAAAGCGGTGGTTCCGTGTCCTGCAGTCTTCCAAATGGATAAAAAAAGGTGAAAGAAAGTAACCTGATTGCTGTTTTCCAGTGAATTTCCATTTTCCCATCAAAGCTGATCGTTAGAGCACAGGGAAGGCACTGACCCAGAAAAATGCATCACCAGGAAATATTTTTCTGCCCACTGAGTGTCAGATGGTGTTCTGTCCACCTCATCTCCTCAATGGAGAGGATCACTTACAAGGAAGTAATTTTCCAAGAACTGCAGGGGAGGGAACACATATTGCAAATTAGAAAAGGATTTTGACAGCATAATTTAGAAATTGTAAGCCTAATTCTGCAAGGATACTCCCAGAAATTCCTCTTTTCCTTGCTGAATGGAGACCTGCAGGCATTTAGTTCAAAGATTTGTGACTTTTCAATGCATAGTAAGAAGTCGTGATCCCACTGAGTATTTAGGAGATGGTTTTCCAAATTGCAAAATTAATTTATTTGCCTACTACATTCAACGGGATGTATTTAAGTGAGGTTGCCTATATATAATAAATATAAATATATAAATATATAATAAATATATAATAAATATAAATATATAATAAATATATATACTATAAATATATGGGGACTTTGCCTTGGATAAGTGTCAGAGCATGGGACTCTACAGCTTGAATTTGTGATGAAGAAGAAATATATGTACATTCTTCCTAAACCACTGTCACTTGTTACTGCCATGCACAAGCACATATGCTTGCAATAATGTTTTTCCAAGACAACTGGAGAAAGAAAACTTAGTGATGTGATGTGATTTGAAGTTCCCTAATGGCTTTGTCATCAAAGAGCTCTCTCAGTTTCATCAATGAAAAACAAGCTCTTCAGTTGCAGAAATGCCCCCATAATTTATAGCAGGTTTCCATCCTTTCCCCTGCAGGAATACTTAACCGACATTACCACCACCTGTTCCTCGTGCCGAAAGCCATTCTTACAAGCTTGTTCACAGTTTTTAGTGTTTATGAGGGACAATGAAAAAAGAAGGCTAAAATGTAGAGACATTCCTTTGGATCTGCTGTGCTCACTTGTACGTGTGAACGTACAAATGAAGCAATTAAGGCGTACGCAGACAGCCATCCGACAAATGGATGCATTAGAGAGAACTACTGAAGCCTGGCTAGACGGGTGATTTTGAGATCTAAATAAAACTCTCACTCTTGAACTGGAGCTAGAAGGGTCTTTACATGAAAATAACTTCTTTTATGGAAAGAAAAACATCAAACCCTGACTAGCTTCAGACACTGAAAAAAAGCCATCTGATCGCAGTAACTCAGTGAACATCATCTCTGCTCTTTGTAGTCTTTTGTGACTTTTTCCTTTAGTTGGTTTTATATTAATGGGAATTTGTTCTATTTTCACAGTATTGTGTAGTAGTTGATCAGTAACAAAATAATAGTAAGAAGCTCTCCAATTACAGATAATTTTAAAGAAGTTAAAAAACATTCCCTGAGTTTGTAAAACTCCCATATTGTTCTGAATATGTCCATGGTAGCTGAAAACAAAACTGCCTGTCCCTTAAATATTGCTCAATGTTAGTGAGTATCTCCATGACATCCAGGGATTTAATGTCATTGCTAAAAGGCAAACATGACAATTACATGTTCATTTTCACTCCACTGGGTACAGTTGCAAGTTTGTGGAATTTTGGTAGCTTAGGTGCAATTTGTTACCATTTTCAAATGAGGTAAACAGCTGAATTGTTTAATCCTGCCTAGATATGTCATATTGCACGAGCTTGTTACAGAAAGTTGAGGAAAGGGAAATGCAGAGACCAAAGGGTTTTCTGGCATGTTTTTTTTAAAAAGAATTAACTCATGGAAAATGTTTTTGCACTATATTGATTCTGATTCAGAAAATTGATTCTCCACTCCTGGGTTTCTGTGAATCCTCGTAGTATAGAATTTCTTTCTTATATATAATCTAAATATACCTTCTTTCAGCTTAAAGACATTACCCTTTGTCCTGTCTTTACGTGCCTTTGTAAAGTATTCCTCTCCAGCTTTCCTGGAGACTCCCATTAGGTACTGAAAGGCTGCTACATTCATTTTAATCCAGCTCTTTTAGGTAGCACAAGGAGGTCATCAAAGCCTTGCAGTTTACTGGTGGTATATCATCACATCAATGGAAGTTACACTCTGCTGTTTCCTAGACCAGACCACTCTTTATGGGTTGAAAGGGAATGCCATTTTTGTAGTTTAAAACTAGCTGTGTTGTATTCTGTGATCACGAAAAAAAATGCACAACCTCCTCGTGTGTTTTCTATACTCTTTGCATTTGAAAGTGTGAATGAAAATATCCAGATTTTTGTGGGGTTCAGGTGCAACACAGGAAAATTCCACACAGTTTCCCTGTGCAATTTTTTTATATGCTTTACATCGTGAACAGCAGTGGCTTTAAACAGCTTGCAGGCCATTCACATTCCAGCGTCTGCTTCATCCTGGTCCCAGGAAGTGATAAGCATCATAGATGGTTACTTGGGAAGCAATGGCTCTTGGGAAGCAATGGCTCTGACTACAGCTAGTGTTTTCTGGCAAAGGATAGTGTGTCCCAAAGACTGTCCTGCTGACGTGTCTAGAAAAAGGTACAAATATGGGTGGTCCTTATCAGAGCAGTATTCACCAATATCAAAATAAAAGAATTAGTTTTGTTCAGCCTTGATGAAAACAGAAGCTTGATTTAGTCATTAGGATTTTGTTTTGCGGAAAGCAAGCTGAAATTAAGTTGTGAGCAGTGGGATGTATTGCATAGTGCTTATGTTAAATATGTCTATCTCAATCTAATGTGTGTTTCTGAATGCACTTCTCTGTAGTACTCTGGGTGACAGGTCAAGCTGTGGAACAAGTAGTTAATCCAACACTGGATATAACTGACTCCCAGATGAAATGCCTCGCTGCAAAGGCACATAGATAAAAACTGTGGAGCCAGAGGTCTGCTCTGTTGTGACATCCCTGCAGTTCATGTCCTGTATTTGTCTCTCTTTGCCCTGGTGTCTGGTGTGCGTGGCATTGCCTTGGCATCTCAGCATCTCCCTCCGACAGCAAACATTTTCACCTGTCAAGGTTTATAACTGTATGTGTCTTTTAATTTTTCTCTTCAGGCTGTCTCTGCTCTGGGTATTTTGCAGCCTTACTCTTTCACCACTGCTGTGAATGGGATGAAGGAGAAGGCTGGACCCTGCGTGCTTCCCTGAAATAAACTATTAGCTGTGCACTTTATATAACTCTGTCAGAATCTGTGGTCAGTAAATTGGAGTGAGGTAATAGCTGTCAGGGAAGTGACTTGTCTAATGGAGGCATCCTGTGTGTGATTTCTCACACCAGACCATGTCGGTTGTGTTCAGTGTACTGTCTCCAATTAGCCAAAGAAAGGTAGAAGAAGCCTTCAAACCTAACTAAATACAGTTTGATACACAAGCAAGATTTTCTTCCTATCCCCGGTTTACAGCCTATCTTTTCCCTAAAGAGTAAACTGTAAACAGAATCATCACCAAGCATGAGTGGGGTATCTGTTGGAATAAGTTCACAGCAGAGGCAGAATGACAAAGTAGCTGTGTCTGAGAATAAGTGGTGGGGGCTGAACTTCCATCATTGAGGTTATGCTGCTTGTAGGACAGCAGAGTATTTCCCCTAAACCCAGGAAATCCTTGGACATCGTGAAGCTGGCTTAACAACTCTGTCACTGGTGCTCAACATCTCCTGAGCACGCCAAAAAGTGAAGGTTCAGAACACACCTAAGACACATTAGAGCTATAATATGTGACAGTGAGGGAGAGTGGTTAAAATTTCTCCAGGTATTGCTCATTGTATTAATTAGAATCCTGTGCTCCTGGGACATTCCATATTTTCTCTCATTCAGGCATTATCACCCTCACGTTGTACAACTTAGAGACTTATCTGTTGGTCACTTTTCTTTTCACAAGTGATGTTTAGGCATTTTTCTGCATCAAAGAGCCCTTTTTCCACCAGCATTGAATAAGGTTGGTCTTATGGAAAACTCTACCAAGATCAAAGGCCAAATATGTGAATATTTGTGGCCACCTTCAAAAATCAATGTGTCAGGTGCTCTCATAGGCACTTTATTCTGCCCACTTTCAAACTTTACCTCACAAGCACACTGTTGCCAAGCCCCAGGAATAATAACTAATTTTGTTCCCAGCCTGCTGCCATGCCTTTCAGTCAATCCTGGCATTCACAAGATCTCTGCTGGGAAAATGAAATGCCAACTTGTACTTTGGATATCATGGTTTTTGATAGTAACTTCCATGCTTCATGTGCTGTAAAAGTAATTAGGTTTGTTTTAAGTCAATGCTGTCCAGGTAACTTCACATTTGTCATAACCACAAAGAGGATGGGAAGTGACTGTGTGTTCACTTAAAGCAAGTGTGAAAGAGAGAGAATGCAAGAGCAACACCCCACTATAGGTATCCTCCCTTCTTCCTCATGGTTTGAACTGATGGCACATTCATATTCTTTTTCTCTGCACTCCAGGTTGTGCTAGGAAATGTTTTCCATACACAGCAGCAATTGTAGCCATTTGTTCTTGAGACCATCTTATGTGTTGAGACAGGCTTTTGCAAAGTCATTATGCATTTTCTGCTGACTCAGATAGCATTCATCTCCTGTGTTTCTTCATCATTTCTTACCTTTCTTGGGCAAAGACAAATCTCTCTCCACCCCAGACTATAAATATGTCTATCTCTGCTATTAATCATAAGAAAGAAAGCTTAATCAGTGCTCTGGCCCTTTGTCCAGGTGTAATATTTCATGTTCCATACACCAAGTGGGTCAGTCTATGGATGGCAAACACAAGAATTAACAAGAAGGATTTGCAGATCATTTCAAACTGTGCTTGCCCTTCTTCTATACCACATTGATGCCATGATTCTGGATAGTATTGAACTGTTGGATTTTCATCTTTTCCCTGCAATGCTGCTTCCCCTGATTACAGATGTACAAGGAGTTCCACTCATCTTTTAAGCTACGTGGTCAAAATATGATTCAGATCAAACTGAAGTGAATTTGAGGAGATGAGGCAGAAAAGAAAGAGGAAAGTTCAAACAACTAAATGCTGCAGATTGAGCAAAGTATGCTTGCTTCATTTAGGACATCTTTAGTGCATATTTGAACAGCAGAAATGCAGCATTATAATTCTGTGCAGTGATGGGAAATGGCTCCCTTGCCTGGTGGTTTAGATCTTCCTATATTTAAAGGTGAATGTGGGTGTCATTCTTTGAAGTCATATTTGTTTAGATTATACAAACTGGAACAAATTTCAAAGTATTTGAGTGCACGACCCTGCAAAACAGGCCATCACCTCACAGTTAGGGTGTGCCAGTAGTCACAGCATCCAGTCCCCTCAGGTAGACTGGACAGTGGGGATGAAGATGAAAGTGCTCCTTCACCATTTAACAAACCTAATCCCACAGGAAAAGTATTACAGGAATTATTTGACCATTTAAATTCAAATTTCCATTTGATCGAAGCTTCATTTTTCTTTAAATAAAGATTTGGTGCATTTTTCACCTTGATCATCTTGCAGACATTAAATACCTTGTGGCAGCTCTCAGGAGAGGAGGTTGTTTATTGATTCTATTTTTTAGCTTAGTCACAGATTTTATTGCTGGGAAAGGAATTTGAAATTTCTACTGCTTTATGAGCATCTCTGGATGTGGTATTTCTGTATTTGGGGGTGGAGAGAAAAGTGCTGTGAAAATGCATTTTACCCAAGTAACCAAAGTACGACATCACTTTTGTGGTGCAGAACATGGGGCAAAAGGAGTTTCTGATGTATTTCATATAACACTTCTGAGAGCGTAGTCTAACATTAACACAACGTGCCAGGTATAAGAGCAGCTGAATCTGGGCTTTGGAATGGTTTCATGTTGCTGGAACCATTTAGGATCAGTTCAAGACATGACTTAAGTCCTAACTGTCTTATAACACTCTCCAGTGATCTTTCAAACTGATGTTGCAAAAGACTGATGTCTTCTTGCCTCCCCAAGGTCTGACCTAAAGAATTACTGCCTCTGCTATAGAGAGGAAAAAACCTCATATTTTGAGTTTGGATTTATTACAGGCTTTAGATTTTATTGTAGTTATGCCTTGATAATCATGTTTTCTAAATAAGAATGTGATCTTTCTTCCATCCACCCCTTCATTCTTCTTATCCTGCATTCTTCAGCATCTCTCCTTTGTTATTGTGAGAATACAAGCCCTATGAATTCTTTGGAGGTTCAGTCAAGCAATACAGCCTATAATGAATATATTTGGTATTCAGAAGGCTTTCATGTTACTGTTCACAGGTGAGCTACTGTAATTCAGCAACTTTCATTAACACTTTCTGTATCTGTCCCTGTTTTCCTTCTATTGATTTTTATTATTATTATTATTAAATACTTGGGAGCTGCACAGCTTCTGTTGATTGCTATCAAATGCCAGCCCCAGCTACGCCAGGCTGGGTACAATTATTCACGCTTATTTCAGAGGTAATTAATTTATCATTTAATAGCTAATAATAGCAATTTAAGTAGCAGCAGAAAGGCAAGAGAGGAAAAGAGCAAATGGAGGAGAAGGAGATCATAGAAAGAACTACAAACACGCACAAAAGCATTGCTTGCTGGCAAATCTGTCTGAGGTTATTCAAATTGCTGTACACATATAGGTCTGACTGGACTATAGATAATGAACTTGTATACATCTAACAGAACAAATGGGTTCTGCATTGCCCTTTCTGTGAGGCACATTGCTGTAGTGCTGTCTGCTATTAGACATTTTTGTATTGATTAGGAGCATCTGTATTTCTGTGCTGCAGTTCTTTTCCCTTAAGATCTAACTTGAATTTTGAAAGCTCTTCACATGTTGGGATAATAAAAATAAAGCTGATTACTGTCAGGGGTTCAGAAGGGATTCCTGTTTATAAAGTATCCCCCAAAGAAATGTATTATGAGCGATGTCCACTTTCTTCTGAGGTGGTCTTTGTATAGACCAGGATAGTGCTGACACTGGAACAGAATAGATTTTTTTTTCTAGGAGGGTATCAAGGATGATGGGAGAATCAGTCTGTTTAGACTATTGGTCAACTTGAATGCAGGCAGAGGTGGGATTTCAGGCTGAATATGTTACAGGTCTAGTGCTGAAGAGGCAGGGCTAAAGTCTATAATACAGCCTTGTATAGACTACATGTATACTGCAGCAGTAGCTGAAACACCTGCTGCATTAGGTTTGAGGCTGTGGCAGGAGGAGAAGCAATGGAATAAGTGAGCAGGATGGCAGTTAGGCAAAATGCACTCCTCTAACCTCTTAGAAGAAAGCAGAGTTTTGTGGTAGTAGTATATTTTGCCTCTGATAAGTTGCTCTCTTTATTGCAATCGAGTCCACAACCTCCAACAGAGCCTCTTGGGGAGTACACTCATGG
Source organism: Dromococcyx pavoninus (assembly GCA_033558185.1). Classification (NCBI taxonomy): domain Eukaryota; kingdom Metazoa; phylum Chordata; class Aves; order Cuculiformes; family Neomorphidae; genus Dromococcyx; species Dromococcyx pavoninus. The sequence continues at coordinate 273,668 of JAUMJL010000721.1, forward strand.
GCAAAAATTAGACTGCTTGAGAGCCAAAACAAGTTTTGTTCTCTCATGTGTTGAAGAGTTGATCATGAGGTGTAGATCACAGAAACAAGTGACTTTTTGATCTGGATTATCTGTACCAAATACTTTTCATCTGGAGTTCACACCTCTTATATTCAACAAGAGGCCCAGGTGCCCAGGCATTGCATAACTCGGAAGGAAACTGAAATGAATGCCAGGGCTCTGTGAGGCTGTGTAGAGCAGAATGTCCCCCCTCAGTAGCATCAGATCCTCATTCCTGCACAGAAGTGATGGTGACAGTGATGTACACATTACTGGTGTTTAAAGTAGATTTCCTGTCATGGGAGAAATGTGAAATAGAAGGAACCGAATTCCCTGTAAAACTGCCTATGGGATCCAGTTTTTCACCAGATCAATACTTTGAACCTCTTTAAGTCACTCAGGCAGCAAGAGTTAAGGGGAGACAAATGGTTTTGATATAATGATGCTACTAGGTGCATTGTGTTCCCATTGCTTCATCCTTTCTGTGCAAAGGGAACAGAAGAGCTGAGATATCTGCTGTTGAGGCAAATAGCGTATTGCAAGTCCCTTTGGTCTGGTGCCCAGCTGCAAATGAGAGTCTGACCAGGCCTCTTGTACTGTGGTGAGGAGCATATAAAGAAACTTAGGAAGACAAATTAGAGACTAAATAGTTAAAGTGATAGAGAAGGCAGAGAAATTCATAATTAAAACTGTCGAGTTGCAGTAAAAGGAACTCATAGCCTGGAAGGAAAGCGGGTGGGCGAGCAAAGTGTTGTTTTTGGAGGGGAAAGTTGGCACTTGAACAGCATTTTAAAGCACTCCAAAGCCACCTCCACTGACATCTCAGCTGTATTGTATATTCTGTCAGAGGCTCCGGCTGCTCAGAGCATTGTTGCTGTGACTCACGCACAGACCCTGCTGCTTGCTGCCTTGCTAGATATTGTGAAGAGAGACATGGCTCAGGTATTGTGTGAAACATGAGACAAATATGTGCAGGTTGTTGTTTCAGGGCCCAGCACACACATGTACCAGTGTGGATGAGTGCTTATGCACAGAGCTACAAATGTGAAAGCCAGTCCTGTAGCCTCTGACAATTAATTGTATCCTCTCTGTACAGTTTAAGTGCAGTGTTGGTAAAAAGAACTTGTGAGGATTAGGCTGGAGCTGAGACTAGAAGGATGTGAGGGGGAAGATCCAAATGAAATGAACACTTAGCATTTTTTTTGTCTGCAGAGCAGGAAGGTACTCAACCTTAAAATCCCAGATCCAGTTCCCATGAATGTGGGGAATGTTCACTTTGAAGTAGAGGATGAAATCCTTTTAGGCCCTGGCCAGTCTGTAGCACTTAGTAACGCAGCCCAGACAAAGGATCTTCTCTGGGAGAAGTCCAGGACAGAGCACTGCTGCATTCTCATCACTGTAATAGTGCAATGTGAAAGGTGTGGGACTGATTCTGTCCTGGAACAGTGCATATGGACCTGCAGTGTGCTGGAATGATTCAATGTGCCCATGAGGTGTTGGTAGAGAAGTGAGAAAGGGTGCTGCTATCCAAGATCGATTGGCAGAATGATGCAAATCGATAACTCTGAGAGAATTGGGTTGGGATTTAATGGCCTAAACAAACAAACAAAAAACCCACACCCCTTTTTGTTGTGAACTGTCTTTTCCCTGAGGAAAGGTTGCAGCTTCCTTCTGCCCTTATGTCTGTGAGTATATGCTGAGGGTTCAGACCACAAGTGAAGCCAATGTGCCAAGGCAAGGGCTGCTGCCGGAACATGAAGGAAAGAACAGTGTAAGAGGAAAGAAGAAAAAGCATTCCATTTACATCTATCTGGAGATGTTCTCTGTATTATCCCCTCCTGCTTCAACTCCCATTCCTAGTTCCATTTGTTCCTGTTAAAACTTGTGGGTTTTTAAATGAAGAAAAAGTTAATTTCTGGAAGGTCAAACTTCATTTTTATAATAACAGTAGCATACTTTATGGTTAGACTTTCAAATATATCCATAACCATTTAAAAATACATAATCAGCAGCTTTATCTATGGCATATTATTCACCATTTAAACTGTAATGGCTTCCTTTTAGGTGTTAACAGATACTTACTACCTTAAATCCCTGTTTCAACGTGAGCTAGAGTTTGAGGATTTGGACTTGAAAAGCGAAATAAGCAGTAGAAGCAGCTGAATGCCAGAAAAAAAAAGAATCTGATATCAGACTAGTATAATCAGAGTTTAAGAATAAAGGGAAGAATATAAAGCATCTTTTCTCTATCTGTTTCTCTGTCTAATCTGTTTGTTCTGTCTAGTCTACCCAACAAGTTTTTACATCACTCTGTGTACTTCAGAATTGTTTCTGAATATGCTATTTTATAGTATCCTCCAAAAAGCATCAGCTTCTCATTAAAAGATAAAAGTCCAATGCAATTCAAAGAGAAAGCAAACACCTTTTTCAAATAATAGAACAGCGTTTCACCTTCCATTGAGCTGCAGGGGGCAGCCAAGAATTTGGGTAAAGTATTGCTACCTGGATTTATCTCGTCAGGCTTTCCATAGTATTAATACTTATTTTTTGTTCTAGCACACACCTTACATTTTCATCAATGAATAAGTGAATTATAAGAAGAGAGGAGCTGCTGTAGTACATCAGTACAGTCAAGTGTCCTTTCTGAGAGTGCTCAGCATTGGAGATATCAAAGAGGGATGAAGGAAATTATTATAGTGGACAATTACAGAATGCCCATACCCTTCAGGGGAATTCCTTTCTGTCTTCAGACAACAAATTATTTATACCTGGAAAAAGGAGAATTTTTAGCCTTTCCAAATAATTTTAATAACAATAATCCTATGTAATGAAAAGTTCCAGTGCTCTCATTTTCTATACAGGTGCCTAATGCTCTATGAATCTCGCATTGCTCCTGGTTACACCCTGCTATGTTTTATAGATTAGATATGTGTTGTGCAGGAAGAAAAGAAATGTTTTCCTTTCATCAGCTGGTCTTCCACCTTTGCAAATGCATCTTTCTCCTCTTCTGTAAGAGAGAATATTTGGGAGTGCCCAAATTGCCAGTTATTTTGTAAGCAACTATCACCTCCCTTCTTGTGCATCTGATCGTGAAAGATGCTCAATATTTTTAGTCTTCCTATGCCTCTGACTGCTTTTGCCACCTCCTTTGGAACCCTGCTTGTTTATGTGGTATCTTTTAAAGATATAGGAAGACAAGAATGCAAGATGGTTTTGCTAGGGAAGGTGTTGTGTTTGTTAAAGTAACAGTTTTGTAATATATTCAGTGTGGTCTATACGCCTGGCTGTTGAGGTTTAGTGTTTTTAATATGGGTGGTAGGTTCCTGGAACAATAAGCTCTATCCTTACCTAGTTTCATGTATTGGAGAAAATATTTTATCTTTAAACAACTGTCTTGGAAATAAGTGGCCACAAGTGGGGGGAAGGAAACCAGAGTCCCTCATGTGAAAGTGCAAGCCCATAAGAAATCATGTCATTTTTTTTTAGACCTTCTAGATTGTCACTGCTCTCTGTGTGACCTGAAGACATATTCTTACCTAAAGAGCCAAGAAGGGACCATATAGAAAAGAGACAAACAAGTGGAAGAGGATGTGATGCTGACAGTTTGTGGTTGGTGCAGAACAGGGAGCACAAGACTGAGGGTCCCTCCAAGAAGTGGATATGGAAGGATAAGGAGAGGCCAAGACTTAAGCCCTCTCCCTGCCTTCTTCTGCAGTCCATGGAAGTGATTCTCGGTGCCACAAAGAATTTGATGCCTTTGTTTCAAGAGCTCAGGAATATAAAAGAAAGGCTGGGTGGAAATATAAATAATGGATTAAGCTGAAAAATTGGTTTAGGCACTTTGACAGTGTCTCTGAGGTGTCTTTGCCCCTTTCAAGGAGCAGCAGATTGGAGACATGAGCTGCAGAAACACAGCTTTTGTTCACTTTTCTTACTTGTTTTTTAAAATCATACCCAAACTCTTATTGTGCAAATGTAATATTCAGGATCAAAGACTCATCTCCAAGCAGAGAAAATCCTTGGAGAGCAAGGCCTGAAGGCTAAGCCCGCAGTGCTGCTGCTGGCTGTGTGCTAGTCTGTTTGGGAAACCTAGTCATGCACGACCCAGCACCCGGTGAGACAGTGAGGTTGGGAGCAACGTACTCAGCATCCTTGTACAACTTTTGATCTTTGTTCTCTTTGGCAGCTCAGGTCCCCCCTGTGGCCACGGTCCATCAGGAGTTTACCTCACCAGTCTCGGATGTCTGTAAGGCTCTTCTTTAATGCAACATGTACTAATTCCTTAAATTTCCCAGAAACTGAATTCTCTGACATAGGGACTGGAATTTACCAGAGAAGAGATAATGGATATGGTCAGTTGAGGTCTATGCCCTTTTCAGAGTATTTTCCCTCATGTCTCACTTCTGACGTTTCCATCCACTTACAGAATGACTCTAGGTAACCAGCTATTGGCAAAGAAGCAATAGAAAGAGATTTAGTGAAACTTCAGAGATAATTTCCCCTGCAGGTATGACAGAAACAGCATACCTGTTTGCACAGAGATCTCTCCTGCCTTGTGGTGCTTTCCACCCTTTACTGCATCCCTTGTGGGATACTGGATTTTTGTGCTAAGGCGGCTACTTTTAGTACAGCTTAAACACAACAACTCACAAACAGAACTGCTCTTGATTCATCATTAAAAAAATGTCCTTGACATATTCTGGCATCACAATGAAGGTTTGTGATGCTAATTGCTGGCAGAACTCTTCTACCATGAATGTTACACGGAAAGCCCCAGTACATTTTGGCTTAGATTTTTGGGAGGGGCGTGTTTAGTTTTTCTTCTTTCTGTGTATGAAAACTGTGAGGGTAGGTCTGTAATCCCAGGAAGGTAATACTTCCTATCCCCTGCAGTGTATTTTATTTAGTCAGTTGGTTGGATTGTTGTTTTTATTTGAACAGCAAATAGGAGGGGGAGGTGCAGAGAGTGGTTTATGGTAGGGACTTCATTCAAGTTTTTTTAATGCTGAATGACCTGAACAGTTAAATTGGGAACAGGCCAAATTTCCTTTCTTTTCATAAGTGGTGAAGATGGAGTGAGACAGAGAAGTATGTGTATCTTCCAAGCAAGACCTTCCCTTCCACACCAGGAAAATAATACTGGAATTATATCAGGGAGCTTCGAGAGCATTGAAACCCAGATCCCTGCTGTGTCTTGCTTAACCCTCACTGAGTTAAGTTCCTGTGCGGTTTGCAGCCCTTCTGCATTTTCCTCTCAGCTACATTTTTGACTGATGTCAAGTAATCTACTGTCTTTACACCTTCTGAGTATTCAGACTACCTCCATCTTCTCCATAGTAGCAGCACAAGTATGCTTGGAGAATTTCCCTACTTGTCTCCACCTTCCTCTTCGAGAAATTGTGTGTGCTCCGTAATGGCTCAGAGAATATAGGCATGGAGGCAAATGCCCTTCTTTAGTCCAAGCTGATGGGTCATAAATGGTGATTAATAGGATAGGAAATGCATTTCTACTCTGCAGTCTGTAAAGAAAACTCACTGGAACTAAATTAATCATGAAACAGACACAAAAAAGAGAATAGATTAGCAGGGAATTAACTCATTAATTAGATTCACACCAAAGTTCAAGAGAGGGTTTCCTTCAACATAACAACCAAGTTCAAAGATCATTAAGGGTTGGACTTGTGGGGGCACAGTATTTTTTTTCTGAACTCTGTCAGGTTTTGACTTAGCCCAACATTTGCCTGGTTGTAACAGTATAACAAAAAACCTGCTTGGAAGGAATGTGGGAACCAGCAATGTCCAACCACAGAATGCCTAAAGGTGGAAGCTATTATCAGCCCATTCACCTCGCTAAGCTCAGGTCACTGGTGTTAAGGTAAGTGCAGGAGCCCTCTCCGTTGTGCCACCTCAATATATTTAGAGCTCGATTGCAAGTCTTCCTGTGAATTGCAGCAGTTTGTTGGAGAGTGTTTTTCCAACATGAGGATGACCAGAAACCACCTGTATATTTAAGTTAAGGCCTAAACCACTGCTCTCCATGCTGTACTTCTCAGAACCGCCAACGCGCTCTCTTGATCCAAATTCACTGTGGCAGGGTGTGATGGAGGTAAATTACTACATCTTTCTAAGGACATGGGATTTGGCTGCACAGTGTCCTCATTGTTCTAATGGGATACTTCTCTAGATGCTCTCTACAACTACCTTTCAGGAGGTTGTACTGAGGCAGGTGTTGGTCTCTTCTCCCAAGGGCCTAGCAATAGGATGAGAGGAAATGGACTCAGGTTATATCAGGAGAGGTTTAGGTTGGATATTAGGAAGTTTCTTTACTAAGAGTGGTTAAGCATTGGTACAGGCTGCCCAGGGATGTGATGGAGTCAGCACCCCTGGAGGTGTTCAAATAGCATGTAGATGTGGCAGTTCAGGACATGGTTTAGTAGGTTTGATGATATTAGAAGTCTTTTCCAAGCTTAACGATCATATGATTCTCTGATCCCCTTTTAAGCTGGACTGCAGCTCAGACTCAGGGACAATTTAGCATCCAGACAGCAGGTTCTTCTTAAAGCAAGATTCACACTGCCTGTCTTGTTCATTGCACCTTACCACAACCTTGCTTGCTGTGCAAGAGAAATGTCTCCCTTTATTTTGCCAAGTACAGATGCTCTGGCGAAGGGAACATGGGATGGAACAGCTCACTTTGCAGTTACCCATTATTCTGTGCTGCAAAACCACCTATCCAACTCCCTGCAGACTCTGCATAGCTTTTGGAGTGAGACATGCTTATACCCAGGTGCCAGAAGGCCCCTATTACCAAGCTGTGTAACATCACGGCTGCTGCACAACGGAGCTGGTGATCAGTGTTGAGACTTGTTTTTGTGATGCATTCTTAATGAACTAACAAACTAGAGCTAAACACCGGTTGAAATGAGAGTGAACCCATGTGAGAATGGCCCCCTGCTTTCTGACTTACCCTTTTCTGTCTTTTGCTTGTGCTGCTTCTCAGCATGAATGCAATCAAACCGTGCTCAGGATCATCTGAGCTGCCTATTTGCCACTTAGGACTTTCTGCGTAGTCAAGTCTCTACATTGTTTATTTAGAGTTAAGTGTTCTGCTGGGTCTCTTATCACTTTCTGTAAATAACAACTGTCCTCGGAATTCTTCAGGCTGATTACTGAGTCTGACAATCTGTGTGTTTTGTGTTCCTGAGCCATATTAATCCCTAATATACTTAGGTCTGTGGATGGAAAAGCTAATGCATTGAGGATGATAAAAGAGGTAAAAGACAAAGGACTTTTTCTTCTTGGACATATGAAGTACTTTTGTTGTGATATGAATAAATCTCCCAGCAGCAACATTGCATATTCCTCCTGTGCATAATGTGTCAGAGGAACATGCCTTTGAATCCAACACAACAGATAATTTATTGTGCCAGAGCTAATTAATTCCTAGAAAAGACAGGGCATACTTTACTTTTACCTACCTGTAGCTTATCGTGGTAAAGTTTATTCTACTTAATGTTGGAGTTGATGGGGGGGAACCACTGAGAAAGAATAATTACACTGATGTCCTTCAGACCCACCATACTAATTATATACAAATAAATTATTTATTCAAATAATTTCTTTACAGTCATTGAAAACAATTCATCCCATCTATCTTTCACACTTTTCATAGGTTCCACTTTAATTTAGTAGTGGGACAACTGAATAGAGAAAGCTATGTCACCAGAGGGTGGGGAAAAAGGGAAAACATGGCTGTAGTCTGTTCTCCTTATTTTAGAGTCTAAGGCTCTTCCTGTCAGAGTGTGAAGGCTTGGAAATGTGTCTCCTATTAAGAGACATCTACTAGCAGCCATGGAATGAAAGGAGATATCTGGTTCTTAGCCTATAAAAAACCTAATCCAGGGTTTATGCTGTATAATCCACACTAGACTGATGAAATAATCAGTTTCTACTGTGGATTTTTTAAATTGGAGACTTTACTGTGCTTTTTGATTAGGACAGTTAAGAATGCAGAGTACACATTCAGTGAGCAAAACATTTCTTCTTTGTGCTTTTAATACAGCAAAATGCTTTTCTGCTTCTTTTGTTTCCATCCTTCAGTCACAACAAAGGAATGTTGCAAGTGGCTCCAGAGAAACAAAGCCTAGAATAGAAAAGGGTTTTAGAAAGAAGAGACGAGATTAGACGAAATTTGTAAGAAAAAGAATCCCCAGTACCACATTTCCAGCTCAGCCTCCTGAAGGGAAGCCCTCTGTTCCTCATCTGTTATGATTCAATTGGAAGCTCTGCCTAGAGTGGCCTATCTCCCTCATCTGTGCTGCTATAAACTAATACCCAGTGATAGCAGCCCTGCCAAGCCTAGTGGCTGCTGATGCATTGTACACAGCTTCCATTAATCTATTTGTGCCTAACAGCTCATCAATGAAAGCTCATTCTAATTCCCTTCCTTCTGATCTTCTATGGACTTTTTGTGAGGAGGAGTGAGTTTGCAAGAAAGGAGTGACCTGTAATACTGGCTGGATTTAGCTGTAGCATGAGCAAGTTTGGTCAGGTTTTCCTTTCACGCTGCACAGTTCAACCACTGCGCATTGTATAGACTTGTGCTTCCTCATCTTTCTATCTTTTCACCTTACAGTGATTTGCTTTTAAATACTGTTGTGTTCAGTAGTGATTGGACTGCCAAGCACAGTCTGATATTCATCCCAGTCCTGATATGCAACTGTTTCCGTTATGGTTGTTGGCATGTGATAAAAGTCATCCTACGCTGCTCTAGCACACTTGACCTCTTACAGTCCTGCTGCTCCTTTGCCTCTACTCTGCCAGTTTGTACTGAAATTATTCCTCCTATATTATCATTGTGGGGAACAAACTTTTAGCTTCATTTGTGTTTGAATAAACTGAGAAAAATTAGGGGCTGGCAGGGTTCTCCACAGGTCATCTGTTTTCATCAGTGAGGATTGACTTTACCTGTATTGGTCCTGATACATTACTCTGATCTTTTCTTAAAGAGCTCTAATAATGGAATTACCAGACTCTCTCCAAATAATTTATTTCAGCTCTTACTACACTTATGTTTTCCAGGTACCTATCTTGAGCTCTGACTTCCTACAGGAAGTCTGTGCCAGTTACTTTTTTGCCCTGCGCAGCTTAGATGTAGAGAACAGATTATTTGCTTTTCAGTGCTGGTCACTGGACCCTTTTCAGTTGGGCCAAGTTCTCCTTGAACTGCTTTGCCACAGCTGGAAACAAAACTCTAGCAGAATTTTTGAAGAACAAGTTGGATGGGGCTTTGAGCAACCTGGTCCAGTGGAGGGTGTCCCTGCCTGTGGCAGTGGATTTGGAGATACATGATCTTTAAGGTCCCTTCCAACCCAAACCATTCTGTGATATTATGATTTAACTGAGTAGTGCTGGATCAAGTGAGAACAGATTCATTTATATGTCTTTCTGTATGACATTCTTTTTTATACTCACCCAGTGCTGTATTTGCATTTTCATGATATGAATGGGTAGCTCATATTCAACTTGTAATCTTCAATAATGCAAATTGTTTTTTTCTAGTAGAAATGTTACCTTGTCACTGCTCCTCCGCCTGCGTTCGTACCATTGATTATTCCTGTCTAATTGTAGTAACTTGTACTTGACCTTATTGAATTGCAACTGTTTTCTTCAGGCTACCTCTCCAGTTTGCCAAAATGATTTTGAATTTTAATGTAATCTTTGTCTTACTTTGGTTTCATCTGCAAATCGAATTAACATGCTTCCTATTTAATCTAAATATATAATGAAAATATTAAATTGTGTCAAAACCATGACTGAGTCCTTCAGAGGCTCATTCAACACATCTATCTGTTTTGACAGTGAAACATTAAAACCTGTTTTCTGAGTACAATTTAATAAACAGTTTATACATTCGCTCTGCCGTAGTTCATCCAGACCGTGCTGCTTATTTGCTCTGAGAATTTGAAGTAGTTTCAGAAAACTTTACTATGTGACATCTTCTCCACTGCATATTCCCTTGATAAATTCTCAGAGAGGCAAATTAGAATGGGTCATCATAATTTGTTCCTGACAAAGCTGTGTTAACTGATACCCACTTCTTTTCTCTTATGTACTTCCATATTGTTTCTTTGTTCTGAGGAACTGGAGTTAAGCTGACAGGTCTATCGTTTGCTGTCTTCTCCTTTTTTCTCTTTTCAAAAGATAGTTAGTACATTGTGTCAGTTACCTAATTCATCACCAATCCTTCTTAAGTTCTAAAATAATAATCATTAACAACTTTGAGATTGATTGAGTCAGTTCCTTAGACCTGCAGAAGGAATACAGCAGAATCAGCTTATTTGGAAAGATCTAAGCTATGTGACTTCTCTATCTTATTCCTTTTGTATTAGAGCCCTCCTTTACTCCTTTGTTAGTTCTTAACTATGTTAATTCATCACAGTTGACCTTTTTATGAAAATTGATGCAAAATTACTCTTCTCAGCCTTATTGTCAATAGGATTTCCTTCTCTGGAAAGCAGACTAACAACTTATGCTGCCTTTTTCTACTAATAAACTTAAAGAATGATAGCCTTTTCAGTGTGATGTTTTTGCCTGTCTCTTCTCACTTTGTACCTTCATTTTTCAAACTTTATTCCTGGCTGGTTTTTCTGTACTTTTGATTATTTTAATATTTTTTCAACTTCATTTATACTTTTGCCATACATTTAAAGTCAATTAAGACCTAAGACCTCATGGTGTGACTAAGTTATTCTCTTAACACTTTGGCTATCTTTCTTTGTAATAACATAGTTTTTGCATTTATGTCATTTCTCTCACAAATGCACAGTTCTTTTTAAGTCTTATACAGACAGAACAATTTTCAAGGATCTCTACCCACCCATCCACCCATCTCCACTGAGCTCTCTGCTGTGGAAGATTTACATAAAGTCTTGCTTGCTTGATCTTACTCTTTCACTGGGCTTTGGTGGAGCTCTTCCATGGAAACACCTTTTGTAGTTCTGGAATTTATGTTGACTTTTTTTTTCCAGTGCTGCTTGCAAGGAAAATGTGAAGTTGTGCTCTAATGCTAGAGAACTGCATGACTTGTGCCGGGTTACAAGGTCCTTATGAGTGAGAAAATCTTCCAGATATCAGGGCTCATTGCCTCTGACAGAAACAGAGTTCGTGTTCAGTCAGCTTTGCCTAGAAATTATACAGTCAGACAAAGGTACAAGGTGAATAAAACTACATTATTCTGTTAAAGTGTAGCTCAAACACAGATTGCAAATTTCATCACACACTTGTCATTACAAAATGAAAATCAAAACTTTTGTTCATTTTAGTCCAAGACCTTGGCTTTATCTGTCATTCTGCAAGTTCTGTTTCACAAAGTCTCTTTATTTTTTAAAGGTATTTACAAGAGGTTTTGGTCAATTGAAGGTGTTAGAAGTAGATTGGAAGTAGATTCCAGTTTATTGACACTCCTTTAGTCTGGCTGATGCTCTGTTATATCCTATAACTACCCTACTGAATCACCTGATTATACCAACTGGATGACTGATGACTGTAAACCCATGAAGATTTGCTTTCCAATCTCTTGCTGGGTACCCTCGGTTTACATTGTAGAACCTAGGAGAATTCAATAAGTTCAACAGCCTGGACACTGGTCAGTGTCAGCAAATATTCTGACTGAAGTGTAGTTCATTCTTTATTTCATTCATTACTGGCCGTTGCCTACCTTGTGCTGGAGTAAGAGATGTCAGCTACCCTGCTAAGATTTTGATCACAATATCCTTTTAGTTCCATGCTGTAAACACAGTTTTCTTCACATGATTTTATTGGTATTCTGCACTGTTCAGAGCCTAAACATGACAGATTCAAATGCAAGCAGCTTTACTGGCAGGCCCTCATGATTGATCCCATTGGTGACATTGGGTACCTGTATTGTCACAGTGCTCCTTTCTTACTGTCCTTGCAGCAACACTCAGCAAATCTCTTCCCAACTCTCATCAGTATTTCAGAGGAAGTGCATGAACACCTCAACACACAAGTCTCTAATTCCCTAGCCTGTTCTTTCTGAAAGAGCTGTGCACCTTTGTATTCATGTGCTACTCTTGAATTATCTTCTCGCCTGCCTCCAAAAACCATTTGCCAACCTCTTTCCTGTCCAAAGGTTGGTTTGTCCTCAGCAAGTTTCTTTGTCCTAGGACTGAAGACTTAATTACTGATGCCTCTCTCTGCCACTTCTGGTCAAAACGGGGCTCAAGGACAAACCACTGAGTGTTTGATCGCTCTCTGAAACTCTGAGAACAGCTGTAGCAAGACTTTCCAACAATGATGAGTCAGGGAGTATCCCATGTCCATAATGCCCTTCTGCTCTCTCCTGTGAAGGCCTCTTAGACTCCCTGTAAGAATTCTCTGTTTTAACATGCCTTCCAATCAAGATGTTTAAACTTTTGACATTTGTTTTTCAAAGACCACGGGTTTATTGGGATAGAGCAGGCAGCATCTCTGTGTGTACATATGGAGGCAGGTGTGTTTAGGTGTGGGAGTGTTGAATGCTTCTGGGTTTTGGAGTGTATTATCAGTTTTCCCTAGTGTTTGTTATCTAAAGATTGAAATCTGTAGCTGCACTCTGCTGGGTCTGCGTCTCCTTTTATTACAGCAACTTCTAGCTCATGCTGATTTATAGCCTGCTGAAAAGTGCATATCCCATAGGATAGAAAGCATGGCATAGAATTTTATATAGCAGGTTGTACACCAGTGAAAAATAAAGACCGATTTTCTCTGGGTTGGGGAAAATATAGAGGAAGACAGAAGGAAGGTATAAGGAAAATATAGAGGAAGACAGAAGGAAGGTATAAGGAAAATATAGAGGAAGACAGAAGGAAGGTATAAGCTTAAATAAACAGATAAACAAAACTAGAAATAGAAAGTAAAAGTATTGAAGTATACAAGGTGGTGACCATACTTGTGTTCCCTTTGTTCCAGAGTCTTTTATTCTTCTGTACCAGAACTGTTCATAAGAGGGCTTAAAGGACAAACTGCTTGCTAAATATTATTCACACATATGTTTATATACTAAATTACAAATTTCTTAATAAGAACTCTTAATTAAAATCTCTACTGAATATAATAGGTCTTTCTGTTGAATCCAATGAGTTTTGGATCAGACGCCAAGTGTACAGTGGGAGAGAGAATGCAGTCTTGAGCAAGGAAATCTCAATACTTTCATATTTTTTTCATCACATTTGTGTCTAATCATGTTTTGTATCTCTTTTGGAGCAAAAGGTACTCTGATGTCCTGCCTGCAATCTGGAGAGTAATAATTATTTCTGAGATTCAGCCTTTTATCTGAATGTTAAGAGGGAGGAGAAGATAATAGGAAAAAAAGGAAAAATGATTTTCTTTGGATCTTATCCTTTAGACCTTCAGGGAGGTAGTAGACCCATTTTTATGTTCGGTGTTTTAAAGCAAAGAATAACCCTAGGAAAAATAGAGAAAAGAGGATTAGAAAAAAAAAAGAGAAGAAAGGAAAAAGGAAAAGAACAAGATTTTTCATATGGATTTCTGTTTTCTCTCCCTCATTGCTCCTCTTCTGCTCACAATAAATTTCCTAAGGCCTGGTCATTCACTAAGGGACAAGTTTAGATATGAAGTATTATAGAAACTTAGAAGTGCTCTTCTTAAATTGCAAGGTCCATCAGATGCTTTGGGAAGAGAGTTTATTTCATTTCACAACTGATGAATGAGATCCTCCACTTTGCATATACTCCAAATTTCATTTCAAGACTGAAATCTTAAATGGTAACAGAGCTGCACTGGGGTTTGGGACTCAGTTTGGGCTAGGAGAGGACTGCAGCTGGAAGGTGAGGTAGGACTGGAAAAAACAGGAGATAGTACAGCTGAAAATCCAGTGCATCAGCAGTTATTTGACAGTCCTAGCCTAGAATTACAGTATATGTTCCAGGTTCACACTGGCAAACATTGATTCTGTTTAGGTATCATCCTGTCCCTGAAAGCACAAACAAGGACTCTGATTAATTCTGAGCCCTGTGCTATTGTTAGGCCCTGGAAAGAATAGATCCAATAGTGCTGAGACACAAGATCTTGATTGCTGTGTTGAATTTCTGTGCACATGAGAACCTGCCTTCTTTGCCCAGCACATGTATTTTTGGAGGATATGTACAAGAATTTAGACAAACTCTGAAGCAAGTGTGTTTTGAAAGCTCCGGAGAGTCTTTCTTGGAAGTTGCTGGAGCATTTGTTTCTGTTTTCTCTTGCTTTCTTTAGCTCATGTCAACGACTTCTGTTTCCAGTGGGTTTGTCATCTGTTATGGTTTTGGCCTCTTCTTTTCCCTCTGTTCTGACCATATTATATTAAGCCAAGGTTTTCTAATCTGCATTTGTGATACAGACCAAAGAAGAAATTAGTTATATAATGAGACTAGAAAATGTTACCTTGCTCTCTCAGATAAGCCCGAGACAAAGCCAGAACAGTGCAGATCTTCATAGAGTCCTGGTTACCTCTTTGCCTTCTCTTTGCCTTTTATCCTGCATTACAATACAGTTTCAGTTCAAAAGTGCAGCAGTAAAGATTACCTTGCAGATGCCCTATTCAATCTCTGGCAATGATGCCCAGATGAAATGTGTTCACTTTACAAATCAAAGGATGATTTTTTTCGCTCATGTGGGTACCTCTGGCACTAGGGGTACTACCCTAGATCTTTCAGTCAAACTGGCTACTTTCTTAGCTGTTATACCAATAGAGAACATGGAAACAAAAACTTCTAAGAAAAATTTCTTGTTCTTGTGAAGTAAATGTTTTTACTTACATAAGAGTATCACGGCATGTCCAACAAAAATTCAGTGGCTTTAATTAGCTCTTTCCCTCTTCCATACAACACAATACAAAGGAAACAGAACGTGCCTTTGAGCTTCTGGTGTAAAGAACTACCACCAAAGAACACATTTCCACTGTTTTGATGCTTTTAATGTCATCATGTCTAGTATTTATCTACCCAGTGTCCAGGGCTTTGAGTCATAACGACCACGGGGAAAGACAATTAAATACTGCAAAATATTTCCAACAAATGTGAGTTTGAAATTTTGTGCTTGGTTTGATCATGTTTGCATTCCTACTGTCTTGCTTTTTTGCCAGCAACCCAGCTAGAGGTGGTCTGGGCAGAGAGAGGTGGAAGAACAGATTATAGAACAATCATGAGAAGGACACGCAGAGCTTGTGATTGTGTGTGTTGTTGATTTTGAAAGCTTAGCTTTTCCAGCAATGAAAAAGACTTATGTGAATATGGCAAAACACTGAAGACATATCATAGTCTTACATCCAGATTTTTGCAAACAGGACAAAGGCAAATGTTTAAGAATAAACTATTACTCATTGTTAGAAAGACTTCTTCCTTCAGGATGCGTAGTTAAAACCGGTGATGGTGAGTGGTATTTGACAACAGCCTGTGTCCAGTATCCTGAAAAGTAGTAAATTAATGTATTGTCCCCATTTCAAAGTCATAAATGAAACTATGACATTCTTCCTTTCCTGAGGTTCTGAGGTTTAGAAAGTGCTACTTACTGACCTAAACTTATTTCCTCTCTTTTAACAGGTCATAATTTTTTCTTCCATCTTTATTATGTATGGCCATGCCTTGACTTTGATAGAAGTAAAAGAAAAATAAAAAAGAGCATGGATTACAGCCCATTTTGGGGGTATGCCACAATTCAGGTTCTTGAACAACAGTGATCCAAATTAAATTACCTCAAATTGATCTGTTCCCAAATTTAATTAAATCACCTCTTAGTCCAATAGAGAGTTTGCATATGTAATTACACTAAAGCAACTCAGCAGATCTTAAGCAACCGTTTCAGTTCTGTGTTCATAATTGGACTCAGCACCTCTCTTGTGAATGCCAGGGAAGAATATCCTCTCCAATGCAGATGGATTGGGAATATTTCTGGCCTGATCTTCAAGTGTGAAAGATTGGTGCGATGGGAAAAAACAGACTAATGAGAAGAGATCATCCCCTACATCCATCTGCCATATTTGTTGATTTCTTGTCTTTCAGCAGAGTTAGATCAAGAAATATTAACAATGAATTTTTCTAGGACAAGACTGTGTGAAGGGAAACGATTTGTTAAAGATACTCTGAATATCTCTCTGAAGTGGCAAGCACTTGATGCTCACTCTTAGTGTCAGCCATCCTAGAGCTTTTTATTCCCACCACATGGAACTTCACTAAAGAATAATCAAAGTAAAGCAAAAAGCCTTTTTTCTTCTTACTGCCATTGTTTTCCACTCAAGGTGAAATAGGAAAGGGATTTGGTGACCTGAAATAACAGAACTGTGAAAACAGAAGTAAAGGTATGGAAACTGCTTGCCTTCATCCTGCACAGCATTACCTTACTCTGATGGAGTGCTTCTCTTTGCATTTTGCTCACACTCTGAGCATATTGATGTTGAACATTCTGTGAGATGAGGCTATAGTACGTTGGCTTCTAATTAGATTAACGCTGCGATGCAAAACACCCTCTTTAGAGTCCTCTTAGGAGAAACAAAAAAAAAGGAAAATATCACAGCTATGGAGGAAGGAGAGAAATAGAGGGCCAGAAAAGGATACCTGCAAAAAGGTAGGGGTGAAGTCCTGCCCTTCCAGGAATACACGCTGCTTCCTGCAGTGTGTCTCCAAGTCCTGGTTCCCCCAGACTGCCAAGTGAGAAAGCATAACTATCCGTTTCAGGGATATATCAAAAACTGATGAATCCTGTATTTTATCACCTGTGAGGGCAATTTTCCAATCATGCAGCTGCTGTATTTACTCATGATGGCTGACTACAGAGAGTAGAAAAATAACGCAGCACTCATCCACAATTTGAACCAAGCACAATTCAGTGCCTGGAAACCTTATTTTATGGAAACAGTTGATATTTATTACTTCAGTGTCAAAGGTAATGAATTGGCCAAATATGCAAGTAGAATATTGCCCTTGTGGAATTAGAATTTCCTCCTGTTTGTATTCCATTCTGTGTGGATGTATCTAAATTTCAGGGTCCTGGCAATGTACCAGTTCAGTATTTGCACATACAACACCCTTTTGTTTCCATAAATCCACGAGTAAGGGCTAGAAGAAGCCATGACCCTGAAGAGTGACCGATGCAGGAAGCTGGTGGACCACAGGCAATACAGCTGTCATGCAGTCTCAGTAGTGCTTGTGCTGTTAAGAGCCAAGCCAGAGCCTCAATAAGCTGGAATAATTTTTAGTTTTGCTTTTGGGATAGCTGCTTTACCCTGCATGGCAAA
Organism: Dromococcyx pavoninus; assembly: GCA_033558185.1. Classification (NCBI taxonomy): domain Eukaryota; kingdom Metazoa; phylum Chordata; class Aves; order Cuculiformes; family Neomorphidae; genus Dromococcyx; species Dromococcyx pavoninus. The sequence continues at coordinate 290,997 of JAUMJL010000721.1, forward strand.
GACATGAATGAGTATGGAAAGTCATCTTTCCAAGTGGCAGGGAATTATTTTGTCACATAGCCTGTAAGAACGAATGACTTGGCTAACAAAAAATGTGACTTATACAGGATTTAGGGAAGGAGATTAACACTGAAAAAACCCAAATGTTTTTCTTCCTACTTGAAAGTGGCATGGCTTTAAACTCTGCTTCTTTGGCCTTTCTGCCTCAAGAAATAAACACAGCCAGCCATAGGGCAAAGTTGAGAGTCTCCTTTTTTTGCCGTAGGATAGAGTTCCTGACTGGGACTGTGAAAATTCTCACTAGTTTAACACTACAGATACACCCTCCTAGATCTGATGCACAAGAGAACCCTATGGAAAAATTCCAGTTGTCAGAGGAAAGAATTTGACACATTTGTGACTTTTAGTGCAGTTGCCTTGGAGTTATAGTAGGAATGGTAGAAACAGCCTTGACAAAGAAGGAGTATCAGGCAAAGTGCAGGTGACAGTGCAATTTATCACATGGCTGTGAAATGTATTAGCTGCCTATCACCCTCAGTTATGTAAAACAAAGAGAGAGAGAATTGATTAAACTCTGACCTCTTCCATCTACTGGCTGTCATTTTAGTTGTTGTGACAGGGGCTGGTGTCTAGTCATTAAAAACACAGACTTCTCAGTTTCAGATTTGAGCACTAGATTAATAGTTCATGTGGCACGTTTTCTTTTCCTTGTGCTTGGCTCAGTGTGCATGATGGAAGGTCCCCCCTGTGCACAAGACCACTCTGGAGTCAGCTGTCCACCCTTCACAGAGCCATGGTGGATGCCCATACCATGTCTTGCTTCCTTTTCTTTTCTGGCCCAGAGCCTTGTACTCTTGTAATTGGCTCTGGATCCTGGTGGTACAAAGTCCTGGTATCTTCTGAGTAGCTTGACATAAAATCCCTTAGGGAAGAGGATCAGGTTGCTCCCTTCTAACTTCCCAGTCCTAGGGGAAGATAGGAAACTATCTTCAAAAGTTTAGTTATGCGAAGAATTATAGTTGCCTTTATGACAAAAGAGCTTGAAGTAGCAAATAATTTAGCACCACATTTAAGGGGATGTTTTACAGGTTTCTGTTACAGTGTCTGTTCCCATCTGGTTAGTCCAGATAAGGCTTTTAAATAAACCCTTTTCCATAGAAGCTTGATACTTCCTCCTCTTATTTGTGGTTTAGAGAGATGGATAGCTGTAAAGGTAAAACAAACTTTTAAAAGGTTGCTGCTAATTATGAAAATTAATTAGTGAAGCTGCATAGGCTCTTTAATCAATATAGATAACTACCTGACCTGAGACAGTAACTGAACTGCAGACAGGCTCTGTAGAGTATTAGTGTATTGCTTCTGTGGCAAGGATTTATGAGAGACACTATAAACCTTTATAGTACAAGGGTCCACCAGACCTTTGAGAATCATTCTAACATTTCAGTACTCCAAGTGTATCCAGAAAGAATACAAAAAGTTCTGACCTTTAGGTGTCTGCATCTATCTTTCTTCATCCCCATGTCAAGTTATTTAAACATCTAATACAGAAGGGTGAATTGTCCATGGATTATTAATATACATTTGTTTGGGACCCTTGGGTTATCAAAAGGTGCTATTGAGTATCTGAATAAACAGGCTTGGTCAGCAAGGTTTGTCCTTCAGGCTTCTGAATATGTATAGTGAAGGATGATCAGATAGTGAAAAACTATTTTCCTTAGAGGTTTGTCTTGTAATTCTGCAGTAAGTAACCTGATCTGAAAGCGTCTCTCCTGAGCAGTTGCTCTTAGCACCCTTTCCCATTGGGTCAGATTAGAGTTCTTGTCTTTAAGAGTCAGATTACCCTGCTATTGTAGTCAGCTGCATCCTTCAATCTTTCTTACAGTAAAAGGAATACATCTAGAGCTGGGAAAGGATGACTACCTACGGTCTGCCAGAAGACTGATGTTGAATCTCTGGTAATCTGATCCCACTATATAAAAAACTTATTGCTCTGGTTTTAGAATGTTCCTGCTGCTGACTTTGCTAGAAGGTGTGAGTAGTGTGAATGTGATCCTTCCCTGGCTTGTGTTCTTAGCTCCTCCCCTGAACTATTAAGCAGGACAAGCCTGTTTGTTTACCTCTGGATGTTCTCAAATATCGACACTCCTGCAGCCAGACCTGGTCTATCCATGGCTGCATTTTTACTGGCTTGCATTTGAGAAATGGATTCAGGAAGAAGGGTGAGGAGTTAATTCAGTGAAATCTAAGTAAATCACCAACAGGGTGAAGAATAGATCCATCAGGCTCCCAGTGCAAAGAAAAGCAGTGTCAAGCTGCTCATATTTGCACCAGCTATCAGTGGCCATGAAGGCCCTTGCTGGTAGCTAAGCAACAGAGGCCATAAAGACATCCTGGCTGCTCAAGCTATTTCTTTAGACTTTTTTTCCTGTAAGGGTGGGCAACCAGGTATGAAAGAAACCAGCAGTGTATTTCTTCCTGTATTTCAAAGCAGCCAAAGTGGGGACAAGGATCTATCCACGTAAACGTGAGTTACAGAGGAGGAGATGTCTGTGAATTCAAATAAGTCCTAGGAATCTTTCAAAAGCTCAGTATGCAATTTGGAAAGTTCACAGAACTTGTGTGTCCCTGGGAGTCCCCAGCCACTACCTAATAACACAAGTCTCCTTATGCTGATTATAGAATTCTGCCTGCTTTAGTTGCCTAGGTCCATTAGTCACCAAATTAAATTTTGTATAAGTAATAGTGAAGCACTTTCAGGTAGTTTTGTTCAGCAAATAATGAAGAGCAGCCTGAAAATCAACTTACCTAACCATTTATTCTGTGGATAAATGCTGGAGAAAGTCATAATAGCAATAACTGAGATTTATTTAGCTCCTTTCATTCGAAAGAATCCCAGAGGGCTTTTCTCACAGCATACAAAGAGATTGCTCATTCCCTGCTGAAATGCAACACTTCTGGAGTGGAACATAGCAACTGCTCTACTCCATCAAGAACTACATCAAATTTGTTAACAGGTGAAGAGAGAAACAATGATGGTGTCTTATGTAGACAATGTGCAATCTTCTTAACTGGAATTTGACCAGAATTTGAGATTTGAAAAATTTTATGCTTGCAAGGAAGGACAGAATCATCAAGACCTTGGGTTTTTGATATATCTTATCCAAAAGCCAGCTACAGATTCGGCACTGGCTTAATACAGACTAAGAGGCAAGACCATCCTGAATCAATTTCTAGGTTTTTATAGCATCTGGGTTTTCCTAAGAGGTCTTTCTATAATCCAGGTTCGTATTTGCCTGGTTTATAAAAAATCATGCGATAATATTGGTAAGGAGTTTCAAGTACTGGTTTACCACTCTTAATTAAAACTGCATTTTCTTTGACTGTATTAACTTGCCAAAAACTTAATCAGGTGTATGAAGCTCAGAAGATCTCTTTGGGAGCTTGAGAAGAGATACTGCATTTTATGATTTCATGTGAAGATAACAGAGCTGATTACAACGCGTCTGCTTCTTCACAGTGTTGTGTTAGTGCAGGTGAGATCTCAGGAAATAACTCACTGTTTAGTGAAAGAGGGAGAGAGCACCTTGCATGTACCACCAAGTGGTTGATGACACGTGCATATGCAGAACACAGAAGAGTGTTTCCCCACAGAACAGTGCTCTTTTGTCAAAACTCCCCATGTCTTTATGTTATCAACCTTTGTGGGTTCCATTGCTTTCTCAGGCTGCTAAGCTCTACTGCAAAATAATATAAAGAAAAATACCATTCTATATATATCTGCCTGCCTCTACCCAGTAATTATCAGCAACTGAAGTTTAGGCTGGCTTTCTCTTTGAGGACTAGAACTCAAAGCTGGCACATGGTGGAAGCTGGCAGAAAAATTTCCTAAGTGACCTCCCTAACTAATGAGCAGTTGAGGGTCACAGCCGCAGAACAGATGAATCGGGGACAGTTCAAGAAAAACTAAGCAGTAAATTATAGTAGAACACAATAACATCAATCATTCTGTTTTGGCTGTAGTATCTCAACCTGTAGATGCAGGCTAAATAGAGACAAGAAATTCCAAGCATCAAATTTCAAAGAAGTAAGGCCAGCCCTTGGGCTGTCTGTGTGGTGGTAAGTAGAAAGCTACAAGCATCAAGTTGTCCTCCATATTCCACTTCACTCCTCGTTTTTTATTGTGTTCTTCTCATTATCTCTTTTTCCTGCCATATTTTAGTAGACAAATTCTAACTATGTAAAAGAAGCTGTGGTTTGAAGTTTTGTATGTTTCTGTAAATTAAGTTTACGGATCTACTGCTAGTGTTTGAAAAAGATGTTAATGAGAATAGAGGCTGAAGATATCATAGGATAAATTTCTGGTATGTAAAAGAGTTAAATTAGGGCAGCACCACTTTCTTTGTCTTCAGACATGATTCTTATTAACCAACTTAAAAAAATTAGAATACAGCTTTGCTGTACACAGACTGTTCACTTTATTTAACCAGCAGAGCTACCGGTGGATATCAGCAGTATTGCTGATCACTTAATTTCCTTAAAATAAATCTTAGTGACAATGCTGTTTGTCTTCCCCGATAACATTTGAGTGCCTTATCCACTTCCAACCAAATGTGGAAGAGAGGGTAAAATTCTTATTAGTAGCCTAGAATTGTATTGAAAATAGATGTCAAAACAGAGCATAGAGACCCTTGGTCACCTTCCACTGGTGAGGGCAGACAGAACTTGTGAAGAGTCCTGTTTGAAGCAGAGGGCTTCACTGGCTGGTTGACATAGCGATGTCATCCCACCTACAAGTTGTTGTGGACTTGCTGCAGTACTTTGGTGTTCATGAAGGACTTTGCTGGGGAACTGGGGCTGTTGTAGAGGGAGAAAGTGGCTTAGGTCAATCAATAGCAGCTTGGGCTTTGCTTGTTCTGCTTTTTTTGCTTTTTGCTTTTTTAATCTTATCCATTTAGTGAATTGTGCTCAAACCACTCAACGACAATCATTTTGAAAACTATTGGGCTGTTCTAGCCTGAGCCCTCCCCCACATCCAATGGCTGGGGGCCAGCAACCCCTGCATTTTTTGTGAAGTGCCTAAAGTTCTGGCTTTTCCATTTTTTGCTTTGGTTTTCATTTCTGTAGAAATGGGAATAATAAATCCTGGCCTCCACAGTGAAGTCTTTTAAGACTTTTCTATTTTTTCTCATGCATGTCAATATCTTCAAGAGATCAATATAATTTCTGGTTATTTTTAGTTACTGCTAACCCAAGCTTTTTGAATGCCAGTTATCTCAACGTGAGGGGCTGTGTATAGCTGTTCTCTAGTCCTTGCAGAGTTTTCTTGGACAGAGATGTGGCAAGCAGAGAATGGGCTGGTTAACAAGGTAGCTGAAGGAACAGATCATTTGCACGTGGCACAGCAAAGAGAAAGATGCAGGATTAATATTCTTCTTCCTCTTTATACTTGAAACTGATGTGGGCTTCCTCTCCCTTTCCACTACCCCTCATTCTCCTAAATCTGAGATGGTATGGATAATGAATGTGGTTAGTCATTCAGCATGTGTGACAGTTTAACACCAAGAGAAATTACCCAGCTAAAGCCTTGCACATGGTTTTACTAAATCTGCCCTTTGTTGAACGTGCTGCCAGCCAAGAGCCTGCCTTCTACTACAGTTGCTCAGCTGCAGCCACCTGACTTTGCTCCACACTGTGCCAATTTGGACCAAAACTTTCCTAGGAGCTAAGTGTTTAAGGATGGTTGCACTGAGATAAAGGAAGACAAAAGAGAGAAGAAAGATCTGTCCCACAGGTAATGTTCCAAGAGAAATAAAACACACGTCGTGTTTCTGCTGGAGAGCCTGCCTCAGCTATCAGTGCATCTCAAACCAGGGCAGCAGAAACCTAACTGCAACAAAGACCTTTAATACCCCAACTAAGTCCTACATAAACAGAAGGGCAGCACTCACAAACAGTGTTTTCTGAAAACTCACTAGGTAATTAACATTATCATAGTGCTTGATGGAAACTCTACTCAAGGAAGAATCTGTAATCTAGATGTCTTACAAACTTTCTACTGTATAACCCAAGACTGCAAGAACATCTGGTATGGAATCTTTGAGGGCAGGGGAAGACGAAACTGCAACTTCTGTAAATTGACATAGATTTACAATTTGTGAAAGAAATAGCATAGAATTTCTTATTAAAGCATGTGAAGGATGTATGATAATCAAAATACTTTCCAAGGATACGCTGTAAATCTAGGCCAGGATTTACACAGAGCCCGTTGCTTTGGTTTTTGATACAATTGATATTTGTCATCTCTATCAAGGGAGATTTTCTGGTTTACAGATTAGCACTGTGGTTTTAATGATTACTGGCAACCCTGTGCAGCATGCAGGTCTGAGGAATCAATGCAGCCAGGTGGTTGAAAAGCATCCTAAAAAGATGCTAGGTGTAACTACAGACAAGCTCCAATCTGTCATTTGTCAGCTGTCGAGGCCCCATTGTGCTGTATCTAAAGAATAAAGTCAAAATATTTCTCACCATAATGGAGTAGCTCTAAATGATGCCATAAATATCTAAGCATACATGAGAATCACTGGTGCTCAGCTGTAGCATGCATATGGGATATGACATATTGCTGTTCAGGAAGACTTAATTGAAACCATTTTCCATGAGAAAACACAGATTTAGTAAAATGCATCTTTTTAAAAAAATAAAAGTAGTTTCCAAGAATCTGCCTAGAACAGATATTTTCTTAAAACAAAGCCTTTTTAACTTCCATGTTTTTTTGAAAAAAAAAGTTGACTTAATTTAATTTGCTATTAGTTCTATTATTTTCCTCCATTTTCATACTATTTCAGTATTAGTAATATAGAGTACGTAATTTTTTATTAATTATCTATATAACTATGAAATAGCTCAGTAGTTCTGTGTTCTGATTTGGTGAAATTCTAGAAATTTGGAGTTTTGACTACCCCTCTTAAACCTGCACACAATTATACATACATATTATACATAGTTATACATAAAATAAGGCTTTCTTACCTTACTTTGCCCATGAGATTTTGCTGGTGCAAATTGTTCCCCTGTCATTTGCCCTGTCACTTGTAAATAATCTGAATTGTGGTCTTGTGCCATTCTGTATCAGAACTGTTTCACCTGTTTTGTACAGACTGTAAATCCAAGAACTGTGTTTTCTGGGCAACAGGGTAAAAGGCATAGAAAATATAAAGCTTTTATTTATGGTGTTGCCCAAAGAGTGATCTGTCAACAGGGAGATAATACTTCTTTCTTATAAACACTATTATGCCATGTCAATGAGAGTTCTGCTGTTGGCCCCAGTGGGAGCAGGACTGAATCCAGAGGAGTATATCATGCATTTCTTCATTTTACCCTTGCAAAATGCCTGTTGATATAGAGCTGAGAAGGCTCTTGATTGACTTACTCTAATGTATATTATTTGCAGTGACTTAAATAACTGCTTTTATGATTATTATGATAGGGCCTGCAGACCCCGGGTAAGATTTGGGGACATCATAGTCTGACATTGTATAAATACAAAAAGAAACACAGCTCTCTGAATCCACAGTTCCCTGAAGCTGCGTGCATACTGTGCTTGAAATACAATTCTTTTGTTGTAGAACTGTTTTGCACCTTGTATTTCAATGCATAATTATTAATGCAATTAGTATCTTCATGCAAAACAGTTTCTTTGTTGCCTTCCTCCTAGAACTTCTCAGTTTCCCTTCAATGCCAAGACGACCTTTCGGTCAACGTGCATTTTTGAACTCTAGGGAAATCTGACTGTGGCCTTTCTGTTGTTTGAATCATTCTCTCTCCTCCACACATACAAGTTCTTTTCTCTCTTGGATTTCAGTCTTCTGTAGTATATTCTCAGTGCACAAGTTGGGGAGAACGAGAGGCACAAACACCTTTGCAATTTCAGATTTATCAAAAGCTTTTCATTTTGAGATGATGGCAGGGGAAATTGCATCATCCATATATCTGTCTAGGGAAGAGAAAGCAGACTGGGAAATATTTCTGCTGAATGATATAGTGTGGTGTCAGTGCCTGTTCCAAGAAAAGAAGAAATGTGCATGAGAAGAATTGAAAGAGTTAAAAATATATGTGGTTATAGGTGACTTCTTTTTGGCTAGCTAGGCCAACTTTGTTTCTCTTGCTTTTAAAAAAATCAAATAGATATGTTTAATGCCCTCACAAGAGGGAAATCAGAACAAGTCTACCTCTTTTATTGAATTGGTCTTCAGTTGCAGCTCAATATTAATCTTATGAAATTATTAATCTCATATCTGGTTTAAATGATGCATTTTCGTGGGTTTTCATGGAATTCCCTGTTTTCTCCCTGTTGAAGATCTCTCTGATTGTTTTAGCCATGGCAGCTAAAGTCCTGATCAAGATGAAGTTGTCATACTGGATATAATCTAGATACAAAGGCCTTCTTCAAAGAAAATAGAAAGCTTAGGCAAAAAGTCCTCAGTTGACACAGTGGTCACTATTGTTGGGCTTCAAGTCAAATCTAAATGAGACTCGGCTTGAACCTGGAAATTTGCTTTTATGTGAATGTTGACTATTTTTTTGTTTTACACAGATTCAACAAAAAGTTGGATTGGTTTCCATGATTGTATGTTTTCAGATGCTGCGTAGTCAAAAATCCAACCTCTTTAAATGATTTTCAGGAGATCAGAGACCAGGTTTAGGCATGGGCATGGGCAGCACAGGGGTATCTTGGGACAGGAGGTTACTGGGAGAAACTAGCCTGGTTTCCTCACTTTCTTTCTTTGTGTCAGCACAGGGAAAGCTGGTCTTTCTGTAGCCAAGGAAGGGGCTGGGATGTACCATACACCCACACAAGCCAGTAAAAGCAGCTGCTTTTCCCTTCAGTCTTCACTGCACCAGTGAGAACAGCCAGGCTGGCTTTCCAGCTCGTGCTTTCACCAGCTCACTCTCCCTCCTCTTCTACCTCCTTTCTGTGATGGCTCCTTAGGTTCAATTTACACGAATTTCTGAGAAATCTTTCATCAGCTCTTGTCAAAAGTCCATCATACCAGTAATACAACATGGAGCTTGAATTCAAACCAACTTGACTGAAATTCACCCCATTGCAATAGGTACTCAGTGACTTATGCAAACTGCATTGTTCATTTTGGTTCTGTAACTGGCCATCGCTGCAATGTCTCTAAAATATTCACATAGTGGAGTCAGATTTTCACAAAACCAATAGTAAGATTTTCCATATAATTTTAGAAATGAAATTTGCAGCCATTTAAGAAGGAGTTTAAATAACTCCCTCCTCCCTTTTTTTCAGTGTGGATCCAGGCTGCCATTAATGGAGTTAAAGAGGAAAAAAATCAGCAAGGCAGATGGAGTCATCTTTTATTAAAGGACATATCTTGCATTTCCCTCTAAAATGCCTGGCAATGATTGATGTTAGAAATAGGATATGTATGGATTTGATCTTGTATGTCGTTGCCTACATTTCTGAGATACATTATAACTCTTACCTAGATGGTTTTCAATGTAACTGCTGCCCAGAGATGGGCTGGCTGCACATCTCTGCCTCTCCTCCTTCACTGGCTCTGCCTTTTGTTTCACTCTCACAACCAGGCCAGCACAAAACCCACCCAACCAAGAGACAATGAATAGTTTTCTGCCAACTGAGTTCACTGAAATATCTGAGTGTTAGATCCATCGAGATCAGCAGGAGAGCCCAGTTGGAGATGTGATCAATCTGTCCTTTTGAAATAGAGGATGCCTAACTGAACAGCTTAGATTAAGCACCTGGCTTTAAGATGCCGAATGCTTGGCCAAACAAATTGCATCTGAACTGTTGTAAACTCCTTGCTGATGCACTGCTTGTTCCTCCTAGAGGGCAGAAACCCATGGCAATTTCTTTTCTACTGAATCCCACTACAAAAGTCTCCTCCTTCAGCTTGGAGTCACTGGAAGATCACAGCAGTTGTTGACTGCAGTACCATATGAACTCATGCAATTACACAACATCTGTTGTGCAAAGGATATCCCACATCTGTACTCCTGCTTCCCTGGGAGTGCAGTTAACCAAAGTAAGAATTTCTGTAGGTACAGTGTGCTGCCTTTACACTTCTCTTTCTAGAGCTGGCCTTAATGTTGAAAAAGAAAAACTTAAAAATCATAAAAAGAAAAAAGATAATTTTCCCCTATCCTCTCTGCTTAATTTTTCAAGAAATGTAGTGAATCTTTTACTGGAAAGGGCCTTGCAGCAGGCATTGCTGTATTAGGGAAAGTGAGGTGTAGAGCTATTTTTAAACCTACTGAAATAGCACCAGACAGATTCCATTTTTAGGAACTTGTCTTCTTCTGTGCCTTGAAGAGGATAATGATTTCTGTGAAGTAATGATCCTCTCATCATAAACAGGATCCCAAGTGCTGAAACTGGTGCCCTCTGATATTTCTATTAGGTTTTTGGACTAACTTTCCTCTCTTCTTTCCCCCTTTAAGCAAAGACATTGAAATGATTTATTTTTTTTCCACCTTTTTTTTTTTCTTCTTCATTATAAGAAAATTAGAAGCCAGGAAAATCCTCTTGTGGTGCTAAATTGTTACCAGCTAATAAAGCTGCAGGAGCCATACATGGTGGAGTTTTTTCCATAAATCAGCAGTGGAGGGAATTAGGTGGCAAGAGATGGAAGGGCAATGTTTAATCAGCTCATGCAGGAAATCATTAGCTGCACACCCTCATTGCGTCGCTGGCTCATTCTTCATTCCCAATGGCTGCTTTGCCACCAAACCATTAACATTTTTCAATGACTTTATAAATGCAATGAAAAACCACAGAAGTAGTGAAATATCAGTGGATATTATGGAGACAAAAGGCTGAAGGATGTGCCTGTCTTATTTGTCTCTTTTCCTTTTCCTTTTCCTTTTCCTTTTTTCCTTTTCCTTTTTTCCTTTCCCTTTCCCTTTCCCTTTTTTCTTCCTCTTCCTCCTCTTCCTCCTCTTCCTTTCTTTTTATTTTTCTTTCTGCCTGCACACTCTCTCTCTCAATTAGAAATATACAAAGTGAAAAGACAAGTGACCTATAGCCCAGAAGGTTGTCTGTCCCCTCTACCAAATAAAAAGAGTAGTAACACGAACAAGACTAAGATTTTTTATTAGATTTGCTATATGTTCTCATTTATGTTTTTGTCAATTTCATGGCCTTTTGTGCAATCTACCATTGTGATCCAATTTATGCAAAACAGATCAAAGATTGTTCTACACTTAAGTGGCACAGAAAAAAAAAATGGCTCACAATATATTTGCTAAAATTTAGGTCAAATGAGACAAGTGCTACTCAGCCAGTGTATCATAGCTCGAAAGGGTCCCATAACTCAACTGTGTGTCTAACTTGAAAAGGCTGAGACAAAACTTCATCCTCCACTGCCAATTATTTATTTGATCTGAAAGAAACTTGCTCACAGACCTGGGTGAGATGAAAACCTCACCCTAAGGAGTGGTGGCAGTGGAGCTAGAGTTTCTGGTCTGGGTTGTTAATCCACTCTCTTTTGCTAGCTTCCCTTTGCATTAATTGACATATTTATTTTCCTAGACATTCATACCCATAGCCATGGAGGGTGTGTACGTCTGCGCGTGTGCTATCCGTGTGATAACTTGCAGAGCTCCGTAATGAACCTCTCTGTACTTCTCACCTCATCACCTATCCCTTGCCCACCAGTCCACAGAGGCTTTATGTAATCCAAGCCTCTGTACTGATTCCCACAGTTGCCGTGGCTTGAAGAGGAAGAGGTAGCTTTAAAAATCAGTTCCAGTGCATTTCCCAGAATTATATTTAATACTTTTTTGAATTATTTTTGTCTTTTATTGTTTTTCTGCAGCTTCTGTGGTAACAGTATGTTAAGTTATGGTTCAGCAGAGTACTTTTTACCTCTTTTATTTTCACATGAGGTGATTTGCTCACATGCATATTTGCAGCTTGTAAGCAATGTTCCCACGCCAAACTCCTGTTGCTTTATAGACACAACATCTGTCACTTTCTGCCGGTAGAGTTAATCACAGTAACTGGTGGTCAGCATGATTGCCTCTGGCATGGAATTTCCAATAGCAACCTGTTACAGAGGAAAGAAGTGTCTGCAAAGGTGTGAGCTATAGACTGATCAAGTTGGAAATATTGTGAGTTGTGTGAAATAATACAGCTTCAGCTGAAGTTATCTTGTGATCTTGAAAGACACCAGGTTCGTAATTCTTAATGGAATTGACCTTGACCAGTCTGGCCCTGTGCAGAGTGACCAGTTTAATCCTTGTTCTATGCTGTTCAAAAACTGGTTATATCATCAACTCAAACAGCTGGATAATTGGATCAGCCCACATTTGACAAGAAGAATGTGTTTACCTCGTTACCATGGATCTCTGAGTTTTCTTTTCCACTTTTCCATCCTAGGCTGGACTTGTCAACAGAGAATGGTTTAAAGGTACCTCTGCGTGGAGAAGGCAGAATGCTGTGTGTGAATTAACACTTTAATGTTCTGATGTCCCTGTGGTATATTATGGACTAAATCTTTCTACTGAACACGAAACCCACATGAAGCTTATGACAGGGCAATGTAGGAGAACACATTCCTTCCTTAGCAGGCTGTACAGTCAGTGGGGAGAGAAAGGGACTTCCAATGAACAATTTGAAACTCAAATGGGACTAATTGCATTCAGAGAGGATGTTTATATCAAAGTAATATAGGGTGAATAGTTCAGGAATTAGGCTTCTAAAGCAGGAGGTGGGTAATAAATTCTAGTCCTGCTTTACAAATACTTCAAGGAAGTTTATTATGCTTTGAAAATGGAGTAACCTACCTTACACAAGGTGCTCTTTCAAGAAAGATATGTGGGTAGTTGATTGAAAGTACCGAGTGATATAAATTTCCCTTGCTTGCCTATACGTGACCTAACGCCTTTAGAGAAAAGCTGGAGTCACAACCCCTTCCTCTTGTGAGCAGCACAGATTGAAGATTCTTTCAAATGGATTGTAGCTGCTTCCCAGAAGGAAGCATGCCACTTTGAGGACAAAGTTTGACATATCTTTACAAGACATATTTTTTCTTTTTTCCATTTCATCTTTGGAATTCAGAGACTGTTTTATTCAAGTATCAGCTGGCACTCCATTATACTCTGACTCCTTGAAGTATAGTGTCTGCAAAGCCCAATGTGAAACAAGAAACCAGGTTGATAAGTAGAGAATACGCTTGAAGAAGTAATATCTCATTTGTCAGACAGTGAAAGAAATACAGAACAGAATGATCAAAATGTGTCTGTGTGTTAGCCCTGATGCCATTTTGCTTTGGTGAACTGAAAAGGGTTCTTTGAGCAAGAGAAGGTAATGACAGCCTATACCTGGCTTTTATCAGTTGTTGCAGGAAGAGTGATTCTGTCCGGAGGGATCTCTTCTCTAATTCTCATTATCGTGGTCTTGTGCTAGAAATTGAAGCGTGTGATTCTGGAGTAAAAGTGGCTGTAGATCACTGTTGCACTTTTTGTTCTACAACAGACACAGTCTAGCTTTAGCTTTTAGACTTTTCTTTTACCTCTCTTGAGCTGTGAGAAGGAAAGCATAACTCTTGTGTATCACAGTCTGTATTATACTTATAGCTTTTTCCCACTCTTGTGGGACACCTTTATCAGACATGCAAGGGGCATACAAGAAATAAGAAGCAAAACTTCTTCTTGACAGGTTCAAAATTGCTGGGGGACAGTTTGGAAGGAAGACACCAGAATGTGAAGCGAAGGCAGAAAGAGCCTTGCCAAAGTGTGTGTGAGGCTGTGGCTCTACAGGTATAAATCTAGCTTGTGGTTTGCGTAGTGATTTGACAAAGATTGTGCACATGCTTCATTTTAGAGACAAGAGGAAATCAACTTAGAATCATAGGACTACAAAACATCAAGGCATCTGTCAAGCTTCTATTCATGCTGTGAATATGAAGAGAAAATAGCCTTTTGGCTCATTGTGGACGGTTTGGAGGGAGCTTAGTTGTGTTTGACTGTCAATGAGCAACCTCCTCTCTGTTATTGTATATTCACCTAGAGACACTGTCACTTTTCCTCCTGTGATTGGCTTGGCATAATCATGTGAAAAAAATGAGACAGGTGTAAGTTGGACTGGTGCTAGAGAAGGGTTGAACAAGCAAATATGTTTAGTCCTAGAGGGAAACTGGCCAGCAGTGACATAGCAGATGATTGGTCTACTTGTTCTTTTCTGTTCTGACCCTTTATGGGTTCCCACCAACCTTGTGAACAAAAGGTTCATTCATGTACTGAAAGAATGGGAGGTGATGTTTACTTCAAGTATAGCACAAAAAAACCCCACAATAACATTTCAAGGGATTATTTCATTTGCTGAAACTATACCAGACGTCAATAGATGTGGTTTTCAAAGTGTACTGGATGGATGGGTAACTATGAAAAGTGCAGAAGAGTTGCTGTTTATAAAATTAAAGTAATAGTGTAATCTGTAGAGAGATGGCAGAAGAAAGAAAGTGTCTCTAAACATTTTTTGCAATGCTAGACCTGGTGGACACATGGGGTCATGTAGCACAATTCTTCTTTTGCAATTTACAGATCACAAACAACAGGCAGACAACCCTCACAGAGTTAGAACATTGAGCAAAATACAGAAGAAAACATAGGTGTGTCGTGGATTAAAAAGATATTGGTGATAAAGGCTCGGAGAGTTCCAGTGTACAGCACATACCTTAAAGGAGAAAATCATAAATGGGAGAGTGAAAAGCCACTCTAAAATAAAAAGAAAGATTCAAGCAGTTTTGTAGAGAAATGGCTTTGACAAACTGAATCAGGAGAACTGGAAAGGCATTTGCAGAGATCCAAATTCAGAGTTCTTGATTAAGACAGAACATTAAATACTGCAAAGTTTTTCTTAGCAACCGTAATGCAGACAATCAGTTTCTTTGTGGAGTCAGAAGAAAGTTAAAGCAGCAATGTTCTTAGTAATTGATGGAACTAAGTGGGCTTTCATACTCTGCAATGTGTAGCTCTGTATGCTTTTGAAATAGCCAAGTTTAACTGCAGATGTCAGGTCTGTGCTGCTACAGTGATAGTGGCAGTCCTGTGCATAGAAATATGGTTTGATGAAAATAGAATCTAAACCATTTAATTCTGAAGGCAGATTGACGCAGGAGTTTAGGAGTGTATTATAATGATTTCCTCTTTTAGGCTATTGCTTTAAATTCAGCCCCTGTTGTCTGTGACCAGAATGTGTGACTAGAGCCTGTAACAGCTCTTTGACCTACTTGAGGTTAACTAGAGGTTTCAAGCCATCCCTCCTTACATGACTCTTTCATAACCAGCTGCCCTATTTCTTGGTGGTCCCAGAGAATAACTTTGGTTTTATCCTGGCTTTTTTCAGTGCCCTTATTTTACAGAGACATAAGACTTGCCAGCTGGCATCAGACCTGTGGCACATCTGGTCTACAACTGATGAAGAGCAGCCAGGGTCTGCTGCCATGGGGAAACAGGCAGGGAGAAGAGAGATCTCATCTCTGCAGGTGAGAGATGACTCTTGCCCCTAGGTTTTCTGTAAAATGAGATTTAGACAAACATGCCAGTTACATACTGACACTCAGTCTAGATGCAAGTGAGCAGGAGCAGAAATAGATTGTGTTTGCTGTTAGTAGTTGTATTTGCAGCATCTTTAAGTTTTAGAGTTGTGAACTGGGACCCTGCTGTGTTAGGCAACATGCAAACTTGTAGCAGAAGGGCTGTTTCTTCCCCAAGGAGCTCACAGCTTACGGGTAAGGCAAGAGAGAACAGATGGGCAGGTCCAAAAAGAGGAGACAGGAAATGATTTGCCTATGCTAATCAGCAAAATAGTCAGAAATTACAGCCTGTCATTTCCATATCTTTTTAGGCATCACAGTAAATGACTGTTAATGAGGGATTTGAAGGATGTCTGTAATATCCTTGGAAGTTTGAGGTGAGTCTCAGAGATGTTTGCTTGAAAATTCTGCAAGCCTGCAATGGAACTGGTGTTGTGTGGTGTTTGTAGAAAGTAACTGACCTCTTATAGCTAAATAACTGACTGATAGTATAAAGGCAGGAGACAGTGCCTTGGTATAAATGGAAAGGACTGGAAGTCATGAAGAGATGGTGCCTTTGCCACCTAAAGCACAATTGTTCAGTCTCATGAGGGTGTTGGATCCTGTGTTGTTGGCTTATGAACTTACAGGCATTGTTACCATTTCTTTTTGATTTAAAGATGGCTATTCTGATGATTCATTATTTGCTTGGGTTTTTTTCTCTTCAGTGAGAGCTTGCTGCAGATCACCCCCTGGGTCATCAATGTGCAACCAGAGCACAAGCAGCATTGATGCAGAGCATATCCCTTTCCATGTCAGCTTGTATCACGTGTGCTCCAGGACCCAAGCAGTCTGCCCGTTACTTTTCAGATACAATTGAAATGTTGCCTCTCACTTAAAGTCTTTTTGAAATCTTGTACTTGAGAAAAGAAAGAGGTCCTCTTTCTGGGTATTTTTGCCTGAGCTTTGTTCAGTGGAAGGATTTGAGCTTCTGTGAAGAGCTTTGCATACAAAGGGTCCTTGGCAGAAATCCTCATCCTTCATCCAGAGTAGCTGGGACTATGACTTGCTGTCAGAATTAAAAGCTCACAATGCATTTGTTTGTCCAGACAGGAGGGGATTGCTCATGACAACCTTTGTATTTTGCTTGTGAGGACTTTTGGCTCTTGGGATATGCTGCTGTTCTATTTTTGTTTTGATAACTTGAGTCAAGGGCAACCAGGGTTGGGTTTTTTTATTGGAGAAATCCAAGTAAAACTCAATAAATGAACACCATCTGTGGGCTACATTCTGGAAGGTCTTAAGAAGGGGAAGAGTTCATATAGAGGATGGAGATGGTTTCTGTGAACTTGTTCTGGTTTGAGATAAAGCAGGACAAATTTTCTAACTTTTCAGTAAAGCCTCCTCTAAGTAAATTAATTTTCTTAAATTTAGCAGCATGTTTGTCAGATAGCATCTGCCTCTAGAAGTGATAATATTTATAGTTTTCACTAAGTAATGGGATGAAAGGTACATAGAAAGGCCATTACTTATGCTTATTCCTATAGAAAACAGGGCCATCCTCAAGTTGGTGAAATGTCATAAATCAAAGGGCAAAAAAGGGTCATACCAGCAGGGAGGGGAGCACAGGCCAGAACTGCCCAACAAAGTATTCCATTCCATGTATGCCATATTCAGTATAAAGCTGAGGGATCACAAGGGTCAAACCCTCTTCTTTGATGGGTGACTTCTAGTGAAGACCTCATCAGTCTGTCTGCTCCCAATCCTGATCTGGGGGCCCAGGTTAGTGTTTCTGAACCCAGCTCCCATCTGCCACTGAGTCCAATCCAGGATTTTCCCCACACCCACCCTGCAGCATCAGTGGTGAGGTACAGTCATTGGGGAGTTAGATTTGGTTTTGTATATTGTAGATATATTTTATTATTAATATTGTATTTTCTTTTTATTGTTATTGTTTCATTAAAGCTGTTTTAGCTTTAGTTTCTATCCCACAAGTCTCTTTCACTCATTTCCCTTTCCTTTTTTGGAGAAGCTGAGACTACAGCTGTCTAGTGTTTAGCTGCTGGATGGCTGAGGAGGGAGCTAAACCGTGACAGAACTCTATACATTACTGAGGGCCATGGATGAGAATCCTTGAGATCTGGAAAGCAGAAATCTAATATTTCAACAATTTGAAATTAATGTAACCAAAAAGATTTTTACCTTTGTCTCAATGAGTCTAAAGTCTTTTTTTAACCCAGACTTGGCTGGGCTGGCCTTGTCTTGGAGGTCATTGCAGCTTATGGGAGCTGAATACTCCTACTTCCCTAAAAAAATTAAAAGGATTTAGACTGACAAAAATCCCATTTGTTCAGGCTGATGGAGCGATGACCATGGAGTAGATTGTATTAAGTACTGAGATCTCTTGAAACTGCACTCAACAGCATTAAAGGGAATGTTCTCCTCCCACTGGAGGTCAGCAGTGAAATGTTTCATCAGTTAAAGACTGTAGGGACATCTCTGCTGAATGTGACGAGCAGAAGGGCTTACCATTTTCCTGTCAACTTCTGATTAAAGTGAAATTAGTTCAACCTTGTATTAGCAAAATCATTTTGTCTTCCCTCTCCCTATCTCTTTTTCATTTTGTATTTTGTTTTTTATTTTATTTGAAGCCACGTTATATCCCTGCACCAGCATGTATAATTAATTAGAAGTCACAAGAAAGCAACCGGCTCCCAAGGGAATTGATCTGAAACTGTCAGGTCTTTCCTCTGTGGCTCTCAGCCTTTCTGGTTTGTCTTTTTTTTAAGGAGGATGTTACTCCATATGGAATTATTTTCATATTATTTTACTTTTCCATCTTCCCTTTCATGTAACCTCCTTAGATGCATGTTCCACTTGATCTCAGCAGCATTCACGTGATTCCAGTCACAGGATATTTTTAGAATTTTTTTAATGGCACCTTTACAATACCTGCTCACTCCTTCTTCCTCTTATAACCAGCGATCTCCAACAGCCAAGAACTCTGGAGTTTAAAAAAAAATAATAGAAACTCACTGTTTCATGGGAAAAAAACCCTAAAACTAAGTCCTTACTCTAAACCCCATAGTCCTTTTTGCCCTGTTTTGTAACTGCTGGAGGATATCCTGCTGTACAAAGACAGGGGCTTGCTAGGCAAGGAAACCAAAGACTTTATGTGTTCCCAAAGTTGCTATTGGAGAACGAGCCTTGTGGAAAAGACAACAGGCAGGACCAGCACCTCTGCTCTGGCCCATGTCACTATGAGCTCCTGATCATCTCTGAGGACCAGCTCCCTCTGCGAAGCAAACTTCTTACCTGGCCTAGCAGTCAAGATATCACTGTCCTGACTGTGAAACCCACTTTCTTTCTGGTGGGAAAGAAATGAGTTTGTACTGTGCTGCTGGGGAAAAAGAACAAACACTTCCAGGTTGCTGGGCTGAATTTTGAATCAGGGAAAGACAAAGGGAGCTGAAGCAGGATGCAGAGAGCTTTGTCATTGTCCCACAGTACTCCTTGTCCCAAAGTGGATTTCAGCTGCTCACTGAATTTAGGAATGATCACAAAGTTTAGAGCTTTTCCTGCATAGCTTGTGTGAAGACAGTTTTTTTCTATAGCAAATGCATAACATTATGTGTCCTCATGAGAAATATGCAGACCCAGGGCAATCAGTTCCTCTTTTTAATCGTTGGCTGTAGGGCTCAGCCTGCCCCTTGTACCTGAAGACAGATTTCTTTTATTTGGTGCTGCATTTTTCCTGACAACCAGACTGTAGATTATGTTTAAGGCCTGAGGTCTTTTTAGGAGGTCTGCAGCTTCCTGCTCAAGGTGTCTGACAGCAGTGAGTGAAGAAAGGGACTCAGGGATTAAAAAGACAAGAATATGAACAGCAACATGACAGAGGCTGGCAGGTAGATCCTGGCAGGGGGGAAAAAAAAAAAAGAGATGCTGTCAGAGTAGGTGTTGTTTGGCACTGGGATGTGGAAGCTAGTCAACACAAAATTGTCTCTCTCTTTAACAAGAGCTCCACCTGCAAAAACACAAAGCAGACACTTCAAAACCATCCCAAGCCCTCATCACAACGTGGTGAAGAACTGCAGTTTCAAAATGAAAACCGAGTCTTTCCTTGCCTTATGATATATTGCTAAACTAAAGGGCCTGGTGGCCCACACGTGTGAAAACTCAGAAAGCCTAAATCAGCTGTTCAGCTCTCTATCTGGGTAAGAATAGAGCTGGCATCTAAGTTAACAGGACAAAAATGCTCTGCCAGTCCTACTTGCTGTGTCTGAATGAGTTTGCTCCTAAATAATAGAGTGGAGCCAGAAACAACCAGAAACAAGGGGCATTACGGAAATAAAAACTGCTTCTATCCAGACTCTATCTCTCAGTGGCAGAAAGTGACATTCGTTTTCCTAATCTAGTTCTTGGTTCGTAGAGATCCTGTATTGCAAGACATATGTGCATTAGTGGTAGCTTTTCAGGGCAGAAAATAAATGGCATAAGGAAACACATTTGAAAAAAAGCTGGTTTTCTTCAGGAAAGGGAGAGTAACAAAATGCAGGCTTCCTACTTCAGAGGAGTTACCAAAAGCAAAGATAAGGGAAAGGTCCATCAATTCCAGCTCTATTTTTCCAATTGCTGGCTGATCACTCTGAAGCAATTCAGAATGAGCTCAGTATTTTCATTGCTTAGTGTTTTATGAGATTTTGTGGACTGTTCCACAGTAGAACACAAACAGGGGATTTCAAATGGATCAGACTCCAGCAGTTTTTCCTTTTCATACAGTGCTGGGTAGGAAGCAAGCAATGAGCCTTTAAATTATACCTCTTCAGATGTGCCCTTATGCTATGTAAAAGTGTAATCAGACCTCAGTCAGTCATAATGGCTCTGGTGCCTATGTTGGCAGTTTCCCATAATTCATCACCTCACAGTTCCCTCTCAAAAAACGTGTGGTTTAGGCATTCTCCAGCTAACTTAACCGTCTCTGCCTAAGAGAAGGAAACACTGGTGTGACAAGATAATCACCACTTGGTGACGAGCAGTTGCTGTTATGCTAAAGCACTGAATTCTGCAGTGTCTCTGGTGAGCTTGTTGCAGTCATTAGTTACGGGCCTGTGTCTGTGAAGAGGAGTGAAGAGCTTGTAGTGAAGAAACAAGCCATTTTCAAACTCAGTACTTTGTCCCTTTTAAGCTTAGGGTTCTGACCAGCAAATCACAAGACCCTTTTAGCAGAGAGTGTCTGCTATTCTGAGAGCAAGGAAGAACCGTGACACATTCAAAGCATCTGTTGTTGCTAATGTCTCAGACCTGGTGTATGCTGGAGAGAGCACTCAAACCTGCATTTCGTCATTGAAAGTAATTTCAAATCTGTGTATACCAATACTACATAAAGAGTTTTTATTGCTCCAGAAGTCTGGTTGATAGTCTAATTGTGGAAAAAGCAGAGGAGATATGGTTTGTCAATACCACCAAGTATGTACACAGAGAATGAGTGCTTTTCAGATTTATTACTGTTATTTTGAGCAGAATTTGTCTCACTTTGCATTTTGACCAGTCCGAGCTTACAGTGATCCTATATTCTGCTCCCTTACTTTCAGAGTCTGACTCTGAGAAGATGAAAGGTGTAAGACAGTCAGTGTTTGCTCATGACTGAACATTTTTTTTCTAGTCTACAAAGTGAATTATGGGAGATTTCATGGTTTGAAGCTTTAAACCTAAAACCAGAGACCTTGCACTTCAAGACAATTGTCTCAGCTGCAGCCCAGGCCCACATTAATACAAAATTGTTGCAGTTGTGTAGCTCTTGGGTGGGTTGTAGTAAATGATCTATCATTTTCTGATTGCTTCAAGCAGATCACTGTGTGCATTCACTACTAATTGACATTTGTGGATTTAGGCAGTAGTAGGGGTGATCTGTGTTGTGACCTAAGGCTTGATTCTCAGCTGCACTAAACCTCTGTCTGCTGGTAGCACTTGATCCTGGGGTTAGCTATGGTCTGGCCAGAGCTCATCTCAGTCAGTTGAAGCATGGCCTAAAGGGACGTTTAAGCAATCCAGAACTGTTTGAGTGCACTTTCACAGAGTCTCTGCGCCTCTCCTGTGAGCAGATCCTTACTGCAAACTGGCTTCTTGGAAAGTATCAGATGTCCTCTTTGACTCCAGGGAGAAGCTGTTAACATGGTGGATGGATGCTCAGAGCAGGCAAAAGTGACAACTATAAATGTCCTCTTCAAGTGCAGCAGAAATTTCAAGAGATTTTTGCAAATAAGATTGGAAATGTAAACTGCAGAATCGATGAAAGATTTCAAACATTTGGTCCTGTGGGCTTTGAAAAAGAGGTGAAATACCTGATTCTGTCAGAAAACAACAAAAAAGAACCCCTACCATCTTTGTTAATTCCTTAAAGCTTTAGCTGTTTGTTGTATAAAAACATATAAAAGGATTTCTGATTAGTGGTCCACCTGTAGCAGAGGAAGGAGGAGAGGAAGCTGCTGAAAGGTATGGAGAATTTGGCACTGCAGAGAATTTTAATTGACTTCTATTGCTCCCTCAGGTTGAGGGTGCTTCACACGAGGCCAATGCAAAGGCACTACTATTGACAGCTGGAACATTTGTCTGCCCTCTGATGGTAGCCAAAATCCAACACTGTCAGTTCAGTTGATACTAGAATTGCTGGATCTGTAGATCCACGTGTCATATTGTCAATGGTCATTGACTTGCAATGTCCGGTTGTTGGGTATAAATAAGGGAGGCAGAGGTGGGGGAGTTATCAGGCTTAGTTGAAATCGACTTGAAATATCCTGCTGCAATTGCCTCAAGTCAACATGAAACAGGCTTTATCAGCTATGGAAACAGTTGAAATCACCCCCAAGAACTCAAAGGTTATGTATTTGCAGTAATGACAGCATTCTAAATGATTCCCTCCAGCCTCATCGTTGGGACTGAGAGGGCTCGTGCTGAGCTTGCTTGAACTTGGGTTAATTCAGTCAGGGGGACACTGAAACCAACTTCTCCAGCTGGGTGAAGTAGCAGACAGGCAGGAAGCTACGACTGGGAAATAGATGTGCCTACTGTTTCCTTTCATGGTTGAGCTCTCACAGCTGTATTTGAGGTGCAGACAAGAAGTAAAGCACCCTTTGGGGTGAGTGCTGACTTGGATCGGCAGCACCAGCAGGGAGGTGGTCCTGTGAGAAAAAACAGCAACTGCTGGTGTAAAAATAATAATACTATCTGGCTCTTTTAAAAATTCACCCTGCCTCTCTCCTGTAGGATGATCCCTAAAGCTGAGCTGAATACTAATGCATTCCAAAACTGGAAGCAATCATGCCTCAAGAAACAGCTATTACCAACAGAGCAAAAACAACCGGGATAGATTGTACAGCCAGAACCATATTTTAAAAAGCAACATTTGCTATGAAGTCTTTAATTTCATTATTGAATTACTGGGTGTTTTGTTGTTTATGAAGGTGAAAGGAAGCTGTAATATTGCTGGTCAGAGATCACAGCGGTTTTCTCCCTCATGGTTCTGAATGGCAACTTCTTCCAGTCCCACACAGCTCTTCTCAGCTCTATTTCTCCTCGCTATAAACTTGTATATTTCCAGGCATTCTCATCACAGCCTTTTCGTGTAGCTCTGCTAATATGTGCAAGTCTTTGATTTATATCTGTTTTCCTCAGTTTAGCCCCCTAGCAGTTCTTATTTCTACTAAATTCTGGCCTGTGACATTGCCAGTTCTTTCAGACATGAAAACTCTTTTGAGTGAAGAAATTGGACATACGGGTCTGAAGCAAATAAAAATCCACACGGGAGTACCCTGGGACTGGCAAACTCCTTCCATCTCTGACTCCAAAGGTGAAAGAGAGATGCATTAGCCTACTGTGCCACCTGGCCTCTGCCATGAATCAGATGTTTCTGTAAATGATGTGTAATGCTCACATGCCTCAAAGCTGTGAGAGCAGCGAAGGGAGGGGAAAAGGGGTGCCTGCAATATGAACGACACTGTCCTTTTTCTTCCTTTCTTCTTATGTCTTCATATGTTAGAAACTGCTTATCCCCCAGGCATCTTGACTTGCCCTCTTCAATAAATAAAAAATGTGCCAGGCAGTTACAAGAGTGCTAATTGCTGATAGCTCTCTATTGATCCATCCATTTGGCGGCTCTGATTACAGAGTGATGCTTCCATCTAATCACAGCTGTGATAGCTAGAAAAATAGAGCCTGGGCTCCACGGTTTGAAATGGCAAAGTGTTCTCGAGCTTTCCAGCCATTCTCCTGGGCGAGTGCTTTAGTGCACGGAGGGGATTTTGTGTTGTGTTTTCAGGTGCAGGTTCTTGGGAAAGGAATGCTGGTTTGGTGGAACTCTGCTTGTGTACAGTGCAATCATGGAGGTACCAGTGGCAGTCCCACCTGGGTCAAGCCTCCCGTGATCTGAACTGGAACTGTGGACCTTCACTGTCCACCTGCTTGTGCACTCCTCATTGCAGTGGTTTGACTGATCTTCTCAAGACCTGGAAACCATTGAAGGGCTTGTAGTGGCTGGCATGGAAGGGGATGTTCTGCATTATTTTGAGGTGTCATGATGAGTTATGGATATTAAAAGAGACTACTTGGCTCAGGTGTATTTGACTGCTTGGGCACTACCTGACATTCAGAGTGTGCTCGAACATTCCCCGACTGTTCTCTTCCCATTGCTCTTCTCCCCAGCACTGATGGGTCTCTTGGTTGCTGTTGGCCTGAGGTCTGAACAAAGATGTTCTCATTTGAAACACAGATAGATTATGGTTTGCCCTAGGGGCCTGGAATGCATAGATAGAGCAGGTTGACATTAGCTTAATGGGAAAACTTGTGTCAGAAAATGGCCTTTTTAGAAAATGAACATTTTCATTAAACTGGAAAAGGTTATTTGCTTTTTTCTCAAAAAATGTTTTGCATTTTAATTTTTTTTGGTGGAGATTTTAAGCAATTCACCCAGTTAATTTCTTGTCTTTAATTTTTGTGTGCTTTCTACATGTTGCCTTGGAAATCCATCTGTGGCTGGGGTTATTTTTCTTTGTCCATATGTTCTATCATTGGACACTTTTCTTTTTTCCTCCTGTGTGTATGAGACTATGTTGTCATTGTACTGCGCTTCTTTCTCTTTTGCCCTTTCTTTTTACTCCCATGAAAGGTCTCCTTTTTTTTTCCTTTCTGGTTATTTAACATTTCAACTTTTTGTATTGGCTTGGTTGACAGCTGCTGTATTTTTTCCTTCCTCCTTTGTGTTCAGCCATTGTACTTCGCTTGGCTTTGTGTCACACCTTTAGCCATTTGCCACACCTTTCTACTTCTGCTTCTTTGAGTCTCTTTCCTTTCTGAGTGTCTGTTAGTGGTCACCATACTTTTTTTCTTCAGGTATTAAGCTCCCCCAAGTATCAAGTTTATTTCAAAATCTGTGATGAAAAAGGCAAATAAGATCCCAGGGGTAGTAGGAAGAAAAAAAAAAGAAAGAAAACTCAGAAATCCCAGCATCTGCTCAAAATGACAATTATGTCAACTCATAGTTACATTTTAAATGCTCATGGCTGTGAAATGTAGACTGCCCTGGGAGACAGAATCCCAAAGCTGACTGAGAAAAATTAAATGCAAAGACTGAGTGAAGAGAATTGTTTAAAAATTCTGCAGAAAATGGAGGAAAAACCCCACCAGTTTTGGAAATAAAACTTGGTTTTTCCCTGTTGATTGATAAAGGAGCTTCAGGTTTTTAAACTATATTTGACTTAATGAGACATATTCAGAAGAGACTCTAACTGAATTTAATGAGTTCTGGTCTGTTAATTTCTCTGGCTTTCTCAGCATGTTAGTGGGGTGTATTTTAGAGTCAGGTTCTCTCCCACTTACTGACTTGAGACTCACACCTACTAACTGGTTACTGTTATGTTTTACCTGTTTAAAAGGCTAAGTTAGTGCTGATGGAGCAGTTCATGTAAACTAAAAAGCTGCTGGAGGCAGAAATTGTTCCACTGGGACAGCTGTTTCTGGAAAGTCATCTGTGTCTAAGGCTTTTGCTTTAGATTTGCTTCCCAATGTAGGGCCAGATATTTGTAGGTAAAGGCACCAGAGATGTGATTTAGGAAGATATTCAATTTACTGATATTCCTAATTTACATTGGAAAAGAGGGCAGAGTAAAGCAAAAAAAAAGGTAGAAAGTGTGGAGTGGGGAAACAAAGAGAAAGAGTGGTAGGAATTTCACGTCTACCATCCTGTAAATTATTCACACGTGCCAGTTGCTAATTACTTATAATGAACGTCTATAAAGCACTTTGATATGCTCAGATGAGCAGTACTACAGAAAGTGTGTCCGCTGTTTAGATCCAAGGGATAAGACATGAGTAGAAAGGAAAGAACTACCCATATAATTATCCCCTTATGATATATTGGCTCGCTGGTGCTGTGCCTTGATGCGTTATTAAAGAACTAGATTACTTTTTCAGAGTGTGAACTTCATAGGCAATAATTTATTGATCATTCTGGTTAAGTCTTGCCAAAATGAAATTTGAATCCTCTCTTTCCCAAAGGGGTGATGTCATTGTTATCCCTGAATCCATCTCTCCAGCTGCACAACACAGCTAAGCATCTCTTGTGCCCATCAAACCAATGATCAAGCAATGTGTAATTCGCCTGTGATCTCCCTGCGATGTGAGTTGTGGAATGTGCTTGATTAGACTTTTGATCCTCCTGTTTGTAACAGGATCCTTTAATGAAGATCATCCCTAATAGATCTTTGTCAGTAGCATTCTGAGCTGGACACTTGACTGTTTGACGCTTCCCTTACGTGAAGCATATCCTGATCTTCTGCATTGCTTGGCTTTGGAATGGGGTCCCACGGAAATGTATTGTGCAATTTAGTTATAGAATCTATGATTCTGTGTCATGTTCATGGCTGTGGCACATGCAGTCCTAGTGGTGGGGTTTTTCTGTTCATAGTTACATTTCAGCATAGAGCTCTAGGTTGCGTTAGAACAGGGGGCACTATAACTCTTCATTCCCAATCTTTGTGAGCATCCATTTTTCCCTTCCTATCCCATGTCTTTGCATTTCTGAAGAAGTACCGTCCTCACCTTTACATGGTGTTGTTGGCTTCAGGATCCACTAGCCAGTTTAGAAAAGCTGGCTGTGACCCTGGTGAAGTAAAATATCCTATTACAAGCTAAATTTAGTCAAAAATTGGTGCTGCATCAGATTAAGGGAAAATGTGTTAGTTAAATGGGGGCTTAGCCAATTTAAGAGCACTCTTATTCTGCATAGTGTATAGCTGCTCTTCTTGCCCTATTTCGTATTAGAAATCAAAATTGAAGTAGAAGTGCAGTGGCAGAAGAGAGAAAGGAGGAAGGGAAGGAAAAAAGGAAGAAAGAAAGGAAGAGATTTGATTAAAATAGAACACTTCCTTTTATGAACATGTAACTTAGGTCTTTTCACAGCACCACTTGAAAGCTGGTGACATTTGAGAGTTCAACATCAGTGAAACACCAGTTGGAGATTAGTATGAAGGAACTTTTTTTAACAAGTATTCCACAATGGGTCAAAAGTAGCAAAAAAAATCTTTCCTTCATACATGCTTATCACTTGAGAAGGAAATAAAACTTTCATGGCTAGTGTGCCTTTATGCTTTAGTCTCAAAATGACCTGTGTATCCACCGTATCACAGCTTCAAAGTGGACTCTTCTTCAGCAAAGAATGTGGTGGACCTTTTAAATTTCTGTTTCAGGCCCAAACTGCTCCAAGTAAAGATTAAAAAGAAAAAAAATGAAATGAGAGCTTTAAAAGTGAGTTGTAGCTTTCTCATTCTCACAGATTGACTGGTAAATATCTCTGTTAGTTAAACATATATATTAAAAAAAAATTAAGATATAAAAAACGACACAGAGGTACAGTATACGTACAGCTCTTTGAAGAGGAGGTTGTGTGACCCAACTCCACATGGAGGAAAGTCGCAGTTTCTGTACATCTGTCATTTTAAAAGATTGCCAGATTGTGCAACCCATGGGATTAGTTCCATTGGGCTCACTGGGCCTGCCTTGGTAAATAAAACATGCAGCAGCTGCATGACCTGGCCCTAGATGGGGTAAAAACTGCATAGATAAGTCACAGAAGGAGGGAAGTGTCACATACTGAGAGACCTTATGCCATGCAGCATTGAGAGTTGGAATTCATCCCAAACAACAACCCAGCTTCTGAGGTACATCAACAAGGTCAGAGAAACCAGCTGGGAGATACAGGAGTTGGTTCCTGAAAGGGTGGTCACTGTCTGGTTGATGCAAACAATTGCATTGATCCTGCTAGGGATGCTTTTTAATTAAATTGCTGCTATGCTTAGAGTCGAGGCCTCTGTGTTTCCTCCCTCCTACAGAGTTTCCTCCCTCCTGGACAGACTGGAGAGATGGGCCGATTCCAATGGGATGTTGTTTAATAAGTCCAAATGTTGGGTACTTCATTTTGGACACAACAATCCCATGCATAGCTATAGACTGGGGACAGAGTGGCTGGAGATTAGTCAGGCAGAAAGGGACCTGGGAGTGCTGGTTGACAGAAAGCTCAACATGAGCCAGCAGTGTGCCCAGGTGGCCAAGAAGGCCAATGGCATTCTGGCCTGCATCAGGAATAGTGTGGTGAGCAGAACCAGAGAAGTTATCGTCCCCCTGTACTCGGCACTGGTCAGGCCTCATCTGGAATATTGTGTACAGTTCTGGGCCCCCCAGTTTGGGAAAGATGTCAGGATGCTGGAGTGTTTCCAGAGGAGGGCAACGAAGATGGTGAAGGGGCTGGAGCACAAGCCCTACAAGGAGTGACTGAGGGAGCTGGGGCTGTTTAGTCTGAAGAAGAGGAGGCTCAGGGGAGACCTCATTGCTCTCTACAACTACCTAAAAGGAGATTGTAGTCAGTCAGGGGTTGGTCTCTTCTCTCAGGTGACCAGTGACAGAACTAGAGGGCATGGACTCAAGCTTCATCAGGGAAGGTTTAGACTTGATATTAGGAAAAAGTTCTTCACTGAAAGGGTGATTGGCCATTGGAATGAGCTGCCCAGGGAGGTGGTGGAGTCGCCAACCCTGGAGGTGTTTAAGGGGAGACTGGATGAGGCACTGAGTGCCATGGTTTAGATGATGGTGTTAGTGTTGGGTTATAGGTTGGACTGGATGATCTCGGATGATCCAACCTTATGATACTGTGATACTGTGTTTAAAAGGGGCATGGGAATGGAGATACTGTCCCCAGCTCTCTCTTAGAGCTGGGATGCAGTAGCCTCCCATGGTCAGGATGGGTGCCCAGAGCAGGTATTCTCTGCCCTACAGTGCTCTGCTCCCTTCTCCTGTGTGACCTCCACCACGTCCCCAAGTCTCTTTGTTCACAGTCTGTGCAACAGGGACAAAAGCTCTTCTGTACCTTCTCAGGCTATTGTGATGATGAATACGTTACTGATTGTAATGAACACACATACTGGAACTGTGGGAGACATAAGTATCTGAGATAAGTAACAAGAAGCACATGGGAAAGGGCAGTGCACTAATGCTTTCATTGGCAGAACTGCATCTTTCACACCCTGCTGAGTTTTACCTGCTGCTGATCACAAAGAACACCTTAGGTCCTGAAGCAGGGGGATTGATATTCTTTGTATTTCATTTTCATCCAAGCTGGTAGAACGCAAAATGCTATCTTACCTCTTCTTAGCAGTGTCTAATCCTCCCTAGGCTCTGTCTGAG
The DNA here is from genome assembly GCA_033558185.1 of Dromococcyx pavoninus. Taxonomy (NCBI): domain Eukaryota; kingdom Metazoa; phylum Chordata; class Aves; order Cuculiformes; family Neomorphidae; genus Dromococcyx; species Dromococcyx pavoninus. Next base: position 320,288 of record JAUMJL010000721.1, read on the forward strand.
CTCTTTGTCCATGGAATACAGTGCGGGAGTGAGTTCCACAGGTTAATTACATGCTAAATAGTGTTTCATTTTTGTCTGTTTTCAATGGGTGGCCCTTAATTGCAGATTGCCCTCTAGGTCTTGTGTTATGGGAAAGAGTAAAGAGAAAGGGAACAAGTAATTGCCCTTCTAGGCATTATCTGCAGTACTTTCTCATACATCTACTCTTTCTCTTTTCTTTTTACCCCTCATCATCTCAAAGCTTTTCATTTTCCCTCTGATGCATTACTTTCTTCCCCCTGTATAATAACACAATCTGCTTTTGCTGCCCTCCACTGTGTTTCTTTCTGCTTGGCCTTTTTAGTGACTGAACCTGAGCACATTATTGCAGCTGAGGATGAAACCTGCTTTTACACAGAATGGCAGAATGTTATCTGTATTACTGTCTTGTCTCTTTTTCATATTCTTCTATGTGTGATTTTGTTTGGTTGTGTAATCCTCAGGAGCTGCTGAAAAATGGGAGTGATTTCTCAGGAGAGGAGAGAGATGTAGTGACATTCTGGGACATGCTAGGAAAGTGATACCGGGATCACCAGATCTCATGGACCTTCAGGAGACGCTTTTGGTGAACACTCAGGAGACTACAAAGACACCAGAGCTCACTGGTGATCTTTGTGGCAGGATGAAATGCCTGCAGAGCAGAGTCTGAAGCTGGTCAGTTTATACAGAAGATGTAAAAATCCAAAAATATGCTGACAGTTGATGGATGTTATTAAACATAGGAAAGAATTAAACGTTATCTTCTTTGGAGATTAAACAGCTCTCTGGCCTGTAGAAATAAATCCTGAAAACATTTCTGGTGATAAGAGGTGATTGAAATTTGCTGTTTCTTTTAAAAAGAAAAGAAAATGCATCTAAGAAGAATTGCATTGGACAATTTCCATTGGAGCTGATGATCCATGGCAGCTCCATCCCTTCTGAATGTCTGCCCAGCCTGGCCTGCTCCTGGCAGTCTGCACACAGCCAGAGGTGGCATTTCATGGAGGGCTCTCAGCAAACTCATGAAGTAGCACTATAGTTATGGATATATCTTTCAGTTTATCAGGTGAGCAACCACTTAGGTTTCATTCATCGTGGCATACGCGGCTCAGCATTGAAGTTTGACTCTACATCACTTCAGAAAGTCAGGTGTTGATGTGGGGAATGTGAAGCTCAAGGGAAGCCTTGGCTAATGTGAAAAACTAGGAAAGAATGCATATAAAGCTGTGCCCTGGAGGGATTAGAGAAACAGAATGAGGAGAAATTTGAGGAACTAAAGCTATGTAGTCTGAAAAAGAGAGAACTTGAAGGGATATGACTGAAGTCAATAAACACTTTCCATGGAATGATACAAATTGTTCAGAAAGGGAATTATTGACTTTCTAAATGTAGTAGCAAAGGCAGGAATGGCTGGGATGAATGAATGAAAAGTTTGAGTTAGTTTGAGTTGTTTTGCAGCAATGGGAATTAGGATGTTAACACTATGAAGGGGGTATGTGTACAGCATATCATAATATAGTGGAGCTTGAGGTGTGGTGTCTGATGGATGGTACTCCTGACAATCTTCAACTTTGATCCCTATCTCAGTTTTAAATACTAAACATAAAGGTGACAAGACTCTTGTGCTTAGTACATTTTGAAATTAACAGCTTAAAAAAGAGTTAAACTATCAGTCACTGTGCTTATCTGTAGGAACACTGTCTGAAACTCAGATTCATTGGAGCTCTATCAGCAGCCAATGGGCAACTGGAGATTTGAGAAATGGCAAGATCATTTGATTTCTAAAGACAAAAGTTGACTTCTTCTTGTGATCTGAAGGCAGAGAGTTCCATTTCCTGATGATAATTCTGTGGGAGATCTTTTTCCACCAGCTCCTGATTTTTTAAGGAATATTTGTTTGATTGCACAGAGCAAAAGGTCTGCAATTACAGCCATAGGAAAGCTAGTTGGAGAAGTTTATGTGCTGACCTTTAAAACACAAAGAACTTTGACATAATCCCAGCTTCCCCTCATCAAGGCAGTCAGTCTGTGCTCATTTCCGAACAACGATGTTTGACGTGTTATAAGCAGAACTCTTGGCCAAAACATCCATCAGGAGCAGTTCAGAGAGTGATGTTTTACAGGAGCCAGACAAGCATTAGAGCATGACCTCAAAAGAGTAGCACTCCAGTCTGAGGAGACATGGGGTCACCTTCAGCAGAAATGCAGTGCTGTGAAACAAAGCATAAATCAATAAACATGGCCAAGGTCTTGAAAAGAAAAGTGAAAGCCAGTGTAGACATATCCCAGTACGATCTCTGGGGGACCCAGAGGAGAGTTAGAGACTTCAGAAAGACTGCTGAAGTAACCTGGAAAGCAACAGCAGAGTTTGGAGACCCCAAAAGTTGATATTGGAAGCTTTGTTTGGTTTTCCAGGCTCCTGAAACAAGGAAGCCAGAGATAATCCAAAGTGTGTAAATGATCTGGGAGCCCCAGGGATCTGTCTCAGTGCCATAGTTTCATCTTTTAGTGGTCAGTGTATAATCCACAGCTATCTTAGAATTATCCTGCTGCCTGTCCAATCTCATAGGTTCCTTTACTTGTGCCCCTTACGATCTGACTATGTGAAGAGGTTTCTGCCAAGTGGACGGGACAGTGGATTTTCATCATAATTCTGTCAAGGTACTGCCTGTGTGCATCCTCTTATCCTTGATGAACATAAGGTAGCTTGTTCCCACCTACTCTTGTAAAGTCAAAAAAGAAGACTTGAAATAAGCTTCTGTTCAGGAAGTGAGATCAGATGGATATTGTGCGATAGGAGGATGTTGGGAGCTTACTTTGAGAATCCTGCTAATATTATTCAGTATAACAGATCTAAGAATTCAGAAAGTACCTTGAAAATATCACACCTCCTGACAGCCCGGAGGCAGCAAGTTTTCCACTCAGTAAAATGCTAGGAAGGCTATTTCCAGATGGAAATGAGTGAACCTATTCTTTTTACCTCTCATCTGATCTTTCAGGAAACATTTTTTAGTCCAGTGTATGGATTGCTTAATGCAGCTCTTCATTTCCTCATAGCAAAGGAATACATTCATCACTCCTTTCTAAAAAACCCCATTCCTCTAAATTCTCCCTGGAGCTAGTATTCCACTTCTAAACTCTTACATTGCTCCCACCACTTAGAAGCTGCAGCCTTTAAATCAGGTTAGGCTGGGTTTTATCCTCACTTGACACGGGTTAGTTGATGGGCAAGCCTCCACTCAGATCACTAGTGGCAAAATAAGTTAATAATAAATAAATAATGGATTTATACATATTAAGAGCAAGATCTGGAGGTTGCCTTCCAGAATTGAAAAGCAATTATTGAGCAAGCCAGCCCTGTATTTATTCATCCTTAAAGTGAGGTAGGAGGCAGAGTTGCTCGATGTGTCTCCGAGTTCGAAAGCATGTAAGTTTTGCAAACAGCTCAGATCGTGCTTGTTTGCAATAAGCTGAAATAATTTGTGAGAAACAGAAAGTCTGCCTGTAACCATTCCTTACAACTCTAAAATGTGACACAGTCTTCTGACTGGAAACACACTTTTTGAGGAAAGAATGAATTTGGATGGAATCAAAGAGAAGGCGAAAATCCACCTTCCCTGTTCCTTCTTCCGCTTTCTGGTTTTCTTGTCTTCTACTTCATGCCTTAAGCAAAACTCAGGACTTGAGAATGGTCTTGCAGACACTGAAATCTACAATTATGTCTTTTCCTTACCAGAGTCATCAGCTCTCTTCTGCTGTTCAATGCACAACTGCCTCAGTGAATTGGCACTTCCAGAAACCCCATCACTAGAGATACTGAACACTATCCTGGACAGTTTAATAGGAATTGCACTGCAGTCTGAAGGATGGAACTCGTGACTTAATAGGCTTTTTCTTTGCCAAGCTTCAATGGTGCTACAATTAATTAAGCTTGTCTTTTTCAGAGCTCTCCAGGGGAAGAATCTGCTATGCTAAGAGAAGCTTTCTCTCATTTTCACCCGATTTCTTCATGTTCCTACTTCCCAGCAGGACAATTTTCATGTCCCTGGTTTGAACTTTTGGTGCTTGTAAAAGAGCCACTTAGTGGTAACATCGTTAATTACAACACCTGCAGGGTTCACTAGAATTATAAGTTAAATGGTATCCAACCATCCAAAAGTACTACATGCCTAGAAAACAGTTCTGAAAATAAAAAACAAAAAAAAAGAAGGTGTCTGACTTTGCTGGCCTCTTAAGCTTAACCATGGTGGCTTAATCTTGAAGGGATGGGAGGAGAGAAAGGAGTTGACTGAAGATTTTGAAGATGAAGAGCCATGGGATGAAAAATTGGTTGTGCTCTGGAATTATCTCCAGAAACTGTTACCTTTGATTAAAATCAGTTTTTGTTTGAATACAATTAAGTTCCTTTTTCTGGCTCCCTTTGCAATGCAGCATCTGTCATGTCAGCATCTGCAGCAGCTGAGAAAGCAGCAGAGGGTACAGATGTTGGTGATGTCTAAACATTTCTGGAGGAGCTGCCAGTTGGCAAAGTGGCTACCACTTTCCTTCAGGTACTAACTGCTTTGAGATGATCACAAGCAGTTTGTTACCATCATGGAGATGAGACCAAAAGCATCTGTCATGGTGGGGAGGGCAAGAGAAAAGGGTAAGGGGAGGAAATATCAGAAACACAAGAAATAAAACGTGGAAGAAACGACTGATTTGAGTGTGGTCCAGTGCATCGATGATGCTCAAGCCGTAACCTTTTCTAATGTGTGGCATTAACCACTGAGGGCTGAGGAATTAAGAACAAGGAAAAAAAATATCCCTGTACCATTTTTTACCTCTCTTATTGTCTAGAGAAAGTTTTTCTTTTTCTCAGGTCAGTTATGGAACCACATGAATTTCTATCCAGGATACTTTTTTTCCACTTTACATTGGACCTCTATTCCTACAGGCCCTTTTGTTGGAAACTCATCCAAGCATAGTCTGAAAATGCATGTTTCCATCTCTATGATTAATGTTTTCCCCCATTGAACTGCAATTACAGGTCTTAATCAGTTCATTATTCCATCTTGTTTTTTGGGGCTTGACAGTTTTGCTGTGGAAACTAATTGAGTTGGCTTCACCTCAAGCTTTTCCCAGAAAAAGATCTCCTCTTGCCTTTGGGAATTGTGGGGGCTAATTGGCCAACTCAGATTTAACTTCCTCTTTTTTTCAACCTGAATAAGAAAAATAAAAAGGATTTGGTATATATTTTTATTTCCCAGCCCTTGCCAGATTCCCATTTTCTGTTTCACTTTCTGAACTCTTTCGTTTAAATTGCAAGATGGGTCACTACTAAAGTTTAAATTTAGATAACACTTAGGGACTCATTGTTTCAATCAGAATTGTTAATGCACTTTTCCTTAGAGGATGGTTACTCCTCAGAGACTGCAACTGATTTTTCCCTGTCTGATTTTACACTTCAGCTGGTCTAATGGGTCTTGTTTATAAGGAGAGGTCCTGTGACCAGCAAAATTCTTGTTTGCAGCTTCTGTCAAAAGTTATCCTTCAATTTTGTTTTCTGCATCCCATATTGCTTGAATTCAGAGATAAACAAGTAGTAAATTCCCCAAAGATATATATACTCTCAGAAAATAATTCAAATTAGTGGATACTTAGTACTCTGTACCACTGCCAAAACCCTCACAATTGGACTCCACTATGCAATACAGATGTGATCCAAAAGAATTCTTGGCATCAGCTGGAGTCAAACTGAGTTGTTAACGCAGTGTGAGAAGATGTATAATCAGTAGCTGCAACAGCCTTCCCAGGTAGAACCAACCTGCTAAGCTTTCAGTCTCATGGAAACGCTGCTATTCTCTTTCCTCTTCCTCTTTCATTTTACAGTAGGTGTTTAGGTCCCATAAGACACTTTCAGAATCATGCTCCGATTGTCCATTCCCCTTGTTGTATTTGCTTGGGAGACTGTTGTTTGGTTTCTGTCTTATTCACATTGAAAACTATAATTGAAAAAGGATGGGTGAAACCAGCCGTGGTAGAAGCCAAAAAAGGTGAAAGAGAGGAAGTGATGACAATCATATGCCAAGTGGGATTTTCAGAGCTCTGAACTTTGGACATTTGAACCCTAGGTAAGAGTTTATTTTTCATTAATCTACAGTTCTAGTGTGTGTGTGTGTATTTTGAAGTTCAGCATCCTAGCTGGATGTTGGAGCCAATTCCTTCTCTTTCCTATAGCAGCACTAGATTCCTCTCTGCCAGCAGTTTCAGGTTTCCTCTTTGTCCAAGGGAAAATAATACAGTTCCTGGCTGGGATGCTTTGGAAGAAGGGGGTAAAGTCAGATCATGGAAAACTGAACATGTTTTCCTACCAGCTACATTTTGAGATGGAGATTTTTAAAGAGGCAAATGTGTTAGGGAACCAAACTCTGTTATCTTAGGGGTTTTCATTTTTTTAAACACTTTTTCTTTAATGAATCAAAGTGTTTCTGAACCTGCTTTTTCATCGCAGCAGGAGTCACCAGCCAATGGAAGTATCAGAGAAGAGGGCACAGTGGCATCCTGAGTTCTATTTTCCATTGGTGCTTTGCTGTAATTAGAAGACTTTCTGCCTTGATGGGAAAGCCATAGGCTACAAGGCCAACACAGAAATGGGGCAGAACCATACTATTCACCTCAGATTCAGGTTCCTTTTATGAAATGATAAAACCAGAACTTTCCGTTTCACAGCAAGAGTTTAAGGCTTCAGTCAGAAGTGAAAAGGTACATCATGCTGGAAAGCTGATTAAAAATACATGCTGCATATTAACAGAGCAGAAATGGTATAATTTCTTTCTTAATTCTTTCAGTTGTTAAGGTACATCAAAGGTACTTGGTGTTTAAATGATGAAAGAACCTCCTCTCCTTTTAGTCAAGGTGATTAGTGATATTAGTATCAATAATATCAATTAGTATCAGATCCTTTTGGTATCATTATCAGGTAACAACGTTCATCTGGCAACTCACAGTGCAGTATCCAGAAGGGAGCTTATTAAAACATGACTCTTTTCCCTCTCCGCCACAACCCTTTGGCTTAATTACCTCGTTAATAGTAATGTGGAATCCAAGAAGTAACTTTCTCCTGGATGCTTCCAAGATGTGTTGTGGAATTACAGACAGCAGCCAGATTGAAAGATATTTATGTGCTCTGACCTCACATGGGAAGAGGGGATGTAAAACTGGGGAGCCATAGGAACTCAGCAGTCTGGGAAGAGCAGCATGGCTTGTATTTGCAACCACATTTGAACATACTTTGCAAGCAAAGAGAGTGCTTTGTGAGCTTATGAGAAACAAACAATAACAGCTCCTCTAATGTGCAAAAATAAAGATCTGTTGTTTAAAGAGCACACAACTGTATCTACCACCTCCTGATGCTTTTGACAGGAATCACAGAAGGAGCAGATTGGATCAGCAAAACTTCACTCAGCCCTGACAGTTTGATTGCACTGCTGTGGAGGATATGACAGATGTTGGAACAGCACGAGCAACTTAAACAAAATGCATCAAGCACAAAGCTGGGGCTCAACATTTCCTCCACTTATTGCAGTCTCTGAGGGGTCAGAATGTAGGGGTTATGGTTTTACATGTAAGGGGAGGAAAGGAGGAGAAAGGGAAGATTGAGACAAGTGGGGAAAAAATTGCCTCCAAATGATGAAGTGCCCAGCAATGCCAGACAAGTGTGTGGAACTGGAAACATGCTGTTTGCCTTTCATGGAATTATTCAGAAATGAATCATAGCCAGGGCACAGGAGGCTTTGGAGATTCATCGAGCAAGCAGAGAACAGATAAACAGACTTTACAGCCTGTGCATATGTAAAAATAAGGAGGAGAAAAATATTCAAAGGAGAGAGGGAGCTGATGTTTGGCAGCTCATTCTGTCCTCAGTTATTTACCTACCTGTGGCATTGTTTTCAAATTTGCTGAGCACTCCTTGCTGATGCTGATTTTACGTACTGTGCTCAGCATTTCTGAGAAATGTGACAAATTTGAAAAGAAGTATTCAAATCACATAGCAGTGGATCTGATACACACGTTAGGCATAGGCAGTGCTGATGCTTTGGTGACAGCATTTCAAAACCAGCTTCTAGGATGCCACTGCCAGATGATGAATTTAGCCTGTGTGCTCGGTGAGTTCTTGCAAGCCACATCAGACTGCTTTCCGCATAATAAATGCGCTATTAATTTGCCTCCTACGCTTCGTGGAAATCTCTTCTACTCTCAATTGTGGGTACACATGTGATGCCAGCAGTCATATTTCATGCTCGCCATTTGTTGTTTAGAGTGTTTATTTTAATGTGGGTAAAACGTAATCAGAACCTCATAAAGTGATGGAGGTGGAAGCAACAGATGGATATAAGGAGTGTGTGCGCTGAGAATGTGTTAACGTCTTCCACAGGCCTATGAATGCACCACCACCCTCACCCAGCACACCTCTTCCTATTCAGGTTTCAGGCATGGGGAAAAACTGACCAAGTAGGGCAGAAGGGTCTTTGCCACACACTGGTTAGAATTATGGAAGGAGATCTTTAAACTAGATTTAGCATGGGAAGAAGCTGGAGTTTTGTGTAACAGAGAAGCACTAGGGTATTAGGAATCAATAGGGTTACTATATTCTTAATTAAAAAAACCACTGTTTTCCTAAACTCCTTACATCCATACATTCTAATGGGCTCTCTTTTCTACCAATAGAAGAAAAGATTCCCTAATCCACCACCCTTTCCTTTCTCAGATCCCCCCTGTAGATGTGTTTCCTGCAGATGCCTCCAAGATGTGAATCAAACTAAAGAATAGGATTATTATAATATCATAACCCCCTGCAATGTTTTTCTTTCTCTTTTCTTTCAAGTGCATCCCAAGCAGGTGGCAGCTTTCTTGTTCCATTTATTCATAAAATGAACTCAAAAATCCATCTCACACCTTCCACTTAAACTATGTTGATCCCAGGACTCCTCCTCCTCAAGGACTGCTCAGCCTGAACTCTGGATCATCTCCTTGTATCCAGATGAGACAACAAATATCCTGCAAGACTGAGCCAGAAAACCACACACCAAGTTTCTTTGCATGACCATCATTTGCTAACAGGCTGAGATTTTCAGGACAACACTTAATATATCATTGTACTGATTTTATATTGCACCCCACGCCTGCAAAAGCTCTTTGGGGGTAGGATTGCTCTCCTATTGTACCATGTGCAATGCAAAACACATACACTGTCTTTGCAGAGAAAAGCAAGCAGGTACCTAAGCAAAAAACCAAGTTCTTCTGCTTATCTTTTGTGTGCTAAAGACCTTCCCTAGTTCATACAATCATAGAATCACCTGACTGGAAAAGACCTCTGAGATCATCAAGTCCAGCTGTACCTGTCCACTTACTAAACCACATCCCTCAGAAACTCATCTACCTGTCTTTTAAACACCTCCAGGGATGGCGACTCAAACCCCTCCCTGGAGGTGGCATATATCCAAAATTCAGAACACAGGACATTCAAACAGGTTTAGTGCTGAACTGTGCAGGAATACGTGGATTTAATAGTTTAGGCTCATCTCTTTCTGCATTGGCCTTTTTAACAACCATTTATCTATCTTTGCCCAAACAGCTCATCGGGGCCTCTCTTCCCAGCAGCATGATGCTTTGCAAAATGTAGTGCTTTGCCTATAAAATTTGGATATCTGATTATGCACCTTGTTCTGTAGTTCATGAAGAGACGAGGGCCTTGCTAAAAGATGATTGATCTATTATTTACCTGTGCCTAAAATGTACCCATTATCTCCCTCCAAAAATTTGAGTACCCACAAAATTTATCTTAGACTAGATTCCATGTGTCTGAACTGCCTGAGACTAATTCCACTCTCTCACAGTGGTTTAGTACTTCAAGCAAGTACTGCAAGCAACCATGGTTAGAAAACTGAAGGCCAAGGACTGGAGATAACAATATGAAAAAAAAGAATGAGACATCAGCTAAATTTTCATAACCTTTATTCCCATTAGAGGAACTAATCTTGATTAGAATGTGCAGTCTGGGGAGGGGTCAGGTGTTCTGGGCTTTTTTCTCCTTCCAAAAGATCTTGCTCATTCCTAGAAGTCTCATTTTAATTAGAAGTATTGCAAGTTTTTCTGCTGTGGCTGCTTCCTTGGCTAGATATGACAGGAGTAACAAGCAGCATAACAAGTACATAATGACATATGGAAACAGCAGCACACAAATATACTCTGTGCAAGAGAATCCAAATCACAATCTTGGGCATTCATTGACTCAGCTAGGTTTGGCAAGCAGAATAGGGATTTATAAAAATAAGGTTGTGCCTTTCAATTCTTTTCAGCTGATTTTATGCTAAAAGAAACCTGAGGATCAGAGCAATGAGACACGCAAGGCTAAAGGCTCTGAAATCCCTGCAGGCCCTATTATGTGTATAAGGAGACAGACAGCACGTATTTCAGGGCTGGGAAGTTATTGCATTTGATTTAAGGGTAATTAAAATGTGTGAGTGACAGCAGAGATGACATGTGATGCGTCAGACACCTTTTCTCCATTTTGCTTCCTGCTTGGCAAACTCATCTGCATTCTGAATGAAGAATAATGTCTCAGAGCCTTCTGCCTCTCTACCCTCATAGGCTTTCTGTTCTTCTTTTCCCGTTCCTCCTCACAGCTCTCCTGTACTCTGGGATTTCAGAGAGAATATCTGGGTTTTGCTAGTAAATAGATCCTTATTCTCTTCATAGCTAAGTCAACAGCAAAACACTAATTCCTACCAATAGTTCTTGGTTGTGCTCTAGAGTGTGAAAATTACCACTCTAGTGGGACATTAAGAAGAAAATAGCCCCTGCACAGAAAAATTTTTGCTAGCTGCTGTTTACAACTCTAGCACAAATGAACGCAGAAGGGAAGGAATGCTGAACTCATTGGTATTTTAAACCTGCCCACGGCTCATTTTGATTCCAACAAGCCAACCAAAGTCAATGTGGAAGTGAGGGTTCATTGTGAACAGTCAGTTGTGGAAGTGAATGAGTTTGTAGTTGTGCACACAGAACTTGCACTGCACAGCCTAGACCTGACAGCTGGTGGATGTGTGACAAATGGGCCCAGGAAAGGCTTCTCTTGCAGTTGGATGGAACACAAGCAGTTCCATCCGTGCTGCTGGACACTGGGTCTCAGGTGTTCATAAGACTACTGTCTAAGCCTCATTTCTGAAAGATCTGTCTTAGGCATCTTGTAAGGGGGTTAAAGACCATCCATGATTGCAAATAGATGTATTTACATTAAAGTAGAAAGACAGAGGATGCACACAGAGTTGATAATTGCTCACATTATCCCATCTGCCTAATAGCAGAATGAAATTACTGGCAGACTTGAGTTCACCGCAAGTGAAAACAAAAAGCCTAAGGCACTCACAGAGCCATTAAAGAGAAGGGAAAGCTTAGGCTTTGACCTGTGACGGTCATTTGCCTCCTTTGACTGCACCTCTAAGTTGAGCTAAATCAAACTGAAAGTAATCATGGACTCAATGCCACGTCTCTGTGGGCAGCAGGTTGCTGAAGGGAGAGAGGGCAGCAGTTCATGTATCTTTAAAAGAAGGCATTTCTTTCACTAGTTCCTGATTAAAAAGGATGTGAACCACAGAGCTGTGTGGGGGAACTGTGGGTGATGACAGCCTTTGGGGCTTTTCAGCCTTTGGATTTAGAAAGTGAGGATTCAAGCTGTGGAAATGATACCGTTTAGATCAGATTGTTTATGAGTGAACGATGTTGCTGAACTAACCGATAAATAAACAATGATTCTGGAGTAAGAGTCTGCAGGGAAAGAAACGTCCAGCCCTTCCTGATAAATGTCACTCCAGTAGTATTGCTTTTGTCTCATATTTCTGGAAGTCGAACTGAGGTTTATAGATTAAAGAAATGTTTGTGAAGGAAATAGAGAGTCACAGAGTTGGGATCTATGTTCTTTGACATGACAGATCAGACCAGGTCAGGTCGATGATTGTCTCATCAGAAAATGAAGCTCAAGATGCCTTGTCTGTTCTTTTTCACTGGATAAGGACCTTTCTGAGACCAGTTCTGCAGGGAGAAAATAGAAATGTCTGAAGGAGGATAGGGAGAGAAGGAATGAATGCAGCTTATAAAGCAGCAGTCATGATGAAATTGCCAGTAACCAAATAGATTTGCTTAACTGCATTTGGATAACAAGGACCTTTTTTAGTATTAAGTTACATTGTGCCCACATGCACTTTTGGACACCCCACACGTGCACTGGTAGGTTCTCTCCTGTGCTCTTTATCTTTTGAAGCAACGTATCTACCACATTACTAACACGTCTAGCATTCAGTCTCTCCTCCATCAGATGCTCTTATCCTCCTGGCAGTGATTTCCCATGATAAAGGCTTCACGTCTCACCCCCCTTAAACAACAGAAATGTTGCAAGGGTCTCTTCTGAGGTATTTAGCAGAGGGCTCGATACTTCTGGTGGAACGAGGGGTGCTCATACAAAGCTGTAATGACTACCTGTCAGGGAGATGCATGGTGTCCTTTCAGCAGCGGAACACGAATAGATGAGGGTGACGGTGGTATTTCTTCAGCCCCTTAATTAGAGCTATGTGATAGCAGTGGCACAAATGGAGATGTTTTCCATTATCTCTGGTGAGGAGGGAGGTGGGGCAGAAAAGCTGGTTTGCTTTTTTTAGCCCCAGGCCTCCTTTGCATTGTGATATGTGTTTACCTCCTCATTTTTACCGCTCTCCCTTTAGCTGTTTATTTCTTCTTTTGTTTCTCCTTGGATTCCTTTCCATTCCTTACTGTCTTCAGATTCCTAACAGGAGCTAGTTTCCATTTTAAATAGCTAGGAGCTCCTGATTTTCCATAACAGACTTCCCTAACCCAGTTGTTCTGTGGTAAACTTCAAAGACCACCTGTGGGGTTGTTACGTACAGGTAACTCAGCGCTGCAAAATAAAGAAAACTGAGACACAGTTAGACTTAGTAAATACTCCTAAAAACCTGAAAAGAGAATTCAAGAATTGTATTCCCAGCCCTGGACTCTGACCTGTAGGTACTCTGTACATCAAGTGAGCTCTTTTTCCCCGTGTCATGCACAGCAATGCATAAGCACACACATAATGCAGTAAACAGAGATTGGGGGCTTTAGAAAATACACTTGCATCAAGGTGCTCTATAAAAAGTATAGCTTTATTTCCAGCCCAAATGTGAAGAAATTTGAAAAGAAGGGGAAATACATACTTTTTCAAGTTCCTCTGCCCCTCTCAACCTTTTCTCTCTGCCCCTCCCAGCCTTTTCCTCAGATCTAGTCTCCCACAGCATCAGCTGTATCTCTCTCCTCACTCCTGAGCTCCTTTTAGCCGACTGCACTGGGGGAGTTTGGAGAGAGTCTCGGACCTTGCCCGCTGTAACATCTCTGGGAAGTCCAGGGAAAGTGAAGTCCCTTGTGCTAAATTCAGAAGTTTTGGCAGGTAGACAGTAACAACAGGAGATGGAAACAGACAGCTGTGCAGGGGAGGAAATGGTGATATAAATACATGTTTAATTGCAGTTTAATTACAATTACTTACTAGGCAAAGTTTATTTAAATGCACTGTAATTAAAGTGAGACCTTGATTTAATCACAGACTTATCAGACGTGGTTACTACTGTTTTCCTTAGCTTCCTCCACCTCCTCTTACATTCCCTCTCCTGAACATGCCCAAGGAAATTAAAAGCCAAGGCTTGAAGTAAACAGAAAGTATCCATCTTGGAAAGTTTTCAGTTTCCTGAAAATTCAACTGCCAGGTGGCTACCAGCCCAGAATTTTCTCCCTGGAAATTGTGAAACCCCTCCTCTGTCCTGGCAAGCCATTATTCTTTCTTAGCAGCTAATGATAATGGATCCTCATTAGCTGGGAATGACTTATCATGAATATAATTCATCACTGATGGCAGACCTCATAACCCATCTGCTCACAATGAGTAAATTATATGGCCCAGTCAGACGAGATGGATTGTTCTTTCTGATCTACCTTTGGAGTGTCTCCACATCCTGTTCCAATCAGTACTTATTTGTCTTCTCTCCACGATCCAGGTGAACATGAGGAGAGGCATTTGGGCAAAACCTCTTGAGCAGCTGACCCCCAATCTCATTATTCACCATTTTCTCTCTTCCACTGCTGTGCCTTTCTGTGTTGCTTGCCATGAGTCTGGGCACAGCAGTAGTTTACTTCTTTAGAAGATAAACACTAACATTAGACATATCCTGTGGACCTATTGATATGTTCATGGCTTGTTCCTGCATGAAAAGGTTCCCCCCTCTAATTACCATAACACTTAGCACTTTCATGGATGTTGCATGTTTAAAACACTATTAAGCAGTCCAAAACAGAATAGGAAAGGGGAATTAGGTGTTATTTTTCTGCCTTCTCATCTGAGGGCTGCATTGCCTCCTCTCACCTTCTTCTCTAAGGGTTATTCATCATGTGGCTGATACCAGCTCCTGAGAGCAGTTATTCCCATCCTCCAGCTTGAAGAAACTGAGGCACAGACCAGTGGTCATAGCTGGTGGTCTCCATAGACGTGGCAGACTGTGGTGGGAGGGGACGAAAACACATCACACTGGTGATCAGCTGCCTTAAGAGTCTCTGAAAGAGCAGTGTTTCAAACATTCTTTTCCTGTCTGCTACTTGAGCCTCTCTTCCTGCCTGTACATTGCTTTGAATTGAAATAAATTTGAGCATTTCCACTTGCCTCTGTGAAATACACATCACATGTCTCCAAGCTGATATTGTACCAAACACTCAAAAGACTCTTACAACCTCCTACACAGACAGATAGGATAAATTCTGAGGCATACCTGGCACTTTGGTACAGAGGAGTGATGTCCTGCCTTTGGTAGGCAATTTTTATTTCTACCACTGCCTCATCTGACAGGTACCACTGGGGCCCAAATGTTTTTGTTTCTGTTTAGGGATCACTTGTCCCTGCTCTTGGACAGTTCTGGAGAAGGTCTTTGTAGATTCTTTACTCTTCAGGTGAAATCTTGTTCCCCTCTGAAGTCCATAAATTTTTAGCAGGTTTACTGACTTCAGTGAAAATACCATTTGCTTCTTCTGTGTCAATACCAGTTAATTCATGTAGCTTTACTTTGCATCTGTCTGAGTCTTTTTTCCAGCAGCTTTAAAAAAGGGAAAGAATTAAATCTATCCATAAAACTGTGAAACTGTTCATTAATTACTGCATATTTTATTCTGCCGTTGAACCACACTGGCCCTGCCTGAAGGAAAATTATGAACTGCTAGAGTCTTTGCTCAGGGAACCAAAACCAAAGACATGGAAGATTTTTCCCTCCCTCCTTTTCTGTCAGAGTTTGCTCTGCTTTCTTTTTTTCTTTTTTCTTTCATTATCTTTTATTTTGCTTTCTTTTTCTTTCTTTTTTTTCCTCCCCTCCTTTACCTCAGATGCTCCTGATATTCTAACGGACTCTCTGATCACTTCCAGGGGACTTGACCATCTTTTGTACTGTTCTTGTCATAATTCATCTGGATGAGAAAAAAGTAAGAAGAAAAAAAAAACAAGAAGCAGTTTTAGATTTTTATGTCCTTGTTCTCCTGGCCCTGAGACCACGTCCCTCGGCGTCTCATTCAGACTGATGCTCTTGGTGGGGAGGAGATCTCTCCACATCATAGGTTTCCTAAGAGCTGAGGGTCACTGAGTCCTTCATATCTCTGTGAAGTGGGTAAATAGGCTGTGGAACCTATTTAACCTGTTGTGCTGGGCTGTGTGTTGCAGATCACAATAAATCACACAGAGACAAATGGATTTTTGCCCCTGCTTTAATATTTATTTCGCATTGAATTTTTAATAGGGAGGAACTTTAACTTCCTATCCTGACAATGCCAAGATGGCAAAAGAGGGGATGGGAAAAATTTAGAGGAATGGATGCAAAGCTTTGGGGGAGGGAAGAGTGGAAAGATGGGAGAAGAAGAAAAAGGGAAAGGGGGAGGAGAACAGGGAGGTAATAGACACTGCAGCATCTTTATTTGAAGATGAGTTTCTCAGATAACAGCAGCTTAGTCCAGCTCCCTGCCCTCACAGCAGTGAACAGTTCACACACAGCAGGGAAGCAAATAAGCTTGGGAAAGAGTCTTTGACCCAAAGGTACTTGTATTCTTCCAGAGTTCATTTCTCACGTCTAGTCTTTCTGTCAAAACAAATAAAGTAATCAGTGATTTGTGAACCCCAATTGGGAAAAAATAAATAAAAAAGGAAACTATGGTTCTGGTCCAAAATCCATAATTACATTCTGGTGCTTTGTGTGGCATAGATAAAGGGATAGAGAGTCACTATGGAGAGACAGATACCATTTACTAGATAAAGAGATGATGTGGAGGGATACAGCAAGTTCTTCAGATGGATGATGAGCATTAGATGGAGAGGATATATAGTGAAAATTAAAGAGATGGATACTATGAGTACACATGGGAAGATACCTCTGACAGACATACTGTGAATAGATGTTGCAAGAAGAGGGATATTGTTAAATAGACAGACACTGTCTGGGAAAAATGGGTAAGGCAACAAGTAATGCTGCAGCTAGGCACAAAAAGATTGATTCTGTTGATAAATAAATTCTATAAAGAAATATTACAGAAAGATATTTCAGTAGCTTGCCACCTATGAATATTTGACACACACATCTAAGAAACCACATAGCACCTCAGCCAAAATAAACATAACCAAGCAGCTACGAGATATGTGTATGATGATACTGGTTAAATATTTAAGAGATGTTAGCAGCTGCAGCAAACCCAGCAATTTATCACCTGATTCAAAGCTCATTTCACCCTGATGGACACATCGTTGATGACCTGGCAACAGCATGGCAGAAAAGGCCAGGCCAGCAGGTAGACAATTAACTACTGAAGCAACATTGGATAAGTAAATGGAAAAATACAGTGTTTGGATTTCACAACTGGAAATAGGCCTCCACCTGAGTATGAGCTTCTGATCTTGTACCCAGGCTTACTAATGGATGACACATTTCAAAATTATTTCCATCACTACACTGTAATGGCCCAAGCCTAACGTTATGGACTTGTCTGTCCCACGTTGCTGTGCTGACTCCACAAGATCCCAGTAGGGAGCTTCATTCCCAGCTCCCTCAGCTGCCTTATTGACCTCAGCAAAGCTGGAAGTCCTGCTGCTGAGAGGAAGCAGTGCAGAACACTCTGTTCTTTTGTATCAGGCTTTGGGCAAGACTTCTCATCTACATGGACACCTCTTTCTCCCGCGGCTGTCAGGCTTAATCCTATGCATAGCAGATGCTGCCCAAATTGGGAGCCTTCCCAGGGAGGCAGATCCTGTTGTAGTTCCTGTGGTCAGCAGCCATGAGTACTGCCAGAGCTCAGGGCACATCAGGAGTGAATGTTCTTTTGTACTTTACATCTTTCAACCCTGACTGTGTCTGTCCTATGTCACCTCAGACCTCTCCTGAGCCTTACAGAGGGCCCATATCCTTGTTGTGCTCTAGACTGAGGTTTTCACTTCTCCCACTGAATGGAATTCTGTACCAGCTATGGTTTTGTTCACTTCTGTAACAACCTTTCTACCCTTTGCGTTGGCAGAATCTCTCCTTTTCTCAGCTGCTCAGCCCCGCATCGGGGATGCTCGTTTAGGGACCATTGCTCTCTTCTTAATAATTGTTGTTACAATGCCCTTAAAGCAGAGAAGTTCCTTCTCAGGGTGCTCATAGGCATCCTCCAGGCTACTGCTACTGCTGCTGCTGCTTGTTCTGCACAGTCAGCCTATGCTCTGAACCCTCTGAGAGTTCATGATACACCTCAAAGTCATCCCGGCGGATGCCAGAGTTGGTTTGCTGAGTTCGTTCTCTCTGTGATTTGCACGTGCATTCAAGTCCACAGCAATGGAAAGATAAGCACATTAACCTCAGCTCTTCTTCTACAGCACCTCCTTCAATTA
Organism: Dromococcyx pavoninus; assembly: GCA_033558185.1. Classification (NCBI taxonomy): domain Eukaryota; kingdom Metazoa; phylum Chordata; class Aves; order Cuculiformes; family Neomorphidae; genus Dromococcyx; species Dromococcyx pavoninus. Next base: position 338,277 of record JAUMJL010000721.1, read on the forward strand.
ATGCTTTAAAACAATCCTTACCACAAAGTGTTTGGTTTCAGTTTTTGCTATCACAGGCATTGTATTAGGTGTATCTTTTATAAATCACTCACTATAATGCACACTCATAAAGTCACACAGAAAGAACTCCTTAAACTGTATTTTGGCTTCCTTCAGATGCTGCCTTCAGGGCCCAAATACTAGTTAGTGGGGAGAAGAGGAGATTATATGTATTTTAATGGCTTCAAACACCAAATTAAACTTGAATTAGCATTGAACTCTACCATCCATTTCCAGTAATGATGCTTAACGTTACTGTGAGAGAATCAGGTGCTTTACATGGTAGGTGTCAATTGGGTCTTGTTCAGTAAGTTGTCCAAGAGCTCTTGGGTATAACACACTGGGAAAGTGATTAAAATCCTGTCAGGTTAAGTGGTATTTTTCGTTTTTCCCTCTCCCCTTCATTTCAGTCTTTCCTAGTAGCCAGTTTCTATCTCCAAGGATATATCTTGTAATAATAATTGCTTGTTATCAGTGGATATTTTCCAGTACGGCAAAGATATCTAAATCCAAAGTCTCCAACAGAGGAAATTGATAGGTCTGAATTTAAGGAGTGTTAGGTTAATCCATCTCAGAGGACATCCTCTGTAAGAAATGAAATGTTAGGCATTTCCTGACTACAGGAAGTAGCGTAGGAGAAGGGTATGCCAAGCTTCTGAGAGGGCAAACCTTGAAAGCAGCAAGGGAATAGATGGCTCAAGAAATTTTCTTCTTCCTTGATTGTCTCCCTGCAGACTTCTCTTGCATTGGAAATGTCTAGAACAACATGAGAAGGTGGAAGGAAGCATCTCTCTGTTGCTCCCCTGTCATGATGGATTTTTGGACATAAAGTTTACCCATTTTACTTAATTAATTCACCCTCAGCAGCTTAGGTTAATATGACCCTAATTGTGTGAGTGTATTTAATTCTAAGCTTTTTTTCCTCCTAAATTGATAGAAGACAGTTACAGTAAATATATGTGTACTTCAGAAAGGCAACCAGCAGCATCTGTGCCATCTTTCATTGAGACCTGTTGCTAGCAGTAAAAGGCTGCCTAAGAAATATTCTGGATCAGCGTATACATCCTTCCTGACTTTGCTCTGCCACTTCCCAAGCCCTGTGTTTTCCCAGAACTACACAAGCAGGCACCACTCCTCCAGCAGTGTCTGTAATTTGCACCATGCCTTGCCATAGTGCCCCTCCGTGGAGCAAGTGTGAGGCTGGCATGAAAAGTACCATAAGCTCTCACTGCTGTTGTAATTATGATTAAATGAATGTCATTGCACAGCACTCCTTACTAACTAGCAAACTAAAACCACTCTGTAAGAATTAGGGGTCTAGGCCTTGTACCTTTGCCAAGTTCTAACACGGGGCATATTTCTTACATCTTGCATTCCTTAAAATTTCATCACTGGTTGCTCACTATATTTGGAATCCTTTTCTTCCTGTTCTAAAAACAAGATTTAAAGCAGTGTCGTTCCCTGCCTCAGAAATGGCTGCAAAATTAGTGGTGAATTTGTGCTATTCAAGACTTCAGCTGCTCAGCTGGGACATGCCAGTGCAGCTCCATGCACATCAGCACACCTTTCCCTGATAAATCATCAGGCTGCTTCTCTCGCTCTCAGAAAGCAGTATGGGGTGTTTCAGGCTGCAAGGCTTGTATGTAAAGTAAATGCATTGTTATTTAAAAGCTATTTGTATTGTTGGGAAGCCTAGAAGGGTAAGCTGATTGGTGGGTAAGCAATGGGGTGTAACAGCTCTGAGAAAACTGCAGTGTAATAACAGCTCTGATTCCTTGCAGGATAAAACTGTATAATATTGCTATCCTTCCTGTACCTTTCATGTGTACAGATCTTTGTATGCACTAAGTGTATTACTTTGTCATCTGAACTGATATCTGGTCTGATACTCCTGGGCTTTGCTAGACTGCTTGAGAGAAGTGTGAAGTTTTCAAACAAAGTTTTAGGCTTAAGGTAACATCTGAATTATAGATTTCTGAAATCACCTTGGCAGTGTTTCTTGATAGACTGCTTTTTGAGCTAAGCTGATAACCCATCTTGCCTCAGAGATGCTTTTCTTCTCCTTGGTACTGGATTGCCTGTGTCATGCACCATTAAATCTGACACAGTTTACCTGCAGGTTGGCTGTGCAGAAAAAGAGAAGGTCCAGCCTAAGCCTGGTAAACACAGGCTAAATTCAGCAGCAGTCTGACTTGGCTATACCTGCTCTACCATCCTATTACCTCTACTTTTCTGAGAGCCTGGGTTCTGCAGCAGCTTACAGAGTAAGTTTGAGGGGCTGTGTGTTACTGACACTAGAAATATTATTGCAGGGGTCCCTGCATAAAGTTGGGGCAGCAAAAAGATCTGTAGAGAAAATTTTGACATCATGATCTGATTAAGAAGGAATAAGAAAATAGATTCTATCTCAGTGCACAGCAGTCAGGAACCCTGTCTGCATTCATGAACGTAACCTTCCCAAACACATTGCCTATGTAAATTGTTTATGTATACTCTAGGACTTGGATTTGTGCTATTTGTACTGGCAAATATAATTTTTGTGGGCTTTTTCAATACGTTGGAGTACCACTCTGTAGCCAGAGTAGCTCACGATCTGGTCTTTTTCCTGGTGTTTCAGTTCCTGGAAGATAGTATCCAACATGAGAAGAGCAGATGTCACTTTATTTTGGTGCAATAAGCAGCTTCCTGAAGCAAAGAGACAAAATGAGGAGCTAGGAAAACATAAATACAAAGGCAAATGCCAGGAAATATCAGATTTCCTGGCTAATGAGGTTTTCAGGTCCAGTGGAACCAGGATACACAAGGCCTCATCCTGTGTTTCCCCAAGCTGGATGGCTGGCTTTTTCTGCTAGAGAGGTTAAACAGACAGCTTAAAATCAGAGGCCAAACTGGGTACAGAAAAATCCAGCAATTCATGACAGTTTCTTTCCCATCTGAATAATCTTCACTTTTATGGCTTTGGGTTTTTTTCAGTACTGCAAGAATTACAGTGTTTCCCTTTGAAATGTGACCTGGCATCTAATCCTTGGTATTACTGAGCACCTCTCTCCCCTCCTGATGTCAGCGGGAGTCCAACATCCCCATCATTCCTCCAGCTAAACTCTACATTCTTGTCTGGCAGAATCATGAATGCTCATTTCTTTCCCTAACGGATCTGGAAACTTGAGGTTTTCTTCACTGAAGCATTGGTTTGCTGAGAGGGATTTTTGGACCAGACCCACCAAGGTTATTAAGCACCTGTTTTCTTACTGCTTTCAGTAGATAGAAAGGCACTTAAACAGAAGAGGCAATTAAACAGCTCCACACTCTCATTCAGACTAGACAGGTGATGGAGGGCTTCAGACACAAGCTGCCTCTGCCACCGTGCCATAAGCTTGCCAGACAGGTGGAATGATGGAGCATTCTGTGTCCATGTCATTGGGGAACAGGAGCAAAGGCAGAAAAGCAGTTCACTCGACGTGACTACGAGCCCGATGATTGTAGAACCCGTATCTTTCAAACACAAGTGTTTTAACCTCATGATTCAATTTTCCCCTGATGCACGGTCTGACATATCTTTTCTGTTATTTACTGTGCACACAAGAACTGACCTTTTATCATTTTTGGTTGTAAATCAGAGAGTGACAGTAAATGCTCAGGGTAGTTCTCTATGAAGCGATTGTCTCACTGCTCTGCAAGCTGTGCTCTAATTTGCCCCATCCATCCAAATACATGTCTTATTTTGATTAAATGAGTACTTTTGTCAGTTTATGTTGCTTCAGCTTTCACTCAGAATCTGCTTGCTTATGTGATGTGTTAGCATTGTTTTAAGAATTTTAGGGGGAATTTGTATATGCAGATATATATATACACACAAATTCACATACAGAAAAAAGTAAGAAAATATAACTTCAGGTAAAATGCATAGAACATTTTGGAAGGTATTTGAAAACTGATTTATATAAATATTCAGGAAACACTCATGTTAACAGTGATTTAAAAAAACGTTCCCTGCTGGGAACTGATGGGTGATACAGGCTACAAATGAGTTCATTCAAAACCAGCATCTCACTGTTATACAGCTGAAATATTACTAAATACCTACAATGGGAACACAAGAAAGTATTAGGAAATCTATTGTGCAGCAAACAGCAATGACAACTTCTGTAAGTGCTGTGCTATGTTCATATTGCATGGCAAATGCTGTTCCCCTTAGATCACAGCAAATGGTTGTTGTTTCTCCTCTTTCCTCTGTTTACTGGGAGTCATATGTTCCTGGCTGATATAATAGGTCCTTCAGGCATGAAGAATCTCTTTAAATCCTATTTGAGTTCTGAAGCAGGATGAAGGTGGTGCTTCATGTTTGTGTCAGCCCTCCACGACTATTGTTTTTCTTGTGTACCAAACCACTAAAATTCATTCCTGCAATTCCTGACAGACAAATTTTAGGCAGGCAGAGCATAATGAAATATTTGCTATTCTTCATGAAACATCTGGCAGGGCTTTGGCAAGATCAGGGAATTAGCAAGAGTTGCCACTGATATGCTGTAGCTGACAATTTTTTTGTTGTCCTTAATGGAGTCCAAAGCATATGCAAATCAGTTGTGTTATGAGTGAGGTTAAACAAGGTTCCATATGGTGTTAAAAACATAATTGATCAGAATGCTTTGAAAAACATCGAATGCGAGTGTTCAGATTTGTTTTATCTGAATCTCATTACATCTGAGGAAAGATTTAGGATGAGGGCAGAGGCTGAAGTTTTAAGCTGGATCTATTATCAGTTATCTATGATCACACATACTCCATCAGATGTTTCTGCTATAAACCCCACTTCAATTGCTCTAAAGGCAAGATAGATTTCTTTGACCTTGCCTTCTCTGCCTTTTATTCTTGTGGGTACACACACACACGGAGTCTCTCTATCTCTTTCCTAATTATGGTATTGACTAAACAGACTTACTATCCACAGGGAAGGATGAGAGAATCAAAATTAGGTAATAATCTCAGAACTTGTTACACTACAGGAAGTTTCTGAGATCAGTTATGATGATCATCCCTGGAATGAGATGCATAACTTCTCGGAGAATTATGATTTTGCAGATTTGTATTGCAGATTTTGCAGGTTGTTGTTTATCCATTTGAAGATGTGATTGTGAACAAAAAGAGCTATGCACAATGGTTTCTAAAACAGTCTATGCTTACTTTATAAGGTACAAGAACGAGTCAGGTTCATGTGGAATAGAAATATGTCCATAATTCCCTACTACTAATCCAAGTTCTTAACTTCTGCCATTCAGTCTTTGTTTTAGCTTCTAATTCAAGCTCTTAAATTGCTGATTATAACACTTTTTCAGATAATGATTTCTGCCTACCTGCTGACCATCTTAATTATCCCAAGCCCTACTCAGAAAGTCTAAGTACCCCTTCACGTGATCTGCTGCTTTGCCAACACTCACCCGAAGACTTGAGTCGAGGAACTGGTTTGCCTTGGTCAATACCCCACTCTTTCCCTGAGTTTCCTTCCACTAGAATGCAAAGCTTCAGGTCCATGATCATCAATTTCTATCTCTCAGCTAGATGTAGGAGTATTTCCTGAGACATTCTTGGTCTTGAAATGAAAATTATCTTCTGTATACAGAGTAAACCACGTAATTGTGGGGATGTCTAGATGTGTGGGTGTCTGAATGTATACATATATACATATATGTCTATCTATTATTTATCTACCTATCTGTAAGGAAGGATGGATAAGGAATGGTGATCTTTGTATGCTTGTATAGACATATTTATATATTTTCTCACATATACACATCCATCACAGACAGATTCTTTGAAACTCTGAGTGGTCATCAACTAAAAAATAGAATTCCAAGGAAAAAAATCTATCAACCAAGAGGTTGCTTTCTCCTCCAAGGGGTAGAGTGGTTGGTGTTCAGTCATTTACAGCAGTTGTTAAGTCAGGTATTTAGATGTCTGTCTTTAATCTGATGTGCAAGCAAATATTTTCATGCCCTGTACATAAAATAGACATGTAACTAAAGCACAGCCTAAACAAGTCTTGGCCAGCTTAAAACATTTTACTTTCAAAAACCTCAAATCTTTTAAGTTGCTTAGAGAGAACTAAGGAATACATACATATGGAACTAGGACTTCTGAAATTAAATATATAGACTTAATTACAAAAGTTGGATGAAGTCAGTGGAATTTTATGAAACAATACCAAAGGAAGCAAGAACCCAGGAGAACCTATATGCCTTTATATTTTTTATCCTCAGTAGTACAATTTTTCTGCATCTACACCAAAATCTTTCCATATTTCTTTCCTCTGTACAGTGCCAATGTCTCAATTACTGGAAACACCCAAAAACAATTCAAGTATTCCAGTAATCTTCCTGCATTACTGTGGCTGGACTGCTAAGTATCATCAACAACATGATTATCATTTTGAGAAGAAATTTTTTGAAGTAAAGACCCTGTAAGAAAAGCTCCCAGACACTTTTAAAATCATATTTTTCAGCAACACTTACATTATTCTGCATCCTAATGAGTTCCAGTAGTCTTAGTAAATACCATCTCATTCAGAAGGACTTGACTGCTCGTATTTCTCAGAAAGCTTAAGCTGCAGAAAGGCAAAATGTTATCTGGTCTGGAAGTATTTTTTTTGATTCTTAAATTCAAAGTAAAATCCAAGCCACTGACAGTGCTGCCTGGTGGATGGATATTATCCCATCTATTTCATGTCACCCATCTTTTATTTCCTGTGTTTATCTGGGGTCTGCAACAACTGTTATATCTCCATTTTGTGGCTGACTTGTATCTGCTCAAGTCAGTGGGTTTTATTAATGCTTACAAGCCTACAGCTATAAGAAAACTAAAGATGCAAAGTTAGCACTGCAATGACAAAGAGATTGCTTCTCCATTAGGAAGAAAGTACTGATTGTTCATAAAACTGAATCCACAGCCATTGTTCTCTCACTAGTTTTTCCATCCTGCCAGTCTAAAGAGGAGTCCATGTGAATTTTATTAGCCAGCATTAAAAATATGCCTGGATTTGAACTTCAGGTATCTGGAATCCAGGAACATCACGTTACCCTTCAAATGGGAAAAGAAAAACACCTGCTTGTCCTCTGAACAAACTCATCTGTCACAGAACGATCAAAGCTGTACCAATGATGTGACATAATTCAGTTCAGTGCAGTTCTTCATAGTCATACAAGGATTTTCAATTTTCCAACCATGTGTAACGAGAGGTGTGTGCTCAGCATCTCCTCTGCTCTTAAAGCAGTCACCAGCCATCTTCTCAGCGATACGGAGTATGGGAACAGTCATTCCTGAGAAGGCTAAGAGAGTTTCTGCTGGATGCAAGTAAAATGCTGTCCAGGGCTAAATTGTTGCAAGTCTGAATGAACATTAGGGGACAGTATTGGCCAAGAGTCAGCCTATTTCTTGCTCTTCATGCTTTCCCTTTATTTACAAATTGTCTTCCCTTTCTCTCTAAATAATAAAGCCCCACTTTGTCCTTCCTCATCTAACTGGTGCACTGGACATCCATTTTTAATCTGGGCAAATCAATTATAAATATTACAGCCTACAATTACCCTGGGAACTCCTGAAAAACTAATTAGTACAAATCTTAGCAATGAATTACACCTTTCTCTTGGCTATTTGCAGCAGGAAGAAAAAAAACCAGCAACAGCATACACTCAAAATGTGTCCAAACATCTCTTAGCCATAGTAAACAGAATTCAAGGCAGTGTTTAATTATGTTCATATTGTTCATGAAAAGATGGGCCATGGTGGGCTGAAAGCCAGGGCACCTGGCATTGCCTAGGGCTTAGCACACATTTTCTCAGGAGATGTTGTGAGATGTAGAAGTCCTTGGCAAAGAGTCTTTGGAAAGGGAAATCTCTTGGGAACCTACAAAGTTCGTATCATTATTGTTTACTCTACAGCAACAAAGGAGGTGAATGCAATAGTTCTTTAAGCTGAAGCCATCTTGCAGCAGTGCATAACTGATTCCCTCTCTTGGTGAAGTCAGGGACTAAACAGAGCCTTGTCTGGTTTTTCTCAGGCAGGAGGGGAAGGCAGGCTACTGTCTGGGGAACTCCTGAGTTGCAGCGATCAAACTGGAAAGTCATTACAATGTGTGCACCACACCCTGCAGCAAGTAAATCAAGACAGTAAGGGCAGACTAAAGCCCTTAATCACTGTCATTTGTTGCTGTAGTATATTTCTTACAGCTATAATTACCTAAAAGCATCACACTTGTTTCGTTTATGTCTTCAAATGCTACTTTATGAAGATAGTAAAGGCAGAATTCTATTCTAGGTTAGCTACAAAGGTGTCTGCTTAAAATTCATTTTAGATTCATTACAACACTTCAGAAGCAGTGCTCCTGTAAAATACTTTTAATAAAACATATGGATTCCTCAAAAGCAAAACTATGCAAGACCACACACTCTTTTTGATTCGGTGACATAGCTTTCAATGTTAAAAAAAAAAGGGTAAGGCAATAGCAATTCACAGGAGAAAGAGCAGCATATCTTTAAAAGCAGCAGGACACTTTACTTACCTGCATGTATTTAACTGTTCATACAATAGATAAAACTTTGTTGGAAAAGAATGAGAGATTTCCCTTCTGCACAGGTGATGATTGTGCTCAGGGAACTTGCTGGGGTCTCCAATCCCTGCCTGAGGGTGAAGCAATCCCTGCTTCTTTCAGGTAGATGCTATAATTGCCAAGAACTTGGCCTGTTTAGGTGAAACATAAATCTTCTTTCTGTTTTCTCACAGGCAAATGTTTGATATCTTGAAAAATGTCAAGAAAGCCATTTCCTGCCTTATTTAGTCTATGACTGTACTAGAGACGTGCTTGGCTGCTCATACACAGCCATATCCCTGCACTGGGCAGCTTCCAAAGGATTGGGATATGTCATGATGGAGGGAAGATTTAGGAAAAGGAGAAGATAGGATTAGAGATATGATGAGTATGCAGCTACTGGCATGTTATTTTTCACTGCAGGGAGAAGATGAGGACATGTTTGCTTCTTTGTTGATACATTCTTCACAGGGAGTCATCGACAGGTCCGTGACCAATAGTGGTCCCCAGACTTTGCATTTAACCACTCACTTCCTAGCACCATTCAGGCAAGTCTGCAGCAAATTTCACAAGACTGAGAGGAGCAATATGAAAAAAAAAAAAGTAGATGTTCCATTTCCTTCTCTAATGCACTGCAACTGTGAGGCCTGTCAAGTGAAGGTCAAGCAGCAACCCTGAACAATAGCCACAGATTGTCTAAGAGGGACAGTTGTCAGTGCCTGTTCTTTACAGCAGGAAAAGTAAAACACATTCTATTTTGAGCCAATCAGTACAATATACAGAGAGTGAGTGACCTGCCACACAAGCAAAATGTCAGTGAAAAATCTTAAGAAATGAAGTAGGAAATCTCTAGTTTTTCACTATGACCTGGAAGTCTTGCACTTGGGACACAACAACCCCAGGCAGCGTTACAGGCTTGGGGAAGAGTGGCTGGAGAGCTGCCTGGGGGAGAAGGACCTGGGGGTGTTGGCTGACAACTGGCTGAACACGAGCCAGCAGTGGCCCAGGTGGCCAAGAGGGCCAATGGCATCTTGGCCTGTATCAGAAACAGCGTGACCAGCAGGAGCAGGGCTGTGATTGTGTCCCTGCACTCGGCGCTGGTGAGGCCACACCTTGAGTACTCTGTTCAGTTTTGGGTTCCTGACTCCAAGAAGGACATTGAGGGGCTGGAGGGCATCCAGAGAAGGGAACAAGGCTGGTGAAAGGGCTGGAGAGCAAGTCCTATGAGGAGCGGCTGAGAGAACGGGGGTTGTTTAGTCTGGAGGAGGCTGAGGGGAGACCTCATCACTCTCTACAACTGCCTGAAAGGAGGGTGTAGTGAGGTGGGTGTTGGTCTCTTCTCACAAGTGACAGGCAATAGGATGAGAGGTAATGGACTTAAGTTGCACCAGGGGAGGTCCAGATTAGACATCAGGAAAAGAGTCTTCACTGAAGAGGTGGTCAGGCATTGGAACAGCTGTCCCGGGAAGGTGGTTGAGTCCCCGTCCCTGGAGGTGTTAAAAGGATGGTAGTTGAGTTTCTCAGGGACATGGTTTAGTAAGGGGCCAGGTACAGTTAGACTTGATGATCTCAGAGGTCTTTTCCAACCAGATGATTCTAAGTGTGTGCACAAGTGAAGGAGAATTACGTATGGAAGAGAGATTGCCAGTCATCCCCACGTACTGCATGTAGCTATAGTTTAACAACCACAACTGTAGACTGTCTTTTCTTATGTGCAGTTCAGTAGGACAGCTGATTGCAAAGCTTCTGTCCAGCTGTGGCCTGACAGACAGGCTGACTTAGAATGGGAGTTTGCAGAAAACTGCTCAAAGAAGTGCTTTCCAGTCATACCAGAAAGTTACAGTTATGCTGACATGTAAGGAGGGACTAAGCTCCCTTCTTCTTCTCATGTTAAGTCAGCAAAAAGATAGAATTATTTCATAGAGTACTAAACCTTGTTTGCATTCCAAACCCAGGCAAACAAACACACACACCCACGTAAAAAAAGGAGAACTAATTAAGATCAAGTCATATCTCAATAAATATGCAAATTAAAAATCAAAACAAAGAAATTCTATTTATTGCATCATAAAGTTGCAAATTGCTGTTGTGGCTCCCATCAGCTGGAATAGATGAGGGCTACAAGACTACAGGTTTTGAATTAGTAGATCAACTAATATACATAGATGTTTTATTGTGATAGCTGGAGGGGACTGTTGGCTGTAGTTATACCATCAGCCTTCCCTCCCCCTCTTCTGTGCTGTGTTCACATTCAGTGGGATTCATAGACTATATTTGTCTTGGAGCTCTCTGATGTAATGTCATTGGTTCTTCTCATTGTTTACCTTCTGTAAGACAACATCATTATTCTTTGTTAAATCTGTTTCACCTCCCCTGGGTTTTTATTCTTCTTGGGTTTTTTTTTTGGAAGGGGGAATTCTTTTGCAGCTTTTAAAAATCAGATTAAAAAAAAAACAAAGATACAAACAAGAACCTGCCCCTAACAAAAGAATCCACAACTCTTTGTTGGAAAAGAAAGCAAGCCACACCTTCTGCAATGGTACAAAATAGTCTAGAGGTTGGCACTTCTGCTCATTACTCTGTTTCACCATTTGCATCCTTTCCTAAAGGAGCTGGTCTTTGTGTGTGTGTGCTTTCAGCAGAACCTCCAAACTGTTGGTTTGAACTACCCTCTTTGTATAGTTTTGTTACATGTTTTAAATTTTCCTGCAGCAGAAAGTGAATTATTGGGATGGAAGATTTCACACAGTAGAGAGATGTAGCTGGTTTGCAAAGTTAGGTAGTGTGATAAAGAGTCTTTCAACTTTTAAGTCACCAGTGTGATTACAGTCTGTATTGGCAGTGAGAGGAAGCATCTATTTGCTGTTTGGTAGTTCATTATGATGTGATTTGTGGTGGTTGCATCGATCCATATCAGTCCACATTGGAGAAAACACTACTGAAGCCACTGTTAATTGGCTTGTTCGTTCACTGTCACAGCAAAGGAGCAAAGTGCAAAATAAACGAGGAAGAAAGTCATCTTTCCTGACCTCTAAACCTGGCCTAGGCACATTCTCACTTGTGGGGAAGCTCTCCCTGCAATAAATCTGCCCAAGTATTGAATTGTCACAGTCTTGGTGTTTTGGGTACTGTGTATGTAGGCAATGTGGCAGCACCCATCTTGAAAGGGAAAGCTTTTGAAGTCCATTTTAAAGGGTTTATGCATAAATATTTGCTTCATAAAGTCTATCTCTTCAGCCTCCAGAGTAAGGAAATGGCAGGTCTGTGTGTTTTCTATTTCATTCTTTGATTGTTGTCATCCAGATTTCCTTTCCATAGTAAAGCACTAGAAGTAATTTTCCCCTTTTTGTCAGAAAACCAGTCCTAAAATTATTTAAGTTATCAAAAAATAATAAAAAAAATCAGATGGCCCTGTCTTGTTTGCTTTTCCAGCTTTAAGTAATCATAGGGATTTTTTTTCTAATAGGGACTTTTTTTTAATTGTTATCCTGTTAATGCAAATGTGGGACCTTCAGTTGCAATACTGCAAACTGAATCAGTGAGATGGGAGGCAGCCGTGCTCTCTCCCAAAGGCATCAGCAGCTCCTCCTATACAAGTGCAGTAATGAAAGTAGAAACACTTTGGTTTTTTTGATTGCAAAACCACAAGAGCAGAGATTATAAATGAAAAATCTAGTTCCCCTGAGTTTTGTCGGCTTTGAACACTGTCATAGGTACTTGGTATCATGGTAATTCATTAAATGCTTGCATATGAAAAAAAAAACAAATCAAAACCACTGGTCAGACTCAGTAGAGACCACTGCTTGTTGCTGTTTGAGCTGGGAGGATTGTCCTGGTTTGTTTGTTTTGTTTCATGTCACATACTCAGTTTCAATATGAGTTCTTCCTGACCCAGATTTCTGAGCAGACTGAAGTAGAGCCAGGAACTGTAAAAGTGCATAATTATTCTTTTATTTATTTTTAAGCTGTACAGCTCCATTAAGCTTTCAGAGAATGCTTCATACCCAGCCTTTGAAGTAAACTAAGCCAGAGATCAGCCAGAGAAGAAGAGGGTTGACACTGCTTGTTTTCTGCTTGCAGAGAAGTCTATGTACAGTTAAGATCTGGAGTCTCAAAGCTAGGAAAATCTTACGTCTTTTTTGGAGTGCAGAAGCGAGAAGGGATCAATACATCCAAGAGCAATGCTTTATACCTTTGGTATGTTCTGAAACCTCAGATTCTGGCACTGCTGTGAAACAGCTGAAAGCTGGAAGATTAGTCCGGGTACTGACATGTAAATGAGCAGACCACACATTAAAGCTGTGTATACTCCATCTGCCAAGCCATTCATTCTTCCCAACTTGGGACAAATTAGAAACTCCAGCCCAGTGGCAGAAGATTATTATTGCTTTCCCAGTTCCCCAAAGCAATACATTCCCCTGCTTAGAGTCTGATTGAAAACATTGACCTGCAGAAGAAAAACACAGTATTTGTCCCCCGGATTTATCCAGACTCTGACCCAGGCAGCACTGAAACCACAGGCGTTTTTCTCATCTCAAAATATTACCCAGCTGCCCTCCTGGGCTAAGGGCCAAATGGGAACCAGGCAGGTAGGCAGGAGAAAGGCTCTACCCCCCAGAGCAGTCTGGTCTAGTGGTTACAATTCTGCCATAAATATGGCATTAGGGTAACCTAATATGGTATGTATTAAAAGTGGACGTGTAAAGAAAGACTACGACTATTCCTGTAAGCCAATGGCAGGAGGCTAAGGTGGTGTAACCTACACTTCTGAGAGCCAGACAGTGTAGCTGTGGCATCTGTTTAGAGTCTCTCCTCAGCCATTCAGCCTTGCCTCTGACTTTGGCCCTTCCTTGGGAAGCCGTGCTGTCAAAGCCTTTTCACGCTCCTTCCAAAACACAAGTATTCCTGGTATTTCTGCCCTCCTTGGAGCCAGTGTGCTCAAAGACCCAAGAGCCTCCAGTTTGTGTTTGCACTGTCTTTTGTTAGTGCTCTGAGCTTGCACAGAACAGGAGGAAAAGATGCCAAAGCACTTCAACAATTTGGATTAATTAGGTCTTATAGTAAATGTGGAACTACAGTGAGGTGGATGACGATTAAACCAGCAGCCTTCTAGTAACTGAATATCTTCTCCTTTCCTACATTTCAGCTTGCTTCAAGGCAAAAGAGTGGTGTTGTCTGTACATGAAACACTCAGTTTCTGTATAAGTAATATCAATAATAGTGATAACAATATTCCTTTCTCCTGTGGCGTAAGGAAGTATCACTCTGGTGAAACAGATATAAACACGGAAAGGATCTTGCTCAGTGTCATCTCACTCCTTATTAGCAGAGCCAGGATTGAACCCAGGAAATGCATTTCCCCTGTTTCTTGCTCTTACTCCTAGAGAACACATCCTCCTTTGATGACAACCAGTCTCTCTCCTCATTTTTCTGCAGAAGCTGCAGCAACAGCGGCCTGGAGATTGATGATGAACCTCCTTGTGTGGAAGAAATTGATTATAATACTGACAGTTGCTCTGATGGTGAAGGGGAATTCTCGGAGCTAGACCAAGAGATACAAGAGTGCCTATCGTGGGTAGAAGGAGAGACTGAAGATGAGGGGTTGCCCACGGGACAGTCATGCAGCTCCAAGGCTCTCAGGGGGCTCTACATTTCCAGCCAACCAGCATCCAACAGTACAGCTCTGCCTCTGCGTTCAACAGCACTTGGGGTGTACAGTGGGTTCGAGAGCAGCCCTGCGTGAACGAGGCTTTGGCTGGCAGAGCAGAAAGCAAATGGGCTACTGCTCAAGTTCACCTGCTTGCCAGCTTCAGCATCCTTTCCAGATGTGTTGCTCCAGTTCTGAATATAAAGATGACTGTATGTTTGTGTAATTTGTATACATATATATGTATTGAGAATGACTCCTTCTGCTTTGTACACAAAGCAGAGTGAGGGGCCACTGGTCTAAATGGTGAGAACATCATCCATTTCTAAACATTATCTCCAGTTTCAGAGCTGCCTCTACTATGTGGTTTCATACAGACTGATCTGAGGAATGGTCTTCTGAGATCAAGAAACCAGATAATGATTGTCTTTCTCTTACTTTAGGCTCTTATTATGGGAAGAAGCCTTTGCCTGGAAAAGTGATAGTTACTGATGCCTTTGGCCAGAGCTCTCCATTGCCATTCATTACTCTTGAGCTGTAGAGTGTGTATCTGATTTCTATCTGATCACAATTTTTACAGTGTGTTCAACAGATTGGGTCAGGCTGTGCATGCTTCTGAGCTGGTCATATCTCAGCAACAGCATGGGAAATCCAATGTGCTGTAGTAAGGAAAGAACCAGTGACAATACAGAGTGATCCTCTGGAAACCTGGGCTGGATTCACCTCTTTGCTGCACTGCAATGAACTAGTACAGCATAATCACAGCAGAGTCACTTGAAATGATTGGCCTAAATGTAGAATTTGTTTCACAGATGCTGTGAAATTGTATTTTCCCTGTGAGACATCCTTTCACCTAAGAGAGTACAGACACAACAGCTCACCTTCAGGAACCAGAGCTACTGTTTAAAACTATTGGGAGTGAGGGAGATCTGGGGCATTTTAAGGAGAAAAACTTATTCTCTTGAGGTAGCCAGGGGTCCCCCAATATTCTGTCAAATATTAGTGATGGTGATAATATCCAAGAGTGAATTTAGCTAAACGTCAGCCCTGTGACTGATTATTCTTTGCTAGTTTTAAAATGATTGCTCTAAGGAAACCTAGTTCAGGGAACAGGATCCCTTCGTGCCAGACAGTACTACAGTAGAAGACATCCCTTTAGCATAAAACTTGTATCATTGCATCTCATACCTCATATTGCCTGAACTTCTCACATGTTTTAGACTCTGCTGCTGCAAAGGAGGAATTGCCCTGAACCCAAATACAACTAATTACAGAGAATCACAGATTCCTCTAGGTTGCACGGTGCAAGAGGCTCCCAACTCTGTTACTGCTTTATGAGGGTCAAGGAGAAGGATAAATCTATAGTGTGTTGGAGCATTACAGCCTACAAGGCTTCAATTAGCAGTCATTATTATTATTATTATTCAAATTGATGAAGGACTAAATGCACCATGTCATCCGTTCATCTTTATGCTGTTTGTGGAGAGAATTCCTGGTGCTGAATGAGGTTTTCTCTGATGCATTTCTGAACACCTTTCCCCAGACTACCTAGACATATTTTCCAGCAGTAGCTTGCTCTTTGGAGAAATAACTTCTTCCTATCCTGCTGGGTTTTCGGTATCCAGGTGTTTTAAAGTCTTCACTAGCACATAAGATTTCTCTGTGTCTCCAGCTTTCTCTTTATGATGCTGCTCAAAAGACAAATAGCTTGGGTCCTTAGAAGCTTAGCTTCTTAGACCAAGCTAATTCATAAGGTATGTTGTTTGTTCTCTGTACAGATGTCCTGTTCTGCTTGCTTTAGTGTGCAGCTTGTTGCATAAAATATTGAATTTTCATAAAAGACTGGCTCACAGGAATTGACACAAAAGAGGTAAAATAGGTGTTAACATTATAATGTTTTTTATAACATTGCTTCAAAGCTTATTAATAAAAACTGATGTATGTGCAGAGTCAACTTCAAAATCTAACATTCGTATGCATGACAAAAAACTCATGTTGTGCTGAATCCAGTCTGCAGCATACACAGGGCCTGCTGTAAGACCTTCAGCATTCATTACAGACCCAAGACACAGGGCAAAAAACCCCAATGTACATCCACATGTCTGTAGATGTGCACGTATACATCCAGAGCTGCTTTGATCTCCCATGCTGTGTTCTGTACCAAAGCCTGCCACAACAGTAACTGGATGATTCTCACCGAGGCTTGCCAATGGGACACCTTATTGCAAAGAAAAAGATAAATCTTCTTAAATCAGCATTTTCCTCAATGAGACACCAATATTTTGGCTATAAATGCTGTAGGCCAGTCTCAGCTTTGTAGCTGTTTCATTCTGAATTTCATAAGCTAGTAAGAATTCAGTTCAGTGAGAAGACTCTGCCCGAGTTGTGATTCATTGAATCAATAAACTGCAGAAGAGTTTTTCTAATGTAATAAAATCAGAGATGTAGCTTCTATGCATGTTTAGAGCCAAATGTATATGAGAGAACTAGTGTTTCATAGATCCCTGTGCTAAGAGCTGCAGGGGTTAGAGAGATGGCAGAGGCCCTCAGGGTGTTTTCAGTGTCTGAGATCCAAGTGCAGCAGCCAAGCTGGAAGCAAAGTGTCCATGTACATCAACCAGACCTGCATAAGTGCTGCTATGCAATATGAAAAGCCTGAGCAAGTCTACTCCCTGGTAGCTTCCCAGTTTGTGCCATTCAACTTGTCAGCAAGCGGTGAGGATGCTGCAAAAGGCAATGACGAGGTGAACTGCCCAGCCCAAGGATGCTCAGCCTGCTGCTGGGAAAATGGGAGCAGAGGAAGTACAGCAAGAGGATTGGGTGACCAACCCGTTAGGAATGGCACCTGGAAAGCTTCAGCAGAAGCAATATTGTGGGCTGCCTCGTTTTTTCCAGGAGCTTCTATCTGGAGCAGACACTCTTCTTTCGACAGACCTCTAGAGGTCAGAAGAGGGCCTCCACTGTTCGCCGCTCTCTCCATGCTATTAAAATTCTCCCTGAGTCATGGTAATTAAGCAGAACTAGGCTCTGCACAGAGGAACGGAAGTGCATTGACTTTAATAAAACAGAGTGTAAAACAACTTTAGATTAACTCCAGCCTTGTTTATTCTTGCACACTTGTAATTCTGGTTTGGTATTTCCCCAGTGAATGGGGCCGTTGTCCCCCGCGCTGAGGCACGACACCTCTCTTCAGCCCACTAAGTGCTGAGCAGCCAGGCCAGTGCCTCTTCTTGCTGTCGCTAGCTAATCCCTAAGAATTTGGAAAGAGCCGATGGAGAAAGGGAGGGAGGAGAGGGAAGTCACCCTACTCCCCACGGCTGCCATTCCTCAAGAGTCAGCAAGGCTGTCAGGTTGGAGGCGCAAGCCAAATATTTCCATAACGGCCAGAAGAGATGGTGTACCAGAGAGACTCACACAGTCCTCACTGCTAAAGCAGTTTTGGGCTCCTGCCAGGCACATTAACTTTTTTTACTGATGCCTTTTGTCTCACTGACTCTCTTAGCCACTATGAATAGCTCCACTCTCCTTCCTCCCCCCCCCCCCGCCCCCGGCCCTTGGTTTACATGACATGGGTAGAAGATGCAGCGCTGTGCAGTGCTCACACTGCACCCTCTGTCTGAGCCTCTTGCCGGCTTTCAGGCTGGCCTGGCCACAATAAACCATTCCTGTTGGAGATGATCCTAAGGATGCCTTGCCAGTGTCTAGTGAAATACATGTGTGTGTAAACCTCTGGGCTAAAAATAAATAATTAAGCAATAAAAATACAAAGAATCAAGTCAGCAAACTCAAGGAAGAACAAAATCTAATTATTTTTATCTGCTGTTTGTTATGAGGCTGTCAGAGTGCTCTGTCCCCTGGTTTTACAGCACTCTGGAAAATAACAGTGATAATAATAATAAACAACCGTGCACTGGGTTGTTTTTGAAGCAAGCAGGAAGCAGATTAGGGAGGGGAAAAGGCAGCAGCCCCTCTCCTCCACTGCTTCTCTCTTCCTACCAAAAAGCAGAGGTGCAGGTGACAGCACTGTCTCCTGTCTTATCTGTCCTTGGACAATATCCACTGCCCTCCTTCATCACTTAGAGACACAAAGCATGAGTAGGCAGCTGTTTGGCAGCCAATTCGGGACACTGAGATTGTATTTCTTGCTCTGCCACAGATCTCTTATGTGCTCTTGACCAAGTTGTTCATCCTCAGCTCCCAGCCTCAGTTCCAATGTGAGGTATTAACAAGGCTTTGATTTCTCAGGATGAATACAGTAAGGTGTGAGTGAAAGTAGGCAAGTGTTTGGAGTGGGGAAGGAGGGGGGAAAAAACAGAGATGTAAAACTACCCAGGTGTTTCTCAATACTGATTTCAACTCTTGCCAGTTGAGAAGGCAGCTGGAATTATCTGTGCAGGAGTGTGGTTGTAGTTGCCATCACTACTTTGCACTTCATTGATGTGCGGTGATGGTTGGTTACTTACTCCTCTTTAAGCTGTGCTGGATAATTTTAACAGTCTCTCCTTGCAGGTGGTTATCAGCCTAGCCTGGCCCATAGCCTGGCCCTCACAGCATGGTGATTTTCACACCTGTTTTAGGAGGAGCAGTATTTAACCCTGTATTTGAAAACTCTTATATGGTTTTACAGGCAGAGGGTTGGACACAAGGCTCCAGCTGAAGACAATATGCAAAAACTGGGAGAACTGAAAACTCTGTTCATGTAATCAGGAAAAGATGGAGAGGAAGGCTAAAGAAAGAGGAAATAAATCAGAGGAGAGGAAGGAGAGGACTTGCTGCAGGGAAAGGGATGAAGAGAGCAGATGGGAATAGGCGTAGGGGGCACTTGGGGGAGACACAGGCAGAGAAACGGGAGAATTGTTCCTATTTGTGCCTCCTCTTCCGTCCCCAGATAATGTGTCAGTATTAACACTACCAAGAAACAACCCTCTCTGCTGTAGAATAAATCTGCCACTGTATTCCCCACTCCATAAACGGCAGCCAAGTCTGTATCCTCAGCGCTGCATTGTGTGTTCAGCGCTGTGTTTTCTGAGTGCTTTTCATGATGGTTAAGCCTGTATCATTTCTGGCTTTAGGTTTCCTCTCCAGGGAATGACATCCTCAGACAGGTTCTGGAAGATCCATGGTATATTATTGTCAATGCAGCAGTTTGTGGCTACTTTCCTCATCTTTCTTTGCTCTGCTTCTTTTATTTCACTTTTATAAAGTGGAAGGGAGAGACATAAAGGGGGTGGACAGGAGAGAGTGAGAGAGAAAGGAGAAGGCAGAAAGAAGTACCCTGCTATCAGACTAGCAAGATCTCCAGCAAGATGGTGAGGCAGGTATTTTGACATCTGGGGCTTTTTTAGCCCTTGATTAAGCTGGTTGTAACTCATGCAGGGACTGGCAAGAGGGAAAGACAAATCTACCACTAAAAACAATCATCCATTGGATGCCCTGGCAGTAACTGCAGTCCCAGTAAACTACCACAGCCTTTGGCTAAGTGAGCTCTGGGCACCGAGGGCTGGCTCTTCACCAGCTGATGTAATTGCAATCACAACCCTGTTTCTTGCCCCCTTGCTCCTAAAAGCCTGACTGAAAGCTTTTCCTGAACAGTTTCCAGTCTATGCTCTGGCAGCTCGGGCACAGATCTGCAAGGGTTTCCTGCCTTTGCCTCAGCATTTCCATAAGAACATATTTAGCTTTTCTGTGCTTTTTCCCCCACCTATGAAGTGGGGTTATTAATGTTTCTTTTTGGTGAAAGGAGTCGCAATGAGTCTTAAATCACCTGTATTTACAACGCGATATCCTTGGAGAAGGCAAATAGGAGGGATTAATTGCTACTTACATCGTATATCTGCCATCACTGAAATAAAAATACTGTGATGATTGCTAACTCCTTTCCAGGGGCAGTTGTGTTTCCTTTGGTCCCTGTGGAAGGTGGCACAAGTGGGTCAACCGAATCCTCGAGGAGAATGCGTGGACAGTGTTGTCAAAAAGGCTTTGGATTTTTTGACAGCACAGTGGTCTTCCAAAAAACAGGCAGTGTGCTGGTTAGTGAGTTGGGAAAATGGGAAATTTAATAGAGGTGAAAATGAGACACTTGGGAGAACAACGGAGCAATCTGGTAAACATCTGAAATGTCTCTGCCCAAGTGCTAGGAGTATAAGAGCTAAACAGGAAGAATATAAAGCGTTAGAACATATACCAAGCTATGATTTAATCAGTTTCCCAGACACATGAAAAAAAGGAAAGTAGAAACAGCAGAAGAAGGATTAATTGGCTGTGAAACATCAGGGAATTGGTAGGTTGGGTCAAGGAAAAAGGAATACACACCAGCAAGCGGTGACTTAGAGATTAGAGAAGAGGTACAATGACAAGATCTTCTAAGGCAGAGAGAAGAACAGAAGAAAAGTGAAACACTAAAGGTGTGTGAGGACCTCATTAATGCCTTGAAATGAGAAACTAATAGTTTAAGCAAGTTGAAGCAGTAGCAGATGACTAGGAACAAGAACAGAATGATGCCAAAGCATATGTGGATGAAATCAGAAAGGTCCTGGCAACAAAATGAGTTAGAGGTGGCTGGGAACACACAAGGGAGGAAAACAGAAATCCTATAAATACACTAGAAGGAATGAAAGCGTGCAGTATGTAGCACAGAAGGAGAGCACATGCAGAGGGTGGGAATCATCACTGCCTTTTTAACTCCCCTTATCAGCAAAACAGTTGCTACTAGATATGCATAAGAGAAATTGTACGGATTTGGGGATGGGAATACGCCAGAACAAAGGGGCGTAAACTAAAGAATCCTTACACTGAGTAAGTGAATTCAAACTGTTGGACCTGAGGGAATTCTCCTGCGGGTTGTCCGAGTAGAGCACTCTGAGAACAGTTAGGCATGGACTTCAAGAGCTTCTCCTATGCTGGGCAGGGTTCTGCAGAGTAGAGAAGCACAAGTAGGGTATTTGTTTGTGAAGATGGAAAAAGGAAGACCCAGGGAATTTGAATCATCCATCTAAGCTACAGAGAAACCTCGACAAATTCTGAAACAAACAATTCATTAACAGCTATAGGATAAGAAGGTGGTAAAACACAATCAACATGGATTTGTCAAGCTGATTTAATTTCCTTCTTTTATTGGCTAATTGATTTAGAGGGTAAGGCAGAAGTAACATATGTCCGCTTTAGGAAAGATTTCAATACTTTCTGATATTACATTTTCATAAGGAACTAAAGAAATATTGTTTATATGAAATCATTTTAAGGTAGATGCACACTAGTTGAGAAATTATTCCTGAAATACAGGTTTCATCTCCATGAATGTTAGCCTTCTAGAAGTTAGGCATCTAGTCTAAATTATTCTGTACAGAGTAAATGAGGAGAGACAGACACCTCCAGAGGGTCTACGTCCTCTCCTAAGATACCTGGAAAGGATCCTTTGCTGAAATACTTTCTTCTCTCATTAACTCCTGAGTGAAGCTGAACAACGAGCTCAGACAGGACACCGAGCTTTAAATCCACCCCGAGAAGGTATCCCACACTCACGCTTGTAAGGCATTATTTTACTTAAACAACTGAGATGATACCATGGAGAATCCAATTATTTTTTTCAGAAAAGCCAGAAGTTAAAGCTCAGCTCCCTATTTGTGCACCTCTATTTATGTCAACACACCTGCCAGCCCCCCCTCCAGCCTCTCCCGTGCGGTGCTCTGCTTCAGAGCTCCCCCCACCCAGTTCTGCAACGCCATCCTCTGCTCTGCTGTTCTCACTCCTCCAGAACCAAACACAGTAAATACCAGTGATCTGGCAGGGCTGCATCCCAGATGAAACTGAGATCAGAGCACACACTCTCACTGGCGGCTGGCACCCAGGTAGATGCCAAAAACCCTGGAGCAGGGAGCACACACTGAAGCCACTATGCCAGATGGCCTGACTGCTCTCAGTTGTAAGAGCTGCTTTGTACTTTTTAGCTTTACTGATGCGAAGAGAACATTTTGAACTGTCTAAGCCTTATAACCTTGTATCATTGGCACACGAACAGCAGCAGCACACTGTTGAACATAATAACAAGAGGGAAAGAACTGTGGAATTAAATAAGAATTTAAATCTTAGGTTCGCAGCTCAGAGCAAGAGGCTTTAGCTGTGTTATTTCCAGGAATTGGTTGAGTCATGTTTGGGAATAATAGATGAGATTAATTCCTTCGTGACTATGGCTGAATAAATTATTTGCCAATAATTTTATCTGTGATTTGATCAGTTCCCCCTGCTTTTTCTAATACCTATGACGTGGAAACACTAACTGTATTCTGGATGTGTGTGCTGGGTATGCAGCTCCACTCCTTGGCATCTAACAGTGAATTTATTCCCCAAAGAAAATTTTCAACGAGATTTACCCCAGAGCAACTGAAGGCAGGATTTGATCTGTCATATCCAGAATGATTCATTTTTCACCTCATCAAGTAGGAAGAGAGGAGACAGAAAGAGAGAGGGAAAGTTATTTCACTCTTCACCACAAACCTTTGTCTGCAAAGACTGAGCTGCCACAGAGCACTATGGAACAACCCACCAAGGGACATGACAAATGTTGCTTGGCAACTCCACGCCATCGATGGGAAGTGCTCAGCAGGCTGAGCATCGCAGAGGGACAGAGACAAAGAGTGAGACAGTGGCACACCAGAATGCTTTGCTCCTGTCTGGCCCTGTTAGAAATCACAACCCTCCTGCCCCAGTAATTGTTGTAGATGTTGGCCAACAAATTCTTTTCTGTTGGATAGGAGAGTTATTGCAGGTCATAAATGGTGAAGTATCACCTGCCTACTCCCCAGGAACAAAGGGACTTTTGATCTATTTATATCCTGAAGGTCACAGACTTCTTCCTAGCTGTGAGGAACCCTTAAATGGCTCAGAGCTGCTTGGTTAGAATCACAGAATCACAGAATTGTAGAACTACCTGAGTTGGAAGGAACCCAAAAGGATCATCCAGTCCAACTCTTGTCCCTACACAGGACACTCCCAACATTCACACCACGTGACTGAGGGCATTGTCCAGATGCTTCTGGAATGCTGACAGAGTGGGTGCTGTGACTGCTTCCCTGGGGAGCTCTTCCAGTGCTCCACCACCCGCTGGGGGAAGAACCTCTTCCTGATATCCAATCTAAACCTCCCGTGGCACATCTTCCTGCCGTTACCTCGAGTCCTATCAGAGGTCACAAGAGAGAAGAGATCAGCACCTGTTTCACCTCCCTCCCTTGTGAGAAGGCAGCAAGCAGCTATGAGATCCCCTCTCACAAGTGCCTTCAGCTGTTCCTCATAGGACTTCCCCACTAAACCCTTCACCACCCTTGTGGCCTCCTCTGGACACTCTCCAGTAATTTAATGTCCTTTTCACACTGTGGCTCCCAAAACTGCACCCAGTGCTTGAGGTGGGGCCTCACCATTGCAGAGCAGAGCAGGACAATCCCCTCCCTTGACCCTTAAACACCTACAAGGATCTGGAAAAGTCCTATTGTCCTTTGCAGCACTGCACCACTATCTTGCCACCTTGTCACAAACAGCAACCCTTGGGGTAGTGGTATTTTAGCCCCGATAGTCTGAGGATGCCAGAGAAACCAAGTTTGCAACAAGAAGCTGGTTGCTGAAACTGGAAAGCAGACTTTTCAGGCACAAAATTCCTTCCTCAAATTTTGTCACTATTGAAAGATTATAAGTTAAATGAAACAAAATTAACCTCACAGAGCAAATCCCATGTGGCTTGTACGCTAGCACACTTTGCCAAATGCCTAGATATTTTCAGCAGCTAGAAACTCCAGAGCACACTCCTCTCTGTGTGACTGCAAAGAGAGCACTATTAAAATTATCAGGCCCAATGCCAGCATGATGATTAAGAGATACTTTGTAAATTTCATAGGGAGTTTAAAAGAAATAGGATTTGGGGTGCAAGAGACTATCCTGTTTGAAGCTAGAAATTCTGCTTCCCTCAGTATAACTCTAGGGAGAATAAAGCACTCTACTGGATTGGTCCTTTCTTCTCAGTGAACCCTAAAATTTTGGTGCAAGAAGGGATATTTGCACAGAGATGGCTTTTCCTAATTGCAACAATCCAAGAGTTTTTGTTTATGGGAAATGTAGTAATGCTACAGGTGTTATCAAAACTCACTACATGCCTTTGAAAGTCCTGAACAACCTGTGTAGACAATATGTGTGAAATACCCCCTGCTATTCTGCTTTAGAGTTTTTGAGCAACACACTGTCTTGGATGATTTTAAGTAAAATAGGCTCACAGTTTCTAATGTGTATTAAAAATTGAATTTCTTCTTTTCCAAGCTGTTTTATTCATCTTACCACCCACAGTAGTATTTGTTTTTTTTTTTTTTTTATTGAAGGGCTGCTTAAATATCTTTCCCCCAGGTTATGCCTCTCATACACAAACATGATATCTCCTCCTTGCCTTGCTCCATAAATACAGGCCTGGGTGTGCTGAGAAGTTTAATCCAAGTGTGTTTGCTTCTGGCCTTCCCTTTTTTATGCCATCATGGAAACTTCACAAAATCACAGGCTATTTCTTCTTGTAGCTGCTTGTAGCACTGCCTGAAAGAAAACATGACAAATTTCAGCTTCTGACTACAACTAAATACACCATCTTTTGTCTTCCTTTTATGCAAATAAGTCAGTTTCATAAATTTTTCACTTGTTTTTCTCTTCTTGTGGTTTTTTTTAACCAAGGTTTTGCCTTTGTAAACCATTTTCCTTTTTTCATTGTCTCATCTCTTACACTAATTGAAAAAAATTCATGTTGTTTCCTGAGGACAGTTTCCTCATCGTGTGACACACTCAGGCTTATCCTGATCTCTCTCATTCAGGTTTTGTGCTGCTCAAAGTCCTCTCCCTTTTTCCACTTTTCCCTCTTTCTTCACAAAGATACCTTGGGGAGCAAAGACCCCAACAACCATATCCTGGCGAAAGCCTTGGTTTGAATTCCACCCAACATTCTTGTGAACACCACTTGCCCCATTGGCTACAGGTGGGGATTTGGTCCTGCCTCAGCAGTGGAGACAAGGACTTCTTCACTGAATGGAGGGGAAGGATTAGAGGCAAGCATCGTAGGCTTTTAAGGAAGTTGCACTTACCCTCTCTAGCCTTGCTGTCACACACAAATATATATATATTTATAAATATATATGAGTCACTCTATGTTATAATTTGTAGTCCTGACAGCCCTGCTTGGATCTACCCAGGTAGGCACCCAGTGCCCTGTGATTGCCCACACTGCTATCTTCTGCTGCAGATTCAGCTGGTTTTGGATTTCAAGTTAACATCCTACATGCAGTGTTCATACAGAGATCAGCCAGAGGAAGCTGGGATTTAGATTTCAGTCATGTTTCTGATTCCTTTGGTTTCCTATAGCTTTCAGTCTTCTCTCCCAGAGGCATTTCTCCTGCAGCACCCTCTCACTCCTCTCCATTCGCTGGTGTCCACAGGCTGTGCAGAAAGAAGTCAACCAAAGAAAATTCACTTCTGCTTACCAGCCAGTCATGCCAATCCCTGTGGGGGTAGGGAGTCATAAGCAGGTCTGCTCCTGCATGGCAGAGTTATAATATGTTTTCAAAAATTAATTGCCTTTGATTAAAATGTAAAGGTCCCATCTTCTTTTTGTTGTTGTCATTAATGAGTGCTGCAGGCTCAGGCTATGGGCCTTTGAAGTGTTTCTTTTTGGCTCATCTCTCTGTTCTTCCTTTCTTTTTCTCCCCACATTTTTCATTTTTATTTTTTTTTCTTCCATTCTAGTTCTCTCAATTATTTTCCCTTTCCAGATCAGAATGAGATTTGTTAATTTTCACATGCTTGCAAAAACCTGGCTGGCACACTCCAGCTACCTGGCAGCCTCTAAATGGGCAGCCAGTCACAGAAGCAAGCAAACAGGCAGTCCATCTCTCTCACCAGCTGCCTTGACCCTGACTTGGCTGCTCTGTAGAGGAAGAGAGGGGAAATGTACAGTTACTCACCCTGCCAGAAGGGCTCATCCCTTCTGCAGAAACGCCATTCATCAAGGCATGAAGGAATACATCATTGTGTTTAGTTAAGGATGTCCAGAACTATTTTATTTGTGATCTCAGGCCCTTATTATAGGCTGATGAACTCCTTTACATCACCTAAACCTGAGGGTAGTATTTAGTTTCCCAGCCTATAAGAGGAATAACAGGACACCAGGGTGACCTTTAATGTTTCCATCTCCTCAAAAGTTTCCATCTGATTACCATTTACAGCTGATTAATAGCTTGGGACAGTCCAGAAAGGAAATAGTAAGCTTTGATACTTATTTCTCTCTGCTCAGTTCAGAGTTCTGGTCTGGGTAGTGGAAACTACTGGGATGTTCATCTCTTGGTTGCAGACAGCTTCCCAAAGTTTGAGCAAAGGTGTGAAATGGCTGAGTGACTTGAGCCAGGTGATGCGACAAATCAATTGGAGACCTAGAAGATCAAAGACCAAGGCTCATTGGACAATATCAAGCAGTTTTCTTCACAGATATCATGCAGAGGCCAGAAATTTCATTTAATCCATGGAACCACTTGCCTTGACCTTTGTCATCCTTAATCTTTAGTTTCTTCTCCCATAAAAGCACATGTGAAAGCCTATAAGCAGCTTCTCTTTATCTGTCTCATGAAAGACTGCCTGAATGAGGTTTCTCTCTTTAAAGAAGAAGGAGTTGCTGCAGGTATGGGCAATGTATTAGCTAAGGGCTTGCCCCAGTTACAGGGATAAATCTGACTTGAATACTACACTGCTGGGCCAGCTAAACTGCTCAGGGAGGGAAAACCAAACCAAACCAAACAATAAAATTTATGATTACGAGTAAGCATTATTAGCAATTTCAGTAATGTTTCTTAGTTCTTTAGATATCACTTCCTCTGAGTGTCAAGGGATATTTCCCCTTGATCTGCATTGACTTATGACACCTGATCACCTACAAATTGCACCTTGCTGGAGTCATGCTTCAGAGTGGAGATGTAGGGACAGTGGAATGATAAAATCCCTTATTTCTGCCTTATCTATATATAAATGTATCTCTCTATATAATACTGCCATTCTCTTCCATGCTTCCCTTCTCCTTTCCTCTCAAACACAGGCATGATCTTCCTTTGCCAGCAGATGCTTTCTCTTAAGCATCAGCATCATATTTAAAGTCTCCTCTTTCTGTTCTTCAGGCTGGAAGTGCCTCTTGCTTTTTTTTTTTCCACACGAAAAAAATCCAGCTAATCAGGGGAACTGATTTTAAAGTGATTGAAATGAATCCTCAAGCCTTAGATCTTCTCATGCCTCCAGCAAGAACACATCGGAGAGCTCCAATATTGTCCAGTGATGCATCTCCAGGCTCACTTTTATAGCATGTTTGTCTTAGAACTGAAAGGTGAGCTCCCCCCCACGTACAAATCTGTGTGGAAATGCTTTAACTGCTGCTGTGTAGTCACAGCAGAAAAGCTTATACAGATTCCTGATAATGGAAATGTTGGAGCCCGGATGGGTCTGCTTTCTGGGACACAGACTCCAGCAGAGAAAAGCATGGGACATCGAAGCTGTGGCAGCTCACTGGGTCCAGGAGGGGACTTGATGTGTGCAAAGTTCTCTTCTGCTTTGGGCTGAGCAACTCTGACTTCAGTCATATTATCAAATTACTCTGGTTTAATAAGTCATCATGTGCCACTGAGTAAATAACAGATAGCAACCGTTATCCCCAGGTTGTGTCAAATGTGAGATAGGGTGGGCTAAACTGAAACCTCTTTTGTTAACATCTAGTAACTTCTATAGCTGGTAATTTGGTACTCTATAGTGGTAATTTGATGTCCCTAGCTTCAAAGACAGACAAAGCAGATGAGACATGAACTGTGTAGATTGTGGCTGGATGCATTTTAATCCCAGACAGCCTCCTGCTCCCATCTATGTGCCGTCACTGAGCTGGGTGCTGTACTTCCCAGCATCCCTGGGATGAATGATGCAAACAAGGATTTTAAAAATCTGCCCAACCTCAGCAAAGCCCTTTGGGACTCCTGTTTTTTTCTTCATCGGACCTATATCTTTTTCTTGCAGAAATGAGACGATGAACGTGACACTTTGGTTGCCATGGGAACACAGCATGAGGTTTGTGTTAGCCATGCTCTTTCCTGCAAGCAAGTGCTGCTGGCTCTCCAGACGGGTGTGAGAAGCACTGATGGCACCCACCCAGGTCTGGCCCACAGGGTGTCTGGGATTGGAGGGGGATCAGCCCCACTTATCTTACAAAAGGAAGGTCTGAAGGGACAAGTCGTTGTAAAGTGGCAGTTTGGAGTGAAATTGATAAAAATACTGATTGAAACTTCTGCAAAATCTTGCTGAAGATTGTGAGGGGAGTCCACACGGACCTCGACACTAAGAGACTGCCCACCCCCATCACCACAGGGAGGAGGTGGAAGGTTTCAGTGTGGGGGAAAAGTGGAGCTTTTGTAACTCTGGAGCTCCGCTTGTAACTCTTCCCTAGGATCACAGGGAGAGCAGCAGAGACCACGGCTTTTCTACCACACTACAAGTTTTTATATATTCCTGACCTTTCAGACATGCTCATGTTCAGTCGCTGACATTCATGCTCTCCCTTCTTCCATACCCACTTAGGGCTTTCCTGAGTTTCAACTTGGAAATAATCAGGAAGCACTTTTGTGCTGTTATAAAACCATTTAAAGCTCTCAGAAAGACAATTTGGGAGGGACTTTTCATTGTCACTGCTGTTTTTCTCCTTTCAAAGATCTCCTTTTAAATCCTCACCTAATATTTTACCAGGTGAAGAAATATATTTGTAAAGATCTTACAGAAGTAGCTTTTATTGAAGCAAAGAGAGGGGATGAAACTGCAATCCTGTTTAGAAGACAGGTGAAAGCCATTGTCAATCTGTCTCAATAATGGGATGATTTGAATGGGTATCAGAAAGGGTGGAAGCTCCTGGGGAAGAGATAAAAGGAGGCCTAGTTAAAGACAGCTGGCAAGAAAGGGAGTGGTGGAGATACAGGCAGTACAATTAGTCTTAGGGACTATGAGAAAGAGTGAAAAACATACAGGGAATCTAGCCAGCTGGTTATAAACTATGATAAAGCAGGATTTAGAGGAACAGCTTGCATCATGGTAAGTGTTAGTCTCTAAGACCTGTCAGAAGTTTGGTGGAGAGTAGCAACAACAGCAGAAGTAAATTAGAAATATGAAACTTGTTGTTAGAAAAGAAAATTTCTTCTCTGTCTGTCATAAATCTTTACCTCTTCACTACTTTAGCTGCTTTCTGCATTCCCTAAGCAGGCTTAGTGTTCATACATGGCCAGAGGGTTTCAATTTGAGCTGCAAATAATAATAATAAATTCCATGAAGTGATTTCGTGTAGAGAGTGGAGATAATAGTGCCTTGTGTTTACACAGTAGGGTCCTTGAGGCTTTGGGTCAGGCAGATTGAAGAGTGGTTTCTCACCTGCTGTTGAAATGCAGCTTGCTGTGGGATGACTCCGTGCACCTGCTCTGCAGTAACTGCACCAGGAGCATTGGTGAGAGGAAAGTATCTCTGGTTGAGTGAAGGCTAGGTAGAGAAAGGAAATGTAATTCTCCACTCTGGATTTTATCCAGAATGCTGAAGTGAAACATCTGGTTAATTAATAAAATAAAGAAGTGCAACAGCACAATACTCCCTACAGCTGTGCTTGGACACTGGAATTTGCTTTGTTTTGTGAAGACAAGCCTAGTTTTTCCATTACTACTGCATTGCTACAGGTCCCAAGGCTTTGCCTGAAAGTGGCTCCACTGAGTCTTGAACAGTAGCTGTGGCTTTTCTTGATGAGTTAAAACCCCACCTGCCTCTACAGTGGACTCAACACCTCTTTTAACCAGTGCTGCACTCAGACCAAGGTATGTCCTTACATTTCATCAAGCACAAAGAGAGCAGGAGCTGCATAATAGCTCTGCTGATATCTCTCATTCTTTCTGTTAGCAGCAGGATCATGTGTTTAGGAAGAGCAGAGAGAAGAGTGTATCTGTTGTCACCTCTTTGCCTGTGTTTGACTTGGGGTGTCTCGTGTGTGTTTCCACTTTTAAAGGTCATCACAGCTGCTCTGTCCTAGGGCTGGCTCATAAACAAGGAGCTCTGGGACTTGGTCCTTACAGATGACAAGGATCTATTTGTTGGGCAGCCAACTCTGTCTGGGTGGGAGGACCTCCTGATGGGTTGGATTATATTAAGAGCCTGTTAGAGGTTTTGGCTTACTGGAAACAATGTCTGGCTTTGGCTTTGGGTTTGAATTTCAGAACCTGCAATACTGGAAATTGTAGAAAACTTCCCCTGTGTTTCCATCACCTCTGTCCCTCAAAGATGAAGTTTTCCCTTTCTGTCTCTGCCTTCCCCAAGCAAAATAGGGTGATCCCTGTTCTGAGGCTTTTAGTGCTGCTATTTCAACTGTAAAGGGACATATTTAGCAATGTTGTAATTTTATGTAGAAATTGAGAAAAATGTCTTTTTCGCTATGGTATTATTGTCCTGTTGAGCTGATTCACCACACAAACTGCTGTGACCTCTGGCTGCCCTGTTTGCACCCCTATTTCTGTTGGCTCTTTGAGGAACAGTCATCAGCTTGAAATCCCACTTTGGTCAAATATCTTCTCTTTTTTTGCTTCCTTCTACAAAAGCACAATGTTATAGAATTAGCTTTGTTTGCCAAACAGATGAGCATCACACAGTTTACAGAGAGCTTTCTGTCACAAGAGCACTTTATACTTCTGCTAGGGACATGGGGCATCCTGAAAACACAAGTTGAGCCTGTGGCTCCCCATAAAACTTTGAATCAAATCCAGTTTAAGAAGAAGGACCTTGACATGTTTCCTATATCCTGACTTGTGGGACTTCCTTTTGCCTGGTTTACATGAGATTACACAAGGGAGGGGTTTAACACTGGAGATGCCTCACTTAAGGAATAACTCAAAGCATTGTATTACATTACTTTGGACCCAAACCACCTTCTCAAGGAAAACAGCTGAGTGCTGTGGACAGAGGGCTGAGCTACACAGCTTCAGGAAGAC
Organism: Dromococcyx pavoninus; assembly: GCA_033558185.1. Classification (NCBI taxonomy): domain Eukaryota; kingdom Metazoa; phylum Chordata; class Aves; order Cuculiformes; family Neomorphidae; genus Dromococcyx; species Dromococcyx pavoninus. The sequence goes on from JAUMJL010000721.1 coordinate 369,589, forward strand.
AAAAAGAGGTCTGTTTGTGTATTGACAGGAGGAGGCACTGTTCATCTGTGCCTCTAAAGCAATTGAACTCAAGATGAACTAAATCTAGAACATGCCCTTCAGTTACATGCCCTGGGAGGTGGTGTCTGGATTGCCTTGTCTTACAGATGGGGGTTCTGATGTGGAGCAGAAAAGGCTTGAAATGATGTACTGGGGTGATGTCTATGCCAGTGGTCCTCCATGTCTGAAACTGGGATATTTTTTTTTTTGCATTCATGGATAAGGAGTTTACTATATTTAGTTCCTGACTTTTTAAGGTGCTGAAGAAAGCAGTGGTGTGCTTTGCATCAGAAACTAAGGTGGAGAGTGAACTGCATAATCCCCTGTCTCCTGACACCCTGGTAAAGCTGGGGGATGGTTAACCTAAAAGAGGAATAAGGAGCTTTTATCTTCACTCTTGATCTTTCAGGCTTTCCACAATGATATTTTTTTTTTGAATGCTTAACAGACCTAAAACTTTCTGCTTCCCAGGGACCATCTGGTTGGAGATATCTGGTTAGATAAAGCCCTGTAGCTGTACCAAGTTCAGGGTCATTAAATTATTCCAAGCAAACCTTCCTCTTGTGATTTCAATTGGATACAAAAACTACCTTCACTTCCTGTCTGAAGCTGTCTAATTGACAGTGTTTGTGGGACACCTGTTGTCCACTGAGGCTCCTGTTGGTCTCTCAGCATCAAGGCACAACTCTTTGCCTTAGTTCTGCATGCATCAAAGCACTCACTCAGCCCTCCCATCTGTCTCATATACTGAGTTTTCTACCTCTGAGGAAACCCCCACATCCCCAGTGTGGAAGATGTGGATATATCTCACTTTCATGGGGACTTTTGTTCATCCAGCCTTCAGCTGAATTTTTGCTTTCCATGGTTTTTCGATTTTGTGTTTTTTCCTTTTCTGATTGAATCCCTTTGCTCCTAATCCCACCACCTGGTATGGCTCACACTGCAGGATCTCTCTGCCTCCTCAGTGTATACACCCTTCAAATATTTGTAGACATTTATCACTTCCCCCCCCCCGCTTAGTCATCTCTCTGCCAAGCTAGACATATTTAATTCTTCTAATCTTTCCTTGTGAGTGAGTCCCTCCAGCACTCGTAATTCATTTCTCCTTGCTCTTCTTTGAATACTTTCCAGTTTGTCAGCACTTAAGAAATTTCTTATTTGGGGGGTTTTAATGAGCATGCAGAAAAAAAAGGAGAAGAGAAACTTCCTTGAAAGAGGGTTTTTTGGCTCTGAGCTATCAGGGATAGATAAAAGTGGGTAGATCTGGGAACTGCTGCTGCAACTTCTAGGAGGGTTTCTGGGACACAAGAATTGTTCCCTCTGCTCTTCTGAATTTCTCTGTTCCCCAACCCTGATTTCTGTAACAAGACATCAGCTAATCCTTTTTCTGTTTGTTTCTCCAGTCCTATTAAAAAGACAGATTCATCACTTCAGTGTCACAAGCTTAGCTTGCCATTCCCTGCCTCCCTCTTAGGCTGAAGGCTTTGCCTATGTGAGTGATTTTCTACTGGGCTGTGGGGTGAAAGGGCTTCAGAGATAGTGGCTACATCTTATCAGTGCTGAATCTCTGTTTGCCAGCTTTGTTCCTCTCAAATACTGGTAGGCACAGTGCCAAAGGATCAGTGGAGAGCAGTCAGCTCCTTTTTATCCCAGGAAAATTTTTCCCTTCTAGCCATTTGTTTCTACTGTGTCCAAGCCATATCAAAAAGAATATTATTTAAAATGGATCCTGTTTCTAGGATCCCGGATGGAGTTTTTTCTTCCAAATAACCAACTCAACAAATTCTTTAGATAAAACCTTGTTAATTAAAGCCATACCTCAGAGAGATGGCCAAGAGAATGCTGTTCAGTCTCCACCTCTCGCACTGAACTCCATGGTGGTTTTTGAGGCATTCCCAGTATCACACACTGGCAATTTGTGCTGTCTGAGATTACATGATGTGAGTGGAATTGAAAGGAATGACAAGGAGCAGCAAGTGTTCCCTCACTCATTAACTACAGCAAGCTCTACAGCTTCACTGTCTGCATTAAAAGCTTTTTAAATATTGCCCATCACCATCTAGTGACCTGCAATGGAGCAGCAGTTTAGCCAAGAGATGCTGTCAAATTTGCTAGTTTGAGATGGATGTCAGTATCAAAATGCTTCCAAACACAGAACAAAACAAACTTACATTGTCTGACATACCTTTATGTGATGCAATCTAGATTTCCACTGCAAATGTTAAAACAACATGCTTTTCACCTGGGAGAATTGAAAAGGTTCTGCTTTCCTTCCTTGTGTATTGAGATGTTGAAAACATAGAATGAGTTGGAAGGGACCCACAAGGATGATTGAGTCGAACTCCTGTACCTGCATAGGACAATTCCAACATTCACACCATGTGTCTGAGGACATTGTCCAAATTGAATTTTGCCAGCCTTAAAGCCACGACTGCTTCCCCAGGGAGCTGTTCCAGTGTTCCACCACCCTCTGGGTGAAGCAGCTTTTCCTAATATTCAACCTAAACCTCCCCTTGCATTTCTTCCTGCTGTTCTCTTGGGTTCTATCATTGGTTGCCAGAGAGAAGAGATCAACACCTGCTCCTTCTCCCCTTATGAGGAAGGACTCAACTTTAAAAAGGTCTCCCATCAGTTTCCCTCTCTCCAGGCTGAGCAGAATAAGTGACTTTAGCTGCTTCTCATATGACTTCCCTTCTAACCCCTTCACCAACTTTGTGGCCCTCCATGATCCGTCCTCCCACACAGAACAGATACTTATCAAACATCTGTCTTCTGTTTTGATTGTGTCCTGAGAATGTTAAGTTTAAGTAGGAATGTGAAACTAGCTCTGCTGACTGGACAGGAAATGTTTCTGTTGTGGTATGAAGGCTGTGTAGATCTATTTAGCCAAGCTACATAAAGGAAGGGGAAAGCGAGGGTCAACAAAAGCAGAAATGATTGGATAGGGCAATATATTTCATTTTCTTCATAGAACCCCCATCAGTCAGTCTGTGCCACCAGCTGATACCACTACCTCATTGTAAAATGTAGAGATAAGGAACCCAAAACTTCTTGGGTGAAGAGCAAAAGCTGCTATTGCTTTGACAATAGATTGACTTTCCCAGCTGTCTGTTAAAGCAGCCTTGGAGAATCGTGCTGAATAGTGCATTAGATATACGCACTGGATATTAAAGAAGAGAGAGAATGTATTTACTGTCACTTGCAGGGTGTGTTTCACCTTTCTAGTTGTCATAGCATTCAGAAGCATTAAACAATGGGTCTTTGCAGAAAGAAAAACACTGCTTATATCACAAATCTTAGGCAGGAGTGGCAAAATTGTTTTGAAAAAAGTGGCTGGAAAGAGGAGGGCTGGGCATTTTCACCAGCCTGTACTCGTTAGGGGGCTTGGTTCTTGAAACAGCACTGTATCATCTACTTTAGCACCTTCAAACTGTTTATTAGCATCATCATTCCAGCAACAGGCTGGGTTGGCCGTCTGCTGTCTTCAGTGCTGTTGCAAACAAGCTTGTCTTTCCCGAAGGAACTGGCATTCTGAGTGGCTCCAGTTTGTCATGTTTGTCTACTGCCATTCACATTTAGGAGGAGGGTGTGTGTGTGTGTGGGGGGGGTGGTCTGTTTGTGTTTTTGCTTTATGAGAATATGTAGTTGCTTAAGATCCAGTTGGTTGACAAAGTGTTTTACAAACAAACTGTGCATGAGAATCACTTTGTTCATTGCTGAAATGCAAAAGGCTTTTTAATGCAGGGTCTCAAGAGACAGATGAGGTATGGTTTAGCATGGCAAGACTTTAAGTATTTGGTTGAATAGAGGTGGGATTACTACCATAGTTAAAGCAAAGCATGCATTCAAATGCTTTGCACTGAGATTTCTTCTGTGCAAATATTTGACAAGTGGCCTCTCATTTAAGTACAAATAAAAGTATTGAAGTTTGCACCGTTTCTAGCTATTGGCACAAGAAAACTTTCTAAACAAGTCATGAAGATTAAAGATTATTTCTCTCTGTCATTGGTTTCCTTGTTAGTTTGCCTGCCTCATTGACTGTCAGAAATAAAAAGCTTGTGGGAGTTTTATTTTGCCCAGTTTTTTCCCCTCTTTGAATGTTTTCTGAACTTCTGATATTTAGTGATTTATAAATTTTATATATTTTTGTTCGAAATCCACTCTGTATCAGTTTAAGTTCTCTGAACTTTAATAACTATTACAAGGGCAGATCAGGGTTTTCCCTACTCCTGTTCCCAAGGTGTTCCTGAGCAGATATGTTCAACCCCTGGCCTCATTTCCATTCATTGTAATGGAGTGATAACAGAACGCATGGCCGACTTCTCTAATTAGTCTTGTGTTCCTCAAGGTCTTTTGCTATTGCCTTCTATTCTCTCTTATAGCTCAGCTTTTTGGGCTTTGTTGGCATTTCCCTAAACACCCCTAATAGTTCCCCCCCTCGTTCAAATTATCTCTTTGGGCATGAACTGATATATGGCAAACACAAAGCAAAGCAATATTCATCATTAAATGATCATGATCTTTCCTGGTTTTGTTGTTGCTGTTGGCTTTTATTTTAATTCTTACTCTGTTTAGGGGAAATTGTTTAATATTATTTAATACCCTAACTTTTAAATTTGTATTGAACTAAAATGCAGATGTATATTCGGTGTAGAATTCATGAGTTTGTTTTCTTGTGGATTGTTCATCTCACTTTAATAAAAATAGGACAAGCATGGAAAGGAAATTAGAATAAAAAAATAAAAAGATGGGTAGTTGGTTGTTCCACAGTTCCTACCAGCAGAAAATATTAGGAAACAGGGTTTTCCTCTTTAAATGCAATATATTGTTCCTCTCTCCAATAAGCATTAAAGAGAGGTGTAGAAGGAAAAATACCAGTGTCTGTAGACGATGGAAAACTGAAGCTCTTCTCAAGCCATGAATCAGCCTCCTAGGAGATGTTGTCTCAGACCAGATGTGTTCAAGGGAAGTCTTGTTATGTGCAATTGTGTCAAATGGTGAGGAGTGGTATAAAGAGATAATCAGAGTCCTCCAGCACTAATTACCTGTGCTCTATAGAAATCCCCAGCTCCATTCAGATCATTTTTAAGGGAAAACCTCAGAGGAAACAAACGAAGCCTAGTTCTGCAAGTGCCAATTGAGGTGGTAGTGAACAGGGAAGTCATGGATTAAAGTCATAAATTTCCTAAAGCCTACTATACTATTTGACTAGATTCGTCCTGTCCTCTCCTTTTTGCATTCATGCATTGTAACATAACAAGAAATCTCTGCATTTCTCATGCCTCCTTTGTTCCGAAATCTCCAGGCACTTTGCAAATATTAACTGATAAAATTTCACAGCTATCTACCCATCTACCTAATCTCAAAACATTTAGGGTCTCTTATCACAATTCAGAGGGATGGCAATGAACAGAGTATAAAATCAAAACACTTTTTTCAGCAAAAGGAAATCATTTGATCTATTAGCAAACGAGTGAAGGACTCATGCCTTAGCATTGGTAGGAAATCAGGACAACAGCTGTCAGAAAAAGGGTAATTGCTATTTGACCAATGTCCAATGATAGGATTTAGTATCAAAAAGGTTAGTATTTCACAATCAAAGGCATTTAATGTTGCTAAGATTCATGTTTGTAATTTGTTCTTGCCGGTATAGAGGAAGAGAATGAGAAAATCTTAGGGCAAAGCAGTGAGATTCTGAAAGAGAACTTTCTGGAATAGTAAATCTGAAAGTTTTCCTACCCAGCAGGAGGGAGGGATAAAAGCAATTTGAATCAGTGTTAACCTTTACATCAGAAATATCACTTGGTACATGTTTGTACTTAAGGATTGTCTATTACTGTTGCTGAATATACTACCCAACTCTTTCGGAGATACATATACGAAGTACTCAATTTACGTGAGCACAGATAAGAGGCAGGTCTTGCCACTTTGATTCATGCCACCAATAATTTCTACCAGAGTATTCCAGAAGTACAGTACTACTTAGCACAGATAGAGTGGTACAGTCCTTTCCCATATTTATGGAGAAGCCTTAATGCTTTGTAGCAAATCTATGTCATCAGGGACTCGTGCATGGATCTGTCAGTGGCTTTGCTTCTGTGCAGCAATATGAAAAGCAGCACAGGATGTTCACAAGCAGGTTCATCTTGTACTCAGTTGTCCCTTGGTGTAGAGTGAATCAAAGGACTTCCCTCGTGGAAGGAAATAGGATGACAGCAGCTCTCATTTCAAAGGCTGGACTATCTCCATTTTCAATTTATGTCATTGAGTCTTAAGTGTTGTTTACCACAAAATCTGAATTGGTGTAGCTGTGCTGCGTTTCATTTCTTTCATGACATAATCAACAGGAGACTGATCTAATCCTCGAGTGTTAGCACATTATTTTGCTTTTTGGTCTGACTTTTGTCTTGACTAACACTGTTAGTTATATTTAAGAATATGACCTTCCCAAGAGGGCTTGGTATAAACAATATTAACATGTAGTCAGATCCATCTGTTTAGAAATAGTCATGAAGACAGATCCAATAGCACTGGCGTAACACCACTGGCTGCTGAACTTTGCTTCTCTGTTCTTTGTCCTTAAATTCCCTGCAACTTGAAAGTACATTGCATTCCACACCTACCAACCAAAATCCTCGTCACCAAGGCAAAAACAAACATCTGCCAAAGGTCAGGAGGTAAATGAGGAATCGTTCCAACAATACCAAGGCTTTAAAAAGAATCGAGAGTTCATTGAATAAATCTGCAAAATAATTTGCATTTCAAACCTTAGGCAAGCAGCTGTGTAATTTCTGCCTGTAGACTCACCACTGTGATGTTCATTATCTGATTATCGCTACCTACAACCTTCCTCACGCTAATGCACATTGTCTTCCTGACTCTTGAATTAGTGAGATGTGTCTGACACTGAATTTGCAAGTAATTGCTATGGCTCCCCTCAATGAAGCATCTCTCAGGACACTCTTGGAAATTAAATGTTCCTTTTCAAGCCATTATTTGCTTACTCCATCCCTATCTTATTAAATAATTATCAAGTGAAAATGTATAATTTGAAATATGCATGTCATGTTTGGGAAATGAGAGAAGCAGGGATTTCAAGATTCTCAGTGGATTAATGCCAGCATAGTATTTCCTTCCACCCTCTCAAACAGACCACCTCCCAAGTTCCTGGTAGGACCAAACTAGACTTGACCAACCATTTTGCATACGATGCCATTCAATGTCAGTTTGAAATTTCCATCTTGAGTCCCTTCTAACTTCTATAAAAGAAACAAGGGGCTAAGTGATGCCCTTTGAGTCTTCTGAGCCTTGACTGAAGAAACTGGATTTGCATTATACTGGGAAGTGTTGTTCAAGGGGATGAGTTTAAGTCCTGTGGATGGCAGGTATGAAACCTACATTTCCAATATTTAAAATACCTTGTACTCTATAAAACTTGATCCCACTACAATTCTCAATGTTTACAATGAACTGTAAATATTTATAGCAGTATGATTATAGAGAAGTTACTTGAGATTTACACAGCCGTAACCAAGATCATAATCACGTTCATTGTCCCTTCACTAAAGGATTTTATAAGGTAGGGATCAAACCTGAAGATCTTTATTCAGCAGTAACTGAAACAGACAAATTGGAAATCCTCCTACTGCAGATTTTGGCACAAGATTAATATGAAATATATACCTTTTCCACTTAAAATAAATGCCTTTGTTATTTGTTCATAATGAGTAGTTTGCTTTATTTTCAGTTCACTCTCCTTCAGAGCTCGATGGCGCTTTGATAGTTCAGCCTTCATTTTAATAGTCATAGCTTGAAGAAATTGCATATGAACAAGGAAGAAAGAGAGCTCTCTCTTGCCTGTAATCTCTGCTTGGCAAGGGCTATGGCTGATGTTAAACATGTGCCTCTTAAAGTAGGAATTTTTTTATTGTCTGGCAAATCTATTTTCTTCTGTAGAAATAAACATTTATATAAATCAAAACAAATTCTATGCTTCAGTATCTCATCCGTGTTTGTAAATACTAGAAAACAGACTTCCAGCTGTCACTTCCCTGTTTGCTTTGTTTTCCTTCAAGCACAACCTCCCTTGGTTGATCTGGTAGCTTATGGAAGTGCTTGTTTCTAGTAAAGGAGTCATTTTGTCTGCTTAGATTCTGCTATATACAAAGGCAAAGGTTGTTGCTATCCGCAGAAGCAACTGTGAAATGGAAATCTGTTAGTGTGGTGGCATGGCAAGCCTCCATGGGAAACATTCAGTTATGTTCTACAAGAAAGCACATCATCTTCCATTTTTTGATTCCTTTTTTCATTGGAAAAAAAAAACAAACATGGAAAGTATAAATGGGAAGCTTGATCTTTATTCCAACTGGCATTATTTCTTATAAGGGCAGGGGAAAAGATTTTTCTTAGCTGACTGTTGGCTGGTTCTTTAATTTGATTTTCTTTTTCTTTTCTGTTTTTTCACACTTATTCATGCTGTGAGAGTTATTCCTCTGGCTGTACTGCTGCAGCATTCAGAGCAAATTTTTTATTTGTGTCTTACAGCTGGTGACTTCATGTGATGTAAAAGGTTAGTGAACTGATGCTTCAACCAAATGATTTTGGAACGTCCGTGTTCATACGTGGGCATCTGTTATTGACATCACCAAAGTAAGGGCCCTCAGGGTTATTAGCAGGTTTTGCCAATGAATCCAAAGGTTGGATGGTACATAGAGCTACCTTGGCCACCCCTGAGCTAGCAAAGCAAGCCCAGGATGCAGCATAACTAACACAAAGAGAGATGCTTATCCCTGTATTGTTTATGTTAGACAAGGTCCTTGTTCACTGAAGCCTTTCAATTATTTATCTACAAAGAGAACCATAACAAGAGTAAATTAATAAAGAGATTATATGCATACTCACACCTCATACTTCCCTTCAGTGTGGCTGTTTTACTTGTAAAAACTTAGATTCACCTCTTTTCTAGGAGTATATGTATTTATATATACGTGCAAATGTCTGTGTATAGAGAGGAAAAAAAGATATAGAAATCAAAGCATATAAACGTTTACCTTCTAAATCAAACTGTCCTTCTTCCAGGGGATATGAAATATATTTGTCTATGACATCAGGCATTGCATTTCCATCCAGGTGACCTGACCACTGCAGGATCTGATCTCCATGGTCTATAGTATGGCAGTAAATAAGAAAGAATTTGTCTGAGTTAGTAAACGATAGGAGGAAAAGGTATTTGTTCTTGTACACCATGAATTGATCTACTGTTTGTAAGCAGACTGTAACTGAAGAGCTATGGAAGAGCCTGTCTTTTTTAGTGCTTCACTTAATCATGGAACAGAGCAGACCCTGAGGTCCTATGCAAATTTTAGGACCCAAGAAAACTAAACAGTAACTGAACATAAATTAACAGGTTCTCTCAGGGATTAAAAAGACAGGCTCGTTATTTTGGTTTTCATTCTGCTAAGAGGGCCAATTTCCAGCAAGAATTATAATAAAAAATATTACAGCTCTATCTGAGGCAATTTGCTACCAGTTAAAATACCTGATAGGCCTCCAAATGTTAGGGAGCATTGTCCAGTCTTGAGCACAATGAACTCCAGGGATCACATCGTGAATCTGTCACCCTTGGGTCTAAGAACATGAATCTAGCTGGTACATCCCATAAACAAGGTGGAGGGTAGAAAGGGAGGGGAAGGTTTCCTACATGTTTGGTAAAGTATATACTTCAGAAAATGCATTGAGCATCTGTGTACAATGTATGTGTCAATAGAAAAACCTTCTTTTTTAAAAATATTTTTAATTTGGCTGTTTTCCATTTTACTTTTTATATATATAGTATGTACTTGTAAGTTTGATACAACTTTCTGAATATGTTCTCCTATATTCAAAGTATAATGAGTACAATTCATCACAGGGAAAGCAACATTTTCCACGTTAGCAATGCTAATGAATAGAATGTATGTCATCCCTGCATTATTCCTTGCTATTATTTGCTTTGTGCAGTTTAACTAGCAAGCAGAATTGGATCTTACTGAATTTTGTTTGCAGCTAAGTCTCCCCAACTATCTAATAACTGTTTGGAGACCAGTCTTGAACAAACTAGAATATTGCTCTGTCTCACAATGGGCAGGATCTGTGCTAACAATGCTGTAACAGCAATCTAATAACCTGGACTAGTTTGTGCAATATTGTTTTCACTGGACTTAGCTGTGGGTCAAGAGGGTAAGACAATAAATTATTTTACATTAGCAAATGATATGAACCATAGAACGAAACAGTTGCTGAGGATTGTGTCCACACTGTATACACCTCAAGAGTTTTCCCTTAGGTAGCTCTAGTCTGGCCTTACAGACTGGATACTCATTGATGGTCAAAGATTTTAAATGCTCCTGGAGCATATCTTCAAGTTAACCAAATTCCATTTGGAGGACACTTAACACACCCAAAAGAAACCCAGCTGAGGTTACTCCACAATGTGAGTCAAAACACAGTAAGTAGGAACAATCTGGAGAATGTGCTTTTTAAAAGCACAGTCCTGATGCAAAATAAAACGTGAGCACAAGCGGATCAAATGTCTAAAAGGAGAATTTTTTCCCTGGTTATTTAAGACAAAAAAGATTACCACCACTACTTCCACAGCCTGCATTGACTGGTGAGCAGGGAAGTGGGATGAGCTGATTGTACATCTATTTTGTTTATTACTGAGAGCACTTTGGTTTTGACACTTAGTATTGCTTTTTTTAGAGTGTTTTCCTCTTCCTTTTTTTTGTGTGGACAAGAGGATGTTCCCCAAAGCAGGGTGGTCAATTAAATATACCCCATTTGCAGTAAATGCAAACAGATTCTTTTATTTAATTATTGCCAGCTTCAACATTGCAAGCACTTTTTTCAACTGGGTGGACACAATAGGAGGTAATGACTCTTTGCAACAATTGTCCTAATGAAGGACAACCAGTTTCATTGAAGGTAGTGGAATTTGGTGTGGGCACTGGCATCTCTGCCAACACACACTTACATAGGATCAGGACCCTTGACAATAAATGGTTTGCATTCTTGGAACTAATGTCTGTAAAGGGAATAGCAGAAGTAGAGATAATAATAATATATTGCCTCAACTGCAGGATTGCGTTGAAGGATTAATCAAATAATGGAACAAATTCATCTCTGATGTAACTGTGCTGATCTGACCAGCATGATTCTGCCTTTGTGTTAATAAAATACATGAAAAATAATCTTTATCATTCTCATTTTGCTATTATTATTAATGATTTTCTTACAAAAGCAGAATGCAATTTAGAAGTCTGGTTTGCCTCAGATAAAAGTTTGAAGTTTTAGCTGGAAGCTTCCCCAAACTTGTGTCTAAAATGCTGATTAGCAGCCTCAAGGGAATGAGCTTCCTTGCAAGATTTCAATGCTGCTGCTTAGTTCTGGGTGCAGAAGAAACACTGTAAGAGAAAGACTTTCCTAAGGATTTTCTCTGTATCTGGTTTAAGCTAAAATGTAATAGGGAGAATTTAACGAAAATGTATTTTCTACAGCAATCATGTAAATGTCTTCTAAGCATACATAACATCTTTACTCCTATTGAATTGTGGTTGAATCCATAAAGTTTCTCATTTCTCTTTGACTACTCACAGAAACACATTACTATATGTTTATACCTATTACTAAGAGAAATTTGCTTTCAGGATTACCTAATCAAGTAATGGTGGGTTTACCATCTCTTCAACATATGCCGGTGTCAGGAATGACTGTCTAACATTTGATGACTCTTCCAGGGATCTGGAAAGACAGACAAATTTTGGCCTTTTGAATGCACAAAGTTGTATTTTGGAGCTGGAGTGCTGTTTAACCTTGCTATTTTCTAATATTTGTTTGAGGTACCTCACTGCTTTCCCGTAAAGTTCTGTGGAATTGCTGCTTTCTGTCTTAGGTTGTCATCATTTGAGCCCTAATGGCACATCTTTAAAGGCATAGGCCTGAGGTGTTAATTCATTGCAATCTGTCCATTGGCAGAAAGAGGAGAATAAAAACACAGGCAGAAATTACAGAGCCTTGTTGCTGGGGATGGATGGCGACTGCTGAGGACCACAGAAAGTTTCACTTGGAAGGTTTCTGCAGCAGAGGTTGATAAGGGCCAGAAAAGGGAATATTGCTGACACTATCTCCCTATGGTTTCTTGTAACAGTGACAGGTGAAAGTGCTGAGAAAATTGTCTGTTGCTTGAATGTCTTCTGAAATGAGAACAAAACCTTATTTCTTCCAGAGCTCCAGTGCCTATGACTGGTTTTTGCTTTAGTGGGAGAGGCAAAAGAAAGCATGGCCGGAACACTGTGTGTGAAGCTAGTGAATTGGGGAAGCATCTGCACAATCCAAGTGCCTGAGAGTGAGGATAGATATGCTCTGGAGGTGACAAATTAAAGTGTTTTAATCCAATTTATCCAGAAACCATCTGCTAAACCAAGGCTGTCAAGGTCACATCTGTTCACACTGTCTGTATCTGACCTAGAGTCGACCCTGAAGTTTATAGGCAAAATGAAAGAGAGGAGAGGAGGATCTGGGACTGGGAAAGAGGACCAGTTCTATGATTGGAAACAGCAAATATAGAGCGAAGGGAAGGTAAATTCTGTTTCCTCAGCTATATCTAATCATTAAAGATCCGTGATGGAAACTTTATGATCTGTCTGTTCAGAACAACTGCAGTAAATAGTCTTGAAGTCTCCATGGGATGTTCAAGGGAAATAAACAATAATAACTGCCACTCACTGAGCCTTCCCCATCACAAGATGGGGGGTAGGAAGGTGCAGTTAAATTCTTAAGCTCACTGCCCAGCAAACAAAGTCCCTAATAAACAGTGTGAAAATGACAATTGTACACTGGGAACACTGTCTTTGTTTGACACAAGCTCAAAGAGCACTCAATGTCAAATGCAGGTCTTCTACAGGCCTATACCTTAATAACAGTCACACTTCCCAGCCTCTTGGTTTTTTTTATGTACTCTAATATCAAAATTCAAGCTTTTTTTTTTTGGGAAAGGCATTGCTAATACAGTTGTACTGAAACTTAGCATGCAGATATCTGGGTTAGAGCAGTGGATTTTTTTTTTTTTGCAAGTTTCTCTGGCCACAGGGCATTTCCAATCTCTTTTTGCAGACACATTCCTTAAACTACAATATTATGGGCTGTTAGTTCTTCTACACGGGCAAGAGTCTTTAGCAATCAGGAAACTGGAGGGAATTGACAGATTATTTAAGGGAAAAGGATTGTTTTGGCATAACTACAGGAAGGGGACCTCAACATGAATAAGCTGCAAGCTGACAGAAGGGTGGGACCCCTGGAGCGTCCTTGAAGGCGTTGTTGAAACTATTGAATATGAGCCTTAGTTAAATTGGCTCAGTTACAGCCCTTTTCAATAAGTTCTACACCCAGTAACAAAGCTGGGATTGTAATATGACAGAATAAATATGCTGTCACTCTTATGATTTCGCAGAATCGTAGAATGGTTTGGATTGGAAGGAACTTTAAAGATCATCCAATTCCATTCCGCCTGCTATAGGCAGGGATGCTTTCCACCAGATCAGGGTGCTCCAAACCCCATCCAGACTGGCCTTGAACACTTCCAGGATGGGTCACCAACGACTTCTCTGGGCCACCCAGGGCACCACCACCCTCACAGTGAAAACAGTTTAAAACTGTTTCCCAAACTGAAATCCGTGGATGCGGTGAGAGCTACTGGTGATTTGAGTGACTCACCAGCATGGTAACAGGCCCTGTTTGGTGTCTTCAGTAGTTATGCCTGGAATGCAAGCTCAGCAATGTATTTTGCCCAGTCCTTCACATCTTTGTATTCCCTGCACTCACAATCTCTATGATTCCATCTAAAACCCCGTTTCATGAGCTCTGCCTATCTGCTAACTCTTCAAGCTGAGGAATGATGCTTGTCGTTGTAGAAAGTGGTGGTACCTGAAGGAAGGAGGCATCACTTAAGCTTATTAGAGACTTAGGAATTTTAAACCAGGCCTTCACATAGAAAAATCTCATACAGATATATAATGCATACAAATTCAGAAGCACTGATGTAAATTACCTACTTATTACTACACAGCCTCAAAATCACAGGATCTGAATGTACTTCAACCCTGAGTATGTTACAGTAACTCACCCTGTCCCTGCCCCTGGCATGAGAAGGATGGCTGTGCATGTGTCTTCTATGTGTGAGACTGCTTTGTGTAATGCTTAAATCAAATAGGAGCAAGCAGAAGTTATATGCATGTACCAACACCACATTAACATGATTTAAGCCATTATGCTTGATCCATAAACCCCCGGGCACGTTATCCTCATTTCAAATTTCTGCTTACCCATTTCAAGGGCTTCTCTAGAACACAAGATCCTTAGGTCACATTTTGTCAATTTGTACAGTGCATTTACAGAAAGCACAATATTAAAAGTTGATCTAATATTTTGCTGCTCATTTTTGTGCCTAAGGTCAGTCTGCCAAGACATTTCCCATGTGCCTGCAAATGTATGTGTGTGTTTAATGAGTTGACTCAGAGAATGCCTAGCTATTTCAGGCTCAGCAGGTCAAGAAGCTGCTCTGAAAGACCAAATTCCTCTTACTTAGTTAGACATATGTATCTTGGTTGCTGTACTTGGCTGAACAGCTGTTGCTCGTTGCTTTTGCTCAAGGCTGAGTTGCACAGGGTCAGTGCCCTGACCAGAAATGAGGTGCTTGTTGCTGGCAGGGGTGTGGTGGTACCAGTGTCTTGCATATGATCATCCAGTCCTAAAACTGGAAGAAGCAATAGAATTTTGCCAGAGGAGGCCATCATACTACTCTTGTGGTACACAGTAGGTGTGTTGGAAAAAATCATACATTGTTGCAGATTATAGGTGAAACTGGGGAAGAAATCACCAGCAGAGAGTAGCAGAAATTGTTTTCTTGCAGTATTACTTTGGCTTTCTATGACTTTGCCATAGAAAGTATGCTCTTTTTCTTGTGTATGCTGCACCCTTCCACCATGACCTCTGCCAAATCACAGAGTTTCTCTAGGTTCTATGTTTAGGCTGCTATTTTTTTTCAAGTTAAAAAGTGTGTGTTAAATATGGACATGCCTAGGTCTTAAAATTAAGGGGAACTCATCTCAAAGAGGGCCTTCAGGCACAACTGTTACATACATCAAAACCAGATATGTATTTTTACAAGCAATCTGGCCATTAAAGGTTTATTACACGCCAACAATGTATCAATAACTATAACTAACTGTTTATAAGGTAGTGAAAAGCCCCAGGACATTTCAGATTTGGCTTTGAGCTCTAGCTTGTCTCCTGCCACCCCCCAAAGGAAACAAAAAAAAAAAAAAAACCAAAAGAAAGAAAAATAATAAAAACAAAGAAGGAAATAAGCCTGTAAATATCTTCTGAGCAAGATGAACCAGACAATTTTGTTTTATCCACTGACTGAGCATTAAAAGATGGTGGTGTTGGCGGAGAGCTGTTGCTGCCTCTGTGTTAGCAATTGTTTATGGTGTATAGCAGCATTATTAATTCACTGTTGTATTCATAAGAACTTAACAGCACAGCAGTGCCAGTGTAGGATGCTATAAAATATCTCCAGGGCCCTGTGAAAGAACAGGGATAGGCAGCAGTGTTAGCGTTGTTAGGAAGGATGAAACAGTTGTTCTTCCTTGGGTCTCCCAAGAGGGCTCCAACAGGGACACGGCCAGCCAGTAGCAAATTTTAAAAAGGCTTCTTTAAACACTTGCTATATATTCATAAGTCCACACACACTAATGCAGTTAGGAAGTCTCATATGATCAATGCAATGTGTGTGCAGATGGTGACAGTAAACGTACAGGAGAGCTGTGGAAAAAGATTAAATAAATGTTATCAATGTGATTCCAGTGGTCATAATGGGAAATGAGACAAAAAATTATTGTAAAGAAAGTGACATGAAACCATTTGAGGAGGGGAGTGATTACAATGGAAAAAGCACTAATTTAGAGAGCTAATTATCAAATAGGTTTCACACTATCCAGAAAGGAATCTGGAAGCCATTAGCAAAACACCCTGTGGTTTTGCTCAAGTAAGGGGATTAATGGCACCAGCTCCATAAAGGCAACAGAGGTAATGAATCTGCAGTCCTTAAACAGTAATGATCTCCATGACAGATATTTCAGAGAACCACATTGTCAACCCTCCTATGACCATCTTTTTCTCCATTTCTAAAATTGCCTTAGAGAAAAAATGGAGGTCTCCTTTGCAGTTCCATATGTTGCTTTCCCTGTCTGTGGCCAAATGAGGAAGTGTTTTATGGATAGTTACGATGGATCCAAGACCTCTTGTCATGGGAATGAGGTAATGCTGCCTTGAAGTCCTGTATGAAGCAATGTTTTGCAGCACAGACCAAGCCCTTCCTGATAGGGACTAGGCATGAATGCCCTGTCCTTGTTGCAGAATATTTTACAGATTCCAGGCTTTCTCCTTCTCACAATATTGTAGGAGGCATTATAATGACTTGGTTTTTAGCTTGTCCATGACTTGCAAGGCACTGGGTGCTCCGCAAGGTGAGAATTAAGACGTCTGTAGGAGATTCTCCCTCTCCAAGGCTGGCCGAGGTGAAGAGTGGGTGCTCCTCATGGGTTGAAATGAGCCTTCTGGGTTGTCTGTCTCACAATTTCACCAGCAGTATATTCACCTGAAAGAAAACTTTGCTGAATATACTATGTGGGGGTGCCATTCGTGATAAACAGACACTCTGATTTCATCTGCTTTGAATTGCATTTGTTTATGATTACCTGAACAGGCCTTGTGCTGGTTTTCTCAGTGTGTTATTGGCAGATGTGTCTGAATATACAAGTTTCCTTTCCAATTTAATCTGTGTTTACGTTTTGTAAATAAAGTTTTCAGAGATCTGGTTACTTACTCTTCTTGTTCCTGCTGTCAAAATGTGTTTCTGTTCCTTTTTAATGTACTCCTGCTCCCTTTGAGATCTACTTTCTGCAGTTTTTAAACCAACCTTTTAAGCCCAAGATGGCTTGTGTAGTTAGAAACAGGCTCATGGGAGAAAAACAGAGTCAGTGAATAGTTTAATCCACAATGAACCTTCCTGTCACTTTTTTGGGTGATTTAGAGGAAAACATTTGGGTTGAAAAAGGCTGTGTTGTTTGTAGCTGTAATAGTCTAAGGATATAGATAAGACATTTATTAGACAAACTGATGCAGCTGGAGAACAGAGACACAAGTGTCAGGCTGGAGAGCTAAGTATAATTTGAAAAATCATCAGAGTTTTGTTAGAGAGATGAGTAATACCATCTCTGTGGGAAAATGCAGTTGGCAGAGTAGAGAGTGTTAGCAAAGGAAAGGAAAGGTGAAGAGGTAATTATCTCCTAGGAGAATGGCACGGAGGCACGTTGGGTTTAGGCAGCCTGGGAAAGGAGAGAGAATATCACTGACTGTAAAACCAATATGACAAGTGATATTTTGGGGTTCTTTGAGGTATTTGGAGCATATAAAGAACTGCTATCTCTAAAGAATACTCAACAACAACAAAAAGAAAACAAAGCACTAAAACCCGTGCCAAACAAAAAGGTGCTAAGCAGAGCTTTTACCTAAAGAGGAAGCTCTTCTAGGGAAGGAGATTGCATTTTTAGAGACACCTAAATGCTGTGAAAAGAATGGTTTGAATTAATGAAGAAAACCTCCTGTGGTTGTCATGTACTGTGTTACTCTGCAACCTGTATGGAAATACATTGAACAATTGCAAACCAGAGTGGAAAGCGATCTTGTCTTGGTTTTTAGAAGCCATTCTTCTTGATCCCAATATTAAGTCAGTCAGAAAAAGGACAGAAAACTATCTTATAAACCCACAGACTTTCCTCAGCTCAGCAGTGCTACTTAATGACATTTTAAGCACTTCAAGCTTTATTATCCAATGTGGAAGAACAGCTCTGTGCCTCAAATCTCAGTTTAGGACATGAGAACTGGATTTAAGTCCTTCTCTTTCCAGGCTTCCTGTCTGGTTTTTGGATGGGATTTGTTTTTCTCTCATTTTAGCTGTCAAATTTAAGCTCTGAGGTGGGTGGGATGGATCTCTCTCTGGAGAGACTGATTTTTGGCTGTTGACAACAGGAGGAGCTTGCAGAAAAAGAAATCAGCCAGGTTTTTGGAGCTTTTGTTTGGCTAGATAGATGAGAGCAGTCCTAGCCTTTGTCAATTATCTAATTTTACTTATTTGTCTTAATTCCTTTTTGTTCCTTAGAAAGGAAGTGCAATACTTCCTTATGGTAAAGAAATACATGCATTGAAGTTTACAGTGCAGCAAGATGTTATCCTAAGCTATTCACCATATGTAACTTAGGAGGATGTATTTTTGTTTGTGGTGTGAGTTGTTTCAGTTTCAGAATTATTTCTCTTTTCAATGCAATATTTTAAATCCCTTTTGCTGCTAATCACAAAACCACAAAATCTTACACTGCAAATGATGAAGAAATCATTCCCCTTTTCCCCCTCTCTCTTAATTGTTATATTCACACTTTAGATGAAGTGTCTGAGTGGAGGGTTTAATTTAGATTTAATAGGATAATTATTGCATGACAAATTAATGCCAAACAACTATTAAGTACATCTCTTCTGAGGCTTCTGGAGTTTGTAATAGGATAGCTATCAGCTACCTGGTAGTTGAACCTCAAGAAGTCTACTCCTAAAAATCACAACATTTATTTAACATACAATTTAACTACTGATTTAGTTAGAGTATTGTCAGAAAATTATTCAGTTATCCTGGCACCTAAAAGCTGGTAGTGCCAAATTTTTAGTGGGGATCTCTTGGGTGGCCCTGAGGGAGGGAGATGTGAGTATTGCTGTTATCACTGATGCCTGCACTACACCTTTGGAAACCATGGCTAAAATCCCAGGTCTTCACACTTGCATAGCAGATCATCTGCAGTCAACAACATTACCTCAAGGTAAAATTGATTGCACAGACTGAGAAATCAGATCCTGGTTTGATAATACAGTCTTTGTTTGACTGGGCATGCAACTAATTTGGGGTGCAGCAAGGTGCTTTTCAAAGCAAAATACTTGGAGATGTGAGAAATTAATTCCATGCTGAGGGTCAGCTTCTCTCTGTGCTTTTATTTAAACTACTCCTTCTGAGATTCCCCATAGAGGCAGAACTGGATGGGATGTTCTTTGTGTCAGAGTTCCAGTGCCATGCTCTGTCAGGTTTTATCTTCTACAATTACAGCAAGCAAACAGTAGCAGTGTCCTCTCCCTTTTGCTGAGGATGAGAAGACAAAAACTGTTGTCCTTACCATGGGCACAGACCACCTCCTTCCTCATGGGAAGAAGAAATCCCTGTTCACATAGAGTGAACCAAACGAGTCATCTGGGAAGGTCATGACTGCTTTGTTGTACCTAATACAGGTTTTAAACACTGATTGCTGGCAACGTCTTATAAAACCACTGCCAACAGAGGTGGGGCGGTGGAGACTGCAGAAATGATAGGTATTCTCTGCTAATCTTATGCTAAAAATCCATTCTGTGCTTGACCTAAACTGTGCTGTACCTTCTTGACCTTCAAAACATACTGCAAAGCTCCTTGGTTTTTAGGGGTTGTGAGGGGAGATTGTGTGTTCTCCTGAAGAGCTGGGACAGGGTCAACAACAGAAGGATAGTTTTGTTTGTGAATGTGATGCTAATTTTGTGGCTGGTTGTCAGCAGTCTGGATAGTGAAGCTGGCTGCCAGCCTGTCATTACATTTTGATTGGTGTTTTTAAAGACAGTTCCAAAAAAAAAGGTGCCCAGAGCTGCTATTTATTTATTTGCAATGGGTTTAGATTTGTAAAGGAATAAATAACACGAGCGGAGAAAGGGAGCTTATTGCAAGGCACCCAGGATGAATAGAAATGCAAGGTATTTGCACCAAAATTACCTCTTCCCCCACAAAGTAAAAGTATATTTCTCTCTATATTGCTCTGTCTTTGTCAGCATGTGTGTATGTATAAGAGATTTGCAAGGAACTAAACCAAAAGGTTGCCATGAGGACTTGCCCCTTTGCCTCCCTGCTGCCACTGGCTGTTACTGCAGCTTCATTTGGAAATGGCATGACAGCATCTCCTCTCCCTGTCACACAGTGTCACTTGTACCATCTTAGTACAAGTCCAGCTTATGATATGGCACCTGAGGATGATCATATATTTGGAATGAATACCCCAGTAGAAGCCTAAACTATTGCTTTTGGGGTGGGGGCGGTGTTTGCCTTCCCCAAGGATGCTTGGTGTGCCTGTAGGACATGAATTAGATTTGAATTTGGCTTTTGCAGCTTAATCTGTCCCAATAAACATTCGTTTTCAGATCCCATTATTTATGAGAGAAGATTGTTCCTCCCCTCCTCCTTCCTTCCCACCCCTCTCCCAGGCTTCAAATCTTATTGCTGTGCCATCTAGTTTAATTTAACCCACAGCAATTAACGTCCTTGACTGGCAGTGTTTAAACAGCAAACAATTTCATCCTGTAAATGGTAGTTTGCTGCCTGGAATACGAACAGGTCTTTAACAATTACATCAGACTATATTTTCCCACAGTAGTTGTAAATAAAAAACCTGCTATATTTTGATGCTACATATGTAGCAAAAGCTACCTGTGACATAACCATAACTCACACGGTTGTTTAAGGAATTGCCAAAATTGGATTCTCCAGTGTCTGATGCTTGGCTTTATATTCTTGTGCCTGGTATTGCTTCTTCAGCACAGCGTAGCACAGTCCTTATTGCTAAGGAAGTTTTGGTCCTGTAAAGGAAAAACTGAGGTACTGGAAAGATGTGTATGACATGTGCCTCCATACCACGTGGAAACAACATGTTGGTTGCTATTTTACCTGCTGCTTTGGTCCATGCCCCAAGAGGATGATGAGGAGAAAGGTCAATGTTAGCCCTCAGTCTTTGGTTTCTCAGCAGAGGTCTCCAGTCCATGGGCTGAAAGCATTGCTGCTTATTAGTTTTTTTGAGTACCCACCTGAAGTTGTGCTGAGCTCTGTTCACTCGCACTGCTTGAATCACGGCTGTGATGGTGCTGTATTAACTTTCAGGTATAACTGACCACTGACTGGTTTGAACTAACCTTTCCATTTATCTTGTTGTACCTGTAGCACCCACATATTTTTCCTCCAGAAACTTCTAGAAATCAATCTTTTAAAACTCACAGCATCTTGCTTTCAAATGTTAATCTTCCAGCTAAAACAAAGATGGGGAAAGGGCTGGTATAGAATAACGTGGCCCCAGCAACTTTAGCAGGCTGAAGGGACAGAGAGGCCCATAGAGAAGGTGTTGTTATGGGAAAAATTAGCAGAAGAAACAGTAGTGTTTCCTGATGCCTCTCAAAGCACAGGATCTGAGTCCTGAGATGATAAATGCAGTTGAGGAATACTAATTATGAGTCTCAAGCAAATGAACCTGTTTAGTATGGGGCTGTGCTTTCCTCTGAGAAAGCCCTTGAGAAAAGCTGATGCCTTCAGAAGCTTGATTTCAGTGAAAAGCTAAAGCTGAAGCTATCAGAGAGAGGTTGCCTGAAGTTCATGGGTAGGGGATTTTAGGACACAGAGTCTCTATTATCCAGATTAACAGTTAACATTTTCCTTCATCAGATTAAAATATGTGGGCTCATTCATTATTTATTACCATACACATCTGATATTTCAACTGCTGCCACATCTGATAAGCACAGCATAGCCTCCTGGCGAGGGTGATATCCATACTGCTGTGGATAGATAGGAAGGGAGACGAATCATCTTTCATAGCCTGTCTTTCAGGATGGTGAAATTACGACTGAAATCTCAGGGTAGTCCCCTCAACAGAAAAAGGTACATTTTCTATTGTTTGATACCACCTTGAAACAAAGTAGACATAAAGGAAAAATGTTTTAACACTCCATAAAATCTTCAGCATATTTTCAAACTAATCAATCACCTGCAATCGCAAACCGGTTACATTTTTCAGGAAACACACAGATGTAGAAGTAAAGCTTCTGTTTTGAAGACATACAATGTGTTTGTACCATGTTCAATTGCAAAGCCATGTTGCAGAATTAAAAAAGAAAAATTCTAATGTCTTATCAATAAAAGGTTGCTTTAAAAGTATTTAGGATACCCTTTCTGTGACACATATGGGCAAATGTATTTTTACACCCTTTTATTCGCTTTTTGTGTATGCACATCTTCAGAAATCTACACTCACCCACACTCAAAAATGTTTGGAAAGTGATTGCCCTTATGAGACAGCCAGTATTTAGAGGGTTTTTGTACTGCCAATTCTTTCTATACTAATTATCATATTGAAATTGCTAAGGTTTTTTAACCTATGTGGACCAAACACATTGAATTGCATTCTTAGATATTGTATAAAAATTGTAAATTGGAAGCCCAGGTTTCTGCTGGGGGAATTATATGACATTGCATGAGAAATCCAGGGAGATCTTGTGTTGGTGAAATTTCCTAATTCAAATACTAGAGAGGCCAAGCCTGGCTAATGCTCTACTTGACTGAGCACTCACAAGGAGGGAGAAATTGGTGCTAAAACCTTCCAACACGTCCATGGCAAATAACAGCAGATAAAGCATGTGTGGAAGTAGAGATGGGACATGACAAATGAACTTTCAGAGCTAAGCATTATTTTTATATAGTTATAAATATTTAACACCACAGAACAGTGCAACACTGAAAAAGCCAGTCAATAGCATTTTATTTTCCAAAAGGTCAGGTGGATTAAAAAATAAAAAGGGAGAAAAACAGCATTAAGGCAACACTTCTGAGTTCTTACAAATAGATTGATGGGGAAGGGGCTGTTCTTGCATAGTGTTTCCAGCATCTTTGCCTCAATTGGGATATATGCTTGAATTCCAGTGAAACCACCATAATTCTGCATGTTTCACAGCAAAGCATCTCGTTTCAGGGTTTTCCTGGGTAGAGACTGGGTTTGGGCCATGTGGACTTCCCAGGGTAGGGATGGAGGGGCTGAGCACCAAGGCTGTGCTGCTCTGGCTGTGCTGCAGTTCTTGTTATGCCCATTCTTCAGCTTTTCATGGTGCTGTCTGGCTCTGCAGAAATGTAATGTGCTTGCACTGCCATGCCACAGTGGGAAGCCATGGATTTGCCAGTCCTAAAAGCTGCTGAACTTTGAAACCTGGCAGGACATACCTGGTCATGGCGCCAGAAACTCAACAGCTTAATGCCTCTCCACATCACTGAACACCATCATTCCTGTCCTAATTATGACCTGGTCATTGTACAGGGAAAGAAAGCACAGTCAGACACAGTCCAGTTGTAATCCCTTAAGTGCTGCTCAAATGAGCTGTCCTTGCACCGTCTGGTGTTGCCAGATTATGGGAGGCTGGCAAAAGCTGGAGAAAATGATCAGTCTCTGTGCTCTACAGAAAAGTACTGCATGTTTAATTGTCCCCATGGGATAACTTGGCTCACTCAAAATGGATCAGACCCATCATTTTTGGAAAGTGGACAGGCCAATCTTTTGATGTGCTTCTCTCCTGCTATAACCCGCGGGTTTAGAAACTCCAGCAATACATGTGGAATGGCCCAGAGGGAATGGCTGATGCTCATGCTTTCTCAGAACTAGCACAGGGAAGATGCAGTGCAGTGCCAGGGCTTTTAGGGATTGCACTTGAGACCTGGCTGTAATCAATGAGGGACAACTTAAATGGTGACCTCCACAGCAGTGCTGATGTGACAGGCTTTTATGGGCTCCTCAAAGTGAGCAAAAGTAAAGCCTTTCTAAGAAAAGTGGAGCAGGGCATGATTTTTATACCCAAGAACATCACATCTTATATTTTCTTTACAAGAATGAACATTTCTACCCTCTAGAAAGTACTTTCTCTCTCTCAAAATCCCTCAGCTTACATGATAGTTGGCAAAATGGGTTAAGGATCCTAAATTTCTCTGACAGTTAAAATACAAGAACCTGAATAATTTATGCACCTCCACTCCAAGTTAAGAGACAAACATCACCCAGTACACAGCAGCCACTGAGATCCTTGAAATACTACCTGAGCTTTGGGTGTTAGGATTATTTTATTCAAGAAACACAGGAAGAGAAGAAGAGGCATATGAGCAAGCAAACCTGAAATCTCTTCTAATCAAAGATGACATGAGCTGAAATAATAATGAATTCCAGCACCTGTGTTAGATGCATTAGCCTGTGTGTGTTTAAGGTGTTCTGCACACACACTAAACTCCTGCTAAAGCACTTCAGTCCATGCTTCTGTATCAGAAGAATCAAAATCTCCCTTGTACCTTGCAAATTACTCCCCAGTGTGATCTTAAATATTAATCTGCTTCAGGTTGTTAATCATATGGAAGGCAAAAAATCTGTTTAGACCATGCAGTAGAACGAAGACTCTCTTTTGCCATCTGTGACAGGGGTGGGATAACACATTTTGGAGTGGTGGCAGTGAGTCTGAAGTGATCATCTCACACCATATCTCCTTTGCACCTTTCTGCCTGTAGTGAGAGCTCTTCTGAAGGAGCCGTGTGTGTTACCTGGGATGGAATAGCTAGGGGCAGAAACAGGGCCAGAGTCAGCAGGTAAGGGCATATTTAAGATTTTGCTTCTAGGGTACAGGGAAAAGACCCATCAGTCCTCCGGTGAGGTGAGCCTCAGAAACCGTTGTGTGAGCCTTCTTTTCCCTTCCCACTGTTGCACTGGTTTACAAGTCACAGTCATGTCAGACATGGGATATGCTCACATCATATTCCATGTGCAGCATCCCTGCAACTCTTACAGATTAAAAATGTAGCAAACTATAAATATTTGAAATCCCTTGGAGCTGGCATATGTACTGTCTTTAAGAAGACCTTTTTGATCTGGTATCTGGTTTTTCTGTAACAGCAACGCCTCTCACAAGGTTCTGTCTTCTTTTTTTTTTCCCTTTCCCTTTTTGGCAGCAGGAAGTTTCACATTGCTCTGGCACAGCAGCAACAGAGCACCACAAATCTCACTGCCCAGCCCTACAGACTGGAGGTGAGGCTGCAGCCTCTCCTGACTCCCTCACCTCTCCTTTCTGCTTTTCTTCTTGTCTGGAATTTGTGCAAGTGTGTGGTGATCTGATGGCATGAAGAGCTGCTGAGTAGTGGGGTAAACGGAATTGTTTAGGTTGGAAAAGACCTTTGAGATCATCAAGGCAAACCATAAATCTGGCACTGTCAAGTCCACCACAAAACCACATCTCTAAGCACCACATCTACCTGTCTTTTAAATGCCTCCAAGGATGGTGACTCAAGCACTTCCCTGGGCAACCCATTCCAGTGTTTGACAACCCTTTCAGTGCAGAAATCTTTCCTAATCTAGTTTAAACCTCCTCTGGCACAACTTGAGGCTGTTTCCTCTTTTCCTATCCTTGGTAAAAGAGACAAACACCCACCTCACTACCTACTTTCAGGTAGTTGTAACAAGCAATAAAGTCTCCCCTCAGTCTCCAGACTAAACAACCCCAGTTCCCTCAGCCACCTCTCACAGGACTTGCACACCAGACCCTTCACCAGCTTTGCTGCCCTTCTTTGCACACACTCCAGCACCTCAATGTCTTTCTTGTAGCGAGGGGCCCACAACTGAACAGAGAATTCAAGGTGCATCTGACCAGGAATGTAGGAATAGGGAGACTATTTGTTAACCTCTCAGGAGATGTAGAACAGGATGTGTTATCTGCAGTGTAAGGTAAGGACCAGGTTCTGCCATGCTTATCTGCTCTGAGCTACAGGCCACAAGTCCTGGGCTGCTGGACAAGTCTGCCTAGTTCTCTCCCAGGTCCTGCTGAAGGATGTGGGAATCTCTTACTCTGGAGTACTCTTACCAGTGTTTAATCTGAGAGATTGTAGTGGGTTTCCTCCCGTTCCTCATAGCAATGGAGACCACCCGTACCCATTGCAGTGTTACTCAAAGCTCTGTTTGAGCTTAAGTTGTTCTTGAGCAGCCTGGGAAGACTCTCAAATGTTTCACTGCAGGGTGGACAGGTATTTATTTGAATTTTCTCCCACTGATGCTGGGAATGTGATCAAGCTTTCTCCTATGTTCTGTGCATCTGCTCCAATAAGCACTCTCCTGTCTGTCAAAGAGAAGAGGCAGGAACAACACCAAAGGAAATTCCCGCTTGCATCCAAATGCCTGTTGCCGGGGGGAAGGAAGAACACATTCCTTCCCTAGACTTATGATGGAAGGGAAGAAACAAATCAGAGTTTCACACTAAAGGAATACAATTTCTATCAGCACAGTATTCCTTCGGTCACCCTATGTGACTACATCTGACGTTACTCCAGGGTGTCCCAGCATGGTCTTCCCGTGGTGTTCTCCCTCAGGAACTGAACTCTGCACACTTTGCTCAGCAAGTTGTGTCTCTGGAGCTGGAGATCAGCAGCTGTAGTAATCCTCATTAGCAGACTCATTACCTTTGATACGGATCACCCTGTAGGGGGAGACAGTGGTTCTCCCTGGTAAAACATCTTATATTGTCAGAGAAAGGGAGTGTCTCACCCTCTTTTCCTTACAGTTAAGCTGAAATGCAATTATGTTTTTCCTGAGGCCAGGAATAGACAGATAATAGCAATCACTGAGTTTCCCCTGATGAACTTCTTTTCTGAGCAATTTTTCAGGAGGATTTCCCCACTCACCTTTGCTTCAGCGGTGCCGTCGACAGAGCTCTTCAGGGTATAATTCGGGGCATCTCATACTTTGATGATTTCTCAGTCTATTGCTATTTTTACTCTAATTTCCCAAGAGGATAAGAATTCATAATCATGTGCTCCCTCACCTTTAGTCTGCCAGTTCCTCTGTCTTGCTGTAATGGTCTCTGAATTAATTGACCAATTTCAGCCATTTTGGAGAGAAGAAATTGTGTTCCTTTGAGCAGAATAGGCAAAGGAGTGCGATTTATGTGTTTCTGCTTAACAAGGATTACCATGAGTATTACCTACTCTGAATTGCTCTAGAGGGTTGGTCAGCAGATGCACAGGACTGACATAGCCACAACATGGGATTTTTCTTGCCTTGTACAAATTTTCTTGCCTTGTACAAGTTTTCTTGCCTTGCACAAGTGACACGGAAAAGAAACAGAGGGGCGGGAAAGGGGTGGAAGCCTTCAGGGCTGAGGTAGGTTTATGTGTGAGAGACAATCATGAGTGAGAACTGGGCTTCTTAAGGCCACTGATCCACCAGAGAAAATTTTGCTTGTTTCTAAGCTCAACATCACTGCTGATGGTGGTAAAAAGGATTTCTACTGTCAAAAGACATCTTAAGGACATTGTTTGATGTCACATTGGGCACTAAAGACAGCAGAGGTGCTCCCCATTTCCTGGAAGCACCTATTTAGGAAAAAGACCTCCACTTTCCATCACCAGCCTGGCTCCCTCAGAGTCTTATATAAATCACATCTCCTATAATTCCCAAACTTTCCTTGCAGATACCTGTTGAGAAGTTATTCAAATACCTCCTTTTTAGCCATGCACAACCCTGCACTTTACTTGCATTGCTAACAGAGCGAGATCTCATCCACAGACCAACAAATTACATTGACCCACTCACCTATGAGAAATGAACTCCCTTTCTTGCCTCTCCTTAGAAAGCTAGACCTATACCTTCAGCTACAGCATCTGATCAACTGGCACCTTTTTTAATGTTCTAATAGCATTGTAATCAAGATCTAATTTTGACTCAGGGCTTATTTGAAGTTGCAAACCTCTTTGAGCGTGTTGAGAAGTTGTGGTACTTCAAGGGGACAAGTGTTGCTGTTTCTTTGGCCTTTTGAAGTACTGCTAATAGAGGAGCTATCTGACTCCATCGCACATAGGGAGTTAATTGAAAACCTGGCTGTCTGCTATTGGCCATTAAGACAGGCAAAATAACATGTATTTTAGCCAGAGCACTCTAAGCCCTTCCCTGCTGCTTCTTACCACCATCAGTTTGGACTTCCAAGATAGCAAATGGAGGGAGGAGAAAAAATTCATATATCTGAGCAACAAATACAATATTCATTTTGCACAAATTTATTATGTGCCTGGAAAATGTATCCTGCATACATTGTGTAACAAAGCTGGCCAGTATTGATGGTGCCTTGCTTTACTATGCATTGGTGATAGTCACTGGGAGCAGTTTAGCCAGATGTACTGGCAGAAAACCAGCCACTCTCTGTAAGTGGCCAAATGCTCTGACTTGCACACTGCATTGCAGTGTGTTGATGTTGTTGAGTAACCACAAGATGTTCCACTGTAACAGCATCAGCAGTCATTGTGTCCCAGGTGACCAGGAGCTGCTTAAATCAAGGCATTGAAATTCTATATTGTGGTTCATAACAATGAACTTTATTGATCCTACGTACACTGAGGACCTGATCCAGCAGAGCATCTGAGCACATGCATTGGTCTGAGGCAGCAAGCGTGTACTTTCTCGTTGCTTTGCTTCAATTTGAAATGAAAAGTACATTCTGAAATCTCAGTTGTTGGTGTAGAAGGGGAATCACATTCCCCTTGGAGTGCCAATTGCAGCAGTATCATGTCAGTGTGATACAGCGTCGATGTATCCCAAGGGAGGGGACTTGAGCTGGGCAGACTGACTCTGCACTGAAACAATTGAGGAGTGCCTGCACAAACTGTTGCAACATCTTCAGTCAAGGGAGGTGGGAGTGGGGAAGAAGCCAGCTTCCTGCTGGTGGCTGATGATATTCAGCTACGGGTGATCGTTTCTGATCTGCAGGGACATGCTGATTGTGCTGAAGGCAACTCCATGACTCTCCCATTTCAACTAGATTGCTGATTGTAACCAACAAGCACAATTTTTGCCAGGCTCCGAGCATGATGCTGTTTAAAGTGCGATTTGTAGTGCCCTGAACCTCTTCCCCACCTCCGAACACAACACTGTGGGTCATCAGAACCCCCCATTAATTTATTCTCATTTACAACCCTTTGGGGGATAGTTGTGGATCATTTTGGAGCATGTGGCAAGCCAGGAACCTTTCCTGTAAGTGTGAGAAAATACTCAATTTACAGCTGTGGGGGATATTTATAAGGCTGCACGTAGCTTTTGAATGTTACTTCAGTGGACATTTTAATTAGGCTAAATCTGTCTGGGAACCTCGTGCTGAGACTCTTCTGTCACTACAGATTAGGGTCTCTGCCATTAAATGCAGCTGGGAAAGGAAGAAATATACTGTTAGGAAAATCTGTTCATTTTAGGAAAAGAGTGTTTGACAACACCTTAGAGGTGAAGGGGGAGGGCAGACACATCTAAACTTTTCTGCTTGTGTAGTGGCACAGCCCAACCTAATACATTACTGGGCAAGTAACTTTGTACTGGCATTAACTACAGAAGGGTCTGTGCTTTGGTGATCTCTAATCTGTAGCACCACACAACACAGCAACATTCCTAACATCAATGAGTGTATTTTGCTCTGACTTTATCCCAGGCTGCATTTTGAATTGCTTGTGTTTTAGAGGGATCCATGTGTTGTGTTGAGACTGCTTCACGTGTAGGCTTTAGAGCTCTAATTTTAAGCTGTCACTTTCCCTGGCTCCTATTCCACTGGTTGTCACACCTGCTTTGATGTATTAAGTCATCACTTGTTGTGTGCGTGCTTTTTAATCCTTTTAATTCCTTTGATTGCTGGATGTTGAAAGACAAATGGAACAAAGACTGAAATATGTGCTTGGAGTGAGTTTTCCTCCTCCCAAAGCAGAGGTTGTTTTGCTTTTATTCACAGAATTATTCCAGTTCACCTAATCATCTTTCTCGAATGGGAGATGCACAAAAGGTGGGATTGTTTTAAATAAGGTTCAGCAGTTGAGGTGTTCAGGGAACCAGCTAGACTTTTGCTTTTCTTTAAGCTTCTTAAATTACTTGGTAATTAAAAACATTTCAAGGTACTTCCCCTAAAAATCAAATCAAGGTTTTTTGCTTCTATATCCAGAAGAACGCTGTTTTTTCCTTTGGTGAAGGAAACCAGTCCGGGCAGTTATTGCTTTGAATACTTACATGAGACACTGTCTCATCCAAATGTCAGACACATTCAAGAGGCAATATTATTTTAATCAGTCACCTCTGCTTCCTCTTCCCTCTCAATCACAGCCCCAGCAGGTCCCTGTGATCCCTTGCTGCCTTACCTTCCCTCACTCCCTTTCTCTCTGCTCCTTCCTTCTATATCCTTCATCACCTGCCTCAGCAGGTCACATCTCTCAGACTCTTGCCGTTGATCCATTCATATCATCCTGTATCTTTTCCCAAGTCAAGCATGCTGGTCCCTATGAGGCATCATCAAAGCAGAAGCCTATGAGACACTGGAAAAAAGACCCTGAAGATAATTGGGATGTTCATGCTGAGTTCATTAGGTTCATTGTCCTCCTGATCCTTTGAGCAAAGCTATCCCTGTTTCTCTGTGCTATTTTTGATAACTAACCAGCCAGAAAAGCAAAACAGCCTCCTGTCTCCTGTCCATCCCATTTCCCACCATACATCTCTAGACCGGTGGTACTGAGGGATTCCAGCTGGGAGGCAACCGTGCTCTGCCACTTGCACTTAAAAACATTTACAGGGACCTTCTGGCTAACCCAGGCTGGAATAACATATAATGAAAATGAATGTGTTATGTGCCATACAGACTGAATTGTCTGGGACCAGGATAGACCCCAAAACTCAGAAAGAAGATGAGTGAAGAGTGTATTTCTCTTCCCAGGGGTCCTGTCTGTCAGCAAGATTTACTGTTAAAAAGATTAAGTTAATAATTGTCAGATAACAACATATTGATAAGGAAGTACTTGTTGTTCTTATGTATCTTGGGGCTGGTTTTTGCCCCTTTTCCCATCTGCACCACCTTAGCAGGGTGATGTATGCTGCTGGAGCTTCCTGCATTTCTGTCCTGAAAAGGGAAAGGGATTATTTTTTTATGCTTTCAAATGTGTGAACATTTCTAATTTTCTTCCCTGCTCCTGGGGCCTTAGATTTGTTAACATTTTAGAAATGAAGCTGAGCCTTACGAAAAAGCTTTTCACAAAAAAAAAAGCATTCAAGCAATCAGCGCAGAGCGGTCAAAGTCCTGCAACTTCACAGTGACCATGTTGTCTTGTTCATTTTTTTCCATTTAATGGCACTGCTTCCCCTGCTCACCTCACACACTTACTTCGGTGGGAATAATCAAGTGGGAGCTCCAAATTTCAAACTGTGCTGGATATGTCCTTGAGTTCGTTTTAGAGAGAGGTATAAAAGGCCAGGCTGTGAAATTTGAAGACTGCATTTTTGTCGTACTTAGGAATGTGTTACCTCATGTCTTAATCTCTGCTTCTATACTTAGTGTGAACCTATGAAAAGGATCATAGTATGTCACAGCAGAGCAGAGAATCCTTTTTCTATTCTATGCTTTGAGATGGCCAAGTGTTAGACCATCACTTGAAGAGGAGGGGTTTTGATCCAAGACCACAGGGATCTCAGCAGTAGCATGGTCTAGGAGAGGCCCCCAGCTTCCAGCTCCTCCCAGGCCTCCCACTTTTAGATCTAATTTTGCTGTATCACTGTTTGCATCAAATACTGGGGTCAGTAGTACCTTTAAGAATATTTCCTTTCTGTGGGATAACATCTCTGAGCTGTGCTGGGATCAGACTTCAAATTGAGCCATGAGTCAGAACCTCCTGCCGCAGGGCATTCACGTACAGCCAAAACATCAACTCCAAACATCTCCAAGACAATCATCGGAACAGCTTCTGCATGTCTGCCAAACTGAATCCCTCTATCCCCTCTTTTCCTTTCATAAAAATACCAAGGAGATATCAGAGGACCGTGTAGCTGTGAAACAGAAAGTCCTGTAATTCCATTCAGCCACTGAAACTGGGTTGTGACTGGGCACACCACAACAGAAACAGCCTCGCTGTGGAGCACTGTCTGGTGTGGTGCTGGCAGAAAATAAAGCCTTGTACCTCAACCTGTCAGCTTAAAGTTGCTTGGAATCTTACCTTATAACTGTGCTGTGTACAAATGATGGCAGTCATGAAAATCATAGCCTTTAGACCTTTAGAGAAAGAGAACATCAGGTCTTTCAATAGAGAGGCACATTGTGTCCTGCTAGAAGGAAGGAATTCATCAACCAGGGAGGACAGACAAATGTGCTTACTTGAAGATTGTATTGAGAAGAGTAAACATACACACATAAACCAGAATAAAAGATCATTTACTTCTCAACAGTTGAGTCAGCAATGTTGAGGGAGGAAATGGCCATTTCCTTCAAGAGTCAGGAGGAGTTTGGTTTATTTTGGCAGGTCTGGGCCATGGAACAAGGAATGACGTTAAGAATGATGTCTTTTTCCTTATTTCCTTGACAGAGTAATACTCCACCATTTTTTTATGTAAGACCTTCTGCAGCTTTTCATCTACACATAAGATGGAGAAGAAAGGATTGTATTTGGTGTAAGGCAACTGAGCAATTTTCATTTGGCACAGAAGAGGTGACAAATACTTTTCTGAAGAGCAATTGATCAGGAGGAAAAGTTATAATTGTTGGTTCCATCCCCAAACTAATTTCCATCAGTGCTACACACATACTCTGACCCCATCTTGTCACAGTACTGCCATATGGCTTTTCATAGCAAATATTAGGATTGTGTCCAGGAGGTTAAAATGAAAGTCCTTTGAGGTGAGACTGTAATCTAGTCTTCCAGCTGGTCTCACAGTCTTGCTTCTGCAGAAATATCCCAACCATCCCTCTAATCCAACCTGGTGCAAACAGTGAGAATCAATATTGTTTTCTCAATTCACACACACACTCAAAAACTATGCTTGCAGTTTATTCTTCACTTGAGCTAGGATCCACCTCAGGTACATGCACAACCCAGAATGGCTGCTAGATAAGCCCACCTCCCCTGATTCTTGAGGTATTTTTGCTTTTCTCATGCTGGTATTTTTCTTCAAGCCAAAAGGTAGCAGTAACATAAAGTATTAACCTTGTTCCTTCAAAAGAGTCAATAGCCTGTGTGTCATGCATGGAGAGCTGGTGCCTGTGTAGTCCTACAGGCTAAATTTGACTCTAGAGGTAAATATTTAATGTTTTGGGTTTGTTTAGTGATAATTTAATAGGCAAATGACAATACGAGAGAAATAACATATTTGATATTAGAAAGAGTTGTTGCACTCCATTTAGTAAAGACATAAACATTTTTAATTAATAAAGTGTTCTTCAAAACTGCATTATTTACTGGTTCTAACAGTAAGGAGAAAACAATTTATCTTATCTAATGAGCCATTTTAAAACACTTTTGACAGAGAGAGCAACAGACTGTTCCTTTTGGCATATTTTTCTCCTCCTGTTGATACTCAATTACATGTGAAAATAAACATAATAATATGATGAAACAACATAAGACTAAGGCTATAGAGCTCTTTGCAGAATTTGAGCCATGAAGTCAGGTGTAGCCCATCTCAGTTTCAACTGCTGTTAGTAGCTCTTCTATGTGTCTGGGAGTTGCAATAGTACGTACCAGATCAGGCTCTATCAAACTGTATTACTGAAGAAATAAGAACAGTTGCCATTGTTGAAATGTCACTTCTTGGTAACCTCAGTTTATTCAGGGAACAAAGTGATCTCTAAGTACAAATCTGGCCTGATAGTCTCTGGAGAAATCCCTCCATAAGACTATTTAAAGGTTATCTGCAATTTGACTGGAAAATAGAGTCAAAGCTGTTAACATGACTCTGTCATTGCACAGTCCCAGAAAGTTCAACGTGTTTTTGAGTTGTCAAGTATAGAGATTTTGGCCTGCTTAGAGCTACGGCAAATACTCCTGAGGATTCATGCCAGAATTTAGAAATGTATTGATCAGGATGAGTGAGAGGAAAAGAACAAAAACAAGAAGTGAAGCATTCTGAAACTGAAACGCAAAGATCAAGCATGAAAATATAATCAAAACTTATCAAAGACCTTTTCTGACACTAAAAAAATATTAATTAGTGTGTTAATTTTATCAAGTGTTCCCTCACAGTGGGGAGGAAAAGGTTAGATTGCTGCTGAAATTCAACTCGTTATTGGACTTAGGTGTCATGTTTTTGACAAAATATGTGTGTGTGAAGTAGAACAAAACTGAGCCAGTAAAATGGGGAAAATGTGGCTTTTCTTCATGCTTGCAAAATAGTCAACAGCCAGTCAGTCCCAACTGAGCTTTCAGATGAATACAGGGGAGCCACAGGGACTGTTTCCTTTGCTTGGACAACTGTGTTGATGTTTTGCTCAGTTCTGTCTCAGGCATCTTTTCTTCTCGTGTTCTACATGATGGGCTGGCTCAGCCTGGTCGTGTGGGATGGTCCATCTCAAGAAAAAACACAGTGAAAAACTGGGCAGAAAAAAGTGAACAAGATGAGGTCCATGAGGAAGGGAGAGCAAAGACCCACATGTGTGAGACTGGGAGATTCTGGCTTCCCTAGAGTGAGTGGCTAATGAGAGAACACACCTTTGAAAGAGAGATTATGGAAAAGACAGAGCCAAACTCTTTTAGAGGTGCACAGTAAATGGACAAGAGCCAGTGGGTAAGAGTTGCAGCAAAGGAATTTCTGACTATATATAAGGAAAAAAAATGATGTGAATGTTTTGAAGCACTGAAACCAAGGCCCAGAGAGGTGTGCTTCTCCATCCTTGGGGTTTTCGAGATTCAACTACAAAAGATCTTGAGCAGCCTGATCTTGCTTTGAAGTTGGCTCTGCAGGCAGTTGTACTAGATGACCTCCAGAGGTCCATTCCAACCCAAACTGTTCTATAATTCTAAGAAAATTAGGTTTATGTTTTATGAATATGTACTGTATGTACAGCAAACAAATACAGCAAACGAATGAAGTTATTTTTTTAAAAATTAAGCCTTTCTTTTCCCTTGCCAAGATTTGGGTACAAGATTTCCCTAGCAACAGTAGAATGTTTTTTTTGGCAGGGAACGGGTGGTGCAAAAGTACTCTTTCAGCACAGTGTAGGTGCTTGGACCATCAGCAGGTGCAGTGTGAAAAGGCAGATCTCTGAACCCTAAGTTTGGCAGATTTAAGTTTAGAAAAAATAAGAAGAAGAAAAAAAGAAAAGAAAACCATCTGTACCTCAAGCTCTGCTGAAACAGAATTTGGAGCTCAGCAAAGACAGAAAATTATCTTTGAAACAGTCACCTGAGCTTTTTCTTTTCATTTGAATGTTGCCAAGAACTAAGAATAATGCTGTACCAAATGTTCTTGTGAAAATGGAGAGAATAGCTGCGGTCGAGCACTGTAAAACCCCCGACCAGCATTTGAAATTCACCTTCTTTCCCTTCCTCCTTTGGTCAGCAGTCTCTGGGAAATGAGAAACAATCACTTTCGTGTTGGTTTCCCCAGTGGGCAGCCTTGCCTGTAAGCAATTTGTCATTTAGCACAGTTAAATGAGAGATCATGTTGTTGTTTTTTTCCCTGTTACCCAAGCTGTGATCCTGCTGCTGTTGCGGCAGTGAATGTTCTCCCCTCCCTCTCTTCTCTGTACCTGCCAAACACGCGCAGATGCACTGGATCTGTCTGGCTGTAAGTAACGGCGAGAAGTCCTGCTGTAGTTTGCAGCATGGAATAGCCAGGGAATAATCAAGCCCTGGGAACAACTCCAGCATTGGCTGAGCTGAAGAAAATAGTGGGAGACGAGGAAAATGGTGTAAAGCTAAGCCCAGCAGCACCGACGCTCTGGAGTCCTGTACTGTCTATGACTATCTCTGCTCTGAATAGCCTCTTCCGTAGGATGGAGGTGAATTGCAGCAGCCCTTCTCTTTCAGGAACTAAATAGTGCTGTGAATTGGTTGCATAAGGAACTGTTAGGGCCAAGTTTGCAATTGAGGGACAGCTTTTTCTCAGGAGAAGACAAACAAGCCAAAATGGAGTGAGTAGATCCCCTAAATGTGGGATAGTCCCTCCAGTCATGCCTGGGAACAAGAGATAACTGCCCAGCTCTTGCTGGTGGCTTTTGTCTCAGATGGAAGGGAAGTTGATCAATGAATATTCTCACTTGAGAAGTAGTCCAGGAGAGGCTCTGCATGTGGGGAGAACAGAGTATACCAGAGGCAGTTCCATGTAGCACAGGGGCTTAGATTAGTCTTGTAAGTATGTAATACACATCACCAAACCTGTGTGGTCCCTGTGTGGTCCTGTTCTCTTGTGCAAAAGAATTATTTTCACTGTGGAGGTCTACCTGCAGACACATATTCCATCTTTTTATCAGCTACTTTATACAAATCATAAGCCCATTCTACTTATTTTCTCTTTCTGACACCGTTCACTTGAAAATATACAATAAATAAACCAAAAAAAAAAAGAATATGGCTGTTAGTCAAAAGAAAGCATCAAGGAGGTGAGAACATCTCTCACCAGAATGACTAGTGCCTGGAAAATGAGCCTTGAGGGGGGAAAAAAGATGAAGGGAAGCCATGGAAATGAACAACAGGAGAATGCTACAAAACGTTGTTGCTTCTCAGTAGATTTTTACCCATCAGCTTTGACATAAGTACCATATTCCGGCTGTAAAACATAATTAGAGCAGTGAATCAGAAAGGAGCTGTCCATCGAATAGCACAGTGTGTTCTCAGTCAAGGAGAGGGATGTGAAACTCATGCAAATAAGGCTGAGTTCCCCTGCTTCCTCCTTAGGAAACTGAGTGTGACACAATCAGCAAAAAGCCTTTGCAGCAAGCTGTGAATTTCACGTGCTCTTTGGAGCCAGAATTCAGCTTTGAGCTCTGCATTAAATCGAGCGAGAGGCCTCACTCCATCAGGTCCTGTTCTAAGAGCTCCCTTTGCAAGGTGCAAGTGTTCCACAGTGCTGTTCCTTGGCTCTTTTATGGGAGAAAGCAATGGCCACACCCAACACATTTGGATGTGAACTCAAAGCTTGACTCATGTTCTAGGACGTGACAGAGGAGGTCTTCCAGCTCAGGCGTTCTTCTGACATTCATCAGTCTTGACCCCAAAATCCATCTCTTTATCAAATATGCTGAGTCTGTACACAGAGGACTCGAAAGCTGGGTCATTTAAAGGGCCCTTTCAAAAAAAAAAAACAAATCTACTTTTTGTTTCATTCAGGGTTTTATTTGTGCATTTTTATGCATATCAAAGGCATGGGTTTACCCCTGGAGTTACAGGGTTTCTGCTGCCTTGTACAGCACACAATTGGTAGTTTCTCTATATACTTCCATCTATTGCCTCTTACCATGGCAAGTCCTGAACGTAACCCGCAGACCAGGCTTCTTTTTCACTACAAGTTCAAAATAACAAAGAACTATGATAAAGCAGGTCAAGGGTGATACGTTTGCCAGGGGTTGGTTCTTCAGGCAGTTCACAGAGGGATCCATGTAGCTGTTTCACAGTGGTTCTGAACCATCACAGCTTTGATAGCACTGGAGCTATCATGTCCTCTCCATTTGGCTGTCCTGTAGCCCCTTCAGATACCATTCAGTTTCTTCTCTCCCTTTTGGGGCAGGGAGTACGAGTGTTTTCCTTTCTCAGGTAACTTCCCAAGGCAAGAGCAGGTGAGCACCTCAGAACCACAATGACAGGATGTGTCACAGCACCAGTCCTATGGCTTTTACTGTTGAGATTATTTCTTCAGTCATAGCAGGGGGCACCAATTTCGCAGTTCACCATGCTATGTCTTAAAAGTTGCCCTACTGTTCTACAGCCTTGTAGTTTATGTTTATACCATTATGTGCTATTTAATTATTTAGTGCTCTATTCCTGATCCTTAATGTTGCCTTTATGTTGGGTCACACTCTACTTGTCTGGATCTGCAAATTCAGTTTCCAGGTTGGGATATTTAGGCACTGTGGGGTACAAACAGTTTATGCCCAGACCCTGCCCCTACTCCAATTTGAACACAAATGGCTCAAGCCACATTCTTCTGCAAGCCAAGACTTCTTTTGGTCCTATTTATTGGGACCACAGCAGACCTGATAATAAGTCTAAGTGCATTATGCATCCAGCTAAACAGACTGAGCCTTATAATGGCTTTTAACTGCTTAATGTTGCGTTGATTTGAGAGGCACAGCAAGTAACACAGACAATCAACGCTGAACAGGTGGAATTGCACTGCTTGCACATTCCCTACAACTAGGACTTTCTCCCTGTCCAGTTTCTGGAACTCAACAAAAAGTGCTTATTCTGGCTAATATTTCAAATGAAGCACACACTCCCTGCCCCAACTTGATCCGGAATCTGTGATGAAGAACATCCTCTGCCCAGTGGCCAAGCTCACAGGGAGGTTTTTCCCCGAGGAATCCAATGTCCCTTCCATTCATGCGAGGGAAAATTAGTTGTGTGCTAAATGCAAAATTCATCTTAGCAGCTGGTAGTGGTAGCCTTTTCAAATACATTCAGCTCTCCAAAGGCAGCTGAGTCAGAACTGCACATGCTGGTTGCTTTCTTGTGCTGGGAGGATCTGTGCTCTAACACAGTTGTGAAGGCCATTTTCCCTTCAGTACTTACAGAGTGTGTAGGCAGCACTTAGCCGTGAGGTATAACAAGCAGGACTTGTCTGTTGGCCTCACGTCATTTTGGTGATCCAGAAAGGATCATTCTTTGATACAGCACAGCCGAGGCTTTGCTGGCTGGTGATAATCTAGCTGGGCTGGGTTGTGCAGAACCTGACTTGTGCAAAACTCTTGCAGACTTCAGCTGTACCTCGTCAGACCTTTCCTCTTCAAGTTTCTTGGCTCAGGGATTAAATTTTCCCCTTGAAAGTAAACATCTCCCTTACGTAAATGTTAGAAAGGTACTGAGATTTTGAGTCAAAACCCAGATATCTGAACACAGGTTTGGCATTTTAGGTGTCCAAAGGTAGCACCAACTGGCAGATATAACCAGGACCAAGTAGAGACTTTTGATCTTTTGAAACTATTGGCAGCACATCCTGCAGGTGGCTGAAGGCATTTTGGACA
Organism: Dromococcyx pavoninus; assembly: GCA_033558185.1. Lineage (NCBI taxonomy): Eukaryota > Metazoa > Chordata > Aves > Cuculiformes > Neomorphidae > Dromococcyx > Dromococcyx pavoninus. The sequence continues at coordinate 408,568 of JAUMJL010000721.1, forward strand.
TGATTCTTTGCAGCTGGATCTTTTCCTTTCAACCTCACGAGCCTTCCCAGACGGTACTGAGGTCCCAGTGAATGGACTTCTTTACTACATCTCCACTAAGTTACTGCATCCAAGAAGCAGCAATGCCAAGGGCAAAATGGTAGTGTAAGCAATAAATAAAGCCAGATCTTTGTGAAGGACCCAAATCTTTGAAGATCTTCAATTGCTATTAACATCAATGGCAACACGAGTTGGTAGGCACCATCTCTTCTTCTGGTGGCTTCCTTCCTTCTGCAGAGTTACAGATCCCACGTTGCTCTATCTTTACAAAGTCACTTTTGCTTTCTGCTCTCTCTCTGTAGGACACAGTGGCTGATCAGCAGCAATACTAGATTGCTGTTGTGTTGCCCTTCCAGGTTCATTTCACAGAGTTGGACTCCCAGGCTCCAGTTAACAGCCAGTCTTTAGAGCAGGAGTTGATCTTTCCACCCTTCTCTTTCAATATAACGAATGCAGGAAGACTGTCCTAGGCAAGTGGAAGAAAACAGAGCCTCACCAGGTGAATGAATGAAGAAGCAAAAACATTTCTAAGTTTTAGCATCAAATGTATCATTTTCAGTGTAATGGCATCCGTGCTATTAACTTAGAAGAGAAGAGGGACCTGCTGGGTATCATTTTTCCCTTTTCATTTTAATCAAGAAATCAGTAAATTAATATTAGCTCTATGAAAGCTGCACAGTCTTTTGTTTTCCCTGGTGAATATTTAGTCAAGTTTTTAAACAAGTTCTCATCATTCATTTCTTACTTTTTTCCACAAATTTTGAGTTTTACTGCCAGTTAGGTCCAACTACAGCTTATAGCAGCATTGCCAAATACCAGCTCATGAAAATCTGTCACAGTAGTCAGAAAAGTCTTGATCCAATTTGTTTTGGGAAGTAGAAAAACCTCAACTATCTTATCAGAACAGACAAAAGTGAAATGAAGAGGTGTAATAAAGCAAAATCCAGCCAAAAAGAAAGGTGGAATTCATTCATCGATTTGTTTTCAAACACTGAACCAAAACCTTCAATCAATAACAAAGTATCAAGAGCTTTCAAATAATTGATTAGTTTTTTTGGTTTGGGTTTGAGCTTTTGGGAGGGATTTTGCAACCAGAATAATTCCATAAAGTCTCTGTCATCCTCTCATGCATGCAGCTGTGTGGATCAAGAAACATTTCCAGCCTATAGTAAAAGAGAGTCAATGTTCAAAGACACCAATGCTTCATGCAAGCAGATGCTAGAAAAGAACAAGAAGGTAAAGCAAAAGTTTTGAGAAGAGGAAGACAACGACAGTTCAGACCTTTTGATTTCAGAGTTAAAATTAAGCCCATGGGGATTGAACTGGGCTCTTGGCATGCACTTCACTGTTTGCTGGCAATCTTTACCTTCACCTGTGATGTGAAAATATGGGTAGTGAGTGAATCTTGATAAATCCCAGCTCACCTAATCAGATTATTTTATCATCTGAATAAGAAGTAACAAGTGGAAGGTAGAGCAGGAAGGCCTGAACTATCTTGGCCATGGCTCATTTGACTTTCCTAGGGCTGCAGGAATGGTAATGGGAACATCCTGGATTGGCAGAGATTATGGTGTATCCCAATGGGCAGGAAATTCACCTGAGAGACAGGAAACATCTGTGTTATTTCTAGTTTATCTGCTGGATGACTTCATGTGATGAGAGGTTAATCTGCCTCTCATCTACATCCTTGAGGATCCTTTATGTGATGCTAGAAAAAAGGGGAGCATAGATGAAACAGGCTTTCCTATTGCAGATGCTGAGGCCACAGGATCTTCTGGTCACTGTGATAAATCAGGCATTTGCCATCTTGCTCGAGGAGAACAAATTCACTGCAATGGGCTCTGGAGAAAGTTCCAAGTATCAGTGCTGTCTCCACCAGCTCTGCCAAACTCCTGGCAACACTGCAATCAGAGAACTGCGTATGTTCTTTTCTCTCTTCCTTCTTCTTTAATTTCCTCTACCTTATTTCTTCTCCCCTCTGCTACCCCCACTTTTCTCTCGCCTTTGCATTGCCTTGTTAAAAAAAGAAAAGGAAAAAGATTGACTAAGACTGTATCTTGCTGATAACACCCAACAATGAGCAAAAAGGCAGCTGAAAGCAATAACTTAAACATCTAACAGTGATGTGATTTTTGCCCAGTCTCTGAGAGGTGAAGGGGACTAAGGATTCACCTGCCTTTTTCCAGCACTGAGGTCTCATTATTTGCTATGTTTCCTGCTCTTTTCTCTTTGGTCGTGTTTCCTCGTGTGCTTGATCTTGTTTTGTTTTTAAGGAAAAAACCTTGGCTCTGAAAACAAGGGCAAGAACACAAGTTTCATGGTACTTTTTTCTTTTTCCCATAAAGGACAGCTAATCCTATCTTTAATTCTATCTAAAAGGCTGACTGGGGGGTCATCTTACGCAACTGAAATTGTTGCTAAAGAAATAGGGAATAAGAAATCTTGTAAAATGAAAGCTTTACTTAATGTTCTGCACTACAAAGACTTTTAGCTGAGATTTCTTCCCTTTTTTGCATATTTAATAAAAGAATAAATGATTTCTAACAGTGATTGCTTGCCACTGGAGCTTGCCATTGCTTACTAGTGTCTAAAACAAAACAAAACAAAATCATCTGAACTTAATTTAAGAATTTTTAGTGTTTTACTTGCTTTGGACATATTATTATCTTTGATCTTTTCTGCCCATTTATTCCATCAAAATTAGCATAATCATTTCCTACCAATAAAATAAAGTCATAATTGTTCCTTTCTACTATGGAAATGAAATACAGGACTCTGTTTTCATCTTTTACCCTACAGGGCTTTTGTAGTACAACAATTAAACTAGATTTTTTTTGTCCTATAAAATTATTAAAGTGTTTTGAATGTATTTTTGTCCCACATTTGTGGAGGAAATATATCTCAATATGTTTTTTTGAGAAAAGTAATACATAAAATTTATGTTTAGATATTTTGGAAATTTTGTTGCAGTAGTCTGAAACACCTTTTCTTATTCACAAAGACAATTTATTTTTCACTCTTACTAACTCATTAGTTCAGGAAAATGAGGTATTTCAATAAAACCAAAAAATACCCAAAATAAACACAACCCCCCAAAAAAGTAATGTGAAAAAGATCTTCTGAGATGTTTTTAATCAAGAAACTGATCAAAAGTAATCCTTCTTCTGAGAATATTTTTCATATAAATCTCATTTTTTTAAAAGGAAATACTAAATGATCATTATAAAAAGTATTTATCAGCTCTAAATCTATGTGTTGAGCATATAAAAACTGGGAAGAAGGACAGGCTTTCAGTCTGCTGCCTTCTGTAACAGACTTATTTAAAAATAAAAACTTGGAGGAGATGAAAAGGTGGGCCTCAAACCTGGCAAAAATTCTTTGCCTGGCCGAGAGATGAACCAGGTAACTTAATCTCTCCTGTTTTGACTGTATTTTCCAGCGCTGCTTTTGAATTGGCCGATTGTGGCAGGTGTTTTGTACTCATCTGGGGTGAGGAGCTGCAAGGGTTTAATACACAGTATGACTGCAGCCTGCAGAGCTCTGAGATGTACTTTTACTATGGCAACTGAAAGAGCAAATTTGCAGTAAAGCATGTTGTGCCAGTTGTGTGATACTGATGCGTATAACAAAAACTTGCCTGGTGTGGTGAGGGATGCACCGCGTGCTTTGTTGTGAGGTAGGATGGACACCCACCTGCAAAATTCAAAGCTCTTCCATTTGTTTATCTCACTGAAAAACTGAGGACAGCAGTCATGCTTTTAGCTGTGGGAAAAAAACCTCCTGGAGGTATAAAAATGCTCTTACAAAGCTCAGGTACCCTCTCCAATCTGAAGATGGACCCTGGGTACCACCCGCTGATGTTCCTGTGCGTGCTGTGCACATGCTCGACTTCTTTTACTTGCAAGGGACAAATGGCTTGAGTACATGCAGCAAATCCAATGCACTGAGCAGAGTGTGCGTGAGCAGAGACCCTTTGGCATCTGTGCAGTGAGCCCTCGACTCATTTCTTGTGCTCTCCAGAGCTCCCCAGCACAGGCTGCTCTCTGCTGTAGCGAGCTTCAGCTGCACGTACCAGACTTTCAATCTCAGACTCTCAGAAACAGACCCATCTTCAAAATCTATAATGCAATTCACAGAGTCAATTTTTCATCTACGTGTTCTATGTCTGGGGTGAACCAAGATTTTAAGAGTTGCAGTCTGGATTTTTTTGCCTTTGTGTTTTGTTCAGTTTTAGTTTTGTTTTGTTTTTTCCCTGTTTGCTCTCTCAGACGATTAATGTGAGTCATTGACTGGCTGTTCTGCTTCTCTGCTGATTTGATTGTCTTTGTAAGGCCAATATGAAGTCAGTCCCTTGTGGAAGTATTTGAAGGCCTTTGTTAATTCAATTAACTCTAAACTAAATTCTTTGTGGGAGGAAGTTAGAGAAAACTGGCTGGCGGGGAAGGAATTCCGCTCGCTTAAGCTTCAGTTCAATGTGCCACTGCACTGACCCATTTCACAAACATCCCCGAGAAGAGCAGAGTCCAAAAGAGATGCAGCATTTATTTCTGAGACCAGTAAGGGACTACTTAGCTGTTTGAAGCATAAGACCAGAAGGAACCATTTTGAGTCATCGAGTCCCATCCTTTCCATCAGGGGTGACCTATACTGCAGATATGCATCTAAGAAATGTTTCCAGTACAGCTACTCTGCCTGCCATCAAAGAGCACGTCCACTGCCCTTCATCCCAAATCAGTGACCTAGAGTGAAAGATGAGAAATAAATCCACACCTAATCTTCACAAGAGAAGACAGCAGGAGAGACAGAGGATGTCTCTTATGTCCTAGAATTTCCATTAATAGTGTGGCTGTTATATAAAATTTCTAGGTGAGCTGATGAGGCAGACCACATGGCACATCAGAAGAGACAGGAATGCTTAGCTGACATCAGGGAAAAATTTCTCCTGGTTTCACACAAAACAAAATGACCAAACCCAAAACCACGCATCTGGCAAAATAGCCTGTCTCACTCCAGAGCAGAGAGCAAGCCTCACCCCTCCCCATGGAGCTCTGTAGTTGTCTGCGCAGAAATACGTGACTGGTCTGGTATGTTATTCAATTCCATGGTGGATGAAGAGGCTAAACAGGGAGATCTGGATGTCATCATTTGGTTTCCAGAGGAAAACACTATTTTCAAACTTTCACTCCCTCTCTGGCTGAAGGAAGCTGAGGGGTTCTACAACAGGCCTGAACTGGGGCCCTGCCTGCCATTTTCACACTGTTTGCTGAACCAAGAACATGGGCAGCACATGGAAATGTTCCCAGATCAGATGACCCATTTCACTTGAGTTGAAACAATTATTTGCATTTCATTTTTAGCTTCCCAAATGGGACTTCAAAAGGTTTTGTTTAAAAGATAAGCAGAAATGAAGCATGGAGAATCTCCTAGATTTCTTCATACCACCTCTCCTGAAAAAGCTGGTTTCACCTAACAAGAGTTTGGGTGATGGCTTGCTGCTCACAGAGTCCTTCTTCGCCCACCTTTGATCAATATTGTTATGAGCATTAAATGCTGAAGAGCCACTGCCTAGCAATGCAGTGAGCACTCGTCCCTCCTCTTCAGCTGGACTTGTCACATCTACCAATGCAGGGAGTTCAAAGAAGCATCTCTCTTTTAAATTGTGCCCTTCAAGCTGATGAATCTTCTGCTGATAACTAGGAAACCTTTGCTATCCAAGTTCATTTTCTATTTACTTCCTGTGTGATTCTGCCATCAGTCAACCCAGAGAGATCTGAGTTTCAGCCAGAATCACTCACGAAGGGACAATAAAAGTGCTGGTACATTAAAAGGTACCACTCTGTTGTTGTTTTAAATTGGGTGCTTTTACAAAGGGAAAACATTTCTAGGGATGGGTTTATATTGTTAATGAAGATCTCAGACAAATGAATAGAAGAAGAAGGTGGGAGGAAGGTTTGGAAAACACTTTGTGGGGAGAGAAGGGAAGTCAGCACAAAATGGAAAATGAGAGTGCAGTGATTTGAGAAAAGAAACTGAACTGCTTTCCTCTCTCCTTGCTTTGCCTTTTTTCCCTGATAAACATATGGATAGTAGAGTTGAAACAGATTTACAGTAGAAATGCAAATGAGGTTTACATGAAGCAACATCTTGTCCATTGCTGCTGGAGGATCCTGGGTCTCTCCCAAGTTCCCAGGCAGAGGTTTGCTAAGGTACAGCAGAAGCGGCAGGAGCCTCCAGGCTTCACAAGCACAGACCATTTGCTCACGCAGTGAGGGGTTTGCTGTGCCAGGTGGAGTGGGTTAGGAAGTGGAAAAATGGGCCTGATCTAAATTTGTGTTCAACACGCTTTCAATTCTTGGTGGTTGTTCACGTTAAGTCCATCAACTCACAGAAAAAGGTGAAGATTGGCTAAAGCTTTGACATGATTGTATCATCTGAGGATTTTCAATATTCCTGAATGGTGTCTTCCTCAAATCTGGGCAAACTGTAATTCTCCCCACTTAACATTTAATGTCTAACTGGGACTGACAGCCCCAAATACACACAAAAAAGGGCAGGAGGTACTGCCCTGTTGTCATTCTACTGTGTGATACAGGAGGAGGAATTGCAGTGATGAGCAGTAATAAATGACCAAAACCCCTCCCTTTCCAACCCTTTTAATTTCATGGCAGTGCCTACATGAAGTACTTAGATGAAGTACTTAACTAACCTGGACTAACACACCGAGAGACACCAGCACCTCCAGACCGTAGCGAATTAAATCACTCCCTAGACGTCTTTCCACTGACTATACAAGAGGTTGCAGTTAAAGGTTTGAGTAATTTTGTTGTCTTGGATAAACATGGGTTAATCTCTCCTCACAACCAGCTCTTGGCAGCATATTTTCCTTTAGAGGATTCTGTCCTGTGTCCACACTTTTGTGTGTAGGAGAGATAAAAAAATGTATGGGGAAGAAATAAGACTCAAAAACTGAAAACTTTTATTTTAGGGGCTTGAAAGCAGTCACATAAACCTGACTTTGTTCCTCCAGGTTGGAAATGTTGTGAGCTGGTATTTGGCACAATGCTCTCTTTCTCGGTGACTAAATATCTCATTAGTTTGGGATGTGGGATGTGAGGGGGATGGATGTTGTCAAAATGAAACATTATGAAACAGGTAGATCTCAGGACGAGTGCTTAAAACTTCCATGTAATTTCTTGGCATTTCTTCTTAACTCTCAGGTCTAGATTTAATGATACACTTATCCATTTTGTGTTTGACCTCCTCTCTGTTCTCCCCAGGATGGCCAAAAAAAATCAATGGGAAGGTTTTAATCAGCTCTAATAAGTTCATGGAAGAGAACCATTTGCCAAGGCCCCTCTGTTATATGCATTTCCACCATGGTTCCAATTGATTATTTGTGCCAATTATTTACTACAAATCAGGATTGGAGGAAAAATAATCTGTGTTTGGTCAATTTTTTTCTTTCTGAGATTTTCAGATGATAACATCAGCAGCCCTCTCTGCCCTTTGTCATTCTATTGCACCTTTTAATTGCTGTGTTTCCCTCCTAAATGAACTGTGGGGGTTTTTTGCCTACTTTTCATAAAGTAAAGCAAAAAACTCACAGTGGCTGCAGGAAACATAAGGTCCCTTATTAATTATGACTCCAAGAAACTTCAACTCAGACTTGGGGGCTAGAAAGTAACTTGGATGATTTGTGCATAGATTAGAAGCGTCTTTCGTACACAGACATGCACTTCTGAAGAACACAATTTAAAAAGCAAAGCTTTAAAAAAGCCACACAGTGTTATACAACTCTGAGAATTATTATTTTTCAGTTAAAAAGGCCCATCTGGGATCTGCTGAAAACTAGCAATTAGCTTGCACTACAAGAAGTGGAAGGCAGACAACTAGTAACACATCAATGGTTGTCTTTGCTGTTTCACCGCTATTGGGTCCATCAGAAAAATGTCATTGCCATGGCAGTTACCAAAAAAAATCAAACCCTTTCTGAGAATTAGCATGCTTAGCTCTTTAGTTGTGTGCTTAGAAAGAGCAAACCTGGGCGAAGTGGTGCCTGGTTCATTAAATCTTACTTTCTTCCTTTTATTTGGTAATTACACCAATCATAGGTCAGATCCTAATGTTCTTCAGAGAGGTTTTTGTGAGAGACTGACTTCATGAGAAAGAGGCCTAAAGTGGAAGAGTTGGCTTTGTTTCAGGTTGCTCCATGGCTGCCAGTTGCAAAGAAACCTTCTCCAGTGGGTATCCAGCATACAGAGGATGTACTCCCAAGCAGAAAGGGAAATCAGAGAGTTGGTACACAGATTGTGTCTGTTAATTGCCTTGCACCTCCAGGCTGTGGAAGGCAAACCTCAGTCTGGGTCCTGCAAGTCTTTTGCCTGTAAGAATCTCCGGAACTTGAGTCCTGTGCAGGTCTCCTAAAAAAAACATAGTTTAGGGAAGAGGTAATAATAACAAATGATGCTAACAATAATCCTTAGCTATGGTGCTCCTGGGAGAACTCAAGGGACAGCAAAGCACACTCAGCCCACGGAAGAGTTACTGTGGCTCTGCAAGGTAAAATTGTACAGCAATCTTAGTCTTCTTTTGCCAGAATGAAAAAAAAAGCATTGCTTGGGCAAGGAATTAGACCACTGCCAGTTTTCCTAGGCTGATAACATTACTGAAATAGAAAAAAAAAATCTATTTCTCATACCCATCCAGTTTCCTATGATCTTGCTTTGGAGCTTTCTCTAGCAGTCCAACCACAGGCGAGGTTTCTTCTTCCCCACTGCTCCCCTGGTCACTTAGCGAAATACTCATCGCTGCGTGACAAGCAGATTGTGAGAAAGTTGAGTCTGGAGGTTATGGTTTCTTGGTAAACTGAGTATTTCCAGCTAGCTCAAAAATAGGAGCTCCTGTGCCAGACTTCAGACACTGACAATGCTTAGAAACACAGTCTGTGCCTCTGAGAGCTTCCAGGTACCAGCAGTCGCATGACCATTTGGAGCCAAGAGGGTTGATGGTTATTCCAGACCAGCAGAGAGAGCTCTTGATGTACACTCTTGGCCAAAGACATTATGAAAACACATCACTACTATTTCCATGGCAACTGGCTTTGATGGACTTAAGGGTAGTAGGAAATCAAAGAATAAGTTGACTTAGGGCAGGAGAAGAAAAAAATGTGGTTATGAATATTATGTAAGCACGTATGGGCCATTTATCTGTGCTGGGTGTGTCTGGGAGGTATTCACATATGTGAAGGTAATAAGGTGGAACCTGACCTAAGCCACTGCTGAGGATATTTGTCTCAGTCAGGACAGAGCTTTTGTCTTCTGCCAAACATGTGGGGCTTTATTTTCATTGGTGCCTTTTCTGTAATGTAGGAAAATAAATAACTAAAATACATTTAAAAAAAAAGACTTTATGCCAGGGGTTTCCCACCTTAGCATGGCCTTGGGAGTAAACTGTGAATATTGGACCTTGGGAGGTCAACAGGACAATTCTGCATACTGGTGAGCTTTGGAGAGCACAGATCATGGATGCACTGACAATGGGCTTGCACAAAACAAGTCCCTAATAAAATGTTCTTGTGACTCTGTGATGAATCCTATGTATTAGCAATGAGTATCCATGTAAAATGAGTGGGTCAGGTGCTGGGAATGGATTATATTAATTTATTTTCCTGTGAACGTCACATTCAAGAGGGAGAAGCATTGCCACATGGCAAAAAAAGCATGGATTAAGCACAGCTTCTCTTCCATTCCTGAAAATAAGCTCTGGGTGTCTTGGTGGTTTAAGGCTAGTTGGAGAGGGCTTGTGTTGGTCCCATCAGAGGCAGAGGAATGATTCAGCCAGTCCTGCTGACTGGAGTTGAATGCTTCCAGCTTTCGGGTTACGCTTCAAGAGACAGGATACTTGGCGAGGATTAGTAGCTGTAGTGTGAACATCAGGGAGCAAAGACAAACAAGGAAGCTTATTCCTCAAAGAAAGTGAGCTTCTCATATGCAGATTGTGAAAAACAGCTGTTCAGGATGGGGAAGTACCCCCAAAAAATCTTTGTTCTTGCCCTGCTTCCTCTGTCAAGATCACCCTAAACCCCAAAGCTCCAGTAGAGCACACTGAACCCTGCGCTGCAGTGAGTCACATCTGGATGCACATGCTGAGTTGAAGGCTTAGAGTTATCCTCTGGTGTGAAGGAATAGGTGCTTTTCTATCTAATAATTCAGGAATGAAAAAGTAGGTCAGAGACACAAAACTTATGAACCCACAGAGCACCCTGAACACCTGGTTTTCATCAGACAAGACCTATGCTACTGACACAAGCTTGTTGGAGGCTCTTTCTGTCAGGGCTCATTAGCACCAGTAAATCACAGCCACAGCCCTGCCGCTATCCTTCTCATGCAGTCGCCTCTGACTCAGGATTTATCATTCCCATCCCCACCCCTCTCTGTTTGGCATTCTGGAGTTATTTATTTATATCAGCAGAGGCAATTGCAGTGTTTCACGGGTGGTCACAGTGGAATGCTAAACAGGCAGGACCAGGTCCCACAGGTACCATGGGATGTGGAGCTGATTTGGCCGATTCTACGTGACTAATATTAAATATCACCATATGGAGCTGAAGTCTTCCCCAGAAGTTTATCACTAATTCATCTAAGGGTGACTTTTGTTGTCAGTGTTAAAGCAACACTGGGCTTTTCTTTCTTTTTTCTGTGTTGCTACCCTGTCTTTTTTTTCTTTCCAATTTCTGTGAAGTACTCAAGGCAAACAGAAAAATTAATTAAACTTTAAAATATAATATCTGCAAAAAGATTATTCTTGTACCTGGATGTGTGAAGGAAAAGTGTGTAATTTGGTCACAGGGGGAACAGTAACTCACTTCCCAACCTTCTCTTGTGAGATCAGTTGCTTAGCTATGAACCCTTATTCTTAGCAGAGATGGAGAATTTATTCCATGTAAACAGTATCATCTATCAACTGTTGTTTGGTTTTTTTCCCTCTGTTTGCAGAAGTATTTTGTGAGTTCATATTTGCCAGCTGGACTATTTCACTGGCAGTTTTATAGGAATCAATTCAAGCCTTCAACACAGTGAAAGTTGTTCACCTTGACCCTTCAATTCTTATAAACAATTACTGGATTTCCAAAGTTGTGTACAAGTGCTTCAGATCCCTGATCAGTTGATTCATGTGTCTGAATAGTTATAATTAACCTAAATGCTTCCTCAGGTCAGGTTCCCTCAGCGTACATGGAAATCAAGGCTACTGCTCTGACACTTATAGGAATGGCTGTTCCCAAAGAGCTCCTTCTCTTGCTCCTCTCCCAAACCAGCCACTTTTAATGCTATTTATTATCCAGAATCCCATTGTGCTGGATACTGTGGAAACACAGAAGCAGAACTGATCCCTGAAAGCTTACAGCCAAAGCATCTCTCTAATGCATCTGATTAGCCTTTTAAATCAAGAGCTACCTCCTGCTTGAAAATTTGTAGATTGTTCTGCTTTCTCTGTTGCCCTGCCAGAGGTATTTTTGTTTTCCAATGCCCAGCCTAGGATCCTTTCTTCCCTCTTGCCCATTCCCGGGTTCTTCTCCATTGTGGGAGATGCTCTTGCTAAAACACTCTCCCTTTTTTTGAGGAAATCACTTTGCAGAGCACTGGAGCAGCAGCTCAGGGTTGGGAGCTGCAGCCAGGGCGAGCAGCTCCACTCGATGCGTGAGAGTGATGAGGGGAAGATGGATGTAGTGGTGAGCACACTTCAGGTTGAACACCACATGCTCCCCAAGAGCCCATTAAAGGGAAGATTTAGATGCAGGAGTAGTTGTTGGGATGACTGGAGAGTTAATTCTACGTGGAGGGCAATTAGCAGCTCCTAGTGAAGCAGAATCTGCTGCGCAGTGCAAGCTATCATGCACAACGTTCCTTTCCCTGCCCTTTGGAGACTTCTGCCTCTCCCAGGCCACCTTCTCCCTCGCTGCCTTCTGTGAAACAAGAAGGAAAATGTCAGTCAGGGAAACACACCTGATGCTGTGCAGTCGGTTCGATCTGAGTGCCTGCTCCAGCCCTGCATGCAAGATTGCTTTGCACTGAATAAAGACAGGTTATCTCCAGGTGAGCACTGCTTGTCCACCATCCAACCCTACACAGAGAAAAGATATGAGGGGAAACAGATTCAACAGGCCAAGGCAAAAATATAAAAAAAAGGAAAATGAGAAATACAGCAGCCCAAAGCCAATCCTCCTTTAGCTGTGTTCTTTTTCACCATCACAGACAAAGCTTTTGCTCCAGTGTTCAGGTGCCAGAAGAAACATTGAGCCATCCAAGCCTGACCCCTGTCCCACCTTGAAATAAGATACAGGTATTCAACATCATCAGCTTCTAAGTGACAATCTTTAAAGACTCATTCAATTATGTTTCACACATTTTCACCCTGCAGACAGAGTTGAGATCACTTATCACCTTTACATTTTCTACCTGAATGTAATATTTTTTTTTCCAGTAGAATAATTCTCAACCAGATTTTGCAAGATATGGTTTGGGGGCTAATTGCAGTCTCTTTCAAAAAGTTTTGACCTGTATGTTGCAGACATGATGCAATTTAAGCTCACTTTAACTTCATTTTTGTCTAGGAAAGCTTTTCAATTCCTTTTCTGTTTTCCCTTAAGTATCAGAAATGTCATATAAGACTGGTAAAGAACCCCAAGGAGACTGTTATTAGACAATAGTGCTACAGATTAGCAGTCACATAGAATCTGCCTTAAACTGTGATTTTAAAAATACTTTTTAAGGGCAGATTTTCATATTGAATTTCAGTCTTTGTAAGGCTAAAAGTTTATTGCTGAAATTAAAGACCTCTTAATATATCACATTATAAGAACTTGTTTGATTTGGTTGTCTTTCATGGGCACTTCTAATCAATAAACTTTGCAGTTTATGAGCCCCTGCTTTGAGATAGCAGCCAGCAAACACTAACAACTGGTCCTTGCTACCTTCATTTGCCCTGGTGGAGCAACCAAAACATTCCAGTGAACCTGCCTCAACATTCACAGTTTCCATTTATGCTTGAAACTGGATTTCCTTTGGTTGTGGACTAGAAGAAAGTCGGCAACCTCTGTACAATGACACAAACTTGATCCGGTGATCAACATAATTTATTTAAATATAAGAACGCTGCAAGTTCTTGATTTATGTGAGTTTGTATTTGCAGTCCTTTCAAATCACTTGGGACAAAGAAGAAATTGCCTCAGATGATACTCTTCTTTGAAGGGACTGTATTTATGATTATTTTTATTTCATAAGCAAATTAATTGATTTACTCATACATCTTCAAAAACCTCATTGCATACTCAAAGAATGAGAGTTATAATTTTAGGAATGGAAAGCTGTGTCCTTCATATGTCTTTAAGACACTTAATCCTTCTTAGGCACAGAGGAGAATGATGAACTTGTGATTTTTTGTCCGAGAATATGATGACATTATTGAAAATGACTGAGTTTTCCATTGTTTAACAAGTTTCTTCCCCTTAGCTGCTCACTTACTATATGTGATACCTATTTCCAAGTACTTTTTGTACTGGACAATGTTTTGGACACATCCACCTACACACTAGCTGGCCCAATAGCTACATAATCCTTACACTATTACTCTCATATTTTAAAATCTCTCCTATACTACTATTTTCTCAATTTTCATCTTTTTTCTGCTGGAAGATGCAGTTTAACCAGTCCACACTCACGGATGGTGCACTCCATATATTTTTTTTTATATTTCTATAAAATTTAATGTTACAGGATTCATTGTGATTTACCTCCTGTTCTAAGGTACTTTATTATAAACAGTCGTAATTATGATTAATACCAAAACAGCAAACAAATTCCAAAAAGTCTGGAAATTAAACTGTCAGCCACTAGTTTGTTCAAACATTACCCGAACCATGCTTACTTTAAGTCCAATGGCAGTTCTGCACAGAAGAGATATTGTCTTAATTCACTGACATTTAGGTTATTCTTGAGACCATTTTTTTTCTCTCCCTGTGACTAGGGTTAATATTCAACTGAAATGTTCTGTTGCTTAGGAACCATCCTGTAATGCTGAATTCATTAATGCTTTTTCCAGTTTGCTCCCAGGAACCTTGTTAAATCTGTTTCCCACTTTTATCCTAATTAACAGGTACCTAGCAAAAAAAAAAAAAAAAGTACTTCAGTAGAGAGTATTTCTGCTTATCCTTTGCCAGCCTTTTTCCTTCGGCCTGTAAAGAAACAAACTGCAGTATTTCTGACCTCAAGCTCCTAATTCTTTTTCAATAAATTACAATATCTTTGGAGCAAAGCAAATATAATTCTCAGATCAGTCCTTACGTTGTTGACTGTCCAGATGACTGAGCGGGCTCTTCCCCTGGACACTGGGTGAGTTCAGCAGCTGATTTCAACTCAGGATAGTGTTTCACCCAGTGTGGATGGAGGGGTTTTGCTGCAGAAGGTAAATGGGAGGGCAGACTGGGGCTCGTGGCACTAATCTCAATCTGCCAGAAAGGCTGGGTGGTGGCACACACAGTGCTAACAGGTTGGAGAAACCCAACTCCAGGGCTTAAACCTACAGGGAGAAGAGCTGTGTCTGAAAGTTGGACAGATTGCCCCATCCTTTCCTCTGCTTAGCAGAGCTCCTCCCAAACAGCTCTGAAGTTCTCCCTAGGAGTCTCACCTTCTGCCACATAGGCATCTTTTAGAGTAACACTGCGGGGTGCTTAGCAGGTGATTCCACTTTTCTGCTGCTCACAGATTCCCAAAAGCCCAAAGGGAGCACTGTCAAGTGTTTCTGTTAGGAATTCAGGTATTCTTGGACGAAGACACAATTTCAAATGCATCAATAGGCAAAGCAAGACAGACTCTACCAATGCCATTATTCTGCCTCCGTATTGTGAGCAAAGAATGAGAGGGCTCTGAAGTCTTTGTGATGATGGTGCTCTGCTTTCAATAGGCTTACTTCTTTAAATTTTGCTAATCAATATTGGTTTTGTCCTGTGCTGACCCTGCAGCAATATTTGCCCTGGTGCTACACCAAGATTCAAAGTCTGGGAAAGACTAAACTCTGAATGTCCTTGATTTTTCCCCTCCCCAATCCTTTAACTTAACTTCAGAAGCAATAATCTTCTCTGATTCAAGAAGGGAGGAGGAAGGGAGTATGGATAACTTAAAATATATGTGTTAATTGCTGCTGCTCCTCCCACTCCCATTCTGCATGTGGAGTGCAGAAATGTCAAGGCAAAGGTGTTTCCGTGCTGTTTACCACTTAGACCTCTACAGTCAATATCCCACCCTAATTATAACAAAGAGCATGTTAGCATGTGATTTGCAGCCCAGATCTGCAAACTCAAAAGTGCTGAGAATATTAGACAAGGATCTGAATAAAGGACTGATTTTCTAGATGCTCGTGCAAGCCTCCCATGCCCTCAAGATACTGATGTCTCCACAGGGATGATAAAAGCCTTGCTTTGTACATTTTGAGTATTCAGGCAGAATTGTTGATGTCAGAAACATTTTATTTATTGCCAGCCCTGATTAGATTTACCAACATTTAGCAGCCAGACATAGAATTAAGACATCTTAAGTGGTCAGGTTCTATTAACAATTTGTCTTTGACATTGCCCTATTAATTGCTTTGTTCTGCTTTAGGGGGCTGATTCAAACTCTTTTAAAATTCTGTGACATAAGGAAGATGGCATGGTACTTGTTTTGTAAAAGCTGACAGCAGTGCTCAGGTAAAATAAAGACAAATTTAAGCAATTTGTATGTCCCAGACTAAACTGGAGCCAATTTTGGCAAATCATTCACCGTAGTTATTTTAATGGCAATCAGAATAAAACAGTAAAACTGAAACGACACCAGAAAGTTTTTTCTTGATGTGGTTAAAGTTCTTGAATAAAAGAAGTTTTGGTTCATTTCTTAAACAGTAAATACAGTTTGGTCAATGCAGTCCATTTTATTCATGTAGCTCTAGTCAATCAGTTGTTTTAACTCAAGAAATTGAATATTCAGGGTGGGGGTGGAGGGCACAATTATATTGACATATAAAAAAAAATCCAAAAGCTGAAAGAAGCTTCAGTTCACCAAAAATCTTTTTATTGATCCACTGCAATTTGCAAGTTTATATTCTGTTTGTTGAGAATATTTTTTAGAATATGTACTTTAGATTACCCTGAAATCAATCTCTTTGCTGATCTTCCAGAACTGCAAGCAAACAAAGCAAAAAAAAAAAATCACTTATTCATGCAACTCTGCTCATGAGGGAGTCCATCTCTGAAGCTTTCCAGCACACTTTCCCAGATGCCAGAACTTCAGATTGCTTTGATAGGATCCAGAGAAATGTCCAGACAGCCAGGTCTTTTCTGGTACTTTCTGAGATTCACTGTCAGTAACATTTCTGACCAGAAACTGTTTGCACCGTGTTCACGTGCTCAAAGCTATGATTGGCAAGTGTACAAAAAGATAAAGCTTATGGGTGGGTTATGTCTGATATTTTCCTTCATACCTCTTTCCATGTCTTCCAAACATGGTTTGCAAATAAGAGCTATAGAAAAGATAGGAGTAAATAACAGCTGTATGAATTTGTATCTGCCCAGAAGACCACTTGTATTCCCAGTTTCAGAAAGTTATCAGTGAGTGAGATGGTGCGAGACCCTGGGCTGCAGGAAACAGCTCAGAGCTATAAGGCACCAGGCTCTCCATGAAACCTCAGTTTTACTGGAATCAGAAGGTAAAACATGCTCTGTCCTTACACTGCTTTCCTCGTCTAAGGGAAATGAGAAGGTGGAAAAATTGTGACAAGAAAGATGGATGGAAAGAATGACAGCAACTCTGCTCCTCGGCACGTAGGGAGGGGATATGAACATATCCAACTAAGCCTTCTCTAGTGGATGGAGACTTGGAAACACTGGCATTGGGCTACTTCCATGTGTGACTCATTAAGGGCTGCCATTAAATGAAGTGAGGCTGATGTATGGTTCATGTGGAAAGTCACTATTTAGGTGAACTGGAAGATGAAACCTAAGGCATTAATTGCTGATTTTTTCAAGGGCTCTCTCTGACTTGCTGAAGATATTTCCAAGTGAGCAGCACTGAGACCCTCCTGAGAAAGGCTGGTCCTGTGAGTTGGCCAGACCTGTTTTCTGAACAGCTAAAAGCTGATTGAACATTTGTACAGGGAAGAAAGCTGGTCTACAGGGACAGAACCTGATTTTGTGGCTTAAGTGTTGCAATAGGCCCCAGGAGATGCAGATTTAAGACCAATTTCTATTCCAGACTTGCTAAAGAGATGTGAGTTAGTTGCTTGCCTCAGCTGCCTTATACACTGGAAGAATAATACTTCCCATTGCTCCTTTCCTGTCTTGTTTAGATCATATTCCCTCCTGGGGAAGAAACATATCTCAGTTGGTAGTGATATAATGCCAAAACCAAAGAACCCCACTCACAACTGATGCCTCTACATGTTTGTGTAATTGCATTCCTCTGTGACATCCTCTAATTCTACAATATCACTCGACAGCATGAGGGACTCCCAGTGCCTGGGGCAGACCTAGTGAAGTCAGGAGATAGTCCAGTTTAGATCCCATCTCTCCTTTGTCCTTCCTGGATTGTCACCTTGTTTTCAAATTTTCTGCCTTCTTCTGGATCTGATGGGAGCCTGTCTGGAATTGAGTCTCTAGGACGGTCTGCTGGTCTGGTGAAAGATGTGTGAAAAACAAATGTCAAGTTGCCACCTCTGAGGTTCTGCTTGTTTTCATGTGATTGTAATAAACAAATTTGAATTATTTACCATACAATTTCAGGCCTTTTTTTTTTTTTAACAGAATATGACAGAAGAAGGAACTTAAGAACTATCTTTTCTTCACTGCAATAAGATCAGTGTACCGTGACTCAGATGATTTCCTATGATCATTCATACTTACTCCTGGTACAAAACTCAGTGGCATGCCAAGAAAATGGACATCAACACTGAAGGGTGCAGAGGTCCTGTGGGAAAGTTGGAGGAAATCTCTCCTGATGAAGGAACTGACACCGTGCTCCACGGATGACTGAACTCCTCCACACCCACCCCAAAGAGAGAATTATGCTCTTCTCTGTGCAGGTAACTAATAGGGTATTCAGAAGTAAAAGTACAAGCCCATATAAAGTCTCCTTGAAAAAGTGAGTGGTGCTTCATTTGACTGGCTGGAAGTTATTAAGAATGCTGCAGCAGCACTGCTCCAGCCAAGAGACTATCAAATGATTCATGCCTGTCCCTCTGTTTATGGCATTGGGAGATCTGCTGATCCAAGTCACACATGATTTGCAGAGCTCAGGAAACAGCCTTACACTTTCTAGGCAGAAGAAACCCCAGAGAGCATGCCACGTTTGGATGGGTCCCTCTTCAGGATTCAGTTCCCCCCCCGTACAATCAAATTCTCACTTTGTTTAATAACCGCACTAAGGAGAAAGGAAGAGCTTAAAGAGAGACTACAAAGACAGAACTGGTCTAAGGGACAGAAGAAAGCCACTTCCCTGTAATGTAAATTCTTGGCCTCACTAATCTACAGCAAGCAAGTCCTTCAGTGAATTCTCTGTCTTGGGCTCCTTAACAATCCTGCTGCTTGCTTGCTTTCTGCCCTTCAGGCCTAGGTTGTCCCTGCCCTGGCTGGAGGGATGGTTTCTCCAAAGATATAGGTAGATCCATAGCTGAGAGAAGGTGACTAGTGACTCAATCCCTGAAAAACAAATTAGAGAAACATAATCATCAGGTGTTTATGGGAGCTGCTGCACAACGAGGGGACTGAATGCAAGCAGCACATGCAGTAGTTTTGTGCGAGTTGCTGTACAGACCTTCCCAGCCCTCTGCACGTGTGATACTCAACCAGATCAAAATGAAAGTGCTTTGTGGTATTTTCAGAACGCAGAGACTTGAGCCCTGTGCTAAACCTACAGCTTGTTCTGTTTTATATATTTGAAGGCTAGCAGCATTTTTAACCAGAAAACTGGTTTTCCCATTTAAATCAGACATACAGATCACTACTGTTGCCAAAGAGGACATGTGTTTTCAGCACCTGACAGAGACCCTTACTTTGCCTTTGTCTCTTTCTGCTAATTAAAATTCAGGGAAGGGTTGTGGTTGCATTGCTGGAGGCTGGGGACTCAAGCAGAATGGGGTTAGGGAAATTACTTTTCTTTTAAGTCCCCTCTGAGTGTTTTGGAGCTGTTTGGGTGTGAGTTGTGTTACCAGAGCACAGGCATTGCTGAACTAGGCTGTGTGAATTGTCCCATGCCAAGCTCCACCTCTGAACATCCTTGCTCTGCTTCTGTCCTGTGGCAAAGGGTGAAAGAAGAGGAAGGCTTAGTATGCACACTGGGTCCGAGATACACAAGTGACTAATCTGGCCATCCACAACTCAGGACAGTAACTCTGTCCCAAACACAATAATCAAAAAGTGGGTTATCAAAAAATTAGCCTACAGAAATTGCCATAGCAAACACATCAGTAAAGGGAACATTTGGACTCAGGGCTTCAGTCTCATAACATGAATAGCCATGGAAAGAACCATTTTTTTTGAATAAATAGGATGAGGAGTTTTTAATTAATGAGTGTTTCATTTTTGTTCTTCCATTAGAGAGAACTTACAGACACACTCACAAATGGACCCAAGCACTGGGTTTGTCACACACTTCCTTGCATTTCCACTAGCAGTTTCTAGGCAGCCCTCTTCCCTGCATTGCCTCTTCAACAGTGCATTGCCTCACCCAGACCTATGCAATAAGTCCTTGTGATTAAACATTCCCTAGGCTTTCCATTTATATACCTTGTGCTATAGATCTGCTGGACATTAGTGTGTGTGTATATAGACATATATTTGATTTATGGAAACTATAATGACCTTCAAAGAGATAATCTCACCTATCCCCAGAGTGTTAATCTTCATTTCCCACAGCTACTTTCTCTTAAATCTGACTAAAGGCTATTGGGCCTGGCAGGAGAACAACAGTGGCCTTCTCCTGCTCTGAGATAACAGGAGTGGAGCCCAGAAAGCAAGAACGATGCCAACAAGCCAAAGAATCCTGTATAAATTACACAGCTATCGTTAAGATTTCGTGGAAGCTAATCCTATTTGTGTTCTGCTCTGTGTTTCTCAGTAGCCAGGCTCCTGCTGTAATTACACCTGGAACCTTTTCTTTCTTAAGCTGCTTTTTTAGCATTCAGGTTCAAGGTCATGCTGCAGAGCTCCAGGTTAACCAAGCAGTGGCTTGAGATTTTAAGTGCAAAAAGTCTCACGTTTGTCTGTACATGAGTGCACCGGAATTATTATTTGAATGGATTTGCAAGCACTACAATATCATGGCTCAGTGTTCTGATAAGAGTGAAAGGAAACGTTTTCAGAACATTTTGGCTCAGGAGAAAAAATTAAATGTTTCAGCTTGTCCTGGTTCATAATTAAAGCAAGCAGAGAAAACTTATCCTTTCCCACAAGGTGGAAATTTGATTTTCTGGTGAGACCAGGGGATCATTCTCCATTCCCAGGATTCGAGGCAGACAAGAACAGCATTCCTGGTCCATTGAAGCCTTGTTTCTCTCTGAGATGAACATCCACTCATTAGAGAACAAATCAGGACACCCATAGTCTGTTCCCAGCTGCTTGCCTGCCTTTCTAAATCCCCTCTGCACCTTAGTGACACCAGATGGACAGTTCTTTAGTGAAAGCTTGTCTTAGGGTAATAACAGTCTTGATATATTTGTGGAATAATGCATTAAATATGTTTTTAATTCCTGGCTGGAAAGGTGCTATTTAATCACATTGCTGTGTGCATATTTTCATATATGTTAAATAGGGAGCCAGTAAAATGGGACCTCATTGATCCCAGAAATAATTTATCATCACATTTAAGAGAACCCAAGAGTTTCTTGTGTTAGAGCTGTTGATTATAAAATAAACAGCACTTTTTATTGAGTAGCCATGCCTGTTCCCCAGTGTCTGAAGATACATTACTGACACTGCTCCAATCTCACCATGAAGCCAGTCAGTCAGCAGCGTAAATCTTTCTTCTCCTCAGGTCATCACAGAACACTTCAGCTGCATTTTTTTTCTTCTTTTTCTTTTGCATTGTTTATAAACCTGCCAACATTTGAAGAAAGGACTTGTGTTTGTCCCAGAGGTCACATATTATACAACTCATTTGCTGGTTCAGTTACAGACACTACAAGCTGTCTCGCCTTCAGTTTGCACGCTGGAGCTACTTTCCTCTCGTAATTGAACCAGGCTCGTCCCCATGTGTGTGGTGAGACTTGTTAGGCACTGTATCTTAGTATGATCATGCTTGCACAGTGCAGAAACAGAATGAGATATCTGGAAAAGAGGTTTGGGTCATAAGGAACTGGCCAGATCCCAAGATCCCATTTTGTTCTGGGATTTCCACACCTGGCAGCAGTTGCAGGGGTGATGTTCAGTAGGAAAAAAAAATGAGCTTAGGAACATATTCTTTGTCTTTCACAAAAATTGATGTGGACAAAATGAGATAATAGAGCATGCTGAGTTTCCCAAATAGCTGATTTTGAGAAAGAAAAAAAGGGAAAGTCCCCCATGGAGCTTCTGAATCAGAGCAGGGCACACAGCCATTGAAGCGTTTAGTTGCCGTTAGTCTCTTCAGCCTGGTGCACAGCAATGCATGTGGGGACAATTGTCATGAAACACCAGAATGAGTTGCTGATGGACACAGGATGAAAGACCCAGAGTGGATAAGGAGCTTAACACAAGCGTGGGAAGGGTTTCTGGCCTTTATGGTACCTCAGGGACAAGTGTTAAACCTAAGGAGAATTGAGAAAAGAAAAGAGAAAAGAGGCAAGGTGGTATACAACAGCTTCAAAGTGCAAGAAAAGATGAGACTGGCCCTTTCTCAAGAGCTTAGAAGAAAAATTGGCTTCCTAGAGAGAGAACATAAGAAATCTGGCAACTTAAATATATTTAAAGGGCTTACAGCTCTCTAGGGAAAATTTTGAGGCTATTGAAGTGGAAAAAAAACATTTGCTAAGATTAAACAGGCTTTTTTCCCCCAGAAAAAAAAATAAAAATAAAAAACTGACAAAGCAGACAAATGTTTGGCAAGAAACCCAAAAAAAAAAAAAAAGAAAAAAGAAAAGAACCTGGTAATAAAAACAACAACATGATGTGGGAAATCTGGGTAGGGGAGAAGTCCAGCCTGCTTCCCCTTTGTTTTCCACAAAGGCAGTAAGGGGAAAGTGAGATATTAGTCCGTGTAGAGTTTCCTAAAATTCAAACTTTTCAAAAAGAAAGAAGTTCTTAAAAGCCAGAAGAGAACCTTTCCAAGCAGAAATGTGAACACTTAAGGCCAGTGAGAATCCTTGCAAAGTTAATGTTGAACAGGCTTTAATACTTGGTGGATGATAGGGAATGACAATTGCTGCCTGACTTTGGACTTAAGCCTAATGTCAAGAACAGGCACGGTCGCAACCAGTGGCTCATATGATGAAACAGCAGGTGCTGAATGATTTTAGTGAATTTGATTGCTCATTTTTAAGAAATTTGCCATGAAATTGTTAGTGTGAAATGGTGCCTGTTTAGAACCTCTATCCCTGAAGCAAGACACACGCTGTTGAGAAGAATCTATTCATCTTGGTTTTCCAGTAACTTCATCCTCGCAGCCCGCAGAGAGCTGGTCAGCACTGTCACACACCTCAGCTTGTACTGCAGCAGCAAATCCTTGACCTGGGATTGGAGCTTTGCCCCAGGGTGTAGTGGAACCAGGGAGAGAGCCAACTTCCTACTGAAACTGTCCATAAATCTTGGCAATATTTGTGAAGTGGATGGCAAGACATGGAGAACAACAATGTACTTACAGTGAGGTAAAGGTGAAAACCCTGTAGTCAGGTCAGTGCAAATATACCACTGAATCCAAAGGAATAATTAGGTTTATGGGAGAAATGCCCTTGCATTTCCATGGCCAGCTAGGTGTGAAGGGCCCTAGCAGAAGGTCAGTATTAACCTGCCTTGTTAACATTGTGAGCCAAGATGTCCAGCTTATCAGCCCTTCCCTTCCACAAGTATTGAAGATGGATGTAAATTCTCATAGAGTATATTCCCCTAAGATCAATGGCCTAGTTAAGGCTAATTACCACACTCTCTCACTCTAAATTAAAAAGGACCTTAGTAACTAAAAGCCCTGCATGATTAAGTGGCTCCAAAGATTAACTGTGATGAGTGGTATGGTGTTTCCAGCTTTCCTCAGTGCTACATATTTGTCACTCTCTGGACCCACGACACGGACCTTGGAGCTCTGTTTCAAAAGGTCTGCATGGTGAATTAGTGGTTATTTATCAGTTGGGAGTGGACCAACCAAAGAATGTTCTTGAGCACCAGCTTTGCCTGAGCTACTCCCCTGGGTGTTAGCTGGGCTGTGAGCCTGCTGCTCCTCCATCAGCATCCACTTCCACTCACTGCCCTGGCTGTCACCCACACACTGAGCACAGGGCAGCCTTTAGATTTTTCTCCAGACTTTATATAGATGTTGAAGGCAGCGGTGGTTCATCCACCCCAAAAGGTGCAGAATGGCAGAAGCAGTGAGATAATCCTCTGCCTGCCTTTGTGATTTGGTCCTTCCTTATACAGGAGACAATGCTGGAGAAGCAAGGCTGACAGCTATTGGGAATGATTTCTGTGCAGTCCCTACAGCAGGGAAGAAAACAGCCTAAGAACAACCCTCAGAACAAAAGTCCAGTTGGAACAAAATAGTCCCTCTGTCCATGGGTGCTTAGAAATGAATATAAGAAAAAGCAGCGAAAGAAAATTCTCTGGCAGCACCTCTCCTCATTTTTCAGTAATCTGCAGCTTAAAGAGTCCCAGATTGGAGCTTGGATCCACTTCACTGTGTTTAATAAGCCCTTGATGTACTTTTCTTCTATGAATTTGTTTAATTGCTTTTTGAACCCATTTATACTTTGGGCAATGAGCTCTACGATTTGATTACGCTTTGTGTGTGGAAAAGTACTTCCTTTTGTTTGTTTAAATCTATGGCCCGATAGGTTTATTTGCTGCCTCACAAGAAACAGTGAATAATTGTTTGCAGACACTTCCTCCACCCCATTGATGATTTTATGTAGCCATACATACACCCCTCACTCATTTATTTTCGAAGTTGATGAGACCTTTTGATTTCTGTGTATAGAACCTGCTCCATAACCCTCTGGCTGTACTTGTAACAATCTCTGAACCTCTTCTGTTCCTACAGAATGTTTTCCTGAGAGGGCACAACCGGAGCCATCAGGATGTCAGCCATTTTAGCAGCATAACAACGTTTTATCTTTTGTTCTCTAGATCTTTCCTAATTATTACTAACATACTCTCTATGTCTCTTTGACCTCTGCTGAGCACTGAACTGACTTTTTTAAAAGAAATTCATAGTCATTCCAAGACATGTCCTGAGAGTTCCTGGCTGATTTGGAACCTGTTTATATATATATATACAATTAAAATTGCATCACTTTACATTTATCAACTCAGAAAATCTTCTGGTCTAGAATGGTTGCTACAATTTGCTTTATAAAAAGTGTTCTAAAAGTTGTTCTACTTACACTTCAAATAGAAAATGTTTCAAATGCATCACTCTTAAACTACTGACCTCCTCCCTCATGAACTCTGATAAAAGAATTTATTAGGCTTTTCCACTATAGTCTTTTCTTCCTTGAGCACGAGTTACACCCTAATCATGAACTGCCAGTGTAAAATATCTGACAGGTTTTTTATTTCTGATGTGCTTGAATTGTTACTTCAATTGCCTTTTGGGAGTTGTTTCTGAAAATCTTTTTCTTTTCCCTGACATATGATGAATTTTACATTGAACTTGGCTAAGTTTTCTGTTTTCCACTTTTTGGCCCAATTTCTGCTCTTCAGTGGACTTCTTCTACTTTAAGTATCTCTTTTTTTTAAATCTGCAGCCGAACCAAACCTGAACCCTTTTCCCTGTATTAGCTCCTTCTGCAATTTTTGATGCTGTGAACTTTAGTGAGGATCAAAAGTGATCTTTTTAATAATTTTATGCCACAGGTAAAGATTTTACTCTCTTAGTTGCTGATTTTCTGCTTCGTTCTTTTATGAAGTTCGCTTTCCTCAAGACAAATGCTAATGCTACTGAAGTGAGGGTTTGTTTATTTGTTTTATGAGACTGTTGAATTGAATTAAATTAAGCTCATTATTACAGACTGATTCTTGAAGAGCTGTGTCTCAAATCCAGTCCTGGATGAGGAGTTGTTTTTCTTCCTGCAGGATCTCAGAATTGTGTATTCAAACTTTCAATCAGCCTCGAAACATAGACATGTATTAAGAGGGACTGCAGAATGGCCTGGCTGGGATATGATTTCTTTTCAGGATAAATCAGCTCATATGTTAAATAAGTGAGTTAGCACAGAGGCAGTCTGAGATCTTGTCGCTTTTGTTTATGTGTTTATTAATAATTCACAAACTAGCCTTCCAGGAGTACATACATATATTGCCTATCTCCACGCTGTGTTCCTGCCACAGTTCACATCGAAGAGGACAGATTTTCAGTGTGCTAATGCCCAGCTTTTTCCAAAAATAAATGTAGCAGCATTTCTTCAGACACTCAGAAAAATCACTGACCACTTCTGAGTGTCTGTAGTTATTTGCCCATGTCTTTCCTTTCTGCTTTCTTCAAGAATTTTCCACAATGCTGCCACTCTATAAATGACTTTTTTTAAAAAAAAACCCAAATGTACAAGGCTTGTGTCATCTCTACCAGCATTCCTTAAAAGTTGACTCTACTATCTGATGAAATAAATATTGCTTAGAACATCCAAGACTATCAATCTCTAGAAGAACAGCTTGAACCCAGTAGCAAATTATCACAGGCAAACTTAGAAATCTGTAGAGACTTATATATTTGACTTGAGCTCAAACTCAGATGTTTAATATATGGGCCCCGTACATGGAATCAGCTGGAAAGCAGAACCGTTCTCTGTAACCCTTTAATAAATCCATTCCTTTATTTTTAGTAGCAGCTTTAACTTCCAACAGTTATCTGTCATGTCTGGCCTGTCTGGTCTTCTTCACTGTCATATCAGAGCACTCATATTAAATAATATAGTGGCATCATGTTTTTGTAACAGGATTTTGATAAGCAATAAAGGGAGAATCTGATAGCACAGCCATGAAATTCTATAAGGAGAGCTGAGCCTGCCCATTAAGTACCAGAATTAGCTCTGCCAGCGTGTTTCCAAGAACAGCTGGTCGTGGTGGCTGTCCCAGCCCTACATATCTGCAGCAGTCAGCAAAAGCCCCCTCCCTCTGCACTGCTATTCAGGTAATGAGTCCTTGTGCAGGCACCCAACAGCACTGTCCCCCATCGTATTCCTGCTATCTCCTTCTCTGCACAGAGTGCCAAGCAAGACAAACGGTGGGATATTTCTTGCTATTGACAAATGGCGACAGGATTCAGGTGGCTGAGCTCATTTCCACTCTAGCCTTGAGCAGGTCTGAACCTCCATCTCTGATACTGAGAGTTTCAGCACATCAGCTGCTGCCCTTTGCAACCTCCTCGAAGGTCAGACCTACTAAAGAAAGGAACTGCATTAATTGTCATGGCAAAGAGAGGATTTCAAGGGAACTATCAAGAAATGAAAAGGCTGGAAACGTAGAGCAAATCAATTAGACTCTTTTCACCAACCCACTTAATGTTTCTAAACTGCCCGTTTGCTGAAGAAGGGTTCCCAGGCTGTGCTTACACATCCCTGGACTCTGAAAGGCCAGGGGGAGTAGTATATAGAAGCACTCAAAAATATAATTGTTTTCAATTTTCTCTTTTCAAGTGAAATTTCATGATCAGGGTGCAGAGTGATGTGCAAGACAAGTTAGCAGAGGTTTTTGGGCCAAAGATAGTCTGGGATCTCTGCCACAGAAATACTGGCATCAGAAAGAGGCATAAAAATGCTCTGCATGCAGGTTGAAAACTAAGTATAATGTTTGTTATTCTGTCTGTTTTAGCCTGGCAAGATGCTGGGATAATAAGAGGTGGGTAAGCATTGTTTCTGCTTTGATACAGCATGATTACTTTTCCTTAGAATGTGTCTCTTTAGAGAAGATGTATAAAATTGACAAAGGCAATCTAAGCTTTCCCAGCAAAGGTCTGCAAAATTATGGGCTGCAATCTAAAAGGTGGCGTAGCGGAAATGTAGTGGGATCAGCTCTAGCAGTGACTTATAATTTCCCACCAGCTGAATTCTGATGGTAGTGAGTGAGTAGCACAGGAGGAGGGAATGCACTGCCTAGCAGGAGAGAGCTGCTGCTTACACACAAATACATTAATAATCAACAATGATGAGAAATGAAACAGAAAACTCACATGACAGTTTAATAGGATTTTGGTAACATCTGATATACTTATGAAGTTTTGCATGAATCCAACAAGGACTCCTACAAATTCCTTTTCCCGATTTAATGGGGGTTAAATAGATTTAAGCAAATCTTAGGGCAGATTTATTAAATATTATGCAGATTTTGACAAACCCACTGGAGATTCGATAACAGTTATTTTTGCGTTAGCAAATCGTTCCTTGTTCTTGTCGGAGATCTTGGTAGATTAAACAAGGATCCAGGTCTAGTAAATGTTGAAATTTAATATTTAGAGTCAGACTGAATAAACCATGGGTGGATTTTGCAATGACGTGTTCAAGAATTAACAAATATTGTCTCATCTCAAGAAAATAAACGTTAAATAAAGA
Organism: Dromococcyx pavoninus; assembly: GCA_033558185.1. Taxonomy (NCBI): domain Eukaryota; kingdom Metazoa; phylum Chordata; class Aves; order Cuculiformes; family Neomorphidae; genus Dromococcyx; species Dromococcyx pavoninus. Next base: position 436,354 of record JAUMJL010000721.1, read on the forward strand.
AGAAGCTAATAAGGTTCAGCAAGACAAGAGCTCCGTTTACAAATCTTTTATGTATTTAATAAATACATTTATTAAATGAAGTACAGTACTCATTGGAGATTGTATCAATGTAAGAAATTCATCTCCAGTATGACTTAGTCAGGCTATTTCCCCATTTATTAAATGTTATTGAGATTTAGAGAGCTCATATCAAGCTTAATGTGCATCTGGGAGGCTCTGTAAAACATTCATAAGAAAAGGCAAGCAGTGGCAGCTTCGGGCTTTGGAAGTATCCTCATCAATTTTGCTTGTACTTTGCCCCAGGAAAGGGACATCTGAAAGAAGGAAGAAAAAGTCATCTTTAAATAAAAGTGTTTCTACAATTAAAGTTGCATGGGAGAGAACCTTCTGGAAATATCATGGGGTAAAGGGAGCTCATATCCAGAAGGAGGAGGGAAGTTTAAATGATTGAGGTTGTGGTAGCTGTAAGATTGTTTAGGCTTGGCATGCTGGAACAGACACCAGCAATTATCTGGGACACTGAATAGTCAGCGTTTCAGTATCAGGAAAAAGATATATCCTACAAATTGCAGTAGATGATCCCTTAACCATCGTGCAGGTGGAATATCAGGGCAAACATCTGTTAGTAATTTGTCTTCCTATTGCTCTACCTGTGATTTCTCTTCCTACTAGCTCAGCTCTTGGCTGCCTTGCTGAGACCAACAGAGAGGTAATGAGTTGTTCTGGTCATTTTAAGTGCGGTTGTCTGTCCCCTGGGAACTGGAGTGAAGTTCTCAGGCCGTGCTCAGGATCACTGGAGAGCTGCCACATGGTCTCAGGGCTCAGCTGCTGCTGCACTGGAGTAAGTTGTGCTAAGTATTGTTCCCTGAAGGACATGCATAAATTAAAGCTACGTTCTCACTGATGACCCTAAACATGGTTTGGTGACTCAAGATTCACACTGCCATTTGTCCCCATGTCCTTACTGATGGCATTGCAGCAGTGTGCTTGCTGTTCTCAGAGTGTTTATGCTTCTCTGAATCCTGTGATGCCCTCAAAGACCGGCTACTTGAGCACAGTAATGTTTGGGGTGTGATTTGATAGGCCTGAGACAAATGTATTTGGCTTATTTTGAAATCTAGCAAACGTCCTTTAGTGTAAAACATTTGGTGATGAAGTTTCCAAAGTGAAAATCTTGAATTCCGCTTTGCATAGAAAGATTGTAAATCAAAAGATATTGTAAAATAAATGTGGAACCAACAGTACAAACCCACATCATTTGCAGCCAGATCCCTGCACTGGGACATGCCAGGTCTCTTGGAGAATAGAAGGGATGATTTCACAGCTTGACAGTGGCATCATCCTTTTCACAAATGGCTTAAGTGGTACAATGGTGCAAATCCATTTTGCTTGGATACCCCTTGCCTGTGCCCATACCAAGTCTCAGTGAGCATGCAGCAGGTCTCACCACTTCCCAGACCTTCTGTATCTGTCTCACAGAGTAAGGTGCCATTCCTGAGTATTTCACAAGAGGGTGTTTCTAGCAGAGTGTGTCAAATCCTTGCTGCCTGCAGTCCACCTTGAGAAACTCTCCAACAACCTCTCATAGAGGAAGACAAAGTTAGGGGGCCTCAACGAGACAGGGGGAGTCCAGCAGGAATGCACACAATACAAATAGGACTGTTTACCACTGTCTGCTTCTGTTTCAGAGCAGATCAGCTAAAGAGATTTCCCAACAGCAGAGAAACATCTCTCAGAGGAGATAATAATCGTAATTGAAATCAGAAAGCCTTCAAGTATCTTTGTATGTACAGTAATAGCACGACATAGAGAATCACAATGGGATTAATAATAGGGAGCATCATTCTGCCACTTATGGTCTGTTTTGTTCAGGGTGGGAGGGGAGAGTTGCACTGCCCTTGTGGTGGTCTCCAGGGATGGCTCCTGCCAGGCTTCTACCCCAGACCCATGCTGGAGTTGAAGGTGGGGTGGCATCTGGTTTGTCATTCAGTGGAAGAGTGACTAGAGATCAATCAGCAACCCCTGGCATGATGGGAATGAACCTATTTAGCATTCTTCCACTCCACAAGAAGAAAAGAAAAAGCACAAGAAAGCTGAGCTGAGATTCAACTCACATCAACCTTTGTAGGAACAATGATAAAATGCAACTACTATGGACATTTCCTTAACAAAGCAAATCTATCCATTACCTGCCTCTGTTCTTTAATCAAACATTTCTTTTCCTTTCTCCTCCCATGTTCCTTGATGTTAACACAAGTTGGTCATTGTATCACCATGCCAAAGTAAGCTGACTCCTAAATGCGTACTGTGTCACATCAGATAACTGTAATAACACTGCTGGGCATCTCCTTGTGTTGAGCAGCTTTTTACAGCATGAAGGTCTATGGCAGGTGAGAAACTCATCATTTTACAGCAGGAGCAGAGAGAAAAACCACACCTCTTTGCCAAAGCAGCTCCCACCTGTTGGCAGGGAGCCACCAACTAGATTAACCCTTTCCCATTCAACGAGCGAGGAAGATGTGCTAAAGACACAACCTCGCTTGAAATGGTTGTTTCTAAACCAACCATGCCCTGGATCTGTATAAGCTCTGACTGTAGCATCTCCTGCTGATGATACCGTCTCTCTTGGCCAGGTTCCACAGGCAGCTCAGTCCCATGCAGCTCAGAGCCTGAGATAGTGAAAAAAAACCTCAGATGCCAAGCAAATATTAAAAAACACACAAGAGCTCTGAATAGTAGGAAAAAAAAAAAAGCACAGTATACAGCTGGAAAAAGCCTCTCCTCCCTAACCCAGACAGCTGTTTGTTATTTTTTGTTCTCACTGTTAAACCTGCTTCATTCATCACAACTCAGACAAGCTTCAGAAAGTGACCCTCCTGCTATAAGAGCAGGGAGTCTTTACGGGGCTGGAGGAGCTGGGTCTCTCCGGCTCTGCCAGGCGGTTACGCAGCAGGTGTCAGCAGCGATGCGTAAAACCAGACAAGTGTGTCTCAGTATTCCCTGCCTGCTGGTCCCTCTCTTTCTCTGCCATTTACATGATGTGCAAATTATCAGAGTATTTTGCTGCCTTCAATAGGATCTTGAAAATAGATCATCCAAAATTAAGGTCACTTTTCTCCCTTTCTGATTAGCATTCATCTGCTACCATATCTCACGGGTAGAAATAAAATTTAAATGAGATTCAACATTTATTAGGAAATTTTCTTTAAAGATGCTGTTACATTCTTGGTTCTAAGATCTATTTCCTTGCAGCAATCAGTTTTAAGAGTCTCTGTTTAATTCAGGTGACAGGTCCAGTGGAGTGCGACATGGGTAAATCTAAGGCTTAAAGTTAGAATAAAAGAGAAATCGAATTGAATTGGGTTTTACACTCTGCCTTTCACACTGGGCACATTGTTATTCACATTTATCACCATCTATAAAAGACACAAGAAGAAAAGGAAAAAAGCAGGAAATGAAATGCCAAAAAAATAACTGTCTTTAAATGACGAGAAGCTGAAGAAAGACAGAGAACGCAGACTAAAAAGGACACCCTAGGATAAGGCCCTGGATGTTGGATTTGTTAAAGGGAAAGCGGAGCTGGAAGACATAAAGTGTGATGTGGGAATTTACAGAGCTGTTTACAGTGAGAACTCAGCTAATTCCTAACTCACTTAAGCTGCAGACCCAATTATCTTCATCTCATCAAAAAGTCCTCCTCAACAAGGAAAAAAAAACAGAAAACAACCCACCGTAACATTTCCTTCCCATTTTTGTCAGCATTTAATAGCAGAGTGCTCTGCTGAGATTTCCCAGCACTAAGAATCCATTACTTTTAATTCAATATGCCACAGTACTTTTACAAGTATGCTAACTAGCACTGTAAATAATTGAAAATAAGTGATACTTGTTAAAATAAATGAAGAAAGTGTATTTTGTAATGCAGTATCTTTGATTTTTTTATTGTATTTGACTGCTAATTTGCAGAATTCTGCACTTCCAAATACATCTCTTAGTCATTAGAGGAATTTGTTCCAATCTGCTTCATGAATAGAAATGACTGCATGTTCGACATTGATAAAACAGGGGATTGCAAGGCTGTGGAATATATCAGTTAAAGAGGAGGAAGGGACAGGATTTTCTGTTATTATGTAGTTTAGGAATTTTTCCTGCTTGTTTCTCTTCCTCCTGAAACTGGAGTGCTTCACAAGTGGAAGCAACAGGAGAAAGAAGGGTTTGGAAAAACTTAGTCTCAGGTATTTCTTCTACATGAGGTGCGAATTTGGTTTAGGCTCAAATCTCTCTGTTTTTATTTTTGATAGTAGGAATGGAATGGAAGAAGCATGGCATGACTTCAATTTTTCTGAAGAAAGGAGGTTTTGGAAGGAAGCAACAGGTTGAGCTCTTCCTTCACCATGTCAGTGAACACAATCACTGTAATTTCAAGAGATGCCAGGGTGATTACCATCAGCCTGGTCTCATGATCCATCCCGGCCTAACAAAAATACAAACTATATCAAGTCAAACAAATTACACTAGGAAACATTTTATGGCTGCACCATCAACCACCCCAGAGACTGAGAAACCACTGGACATCCCAATCCAGCACTGCACAAACAGGCACCATTCTACAATCACCAGCTCCTTGCTGGGATAAAGGATCTGTATATATTGACCCACTTGCTCACCCAGGGTGCATTTTTTTACGCATGCGTTTACAACCAATGACCGTTGCTACTCAATTTGTTAATGCTCATTTCTTCTTCTGTTTCAAATCATGCTCTTTGTTTTAGAGTTTTATCCAGCACTGCTGATATCAGACAGGACTGTTTCCTCTCCTGTGCAGTTATGAATGTCACAACTGGAAGGAACTTCAGCAGAGCAGCAGATCCATTTGCCTGTCCCAGGGCCGGATGAACTGTCCTCATGTCATCCCTAACAGATGTTTGTCCCATTTAAAAACTACCAGAGACAGGGACTCTGATGTATTCCTGGTGCTCTGCTCTTCTTCATCACTTGAAATCTCTTCCTGATACCTATTCCGAGTCTTTCCTGCCACAATTTATTCCTATTTCTACCTACTCTATTAACTCTGAAAGCAGGGGACAGATTATTGCCTTTCTAGATGCCTTTTTGATTTATTAAAAACTGCAGTTCTCCATTGAATTTCCTCTTCTCTTAGTTGAACAATCCCAGGCTGTCCAGTCTTTGCTTGCAAGATTGTGGTTTGGAGACCTCTGATCTTCCTGCTTTCCTTTCGTCCGTCTCCAGTTGCTGTGTCCATCCCTTGAAGTGTGCATTAAAAACTTTTGCTGATTGCCTAGGAAAGCCTCCAATACACCAGGTTTCGTGGCTGCTTAGAAAGAGCAAAGTCGTGTGGCCTAAGATTTCTATTACAGACTTCCACAGTTAAGGCAAGCAGGTACAATGAAGCAGTTACTACAACGCTCAGTCTGGCCATTCAGCCAGAATAAAAGTTGGCTACACTCAGTAAGGTCAAACTCTCAACTAGCTTGAGCAGAAGATGTTATTAAGAGTTGACCCTGTGTCCTAGATAACGTGAGTGACCTCAAGATGTACCAGAAAACAGTCTATTAGCTCAGCTGCCTCCTGTGCGTTTTTTAATAAGGCAGCATTTCAAAGTGAAAGCAGTCTAGCACTGTCGAATATTTTTTTCCCTATGTATGAATTTCTATGAGCCATATGGAAAAGAAAGGGGGAAGGGCACAAGATTTCCACATAAAACCTCTTTGCCTTGATACTGAGAATCCAAAATTCCGTTTGCAGGCAGAATCTAAAAGGTTAAATGTGCCAGTGGAGCTGCCACTGTCACCCCCCCTAGTTTTCCTTCAAAAGAGTTCATTTTTTTGACAAAGCCAATTATCTTAAAATGACAGGAAATGATTAGTCATGTTAATTAAAAATAATTTTCTTTCCCACTCCTAAAAAGGTCAGATCATCAGCTGTATGGAAAATTGAGCCTTCACGCACTTTCATTTGATTTCCCATTCAAAGTCTAATTAGTTACAATTTGTTGTTAAAAGAGATCATTTTTTTTGATAAAGCTCACATTTTTTATCCTCTCCCTAGCCATTATCAGGTTGATATCATTATTGTGCTATATGTGTATGTGATTTCCTCGTGGCTAGCCCAGAAAACAATGTTCAAAAGCTCACCCAGAGAGGTGTATTTGAACACCATTTCCAGCACCTCTGTTGCATCCTCAGGTCTGAGAGGTTTTTCCAGCTGGAGCTGCACCAAAGAAGCTTTGTTCAGCAACTGGGAGAAATCAGGTGCTTGTGGACACTCAGCAGCTTCTCCTTGTTGTCTGCTTCAAAAAGAAGATGACACTACAAAACACAGTTTAACCTCCAAAATACCAAATGGGGAGAACAACATTTTGGGGAAAATATGGATCTTGTCCTAGTTCTCAGTTTTCCATGTGTCACTGTATCTTTAAGCAATATTGGGTAAAGTTCAGCCACTTTTTGAGTCCTGGTGGCTGCCTGCTGCCCTAACACAGCACTTAGAGGCCCACACATTATTTCTCAGCATCTTATCTGGGTGGCAAGAGCCACATGGCTCCAACAGGCTTTTGCTTGCACGTTTGATCAGTCAGGAGGAGCCAAAGTACATCATCCACAGGGGGCTTCCTCGTTAGATTTTTCTCATTCCTCTGTCTTCAGGCAAGGAAAACTGGCAGTGCTTTGCACATCCCAACTGCAGGATCATTACTGGCAATTGTCACTGTGCCTGAGGACGCTGGGCTGGGAGCCCTGTGCCTCATTGTGCTACAGCTGTACAGGCATAGAAAACCAACCTTATATTACAGGCACAGAGGGAAAACACTGAGTGGAACTGATGAATGAGTGGAGGAAGAGGGAAAGTGCAAAGGCTTGGGGGCATCTCTAAACAAAAAGAACTTGAGCAACACAAGGCACTTGCACCAAAGATCTAATGGTCAGAGGATTTCTTTATGTGATCTCTAACTATGATTACTTAAAAAAAAAGGCTTTGGAAATAGTGTTAGGGCTGTTTCTGCTGTTGTGTTTCAAGGCTTCTGAATGAAGAGCCAAGGAAAGAGAAGAAGTGGATAAAGTAGCAGTGGAGAACAGTGGAAAAGGTTCATTTCAGCTTCTCGGGTGGAGGGGTCAGGGAATTTCCTGGACTGATTGACCTGCTCTGCCATTTGCTCATCCCACACTAAGTGAGCTAAAGTGGTGGCTTTGAGTCCTGCATGCAAGACACAGGACCCTGCTGTTCCCATCCTTTCTGTCATAGAGCTGTGTGCAGTGAAAAAGTGCATGTTCTTCTGTCTTCGGTGGAGAGTTTTCTTAAGGTCTTTCTTACCTTTTCCCCCTAAACATTTCTAGGAAAATAAATCACAGGTCTGGCAACTTATACATGGAAAATAATGCTGAAAAAAGAAGCACTCACAGTTCATTTATGTACAAAATCTACACAGAGAGACAATGCTGATAGGAATGAACATTTACAACATTCAGCTGTAAAATGAGACACTCTCTAGTCTTGTAGAGACTACCTGATAGCCTGTGAGTCATAAATACCATTTTGGGAAACTCCTCAATAGGAGAATTGATTAAAGATTTCTAGTCTCAGCTTGGCTTATACTGGAACCAATACCCTGTCCCTTTCCAGTAGCCTTGAGGTAGCTTACTCCCAAAGAAAATTGCTTTTTCTTTTAATGAGAATCTGTGCTTCCACGCTTCCTCTCACCTCCTGTGGGTGCGGCAAACCTGGGGAACAAATAAGAGAGTTATTACTGAAAATAACAGCTTAGAAGGGTTTCAGACTAACTCCCAGTGACTTAATAGAGCCCGTCAACATGGAAAGACCATTGAGTAGCACAAGTCAAATGAGAAACCACTTAGCAGCACAGCAGTGTGGGAGATTAAAATGCCTCTTTGCAGAGTATAAAGGTCAGTGAGGCAGTAAACTCCTTAAAGGGGAAGACAATACATTTCATGCACGAAGGACCAAGTCTGGAAAGAGATACGTCAGCCATGTGTGTCAATATTCACTTCTAAAGGAAAATATATTTATAGATGCCATTTGGGGACTTAATGACATGCAAAGGCAACAGCAGCCCTGTGGCCAGCCACTGAGTCCTCAGCTGGAATGAAAACCTCAGAGACAGAGAGTGATGCCCAGTTTTCTGTGCCCTGCTATGAACACACTGCCGATGCCTGAGAGAGCAGCTGATGCCACGAGACACCAGCCCATCCAGCCCCAGCCTCGTTTCCACTGCTCTCTGCCATCTAGGATTAGCCACTTAATGGGATTGCCCATCGAGCAGGTACACAAGCATGCATGTGTGCACTAACATCCATCCTAAAGGCTTTTAAATTGCACTTGTCAGCCAGGTATATGAATGAATCTGTGCAGTCAGCAAGCAGCAACTGCCTCCTCATACTGTATGAACCCACCCTGCTTGGCTAATTGGAGTGCTCAGTCCAAATAACTCCCTCTCCTGCACATTGGTGCTACCTTTCTATTCTATCCAGCTGGAAAAAATAATGGCAAATAAATGACAAAAAATAATGGCACAAAAGGAGCATTAAGGAGTTAGTTTTCATGTTGCATCTCCACCAAGGAAGAACACTCTGAGCACATCTAATGGCCTCACAAATAAGAAAATGGAGGCAAAGTGAGGTTGAGAATATTTTGTAGAGGTAAATTCTCCTTTCCTTTGTGACCCTGTGAATCCAAAACAATATTACTACTGAACATAGAAAGTTGTAGCAGAATCTATTCTCCTGCCTCTCTTTTCCAGCTTGATTTCCTCTGCCTATTATTGATGATAATAATAACAATAATAATACCCAGCTCTTAAAGCTTTTCCAGAAAAAACTAATGTCTGTGAGCCTGCTGCCAGCAGGGGATCTGGAACAGCTTGCTATGAGAAAATGCTGATTCTGAGAATCTGAATGTTTCAGGGGACTGTATCAATTTCATCTGACTTTTATTTAACATTCTGCTTGGGTAAGGTTGAAGCACTTTGTTTCAGCCTCATCACGTTGGCTCTCGTATGAATTATATTATACACCAATAAAAGTTGCAATGAAGCAATTTGCAAAAGCGGTTTGGGGAAGGGAAACCTCATTTCATGCAAAATTTCAGAATGCCTGGGTCCTTTTTTTTTCAGAAATTGCTCAGTCTTTTCTAAAATTTCTCTAGAATGGAAAAAACAGAGAGTACAATATTTGGGAAGCACTACCTGGAAGCCACCAGCTCGAGAAAGACAATAAATTTGAGAGTGAACTTGCCTATTTTAAACACCACAGGAAAAAAAAATAAAGAGGCTGAAGCTCCCATGTAATGCAGGGATGGACTTCCCTGAGCACAGCTATGTTTTTAATGTGATTTTCATGATTTTTTCAAGACCCCAAAAGGCTTACAATGGGTTTAAGGTTTCTCAGCAGAGTGGGCAGGACTGAGCACTGATGGTGCTGGGTCATAGGAAGGAGCACAAAAGGGAAAGTGCTTGGAAATGATGGACAGAGCAGGGCTCTAGATTTCTCTCAGCATGGGAGACACAGTTTTAAAATTTTCCCAGAGCTGTGTATTTGGGAAAGGAAACTAAAGGCACTTTTCTGCCTGAAAAACATTATGTCAACACCCAACACTGTCCCCAAAGATATTACCAGCAGGACACTACCACTAACTCAATGCATGCAGGTTTACAGCTACACCACTAACCTGCTCTGCATCCCTTAATGAATTGCTTCATCTCTGCCTTCTAACCTCCTTCCCCCAGTTTTGTCCAATTTAGCTCTTCCTGAGGGCAAGAACTCCAGGTGGCTCTTTTGTGTCTAACACAACCTTGGTTAGCACTTCTGGGCAGGAATGTGTTACAAATGATAAACTTCAGCACTCAGATGATGAAAATAGCCTGGAGTCTTTCCTCAACATTGCATTCAATATGAGCATATATGAGATCAGATCCTGCGTTATCTTGATCTTCGCAATGGGTTTGTGGCACCAGGAACTGAGTGAAAACTATAAAACCAAGACATGAGATGCTGCTGCCTCCCTCCATCCAGTCTTGGATTTGGATGTTCAGCCACGTGGAGGCTGCACACTCATTGCAGATACACTAGGGAGGTAAAACAGAAAACATCTCGAGGAAATGCTAAATGGGAAAAAGGCTTCTGAATTTTTCAATAACGCATGCACTGTTTGATGAGTTTGCTGAGGATCTTGTTTATAACTCTGCTGCAAATAAAGTGCTTTGAAATAAAAGCTGCTTGGTCCTTTCAAGCTAACAGCCCTTTGTTCACAGCACATTAGTGGAGCAATTTTTAAATAATGACTTATTTTTTTTCTCTTAAAAGATGCTTTTTTGCAGTCAGAAGCTGATTGTTTTACTAGGTTGTGTTCTTATTCATTAGTACTACTTGCATCCAACTTGTAGAGGTTTATTTGTTCAGCTAGAAATGGGACATTAACATTCTAAGAGAATGATGCATAGCTTTTAGAGATAATATTCTCTCTGCCCTATTTTGCTGGTGCTGTCTTAGAAAGTGCAGAATGCCACATTCTCTCTCTCCAAAATGATGAGTTTATTATAAACAGTTTATCACTTGGGGCATGATTTTCACTTTTTCTTTAATTTTTTCCCCCTCATTTCTTTTTCCTAATAAAAACACTGAAAATTTTGTGAATGCATTTGCTGGGCAGAAAAATTGAATACTGGCAGTATTGTACAGACTCAAGAAAAAGATAGGCAGGTCATGAATCCTATCATACCACCCATTACTTTCTAAAGGTAAGCCAGGGTCCTCCCACCACTCCTCCCTGTGCACATTAACCAAGGTCTGGAGCAGTCACTTATGGCCAAGTCCTATATCCCATACCTGAGTGTCAGCAGCCACTGTAGCTCTGGGCAACTGAGTAGGAGTTGAACATCAAAATCACTTTAAGACTTCACCCCACAGGGGGAACAGTAAAGTCTTGCATTAAGTGTAAAATATTGCACTGAAAGGATAAGGCTGTAAACTCAAGTCTTTGGAAATTAAGTCATGCCATGCCATAATTACAATTTCCTACACAGCCTGGAAATATAAGCACTGTGACATGCTTTGTATTGTCTCTTTTGCTGCTTTCAACTTGGCTAAAAGAGGATAGGTGAGATACAGCACAAACCTTGTTTCTGATACAGTCTGATCTCCTCACCAGCTGATTATAATCCTGCCCCTGCTTCAGAGTGTGTGGACTCTAGTATTTTTCCATGAAATTACTACTAGGATTTCTTAGCATCAGTAAAACAAAGAAATTCTACCACATCAGACAGTTGTAAACGGTTGCATTATGTGGAAAGAAAAAGTTAAAAATAAAACCAAACTAAAACTCCCAAACAAACTAAAAAAAAACCCACAAAAAAAGGCAAACTCATGAAATCAACCATGCCGTAAGCCAATAGCTTACAGGACTACTGCATTACCTTCCCGTGCCACTTTAGCCTAAATATTTACCAAAAGTCTAAGCATTTCTAGCTCCTCTAGTCCTCTCTCAGGAATACATTTTCATTTTGCCTCCAGCTGCTGCCCAGACAGCTCTCAAACCCTGGAAATCTGCTGGCACTGGCAAGTGCACACGTCCTCCCCCGCTGCGCTGTAGTCGTGCTAACCCAAGGCAAGATGCATAGTCCAAGATGCTCACTTTCATCTTCCAGGCACTGGCTTTCCCTCCTCCAGCTTCCCAGTCTCAAATGCACGGTTACATCTGCCAGGGTTAATTTTGGCAGCATCTTGAACCATTTCATACCAGGCACTGCAACACAGGAAAAGAGGGCTGTGACTGAATAGTCAGAACAGGTAAAACATGGGGTGATGTAACTGTGAGGATTAAGCCTGTGATTGGGGTTGAGAGATGTCAGCCCCACTCTCTGAGCTTGCACATTCCTGGGCAAGCACATTTTTCTGTGGCATTTTTCCTTTAGTGCTTAGATCATGGGGTAGTGCCCACCTGGCTTTGAAATTCACTGGAAAAAAAATGTTGCAGTATTTTCTAATGCATTGGCCACAGACACATATTAACTATTCTGTGACTGCACTTCACATCCAAAAGTCACAGCTGACCATATTTTAAAATAAAAGAGTACAAGGTTTGTGCTAAAGGTTTGAGAATGATCTAGAGGAGGAGGAGGAACACTTGAGTGAGTAAGTGTAATATTTAAATGTGTTTATTCAGACTGGTTCAACTGCAAACTAAATTGAATGAACCAGCTACCTGGCAACAAGGGAGCACTGAAGGTACACAGAGACCAGATTTGTCAGACTGGACAGATTCAGGCAGAGTAACAAGAATAAAAACGTGATTTTCATGAATGTCTTGGCTTTTATCAGCTTCTGTCATGCATAGTCCTGGTATTAACTGAATCTACATTTGTATCTGTTATCATCTCTTTGGGTGACCCAGACTAGCAATTAATAACAGCAACAGGAATAAATGCTGCTTTCTGAGCTGAAAAATATCTGACACCGATTAAACTGCAAATCTAAATAATTGGTATTAATTACATTAAGTTTTTAGCAGTAATCTGCACAAAAGAACTCTGAAATTAGAGGATTAGAAACCAGTGATAATGCCCAGCAGCTGGTCCAGAAGTGTTATGCAGACATTTAGGTGAAGTGAACCCAAGAACTGTGATTCATAGAGCTCTTCATCTTCCTTTACCCATGTTAAACTGGCATTTGCTGAAGTAAGATGTCCAGGCTGGCAGAAAAACAATTACTCAATCTCTGATACATTAAAAATAAAATAATTTTAATATTCTGTCTTTGAACACGCAAGCATTCCTGGAAGATTTGTAGTAAAAGGGCTTATTTTATTATTTTGGATCCTCCTTTCCATTCCTAATTTGCAATCTCAGGACAATGTATACACAATCAAATGCCATCCCACGGAGATGTGCCTGGATGTCATGGACATAGCGTGGATCTCAGAATAAATGCCTTTTTTTAATATTTAGCTTCCCTTGAAAGACAGTGACTTATGGTAAAGCAGCAGCAGGGGGAACCTGGTGGATAGATGTCAGATACTTGCTAAGCAGCTGGCCCAATATTGTATTTTAAATGATAGACATTTATAACTGTAAAGCAGACCGACAAGCGATGCTGTCTAACATCACCACCACTAATAGTTCTAACAGCTCATGTATCTGCTGCCTGCTTCATCCCACCCCATCTCACAGCAATTTGAGGACAATGGGCCCAGCTCTTCTCAGGCAGAAACGAAGGAGATAACGTACAGAAAAAGCCACACACAATCAAAGAATCCTGAACTCATTCCAGCCTGAGCCACCAGCCACTAGTTGTACCCCAGAGAGGCAAATGTCAAGTAGAAATCTGGGGGAAATACTTCCATTTCTTTTTAACTTATTACTCTCACCTTAGCAAACGTTCCAATATTATTTTTCTCCTGAGCAGTGCAGTCTTTTTGAGGAAAAAAATGCTGAAATGTTCACAAGCATAGTACAGGCCCATGCAAATCCATCACCTGCTAAACCTTCCTGGCAAGGGTGCACTTCCCCTTGAAATCAGAATGAAGAACCACCTTCCTTCTCCAGAATGTCCCAGAGTGCAGGCAGTATTAGCACATCTTTACCAAACACCTGTTAAGGCACCCTCAGCACTTAAAATTCTAAAAGCCACATCAGAGCTTATAAAGAAAGGTGTGCAGACTTTAGGTTTTCTGGCTTCTTAAAAAACTCAGCCAGAATCCAGCTCAGTACCTACAGGTGATCCAGAAAGGGATACGCCAGTGCATTCAGCTGCTCCTTTTGTCCTTAGGCTGTGAGTGATGGAACGATGGAATTGGCCTCCTCCCAGCAAAGGCCTAGAAATGCTGCTCTGGAAGGGAAAGGGAGGAAAGAGAAATGTGGCTGAAGTAATAAGCACTGGGAACTCATGATATGACATGTTTTGGCTCTTTCCAAACTTAATGTAGTTTTTATATGTAGACATAAAAGAACACATTTTCTGACTCCCCTCAAATAATTACCTGATAAACCCCCACTTTGGAGTTGGTCCGAGCCATCCATTACAGCGTTGCCATGAACTTTATTTCATACCACACCAGGGAGGAGACAGAGCAGTTGGAGTGCTCAGACATTGCATGTAATAACTGGTCATAAAAATCAATGTAAAATTTAATGCAAAAGGTCTGTGGGCACCCAACCATTGGAATCCAGTGATAAGGCAGATGGAGAGCAGTGCTGTGCTTTCCAGCAAGTAGTATATTTTCTTTAATATTCCTGAAATATATGTAATACTATTGCTGTTTTGTCCATCTACATGCTAGTTAAATGTGCTGCAGCCACGATATTTATGTCTCTGGGTGGGTTTTGGTTGCATTTCCTGGACACAGGGTGTGTTTTGTATTCTGGATGGATCCCACAGCAAGGCACGGGAGGGAGAAAAATCTTTCTGTTGCTTCTCTGCTGTTTCCTGATTGATATGAAGTCTTGCTGTGTCCTGCTTTTCATGGCAGGACTGGGAACAAAGTTGTTGTGAACCAAGTGTGCCTGACATAGTCCTAAAAAGTAACGGTTGCATTTATATCCAAATTCAGTGTCATGGGTAGCAATCAGGTTGTCCTCAATGAAGTTTTGGTACTCAAGCGAATAATTTCATTTTAAGTAACAATTCTTGGATCCTTCCAAACTCATCGGATGCTTCACAACATTCATGGGAGAAGGGAAGGAAGTGAAGCCTTGGACCTACCTGAAATATTACAAAATAAACAAAAATATAAAAAAATAGGGGGTCATTGACCTTCGCTTCTGGCCTCAGATGAACAAGCAATGGGATGCTGATGTCTCAGCAAAGGGACATGTCTCTTCAGTTCCTGCACTTGTCACCCAGCACACAGCTTTTCACATGCATTCCCACAGGAATGATGAAAAGAAGCAGCTTGTTTGGTTATACCTATTTCAACATAATCAGTTGTTCAGATATTAAGAACTGAGACCAGAGAGATAGTCTGATGTATCTGTAAAGGCAAAGAAGCAGGAGACCTACCTTGGTTGTAATGATAAGAATTACATTGTTCATAACCACTTTAGCAATGGGATTATTTCAAATATTGGTAACCTGTGGAATGAGTCACTCTATTAGCTTCCTTTTAGATATACAGCTGCAGTGGATGTACATAAAGTGTATTAAAGTTCGGGGCATTTTCCTCTTAGTTCTGGGAGCTGCTATTGATTTTACCCTGATAGATACTTGGCTCCAACAAATGAAGAAAAATCATTTAAAAGAGAAAGAGAAAAGAATTCTTAACTCCTTACATTTGTGATTCAAAACGATCCTGTTTGGTGTCATAGCAAAATTCCAGGAAAAAAAAATAGCCAAAGGATGGGGGTCATTGCAGACAGACTGGAAGGAGCTGAAACAGGATTTTGTGAAGCCATTTCACAGTGCAGCTAAAGTGCTCTGAAGTATTTATTAAAGCAAACAATTATGCTATTCTGTACTGTTTAAGGTTATTATAGAACTTGTATTAGAAGAGTAATTGCCTCTGGATGAGCATATGGCTTCGTCTGCTGGTAAAAAATAAAAGAGTATTTCCATAGGCTAATGATTTCTGTTTAAGAACTGGACTGCAGTGATTCAGAGAATGCAATAGCTGAATCTTCAGGCATAATCAGAAAGTGATTAGATAGAAGTCTGCCTCACGTGGAAGTGTGAGATCACAACAGCACTTTTCCTTGGATACAGCAAATGAGGGCCTGTCACATGTACTAACACACATATGTACCAATGTCACCCCTTCACACGTGCATTAATGGAGAGCACCTGTCCTGCAGGTGCAAAGACCTACCAGAGTACCCAAGGAAAGAGATGAGCTCTGCACCTTGGAAGATGTGCCCACCTGTGCACAGTACTGCTCGTAAGAAAAAACACTTCAGTAAGTTCCACCCTGCTGTAATAATGTTTTGCACTCTCGAATGGGTTGAGGTCTCTTTGAAGATAACCCCACAATTATGAGATCTGTTCAGACTACATTGTTTGACTGATGCAGAGCTCAGTAGAAGTAGCTGATAATCTGCCAATATTTATTTCATCAGCTAGAAATGTTTGTGATTTGGGATGGTTCATGTTGAATCAAAGTGCCATGTTTCTGTATAAAAGATGACAAAATTCCCTTCTATTGCTTCACAATTTACAACAGGTAAGGAATTGGTTAAGCTGAGTGGTAACGGACAAGTGGATTAAAGCAAGCATCCGGTGCAAGGGGTATTGAAACTCCCTTCTGAGGTGTTTTAAACATGATTTAACAACAGAAGACATTGAGCCTGGAGCTGTCTAGCAGAATAAGCAAATGATATCCCCATTTCACAGAACGGTAAACTCACACTTGGAGGAGCTGACTGGGCTGCTGGTTGTTCCACAGTAAGATAGCAGCAGAGCTGGAGAAGCAAGCAGAGAGCTACCTGCAACCTGATCCAAGGCCTCCCTGGATGGAGCAGCACAGAGGGAGGAAGAGAGCAGCAAGGAGAAGGAACAGAAGGGTGGTAAAGAAAGCGAAGTACCATCTAACTTCCTAAATGGCGCTTGGCACTCAGGCACGTTGCTAAGTGTCACAGCTATCTCAAGAACACCATGTGACAAGTACACCAGGGTCACTGCCTTGGAAGAGGCTGAAGTGATGAAAACTCGCTGGAGGGCTGCAGAGAGAGGGAAGCGCTGGGAAGGTGGCCAACACCTCAGGCTCTGGAAAGCTGGAGGCTGTCCAAGTGACGCGTACAGTGAGAGCCAGGGGGTATCCTGTTCGCGGGGCTATTTGTCACACTAAACTAGATTATCAGAAAATAAAAGTCCAGCCTACATGTTTATAAATCCTTCCATTTCCCAGCCACAGGTCCCTGGATGAGATGTGCAGGTAGCTGGCAATGAGGTTTCTGATTCATGAAAAACAGGACTCTAGCTATTCCCCATGCAAAAAAGGGAAAGTAGATTGGAGGCTGAACTCTCCTTGCAGCTGAGCTCCCCCTTACACATCTCTCTCTCTCTCTTCTCAGCCAAGCACTGTTCATCTTTCTGAGTGCAGTGTTTCACATATAGGGACCATGAACCTGCAGAAGTCAAGAGCTGTTCGTCTCTGCCATTGAGCCTTCCTTTCTCCCGCTTCAGGCACTGCCACACACACAGGTGAATCATTATTATTATTATCAGCTACTGTTGTTAGGATTGAGGACAGTTAAACAAGGTGTACAGAATATAATAATCTCAACTGATGCTGAATTTGAATTTTCCAATGTTAAATAAGCATAGAAACATCCAATTTACTCTTAGATTTCACTTTCATCTGCACAGTGAAAATATGAAGTTGGCAGGGAGAAAGACAGGTAATTCTGCTAGTCCTGTGCTCTGGAGTTCCTTCTGGGAGCCTAAGGCATTCAACTGAGGATACCCTTCTGCAGACATCTCTGTCGAGGACACAAAGCAGAGGCAGCCCTGGAAGGCCAAGCCATCTTTGTGGCTGTGGCTCTGCTTCTCAGAACTAGAACTTGGAGAAAAAATACAGCACAACCAGAAGACAACAGAAAAATTGTCATAAGTCAAATCAAAACACTGGTTTCTGCTGGGTGGTGGCTCTGTTCTTGTTCGTGTGTCCCACCAGCTGTCTCTTGCACCCTCTGAAAAACAACTAAAGCTTAAATTTTACATAACATCCAACTTATTTCTGCCAGACTTCTGCAAATAGGAAAGGAGAGGCCAGTGTGAGCAGAGGGACTGCGCATCTTGAGTAATGAACTCATTTCATTACTCTGCAGTACAGCCACCAGAGTCATACAGAGATAGAAAACAGCAATGAATCAGGCCCAGCATTTGTTGCAAATTTAGACTGCTGTCTGGTTGGCAAATAGCTCTGAAACCAGTCCCAGTGCTGTGTAAGTAGCTTCATTACTCTTAAGTGCTATATTTACTCAATAATTTGGACCGATCATTTTCAGGGTCGTTAGTCCCAATTGTTCACTTTTCACGTGGGTTTTCAAACCACATGGGTTTGAGTTTTCTCCAAAACTAGAGTAATGGGTAGAAAAGTGCTAATTGCAAACAATGCACCTTCTGGAAAGTTGGTTTGTGTGTTCTTTCCCAGACAAATAACGACCCAAACAACAGCTAGCTAAGCTCTAAGGGTTTGGAAACATCTATGAACTGGAGCTCTCTGAGTATTTGTGGAAAGCAAATCTAGAAACTCAAGTTAAATTGAGGATAATTCATTTTCTCAGGACCACTTCAAAAATATTTAACCATCTTGAACCTTGACCCTCAGCTGCACTTGAGATAAACATGAATGCAAACGACTCTTGAGGCTGTGCTCTTGTCCTCTAAGCTAGTGGCCCTCTTCTGCAGACAGCCCGATTTCAAGATAGCTGCACCCACCCAGCTCCCAGGGAGTGGCTGCAGCTCACCTGAGCCCACCTGTCCTGGGCATGAGAAGCAGTTGCTGACCTCCCTGTTACACAAACTTGCATTTCAAAGCTAGCCAAGAATAAAATCACGCCAAGACTTTCAATTTTACAATGAGGTGAAAAACCTCTGTTCTCAACAACAATTTCTCTAGCCAGCTCCTTAGAGGAACAGTCACCTGAACTGCTTCTTCATTTACTTCTCTCTCCATTCTCCTCCTCACCCTTTTGCCCCACTCATTTGTTTCTCTCTACTGGGACTGTTCTTCCATTCTATTTTTGCTCTAGGTCTAGCACCTAAATGGTAAAAAATGGCATGCAGCAAATAAGTGCTTTATCCAGAGGCTAGAGGATAGTTAAAGTCTAAATGAAAACAATTTGTAATAAAAACTCCAAATCTACTGCCATTTAACAAAAAGTTGAAACAAATGATCCCCATAAATCATGCTAAGATTTGTTAAGGATTTGAAGCCACTCGTATTGCTTAATTACAGAACAATAATACGCAAGGAAAATGCTGCTGCTGCTAACTTTTCAAAATATATTCTTGAATGTCACACCAGACTTCCTGGGGGCAGTTTAAATCACCTGTGTGTTTCTGTACAATGAGGAGATAAAAATCAGCCATGTGGTTGAGGGAAATAGTTCTCAGCAAACACTGCAGGTTAAAATAATGCAATGAACCAATAACACAGTACCACAAAGGTACTAATAGCAGAAGCATCAGCTACACAGACTAAGCATAGGCAAGTTGGAGCTATTAAAGCCTTGAAAGGCACTATAGAGCTAATTTTCCATATAACCCTCTCCAGAGATATTACCCAGAAATCGGTGTATGAAGTCTATCTTATTCACACTCTGCAGCAGGACAGACCTAAGGGTCTCTGAGGAGGTCAAGTAGTTCACAGTAGGAGAAACAGAGGTGGAACACGAGTGGAATCCAGTGAAAGTGTTTATGGCCTTCTGCTTCAAAAGCCAGAGCCTGGTTTGCAAAGAAAGGCAAAGTCTGCCAGTAATGAGGAAGCCCTAATGTCCAATGACTGGGGATGCAACTTTCACGAGGTTTTTCTGGAGAGAGGTTGTGCATTCATGCAGAGCCCCACAGAGGTTGTTCTCTTAAAGCAATGGTATATCTTTGTCCTCAGGGCAAATGGAGTTGGCTGGGAAGTTTCGCTGCTTTGACTGCACATCTCTTGCTTGATTTAATTTGGGGTGGGTTTTCTTAAGTCGCTTGTCTACCTGCTATGTCTGGGTTTGGAGCTTGGGAAAGGCTCTTAGTAAAACCAGGCCTATTTTCCTTAAAGCACCAACACAAGCTTTTTACCCAATGTTAGAGCAGACAATAGTGTTGGAAGGAGAGTGCTGAAAGCTTGTATTGCAAAGGGCCATACTGTGCTTGAGCTAGCAAGGGGGCTTCCATTTTCAGCAGCACTGGACTAAATGAAACTTCTTCCAACACCAAGTCCTCCTGAAATGAGGAAAGATACAAACAAATTTGCTAATGTGGTGATTTATCTTGTAGCATTTGGAATTTTCCCCCTTGAGCTAGCAAATTCATCAGCCAAGTCTCAGTGCTGAATGGTAAAGGCTTAAGGGTTGCTACAAATCTTGTGCTTCAGCACACCCAGAATGAACCTTCAGGCCTTCAACCAATTCTCCATGAAATAATACCAGAAAAGCCAGCTGACCTGTCAGAGGCTGTGCAGATAACACTGAAATACATGCTGTTAACAAAGTAGTGGAATTATCACAAATAGTAGGGATTGTTGTAAAAATAAGCAGTGAGGAACTGATCCATTGTGTTAAAGTTATTGTGAAAGTAGCTGGATAGCTGGATTTCACTCCTACCCTTCAGTTTCTTGATCTTAATTGGACTCTGTCAAGGTTTCCATCCCAGTTAAGAACCAGAGGAAGTCTGGAGAGCCACCTCCACTATTGTGTGTAACACAGTCCTGAAGTGGCAGCTGTGAAAACCAGAACAGCCAGACAAATGCGATAACACAAGCTGGTACAGCCTGGGGTGTCTGAAGGAATCAGCTCTGCCGACCAGACAAGGAGCTGCCTTGTGAAGTTTTAAGTAATTGGTTTGGCTTGCAATATTGCAAAACAAACTGCCTTGAAGTCCTGTGAAGAGCACACCACATCCTCTGGAGGGCCTCGTCTCCCAGGAGGGCACACCTGAGGTGGTACCTGGCACCATGGGAACAATGCACTCACAGTACAGTCCTGCAGGGACTGGAGTGGCTTTTGCCAACAATGACCCTGGAAGAGTCACTCCTTGAGGTCTTCTGCTTGGCCTCTGAGCCAAAAGCGAAGTCAGCTCCTCCCATGACCTCCATAAAACTGCCCCCCAGTGCAACCCAGGCACTTTTTTCCTCTATACTTCACTGCATTCACTTCCAAACCGGGATTCCTAGCTTGTGGCATCACAAATAGTTTGATGAAGGCAAGGGATATCCCAGGTGTAATGGTACCTGTTCAGAGCGGTAAAACATGTAAAAAATTGTCAGAAGGAAGAAAAAGTTGAAGTGAAGCTTCCAGTGATGCAGTTTCCATGGCAACTACCCTTCCCTCTACAGTTTTAATCCACATTTACAAGCAGTCATTCCAGAAAGTACAGGAAACCACACAACAGCTGCACATATCCTATTTCTAACACATCTCCTGAATAAAATAATTATTCCATACGTAGAAGTTGCCCAGAATGGCAGTGGCTGAATGTTTTGAGTAGCCTAGGGGAGGTGTCTCACAGCACTAGGTGCTTTCTGAAACAGCACACGTGGATGCAAATCCTCCAGCATTTGCTGGATGTAGAGTGAAGGAAGCACATCCCAAACTGGATATTTCCCGTTGTCCTATAGGACATATGCCACTGTGTCCCATACATGGCACTCTGCCATGGATGTGTTTGAAGGCAGTCTTGTCTGTGCCACAGCCTCGAAGCTGCAGATTGCTGAGATCAAATTTTATCAGAAGTAGCAGGGACCAGGTTTAAAGCCAGAGCACGCGACTTGCTGTCACACTCCATGTTCAAGCTTTGTAATGAGAGCCCCAGAGTCACCCTTAGGTTCAAATCATCATCTTAGGAGTGCTAACTGACGAAGTACTTTATAAGTTCATCACTTCTGTAATCCTAGTGGGACCACATGATGATTGCAACAGTTTGATTCTCTGTGGGGATTATGCAGACTGAAATCAGAAGACAGGGAATCACCTTTGTAGTCCTGAAGATGTTATTTCTCATTGCCATTGTTGTTACTGTTATCTCTACTCTAGTTTCTACAAGATCCGTGTTCCCTTCTGCTAAATAACACGACAGGATGAGATGGAGACTATACCTAAGAGCTTGTAACTTAGGCCAGCATGGTAGAAAAAGAGTTGAAGGAAAGGAAAATTCTTGAAAGGCAGAGAACTAGGGAATAGGGAGATTAAACTGTTTTCTTAAGGTCACACACTGAGTCTATGGCCAGAGCTGAATGCAGATCCCTGGAGTCCCACCCAGGTCTTTTATCAGCGTGATGACTCTTCCTTTCCTGCTCTCCCAGGCTGTCAGTCTCATTTGTCTATAGAAATATTGAGATGGTTCTGGCAGATGCATTACCTAAAGAGGAAAATGTCTGAAATTATCCTTTCTTCACTCCAAGGAGTGCCAGGGGAAATCTACATTTCTACACAGTGAGTATGTTAACCACTCAATTCCAAAGGAAGCAGATAGCAGGAAGACATTAGTGTGGGAATGAGCAAGTAAATAAAAGAATATTTCTCCCCAATAAACTTCAACTCTCTGGGAATTATTTTTAGAGTCCACAATGTTAAATTACAAAGAAGTCTGCCAGTACAGGTAATGACTATACTTAAGGGAGATGCAATTGTCCTAGAAAACTTTGTGTACTATGGTTACAGTGCTGGAAACAAGAATTTAGCCAATATAGGGGGATCTCTGGGTAACAGCATCTCCACTAAGGACTTCTAGACAAACTTCTTAGCAATTATTCTAAAATCCAGTTGAATGATGTTGAAATTTAATGTTAATAGAGATGAAACATTTCCCTTTCTCCAAGATAGTTTAGATGGATATCCAGTGTTTGGTGGTAGTGGAAATTAGAACAACACTCAGGTTTCAGCAGAGTTGGTCCATGTCCCTGGCTTCATAGGGACGGGTTCGACTGAAATGAGTTATGACCAAGAAGAGTCTTGTAGGCAAGGAGTGCCAAAGATGAGCTGGTGGTTATTGTGGGCCATCCATAAAGGAAATTTGGGGTTCAATTTTTGCAACAGCAGTTCAGTTGTGTCTGGGACAGAGGTGTGCAGACAAGTGCTGGGTGAACGTGACTCCATGGAATGTTATTTGCCAAGTGCACTGCACGGAGAAGGAAAACTTATCTTGCACTTGTTCCCATTTCATAAATATGATACATTAATATTCATTATGCCACATGCATTATCATTTTGGAAGGAGATTACTGGGGATTCACTATTTTCTCTTCATCATCTTTTCCAATTAGGATCCCCTCTTCTGCAAATAATAAGCTTTTTGTTGCCAGAGGCTTTGCAGCAAAGTTCCAGTCAGGATTTTGGAGCCCTGCTCAGTCTCTGTTTAAGAAAGAACTGCAAAGTGAAGAACAATTATATTTTTAATGACAGGTTAATCTTGCTGTACTAAATATGATTAGAGAATCACCTGACTAGTGTCACAGAACACAAGAGCTGTTAGGAGTTGTTTCCAAAAAGATGCAGGAGGATGCACTGCTGAGTCAGCAGAGGCTGAGGAGACAAAGTGACTGAGGCTTTGGAGTTCTGGGAGGATGGACGAGGGGATAAGGGAAGAGGAGAGGAACAAAGAAAAGGCAGTGGTTTGAGTCCTTGTTCCCAATAACATGAACTCTGTGGTTTGTTCACATGAGCAAAAGAATTCAAGGCTGTTCTTAATTAGCACTAGCAAGAAAAGTAGTTGAAGACAGTTTTGATGGACACTACTGACCTGTGCCAGGCAAGAGAAGAGAAGGACAGAAGGACATCAACTTTTGCTAGTTGCCTGAGTGTTCTCTGTACCTGAAGTGCTTCCCTTAGACTCTTTCGGGCAGAAGAGGAGGATACAAGCTCTATTCTTCTTGAAAGGGGGAAGAAATGGTGAGGAAAAATGCAAGACTCCTGGATGCTTAAATGAAAGAAGCCTGAGCACTAGATAATGCTGGAGATAAACACTGAGATCCCACCTAAGGCCACTCTGTGACGCTGTATGCAGCCAGTAGTGCACCACGTTTACAAGGAAAGGGAAAGAGGGAAGAATGGAAATGCTATTTAAAATACACCAGAATGCCAGCAAACCCTTCCCCTTCCTGGTCACCCACGGCCTCTCTTCTCTGGCCAATCACTGGAAGATTTTTTGGCTTATTCATGTGTGGTAGAAAGAGACAGTTCCAGGTGAACTTGCCCTACAGCTTTGAGGACAAGCAGGCATGCAGACCAGATGCAAAGTGCTCCAACCCCATTGACTGTAATTAGCTGAGCTTTAGATTTCACCTTCAATCACCACCAATTTCTAAAGAAATAAAAAAAAAATCAAAACCCACAACAAATCCCATTCAAAAATCCCAAATCAAAACACAAGTAAAACAAATTTGTTTTCAGCCCTTTGAGAGGCTAACTATTCCCCACACACACATACACTTGCTAGTAAAACAGCCCTTTAAAGTGTTGGTGTTGTCAGTTACAAGAGCAGCATTTAACATTTAATGGTTGGTTTTGGTCAGAGCTGTTTCTTTTCATTGTTTGCTAGATCTGTTCCTTAAATTTGCTTGGCTCTGTGCCATGCACTTCCTCTAGTTTTGCTTTATATTATGCTTAGGGTTGAAGGATATATTCCCCCCCCCGTTTGAAGATGTACAATGAAATTATTTTCATTTTTCTTACCCAGTGCATTTTCATGTCATATTTGTTATACATCGAGGGTGCACGATGTCCCCTTACAAGCCCTCTAGAAGTGCCAACTTGTTCTCAGTCTCCTTCTAGTGCAAAGTCACCAATTGTAGGCAGTCACAGAGATACCCAGGAAAATTGTTGGGTTAATTAGACTGAGGAGAAGACTTCAGAAAAAAATGGCACACGGTCTAGGAGTGCTGTAGCTCTTATAGAGGTCTAGAGGAAAAGCAAAGAGATCCAAAGATGATGACTCAAGTAAGTGTTTTGCCTCTACTTATTTTCCATTATAATAGGCTGGATTAGCTGTTCAATTAAACAAATGCAAAGCAAGGAAATCTTGCTGTGCAGTCTTGACCTTTTCTGTGTACTGGCACTCATTTCTGTGAATTGACCCATTATTTGCCAAGTCTGTTTTAAACCAAAATTCAGACAGGGAGAGGTTTTCACAAATGTTTGCCAGAGGCCCTCTGCAATTCAGAAATTGTGACCAGTCACTGAAGCCACGTGGTACTGTTGTCCCCCAAGGTCCTTATTCCTGATGTGAGCGATCAAAATCTTTAGGGCAAGATTTTAAAGGTAGGGCAAGATGATCTATTTTTTAGGGTTCATTTCCAGGTGAGAACATGCACCACACATTTCTGTGAACCCCCCCCAGCAGATTACAGTGGACACACACAGAACTGACCCTGCAAACACTAAGGCCACAAATTTTACATTCCCATATATAGAGTGTCTTTCCTCTACCTAGACAAATATCTTCTCAGCTTAACAGTATTGACCTATAGGGTTTTTTTAGTTCAATTTCCACTCCTATTACATGTTTCCTGGCACGTTTCTAGACGTTTTAATTAATTATTTGTAATTGCCTGTGGTTTTCCCCCTTTTTTGAGCCTTTGTTTCTTGGTTTTGTCCCAGCCTTAGTAACAAGATGTTGCATCTCTTGAGGCTACAAGGGTAAAAGCCTATTAATAAATAATTAAGCGGTAAGGCTCGGGCTGCGTGGAGTCACATCTTGCCATCACATGGTTGTAGTCTCCATGGCGACTCACCAGTCTGCACTGAAGTGATCTCTTTGGGAGGAGGCGAGAGGAGGTTATGCAGGGCAAAAATGTGTGAAGTTAAATTAAATTTTAAAAAATTAAAGGCACTGTTACACTGCCCAGTTCCCTAGATAATCTGGAAAGATTGAAAACTCCCATTAGCCCCATTCCACCGGAATCACTCACTCCTCTCTGCCATGGTTTTGTTCTGGTCCAGAGCCCCCAGCACTGAGGTTTTTCCACCCTGTAGATCTTCACCGCTGCCAAGCAACATTTTCCCTGTACCCAGTGCCCCTCTGACCTTCCCAGTCTGCAGCAAACCTGCAACCAGCTGTACAGCTTCCATCCCAGTGATGAGAGTGACTGTTTTCCAAGAACAAAGAGTATTGAATGGTTTGTCATGAGTCACCAAGTTAAATGTTAAGGCCTGAGGTCCAGAGGTTCCTGCTTCTCTGCTCCTCTCATTCCTTACCACAATAAGTCGCCTTTTCCCTGGAGTCAGTCTACAACTTGTGTTTGCACAAAATTCACACCTGCTTCTCATTAAAGCCAGATTTTGAGAAGCTTTTGCTGTGCATTTCTCCTTTTCTGCCAACACTCGCAGGCAGTTTCATGAGTTGGCACATGAAGTAGCCCTTCCATTTTTTCCCACTTCATAATCCACCTCTAAGTATAGCAAAGACATTACTTACCCATTCAAAGCACTAGTTTTCAAATGAAAAGCAGTTAGCTCAGCGGTTTCAGCATCTGTAAAAGTATGTCCTTGTGTGGCAGCATGATCTAAACCCCCTTAGCCTGTTATCAGCTTTCCATCTGTGTTAGCACCTACAGTAATCACAATTGTCCTGATCGATGTATTTCAGCCAACATAATTTTCCCAAGCCCCCACCTCTCCCATAACGTTTCATAGGACTATGAGAAAATTCAAGCTCCTTGTAATGCCAAGGATGTAAATCACACTAATTGTCTCCCAGATTTCAGAAACATCCTGGGCTTTCATTTCCTCTGCAAAATTCTGGAGCATTTACATTAAATTTTGGCAGGTAAATGGTAGAGGGCTTAAACCATCCATCACGTAAAACTGCATTGAAAACACATCAAGTTAGGAGTTGTGACAGTTAGTTAGCTCTTAGCTTGGAGGGAATGAAGGTTTTGATACCACAGCTCCCTTCTCCTCGCAGGAAAACATGATGTGTAAGCCTAGGAACCTTCCTCATTCCACCCACCGCCAGGGACCACCATTTGCTTGCTTCTCAGTGTCCACAGCCCCACGTGGAAGCAACACCCAGAGGCAAGACTGTATCAGCTTCACATTACTATGAGTTTTCTTGAAGCTTCTAGGACAGGATCTGCTTGACAAAGAGTGGTTCTGGCCTTGCAGAACAGAAATCTGCTGCAAATTGGGTCTTCATGAAGTGTAAAGCCCTGGGTTCAACCTGGGAATGGGTCCGTTCCTTTTTTGTTACCACCAAATTTCTGGAAAAGGCTGTGAAATAGAAAAATATCTCCCATGCCTTCTCATTGGCCTATTTTCCCCCTTTTCTCTTGTTGCAAAATCTAAAAAAAAGAGGTGAAAGATGGTTTGAGTGAGGTTATCACCGGAATAAAACAATACTTCAAGGAGTTTCAGACCTGTTTTCATGCCGTTCAACTGTTGCCACTGCATAGGTTTTCAGAAATTGTTTCCCTGCCCTTTTCACCTTCATGCTCCTCCCAAAAGACTGAGGCCAGAGCAGAAGAGGAAAGTGGATTAATAATTCTTTCCTTCAACAATCTAACATCCTGTCTTTGCTTCCACACTTTTGATATTCACAAACATCAGCGGAAAAAAAATTAAACAATCTGAAATTCAGGGCTTGTTGGGTAAAACAATAAATAACTGTGTCAATTATGCTGATTCTGAGGATAAATTTTTAAGACTGTCTATGGATTCTAACACTGACTAGGGATTTATAAGTGTTCATCTATTTTAAGTGATGTTGGCAACCTAATTTTGACTCAGTAGTTTCATGAAACTGAAGGAAAATGGGAAAAAATAATTCCAAAACACAAAATAAGCAGAAATTATTTCAGTGAGGTGTTTTCATCACCCCCGT
The DNA here is from genome assembly GCA_033558185.1 of Dromococcyx pavoninus. Lineage (NCBI taxonomy): Eukaryota > Metazoa > Chordata > Aves > Cuculiformes > Neomorphidae > Dromococcyx > Dromococcyx pavoninus. The sequence goes on from JAUMJL010000721.1 coordinate 463,833, forward strand.
GAGCTGCTTTCTTGCTGTGTTGTGCGTGACTGAATATCAGAAAGTGAATCTGCCTATTAACAAATGGGAAGCTGACCAAACCACTTTCATCAGACTGCAGTAAAAATAGAAAGCAAGGGAAAAATAAGCTTAGGTGATTTGAATTATTTCTGTGCTGACAAAGAGACTTCATGAAAGATACAGGAAAGGCTTACTGATAAAGAAATTAAAAATTCAAATTCTGTAAGTGGGGGAAAGTTAAACAGAATCCCATGAGCGGTGTCACGGGCTGCCAGTGAATGAATGGCCTTTGGATCTCTTCCCAGGACAGTCCCTGAGAAGGGACTCTATCTCTCTCCTGAACTATAATCTGGTCTCTCTGTATGCTGCTGCTTGCTTTTGGAGTAAACTGCAAACATGCACAAGGCACTGAATAAACAAATTACCACCTGCACATGTGTGTTCATTAGAAAAAACCCATGCTGATTACTTGGCAGCCTGGTATTTCATAATACCACAAAGGGATCTGAGAGATGAACAGTTACAACAAACCTTCCGTGGAAACCAACATCTCCACCTGTGGGAAATGCAAAGATAACAGGCAATTGTGACTAAAAATGCTATTACTACAAGAGAAAAAGATTCACTTTCCTCCATGTGCATAGAAATCATGAAAACATGTACTCACCCTAAGCCAAAAAGGCCTGAAGCTGAGTTTTATTCTGCACTTTGAACCAGCAATAACCTCTTTCACTTATTATGCATCTCCATGTAAAAGAGTATTAGAAGGTCTCAACTTCTAGGCAATTATTTTATCAGATGCAGAGAAATAAGATATAGAGAGTAAATATTTGATTTTGAGCATTTAAAATTCCTGTTCTCTCTCTTTATTTCTTTCAAGATCTAATTTTTACAGCAATTTTCCAATTTTTAAAACAAGCCATCCTAAGCTCTGCTTGTGGTTAAAGCATAAGAGAAGAAGACCTCCCAGTGCAGAAAACAAGGAAGGCACATCCTGCACATTGTGGGATGGTTGGAACTGGAAAAGTCTACATAAACCTCAGGAAAAAGCCTTGTCCATGACACTGCATTTGCTGTTATGTCCCTTGACCTGGAAGGTGAACGCTCTTACTTTAGGCAGAGAAGCTCAGCCTCCTTTAAGAGGGTAAATGTTCTAATTTTTCTAACTGGAGACCAAATTATTCATATGCAGGACCCACACACCTGGGGCAAGCTGGATCAGGAGAGCTCCAGGAGCTATGGGCAAGGATTGCTGCTCTTCTGGTGTTCCTCTGCTGCAGGATGAGGGGCTGCCTCTGAAAAACAGGCCATGAAAGATATATTTGCTCATGATGCACATGCAACTGAAGAGCCACATTGTGGCCATTGCCTCTTTACCCAGCCAGTTACTCCTCTGTGTTACTTATGGACTGCATTTAGGCTCATTTGCAGAAAATCCAAATCATCCTCTTCTTTACCCAGCCATCATCTCACCCAGCGCTTGGAATTGCAAAGGTATCATTTGGAAACAAGCCCAGACCACAGGAACAGTTCAAAGCAGCAGGGGAGGAGGAGTCCAATTGCAGGATTATGTACTCATCTTGGGGGTGTGACCATGCAAATCATGAATGTAAATCCCAAAGTTTTCCAATCAAACCTCTGCAGACAGATTCTCTGCACCACACACATTTTCAATGGTTTAGAGGGAAAACAGGAGGCATCTTCATGGCTGTGGGTCTATTGTGGAAGTCCAAGGACTTTCTCACATTATCTTTTTACTGCAATTCCTCCAAACTCAACATGCTGACCTCCAAATACAGCATACTGGTCTTTTCTCTGCAAGTCAGCATACAATGTTGACCTCTATGTCTGTTCTGTGAGAGAGGTCATCTGAGGAACACCTCCTTAAGGTTAAGAGCAGAAAGGACAAGGACTCAATGCACCACACACGTGTCATGCAGAGCTTTGCTCCTGCACAAGACAGAGAGTGCTTCAGCATTCCTGAAAAACCTTTTTGTTAAGAAGAAAATGACTTAAGAATTAGAACTGTTGCCTGAATCTGTCACAGATTCAAAGAATGAAACTACTGAAAACCAGGTTATTTCTTTCATCTGAGTCTTTCAGTGTGAGGCTGAGCTCCACCAGAGGTGAGGATCATCACTAGGGTGTGAATCAGCCGATGGCTGGAATTGACTCCCCAGGGTTTGCTCAGGATGCTTTCAGGGTCAGTAATGGGCACAGCAGGTGAGTTAAAAGAAGAACCCTTTTTCCAATCTATTTTTAAGGTATTAAATGAACTTGGGTATAAGGTACAGCTCAGCAAAACCTCGTGACCACAACTTTGGTGGGTTGTGAATAACAGATTATAATCATTTTACAACAGCTAAAAATCATGGCTGTGCCATTACATTTAGTGGGAAAACACAGCTGCTTTCTGAGCAAATAACGATCCATTGATAGGCAGCTCTCTGACTCAGGAGAGGTTTAACACTGTATAAAGCCTTTCAGCAAGGAAACCACTCTAAATCTCGCCCAGGCAGGCTGAAGTATCTGAAGAAATACCTTACTGATCACAGAGCCTTAGATTTGTGATAAGAGAGAAATCATTGCCATCTGATCTGGCAGCCTGTGAGATATGAATCAGAGAGTCTGTGCCCTGTCCAGAGCTGATAAGATGTACCAATGTAACAAAAACCATCATCGGTCTGACACCTCTGTTAACAGCCTCAGGAGAAAACAAAGGGTGACGCAGCCCACGCTGTCTCTGCTTCCTCCAGGGCAAAGCTGAACCTTGTTGGCAAGGTGAGGAACCCCCTGCTTGTGACATCCTGACTGATAATGCAAAAAGAAAATAAAGTTATATACCTACTTGATTTTAGTAACGTCATCCCCCAAGAGATAATTGCTTTGCACAAAATCAAGCACAATGCTGCCTTTGACATCATCAGCCCCAGCTGGTGGGGTTATAAAGTTTGAGGGAAGAAATCCCACTCCTACACTCTCAATAAAAACATAGAACAGCCTTCCCAGGGCAAGATTAAGTATATGGTAACTTTCAGTGCACCTATCACACCTGAAACAATGCATGCAACTGTACAAAGCAAAGACAGCCCTTTCTGGTGTGTTTGGAAATAAATTGTCATCCACACTTAAACATATTGCACCGTACTACACTTCCCCAGGGCCCATGATGTTGTTACTATCCTGACAGACGCAGCCGCCTCCCAAATTACACTTATTCTGACCTTATACACACCAACACAGAAACGCCTTTAAGACAACGTTTGATCTCAGAGGTGCTGCACACTCACAGACACACACATACACACAAACTTATGTCAGCCATTTAAGTAATCCTTGCTTGGCTCTCTTTTAAAATGCCTCTTTCGTCTTTCTGTAACCAAAGGCTTTAATATTCAAATGTTCATGAGCATCAGCTTTATTAAAATGAGGGCTTGGGGAAACGGTTTTGAAAAGGAGAAACGAATATTACCCAACCATTTTAAAGATGCTAATTAATGGAGTTCTAAAGCCCAGGGAGGCCATTTGACAGAGCAGAGATTCTTCTACTAGACAGATTTGTAACTTAGGGGTTCGAGTGGCAAAGGAAGAAATAAGAGACCAGTAAAATAAAATGCAAGTAGGTTAGGAAGAACAATCCTCCAGGTGTTACAAGGACTCCAGAGTTTAGTTCTGTGCCAGTGATATGAGTTGTCTGCCTGTGAGCTCTATGCATGAAGATTTTTTTCCTGGCCCTGACACAAAGCAGAGTTTGTGTCTCTTCCCTGCTGGATTTGCCCTGTGCTGTGAAGAAGAAAGCGTAACCCACACGGTGCTGAGCTGCAGCCAGCCGAGCCCAAGGGCCGCCAGCTGAGACTGTGCTGTAGGAGTCACCGGGGCATTTATTTTAAGATAAATCTAATCTGGAGGGTATATGGGCATATCCATACACAAGTGCACGAAGGAAGAGCTTAGCACTGGGAGCAGAGACACACTGGAACGGTCAGAGCTTTTCATGTAGGCTTTTTTTATGATTATTTCACTTGACAATGTAAAATGAGAGGAACCTCAGCAGCCCCCCACTAGACTACTCCCCTAAATCCTCCCTACTGCTTCTACTCTCAGCAGAATAACTGAATTCATATTGATATCTGTATCACTCTACTAGCATCCTAATTTTTTCTCTCCATCTGCTGCTTCCCACTTCTTTCTTGTTCTTCTCTCTGTGCATAGATATAAACCTGGGTCAAGAACTGAAAATACTCTATGGACTACAGGAATGGACACTTTTGGTGGGCCTACATACACATATCTACTCCAGCTCCATGTTAGAAAAGACATCTCTGAAGACTGACAGTGATTTGTAGCTGAAATTTCAGTCAGAGGATCTTTTTCACTAGTGCAGTTCTTGCCGGGTCAGTTGCTGTAAAAAGCCAGGGTGGCCTGGTGATTTGAAACCCATGATCCAAGAAGAAAACTGGGAAAGGAAAGATGGCAAGAGAGACACATACTGGAAAAAATCTCCTCTCCCGGAGGCGTCTTGGAAGGAAGGAACATTCCATCCTAGAAGCGCAGCTGCCCTCCACATCTATTGCTGAACTGAGTGATGAATTTTAGAGTTTGCTGACCCTGTTCTGCTGTATTTAATCCATCGCTAGGACCTCAGTGATCCAAGGCATGCTGATGCGGCAAGTAGGAGAAAGAAGTTACCTATATTCTGTTTCTTCCAGATGGGAGCTCTGTCCTTGACCTCTTTGCTACTCTTTGCCTACTTCTTTTCTCCCATGAACCCACTTGCTGAGTCAGGCAGGTCACATTGCATGTGGCTGTACCCCACCTCCTGGTAATTGCATTACAGTGGTGCCAGGAGGTGCTGCAGAGAGCAACACCTTTGTATGCCATTCACCAGATAAAATGTCTTTTTCTTCCAAAGTTATCACCCAGCTATAATCCCAGTCTGAAGAAAATAACAGGAAGGAAGAGGACAAATGAGAGAATCAATAAGAAGCCAATCATAACCTCAACCAACTAGACACTGAAAGAACAAGGCAAATCCGTATGTCATTTGCCATTTTATTAATAATATAGAGAGCAAATATCAGGCCTTGCCTTCCCATTTCCATCATCTTCCCATTTCCAGATGGCAGTTTAAGTTGCCATTCCTATATCCTCCAACCCATATCAGCTCAGTGCAGTCTGTATGCATTACGTTAACGTGCACAGGGGGTGATGTGCCAGTGCAGTCTTTCCCTGATCAGCCTTGCTTAAAGAATCCCCTTTCACTCATGTAGTAAAAGATGGAAATATTTGAAGCAAGAAGATCTGAGGGTTTGGATAAAACATCAGGTCATGGAGGTTTGATATGCTATTGCACATCAGCAGAGCAAACGTACCTGTCTATACATATGCTCTTTGCCTGAAGCTAATGCAAAATAATATGATGTAGCTTCACTTTGTTTCACTGTCAGCTAAGTTAAATTGCATTATTATGTCTTTGTCACAAGCCAAGAACGTGTGCCCAGACTGCTACCTCAGCTCTTCTGATGTTTAAGTTGCTCTCGCTTGATATTATGTCAGAGCCTGAAGTCCTTCACAGCTGTCGTGAAGTCCTTGGGAGTCCTGCTTTTGTTACCTTGGGATGTATTCTTATTTGCAAAGTCTTGTGACTGCATATAGACCAGATTTTCATGGTGTGTCACAGACTGGATGCTTTTTATTGATTAGGAAAACCAGTGCACACCTCCCAAGAAACCAGCACTTTCTGATTCAAGCCCTTCCGAGTCTTTTTACAAGACTTAAATAATAAAATAAACACTGGAAAGGTATTTTAAGGAAGAAAAAGGTTCTGTCAGAGCTGTGATATCTGCAAAGCTATAAATAGAGAGATACTTTTTAAGTTCATAGAACTTCATTCTTTTCGATAGCTATTGAGAGGAATACTATGAAAAAAATATTGTCTTTTTCTCTAGTAAAATATAGATTGAGTCTCCTAAATGAAGACAGTCAGCAAGAATGATATGATCTGAGACACAAAAACAGCAAAAATTCAGAGTTTATATGAATTTATCTTTTTAACTTATGCCTCAACTCGAGCAGCTTGCCATAAAGAAAATGAAATGCAAACAGAAAACGCAGGTTTGTTCTAATAAATGCAGAGGGAAGAATAAAACTGAGATCCATTCTGCAAAAGGAAGACTAAGGAAAATGTGGGATGAGGTGGGTGCCCTGGTGACAGAGGATGTAGAGAAGGCAGAGATGCTGAATTCTTCCTTTGCTTCAGTGTTTACTACTAAGGCTGGCCCTCAAGAATCTCAGACTCTGGAGGAAAGAGACAAAGGCTGGAGAAAGGAAGACTCTCCCTTGGTTGGAGGACCAGGTTAGAGATCATCTAGGCAAACAGGACACCCACAGATCCATCTATGCAATTCCATGTGATTTGTTTCCCTACTAATCCTCCCTTCATTATAAGCCATAGCTGTTTTGCTTAATAATCACAAATAAATCCAATATGAACTCAAAAAAAGGAGGTTTCTGTTTTCAGATTAAATGACTAGAAAAAAAATATTTATAAAGCACAGTCAGCATCAATAATCAAATAAAGCCTCTGCCTCACACACCCCAAAATTGACCATAGTGAATATCTTTCTATGACAATTGGTAAGAGGTAGTTTTTCCCTGGAGCCAGCTTCCATTGGATCAGTAATGCTCCAGTCTATAGCAGAGATAGTTCACGTTAGGATCAGTATACCAGCATGCATAACAATGAATCACCCCCTACATTGATTTAGGAAACCAATAGGTTTTATTAACTCAAAAATGAGGTCAAAATGGATTAAAACAGAAGAGGGGCTCTATCATTGCACTAGTAATTTACCCTAATTCTACAGCAAGTGCAATTCACTTTAATTTTAATGCCTGATTAGTCTCCTCCCAGTACTTCTGAAATGTTTTGTCTAAGGGGAAAAGCATAGCCAATATAGGTGAATCCTATAACCACGTGTAACTACAGAGAGGGAAAAAAACCAAGCCAACTTTAATCAGAATTGGAACTTCTCAGTGTTGCCCCAGACCAAGAAGACAACAACTTTCCTTGGCAGGGAATTTTGATGCCTCCTATGCTAAGACACATAGAGAAGACCCTCAGGACTGCAAGGAAAACTCTGGCTCAGCCCTGATGCTTGCTATGTCTGCACTGCTCTCCTCACCCTGGTAGCCGGTGCCACAGTGCAGCAGGGGCAGCTGGGTCACAGGCTGGCTTCAAGCTGCATAGCCCTGGCAGTGCCACAGTGCCAAGCAGCAGCACAGAGCTGCAAGATCTTGCCTGAGAATAAAGCAATTTAGGTCAATCAGAGCTGCGTTGCTCTCAGGACCCAAGTGGGCAGTTTTAAAGCCGTGAATACTTCTCCACTCCATTATCTCTAGCTGAGATTTATGCCTGTCCCATTAGTTTCAGCACATTCAGGATGCTACACCACCCTTCTACAGGACTTTTTTGGGTATCTCTTGGTACAAAACGACAGTTTTCAACCCACTGACCCAATGATGCCTGGGGGGCCGAGGGTTATTTCTGAGGGATTTCCAATGAGTAGCTATGAATCTGGCAAAACTGTAAAACTGTTAGTGGTATGCTCAGAACTGCTGGAAAGGGTTTATATGTGGAAAGCAAGAAGGTTTCAGAGGTCAGTAAACTGGAAAAGGTTGAAAAACACTTGCATACAACTTGTCCCAAAGTCTAGGAAGAGGCTAGGAGAACTCGTTTTACCTGGCTGAACCATCTATCCAAATGCTCTTTGGCTCAAAACGGATCTTACTGGGGATTCCTGTTTACTGCCCAGTTGGCTTCAAGCCCAGCCCAGTAAAGGCCAATTTCATAAGGACTGGCCTATGGGACACAGAAGCATAGAAGCTGGGTCTGAAGGAGAGCCCCGAGGAAGTATCTGGTCCTCCTCCTGAGCCAGGAATACTCAAGTAATGAGTTTTTGATTGCTTTAGTATGGGTTATTTTATGTAAATTGTGTGTAATCAACAATTTATACCATACATACACAATAAAATTAAGCAAATATTCAATGTCTTTTCACAGTTAATACTAAAATAAATCTGACTTTCCCTTCCTGAGTTAATCCACCATGAACAGCTCGATCAATAACCATCCTTCTAAGCTATCATCCACCCACCTCGCTCCTTCCCAGCTCCTCCCATTTTCTGAGAGAGGTTTGATTTAAATTGCCAATAACTATCCTCATGATCACTGTAATTATGATGTTCGTTATTATGGCTATTTGTTATTAGATCAGTAAAGGAAATGTTTTTTCTATCTGTAGGAATTTGAAATTTTGAAATTATTTTCCATATTCTGGATTCATAAGTGTTTATCAACCAATAATCTGAAAATAGCACAGATCAATTAAATCATTTAGATACCTTTAAAATATTTCATTTAGATGATAGTGAGCTTTCTGAAATAAAAACATAATTAACTTAGCTCTTGAAAGAGGGGACATAAGATATGTTTGCCATTTAAAAAAATATGGTTTCTTCAAATGGGGAAAATAATTTAAACATAGCTCCTCTACAAACAGTTTGTATTGACCTACTGACATCTCCAATAGAAATAAAGAACAGGTAGCCTGAAAGCTGTCAGCTTGCCATTAACTATTAAAAATTTATATAACAAAATTGCATAAAAAGTTATTGCTTCTGTTCTCAAAAGGAAAAGAAATGGCCTAAAGGAGTTAGGTACAATCAGTTTGAAAGTTCTGAGATGTTTTTAATACAACCTCAGCCCTCAGGTCACACAGAAATGACCTCTAATTTTGCAACTGAGGGACATTTCCAGAGGTCTCAGAAGCTGATTCCAGGATATATAGATTTATTTTAGTACAATTGCCAAATAATCACCAAATCTTTATCCATCACTTTAACAATTAGAATGTTCTCTGCAGGTGTCTATTTGGAATTAATCTCATTATTCTATCCCAGTTTCACCAGTTTTAGCTAAATGTTGCGCGTCTCAGATTCAAATCCAGGCTTTTGAGCATGGGCAGATGACACCAGCTGGACTTGTCACAGAGTTCAATCTGTGAGCCTGCCAATTACAAAAGTAAGTGACTCATATCCCATTTCGTGTTTGTCTCTTAGCTCAGACACATTCATCTTGAGAAGAGCTGTGGAAACAGTTGTTTTTCAGGGGTTGGTAGCAATTCTGATTGCACAAGAATACTATAAATCACATTCAAAATCTGATGACAGCTTCCTTTACCATTCTGCTTTAAAAAGGTTACATCTAAAGAGGTTTTCTGCTCATTTCTGGCATCTTGAACTTCTCTGACCCTTTGCCTTTGTCTCTTCACCCTAAAACTTCAAGGCACATAAGGTATTTATGCCATTAACTGTCATTCTCCCACAAATGCCCCATCTGTGTTACCTTTGCCTGTCTAGCTCCAGCCAGATGATTTTGTCTGCATAAAGCAGTAATGCTGACCCTCAGCAGGTCATTACTGTGACCCTCAGCAGGTCATTACTGTGACCCTCAGCAACAGTAGCAGCTCTGGGAGCAGAGCCTGAAGACCACTTGTTTGATCACCCATAGAGGTATTTAGTGACGGCTGCAGCAACAGCTCCAAGAGGCAGCAAAAGTCCATTACGAGAATTTATGAGCTCTGGAGACTTAAGGATGCATGTGGCAAATTGCTTCAGTTGCTGCCTTTGTGAAAAGGGAGTGATCCACTCAACTCCACCAGAGAAAGAGGGTGGCAATCAGCTAACACATTCTGCTGGAGGTGCTGGATACTGTCGCTATGACATGAGTGGCTCTGGCATGTTCCGGAGTTGGGCAGGGTGCAGCCAGCTCCCTGTGACTGGGAGAAAACCAGTAGTACATAGGACATCTCCTTGCCTGATAAAAGAAAGGAGTGGGACTGAAAACAGCATAACGAAAGTGCAAAGAGAGATAAAAAGGAACTCATAAATTATGACTCCCAAATAAAAGACGTAAGGCAAGAAAAGATAAATTACGTGACACTCCAACCTATTTTCTTACCCTGCTACCATCTTAACTTGGGTTTGATATAGCTCTCTGTGGGACTGTTTATTTCAGGTGAAGAACAAGTAGAGTATTTCTAGTACACCATCTATTTCTCTGTAAGCTATCTGAACTGTCCTCTATTGAATAAAAAGGCCAATTACATAAAAAGGTCTTTAACCCTGCTGCAAATTGTGGGAGGAGAGGGGAATACTTCTGAACATGCCTGCAAAGTTTGTGGGAACAGCCTGGGGAAAATCAGTCCAACAAACGTCTGGTTCATAGCTAGGTTCTCCAGATGGCATCAATATATCATGAAGAGTCAAAGAGAGCCTTTCTGAATGCAAATTACTATTCACATTTTAGCTAATTTATGTAAATTAGCTCATTCACTCTTCCACCTAATCCTCTCTGGAGTTACTCCAAGGTTTGAAAGGGAAGATATTCTTCTTGCAAAATATATATAATCCATATTAATTGCTTCTGATGGAGATGAGTGGGATGGACAGCTATTCCAGCAGTTAATACTTTAATCGCTTCACCTCAGCAGCAGCCCTGCTTCAGGTGAACAGACCCTGACTATCTGCCCCCATGGCTAACATCAAACATAAATGGCTGCGTATCGGGATGCTCCCAGTGCAGGCTGCCAGGAGGGCAGATTTTGGGAAGGAATTGATCATCATGAGCAGGGCTGAGGAGAAAGCTGGTGTGTGGACAGATCCGATAGGCAGCAGCCCAAATCATCTTGGCTACCCAAGCTAGGAAAAGGGCTGTAGGAAGGTGGTGAGGCTCAGTGAAGGAGGTGCATGGATTGACCCGGGATGCTGGGCTTTGCTTACGGGTGCACAGTGGCAGGGTTGCGAGGGGGGGGTCAAACTGAACCATGATGAGAGAGGTTGAAATTCACCTTCTCACTCTCCCGAGAAAAGTGGAGAGACAGCAATAGTAGAGGAGAAAGGAAAGGGTCAGCACAACATCTCCATCAAACTAAACCATTATTCCTACAAGGAATGGCTGAGGTAACTGGGGTTGTCCAGCTTGGAGAAGAGGAGATCGAGGGGAGACATCATCACTGTCTACAACTGCCTGAAAGGGGGATATGGGAGAGCAAGTGTTGACCTCTTTCTCTCAAGTGACAGGTGACAAGGAGAATTGGCCATAAGTTGCACCAGGGGAGGTTCAGACTGGATATCAGGAAGAATTTCTTTACCGAGTGTGGTCAGGCACTGGAACAGCTGCCCAGGGAGGGGCCATCCCTGGAGGCATTTGAAAAATGGGTAGATAAGTTTTTGAGGGATGCAGTTTAGCGGATGATTGGTACATTGGATTCAATGATCTCAAAGGTCTTTTCCAACCAGAAGATTCTATGATTCTAAGCCACAGGCACTGGAGTACACTGGGACCTGTCTGAGGAATGGATTCCAATGCATCCTGAGAGCCCAGTCAGCATCAGAAAAAGACATTGGTATGCTCCAACACCTTTCCCACTCTGTCCTGAACCAAGAGGAGAGGATTTGTAGAAGAATGAATAGAAAGAAGATCATTGAGTTAGGATATCTCTCAAAATTATCCACTTATTAAGAAGCAATTAAAATATGTTTGGGCATATTGACTTCAGACTCCCCTTGGTTTAATGTTTATGTGTTATCTTGAATAGCTGTTCTCTAACCGTACATTGGTACTTATGGATTTCTTATCCCTGTCCCTTGTGTCTGGATGGCTGCGATCAGATACACAGAGAAAATAGAAAGACTAGTACTGAAATCAATGAATTAGAGCTTTAATACATTGATATTTCATCGCTTATCGCTGTAGAGGAGAGAAGAGATTAATATGCAAGCAGTAAAACACACTCTACCACTTCGTTATACCTGACAGACCTCAGAATAACTCTCTCACAGATTGGTTTTCGTCAGGATCAACTGAGAGCCTACAGCAACCTATTACACTTCTTCCAAAACCCACTCAAATCCACCAAGTGGGTGAAGCATATTTTAAGTGCAACAAGTGAGAACTGGGCCTGGATTAAATGTTCTTTACTGATATTATCCAGGTCTGCTTGGCCCAGAAATGGACCTGCATCAAATTACAAAATCCTTTGTGTTCTCTGCTTCCCAGACAAAGGCAAGGGCATTGACCAATGTTTTCCAACAGGTATTTTTTTCCCTGTAGCACTGTCAGTAACAAGTCTTTCACTGGTCAGGAAAACTTGTCTCTGAAGCATTTTGAATTGACATTTCAAATACATTTTTTTAGTGTAAGGTCTGCAGGAAAACAATAAAGGAATGATCAGTGACTTTCAAGAAATAGATTTTTTTTCTCTCTTCTGTAGGGAAGACATGGGATTTTCTGACAGCCCCTGTGGGCAGATATATCACTGCACTGCACTCTATAGCTGTATTTATACAGCCTGACTTGATGTTGCTTGCTGCTTTCAGTGGGATCTGTAAGATTACAAAGTGCAAGAAGATGGGAGGAACCTTCTTTGCCCTCCAACTACACATAATGGTAGGATTTTTTAATGTAATACTAGAGCAGAGTACGTTACAGTAATTTCCAGGTTATATGACCTGAAATGGAGCTTTGATCACAATAGGTTGATCACTTTGATGTAAAAAATGGCTATAAAGTACATAATTTGTGTAAAATCTCAGAAAGTTGACTTTACTTGTTCAGACCTCCTCTTCAACAAGGTGATTACTTATAGGTGTCCAGGGACAAATCTCATGCTTTTCAGTACAAGCTGTTACTCATTGCAGATGCTTACGGGAGCTCAGCAAATCAGTCACGAACTGAGATAGGTCAGTCAGAGCAAGCCCCTCTCAAACTGCTCAGAGAATACCTCTCCTTGAGTTGGCTTTAAGGCAACTTAAAAAGGAGCCTTGAAAGGCAGATGCCCGAGTGGATCTTCATCAATTTCTAAACTGATTTAAACGAGTCAATACATCTTTTGACAACCACCAAGCCACACTTCTTTAAAAGCTGTGGACACTTCCACAAACAGGTCACACCACCTGCCCTTTCCAGGGCTTAGGACTCTGTCCAACAAATCACTTAAGCTTGGGCTTAAATTTAAGTACTTAAATACCTCATTAACATCGAGGAGACTGTGTTAATTAAAAAATATGTGTAAAGTGCTTTGCTGGATTGGGACTGTAGATATCACAGTTATTGTTGCTAGGTAAAAATACAAGGCAGACAAAGGGTTTTGGCAAGAGAATAGAATGGTCTTGAGAATTACTCAAGAACTGCAAATTGCAAGAGCAAGATGATTGACTGATTACTTTTCCAATTCATGGGAACCCATGGGAGCATCTAAATCAACTCCTTCTGAATGCTGCAGGGTGACTTCAGACCAGCGATTAGAACTGAGTGAAATGTTTTGATTGAGAATAAATTAATTCAAAAGTACTGTTTTGGCTAAATGGAAATCTTTTCCTGACCTATTTTGATTTTCTCTAATTTTCCATTTCTGAAGAAAAATCCCAAATGAAATTTTTTAAGCTTTATGGATGTTTTTTAACTGTGTATTTCCTTTTTTTTTGTGGGAAAAGAACCTTACTTAAATGAAAACATTGTGGCAAAAAGAATCCAAACAGAAGGACACATACCTTCATTGTTAGAAATATTAGGAAAAAAAAATGTGGTTTTTAACTGAGAGATTTGTGTATTTTTTTCTTGGGAAATAAAATTATTCTTTTTTTCCTTCAGGAAAAAAAAAAGATTTTGTTTTAAATGTGACAAGTTTTTCTCAAGAAAAAAAAGAAGTTGAGTAAAATGAAGGACAAAGTCCCTCTGTTCTACATCTGCACAAAATAAATTTTTTATTCCCTACTAGCTCTGGCAGCTATGTAAATCTATTGAACTGGGAACTCTCACCTTCAAAGAACTGCAAGGAGAAAACAATTTGCAAATAAAGGGGTTTGTCCCATCCTGTACTGAGAGACTTTTTTTCATAGATTCAAATAGTTTTGTGATCAAACATTTTTTTTTTCAAGATCACAGGATAACCAGTTCGTGCTATCAAGGTATGATTATATTTTATGCTGCACAGAAATAAGAAAACAACATACAGCCTAATATCACTCCAAGCACGTCTTTGGGAGACTCCTTCCTTTCAAGCACTGTTTCCCCACAAAGTCAGTGAACCAAAGAACAATCTTACCCCACAGCGTTCTCTTTTTAAGATGGGCTGTAGAAACAGTCCCCTTTCTTACCTTGTGCTCATAGTCATGCAAGAAGCTACTGCTCATGGTGACACCTTTATTTCCTAGAGATGGAGCCTGTCCTCATCCCAGTGGCCTCTGCTCATCTCCAAGTACCCCAGCAATATTCAATCAACCAGGACTGGATCTTGTTGTCTCTAATTGAATTGTATTGATCTTTAATGAGTTTAATTGATTGTAATAGTCTCAGAGCAGCACTGACAGCTTTTTTTTAGAAGCTTGATTGTGTTGTAGAGTTGAAGGGCACATGAGCGGTTAATGAAAGGCTGCACAAGTTAATGGGGAACTGGAAAACCAAAAGGAGACCTAGAATGAAAACCTATAGAAGAAGCCAATCATGAATGAAGACAAACAATTTATTTGACTTGAAACAGGTTGTAAAGGACAATAATTGTTTTAAATAGAAAGCTGTTGAATTATAATTGGAAGTAATTGAAACTCACTGAAATATTGAATAAAACATTAGATATTTGAAATAGTGTTATCTTTGTAATTATCATTGGAAATAATTGCAGAGTCTCCCATGAAGTGTTGTGAGAGGCAGAGAGTCAACCAAAGCCCATTGACTTCAGCAGTCATTAAGGGGAGTGTTTAATGGGGATGTATTTGTAAATAAGTGCTAGCATTTGTTTCTGATCTGGCATTTCAGGAGTGAACGCCAGCTGTAATAAGGGTGAGACTGGGAGGTGAGCAAGAAGCAAGTGTATGCTATTTTCAGAGCCGCTGCTTTAGAAATCCGTCAAGAAGATGCACCTGCCTGGAAGACTTCCTGTCTTGCATATTGGATTTGGGGTTTGAGGACACATTTTCATGGCTGTGCATTGTCATTCTGAAATGCTTTTCTGGATGTTTTCAGGACAGCATACACGCATTGTCCTTTTTCAACTGGCAGTGCTGTTCGAAAACAAGGAACACTTTTCAGCAAAAAAAAGTAATGTTCATTCCTCACAGCGCTCAAAGGTTGTCACATCAGCATATGTATCTATTTTTGGTTCAGTGTCAAAAGCTGTAACTGCCTTAACTTGCTCACTTCAAATGCAGTCCTTCCACAGCAGAATTCATGGAAAACATGTTACGCAGCCCCTCAGCTCTGACCTGAAGGTCTGCCCAGGTGTGGCTATCTATCCTCCTCTCTGGAGGGGAAATGTTTGAAAAAACATTTGGTAGCAGACTATGGCTTCATGATATATTTAATGTAATTAATTTACTTATTACACTGGGCTTTATGAATTTTGAGACAGCAATCGTGATAGGAGCAAAGCAGCATTTCACCTACAGAAACATCTCCACAGATTCTAATCAGCTCGTACACAAAAACTAGTTTGTCAGGTTCTCTTCCTAATTGCCATGGGCCAGATTTTCCCAAGTGGACATAAAGCAGGCAAGGAATTGAATTACAATGATTTCAGGTTATTTTTTGTCCCAGGGAAATAAGCTTTTTTCCCTCCCCTTGGTATAGAAATGGATATTAGATACCAGTCTATTAATACTACAATTCCTACGGGCTAAACTGAGGAAAGAGGAGGAGTATTATTGAAATAGCAGTTGGGGAAAATCGCTGAAATGGACTGGCAGATTAAGAGAATCTGAATGATGGTTTTATCTCTAAGCAGAGAAAAAGAAGGGTGAATATGGAACATGTACAGAGGAAAACACAGCTGAGCATCAGGAGACTAACTTGAGCTATAGCAGTCTGCTAATATTCCTGAAGGATCTATTAACAACGGGATGATTTCTTCCCAGATGATCATCCGTTCTGCATTAGACTAATATCTACTGAAGTCATATGCTGGGCATCTGGCTTCTTTGTGTATCTTCTCTTGAAGGACAAATTAGAAGAGTGAATTTTTCTTTCTAATACCACTTATGAAATCTTTCCTGGTCTACATGAGCAAAGGCAGCAAATGTGAGTCAGCCGAAGGGGAAAGGATTGATCCTGCGACACCTTGGGCCAAGCCTGTCCTCCACCAGATGGTGTAAGAGGAGCCAAGCACAGTGCCACTGAGGGTTGGCAGTAGCTGGGTGACTCCTGTTGCTTTTTTTAGGGTTCAGGGACATGTCAGAGCTAGTGGTTGTGAGTTTGGACACTACAGTCTGCTTAAGGTCACATGTTGAGGTGAGGGCCATGAGATCTGCCTTCTGTCACAAGCTCTTCCGCTCATGTGCCCGTGCAATTTTCACAGCTTTGTGTCCATGGCTGTCTCTCTTCCCACAATCCTACCTTGTCTGTTTAGTCCAGGGCATTTGGTCCTCTGAGTATTAGTAATATACACTTACATTCACATGATGTGATGGCTTGTCTGAAAGAAGTTTACTTTCCTCGTTCTTGAAACTCTTTCACTGTGACAGAAGCAAAGAGGGAATGAGTTGATGCTATCTAGATGGATCTGCAGTGAAAGGTCTGATTTATCTTCCTTGGGAGACTGGGAGGCAAGGATCAGAATCTGATGCCAGGAGCCCTCGCTGACACAAATGATGCAAAACTGATGTAAGGGTCAGTCGGTTATGGTGTAACTTCCAAACTCCTCCAAGCCTGTCTTCATTCTTTTTTGTGAATACAGTTCTGTGTGATCCATCTCTCTGGTGACTGGGCAGGGTGAACAGGGGAAACATGCACGTGTAACTTGTAAGCACTAGTAGGAAAGGAAAGAAGCACTTGCTAAAGATGTCTGGGCACTACAAAGAGCAATTAGCTAGGTTTAAAATTACACCAGCAAGTATACACGGCAGGAAACACAAACGTAAGGAGGGCAAGAGCCACTAGGCTCCTATCACTTCATCAGGGCTAATTAAGTGTTCTTCCCTAAGTCCTTAAAGAGATCAACTATTACAGCAAACAATTTCAAGAGAGATGCACTGCTCTAAAACGAGGGGAGGGATAAAGCAACAGGGAGGTCGCAATCTGCATTGTCAATTCCCATCTCAATCCGCTCAGAGAGGAGCATTCAAAGCCAGGTGAAGCAGGGCCAAAGACAAGGGAAATTGGTGCTATCAAGTTAATTTGTGTTGCTATATCATTTACCACATTTGAGGTGGAAAGGTCTCAAATGTCTGCAAGGTCCTGCTGTGGTAAGCAAAGTGGTAGCTATGCTTTTAGGTAAGCACATGCACACCTGCAGAAGCACTGAAGAAGGAGGCTTCTCCTCCAATCATTTTCATTGCCTTGTCCATCTTTCCAGTAATTCCATAACGAAGTCGTCCTGTCTCCCAGGGCTTTGGGAGAAGGATCACAGGACACTGGTGATTTGGAAGTTACAGTTGCAATCATGTTGTGAAATATGATACACAATTCCAGGTGAATGGAAGAGGCAAATGGAGTCTGCACAGACAATGAGACGCTTCCTAAAGTTTCCACTTTGCAGCCAAAATATTTAATTGTGTATAATACAGATACACCAAAACTAAAGTCATAGGTTGAGCCAAAAACAGATTGGAAGCTTTCCTTTAAACAGTTTTATGGATCATTAAGTACCCTATAGGAGGCTGACTATAACAACTACTTTTTATTGATATTCAAAGGTTTCTAGCCTGAAAGAAAACAATTACTCATGTGAACTAGAGGCTGGAATAAACTGCTCCAAACCAGCATCCCCTCAGAACACAGGGAAACTCAAAAAGCCAGTCTCAGATTTATTTCTTGATGTATTTTTCTATTCACCCAGGTTTATAATATCTTGGTGGATGCTTTCTTTAGGCAGGTTAGCACAACTGTTTTCCTGGGAAGGTCTTTGACAGGCAAATAGACAGGATTTTTCACATGTGCTCAAGAAAATGTCAACATATTCACAAAGTAGTACACATTCCTTTAAGAAAATCAATGAAAATGAGCTTATCTTACCAGCAGAGCCAGTCCTCACAGTCCTGTGTGTCACACTTTCACATGAAGACCTACGTTCAGGGGCAAGGTGAAGGGTGTCTAGTAATTCTATTTGTTGCCTTCTGACTCAGATAACAAATACACCACTGAAAATTGGGAGAGTCAATGCTACAAATTCCCGAGAAACCCTTTAAGTATCATAAATGTTTTCAAGGAAAACAAATATGAGATAGTGTACATAAAAAGTCTTAATTCACTTAGTACTTAGCTTACCACTGAATACTTCACCATCTCCCACAATACCCACCTCCCTTAAGCTGCTATTTTATCCTTAATTCACAGATGAGAGGCCAATGGTTTCCCAAAAGCTCAATAACCTCAGTAAGCACTAACTTCCCAGAAAACTCCAGCCTGGGGAAACAAACAGGAAAATCTGCCTTTAAGTGCTGCAGTGGGAGCTAAGCTCTTCTGAATGTAGCTCTCATATGTAGAACATCTCACAGTCCTGTGAGAAAACAAGGTAGCTGCACAGCAGATGAAGTAGCTTAACCTGGGTCTGCCAAAATCATGACCTGATCATTAGACCCAAAGACAACCAAATAATTTTAGCACTCAGTGCAGCAACACCTCATTTTAAAAATCTGATCTTGTCATTCCTCCAATGTTAGTCTGCTACCACCAAAAATGAAATAGTCATCCAGCCCCAAAAGTACATTGCAGTTTCTTTTTCTAATGAAAGATATATAGTGACATATATATAATATATACAGTGTATATATATAAACATATACAGTGAAATATATGTGGAATTTACTGTTTCACTGCAACATTCCTCACAAACCTAGGGCAAAGTTAGAAAAAGTCCTGGACAGGTACATTAAATGCACACAATGATCCCCTCAACTCAACTCTATCTTAATATTTTTCTCTTTGTATGGAAGTCCACCCATAAAGAAGCTAAATCTGGGAAGCTTCTGAAGCAATAAATCAATTATGAAACGGGAACCTCCATTACAGACTGTCTACTTAATTATTTGACAAGTTAATTAATCTCCTAAGCAACTGCAGAACTGCTGTTTCCTTGGTAAGTGATGGAAACAAACTTTGGCAAATCCCATAGGTCTTGGCACTGTAGTATCAATAAGACTCTAGAAAGTTATGTATAATAGACACTAAGCGAGGTCAAACTGCCTCCATAGGAGTAACTGGAATTGCTTATTGCCTGAAGGTGTTTATGTTGTTAATTATATTACTGCAGCTAATTATGGTTTGCCTGTTTATTTGCAGCTAACTTTTCAAGAGATGCCTTTATTCCCTTCAGAAAGATATCAAATCATGATTGGAAAGGACAGAGCCTCTTGCCTGGTTAGAACAATGGCATTATCTGCCTCTCCTCAACAGACAACACAATTACAGCTGACACAATAATTGATGCTGAAGTTTCCAGTGAGAAAGATGGACACATGTTATTATCCCATCAATCTCTCTCCACATCATGTCTTGTATCTCTGGTCAGCAAACTGACTGAAGCACACTGAACAGTTTGTTTGAGCTCCCAAGGGTACCCCATGACAGAGCGAGGGCATCTTACGGGGCACGAGGAGGAAGGTGAGCCCCAAGAAAAGATCACTCAGGGTGAATTCAAGCCAAACTTACTTCCACCTTCTTCTTTACTTCCTTATGTCTCCATTACATAGTATTAATTTGAAAGGAAACATGAGGATGTCAAACATCTATTTGTTACACATGCACTGAATACACTGAGCAACCGGTCGACCATTAACAGCAACTGTCCCTAACTCATGGCCAATTCTATCTGAGTTTAAACACAGGCTCTGATGAGATATCTGCCAGGTCTGTAAGTACAGAGAAACACCAGAGTGACTGAATTATGTATCT
The DNA here is from genome assembly GCA_033558185.1 of Dromococcyx pavoninus. Taxonomy (NCBI): domain Eukaryota; kingdom Metazoa; phylum Chordata; class Aves; order Cuculiformes; family Neomorphidae; genus Dromococcyx; species Dromococcyx pavoninus. Next base: position 483,778 of record JAUMJL010000721.1, read on the forward strand.
ATTTGAAAACTTTCCAGTCATCTAATCTAAGCTTCAGTTTTGCCCAATTTATAATAACATTTGGCACCTGTTTATGTGTATTTACTGCATTTCATGTGCTTCATAATCTCTACATCCAAATCACGGAGTTAAGCTTTGTCCAAACCCTACATCTACTGGTTTTTATCTCTTCTTAAAAATAATTTCTGTCCATATCTGAAACATCTCTGATTTCTACCTGTCCACTGCTTTTCCCAATAACTGAGCAGAAAATTACTTTCTTCAGTTAATGACAATAATACGATTAGTCTGAAAACATAAGCGCATATTCTATTTAACAAAAAATAAAGCTGCTAAAATACAGTGTTTGGCACAGCTCTATTATTCCTGTAATGAATAATCACTAAAGATATTATTGTGGATGTAGTTACCATGCAGCAATGTGAATAAAATGCTTTAGATGGAAAATTGTACATCAAGAAAATATATGCAATAGTACAAATGTATAACTGCCCATTAATATGTATTAATTCAATAAAAAATGCCTGACTGAGCTGGTTTACATAGATTAGGATGGCAGGCAGTGAAAGGAAGCACTTGGACTTGGTTAAATGGGCTGTGAAAATAGGAGGAACTCTAACCCAAATCATAGAAACAAACCACCAATATGTTGCCCAGGTGTGCTGGTATGGTTTGCTCCTTCTCTCTTTCACATCAGTGTTTTTATTATGATGAAGAATCAGTATTCATTGCTCCTGATATATTAGCTCTACTCAGTCCTCTTGAATCTGTATTTAAAAGCTTTCTCTTTAAAAATAATAAAAATAAGACTATTCTCCCCAAGGTACCTACTTAGCAGGAAGCATCTCATTTGCTTTAGTGTCTCCAGGTTGCAGAGTCTGAGCTCCTGACATGCTTATCATTGCCAAGACAAGCTTATTTGTGCCTAAAACACTCAAGTAATTCACTCATTACTACAACTACTGTGCACAGCATCCAGGGCTTGTTCCAGCTTCCCAAACTGCACCAAGTGGGATATTCCCACGGCCTTGAAGGGGAGATTTCATTGAGACACATCAGCGTTCCAATTTATGCCAAATGCACCCTTCTGTCCAGGCACGGTTAGTTACACATATAAAAAAAACAATTTCACTCTCCCTTCTGGCTAACAATCTTGTTATGAGACAAACTATGATGGTAGTCATCTGCTCAGCATAAGATGTAGTTTTCCCAGAGTTTATTTAAAAAACACACAGTATAATTCATAAAATATCCACCAATTTGCTGTTTCTCTAGGCCCCACTGCCTGTAAAATTCTCACTTTTGGTGTGGGAGTGGCTGACACCTTCACTCTCTTCTGCCTGTGCAAGAGGGGTGGTAATGCTGGGGAAGGTTTAGGTGAGGAAAGGCAGAATAACCACTCCAGAGGTAGGAAGGCAAAGTGTGTGGCTTGAGCCACCACGAATGGGATGTGAGAAAGAAAGAAGAACAGAAGAATTTGAGTGTCTCTGGTCTCAGGATTACTGGAGTATCAACAAACAGCAGAAGTTTGGAGGCAAAATATGGGGGATGTATCTGCTGTGCACATGTGGGGTTTTTATGCTGCTCGGTACCAGGGTACAGGTGACTTACTATCAGGAATGTCCCTTGGAGATTTTCACTAGCAAAGTAAGAAACATCCCAAACAAAACCAAAACTCCTCTGTGAAATGCCCATTCCTAAAGCAGGATCAGCTCAGGATTGGGCAAGGGCATAGAAGCACAACTCTGGTGCACCAGCTCTTTAAGGAACAAAGTTACAACAGCTCAAAGGCTCAGTTTAGAGATCTCTGTTGCAGTGATGATAATATTTGTCCCAAGAGATACCCATTGTTTTTCCATGCTCCAGACAAAGGTTTAGGATGAGATATGTGTTTGTCACCCAAAAATTGGGGTTGAGCAGATTGCAACTGGCCTGTTATCCCCATGTTATACCTGACCGTCTCCAGCAAGTTTAATGGAGTCCTTCCTCCAAAAGACAAGAATTTGTATCAATTTGAGACCAGAGTCAGACCTTTGTAACAGCAATCAGAATGAGTCAATCATCTCTTGCATGCATGATAGTTACTAATTCTGCACAGACAAGGCTAGTGAAATTTAAAAATATGAAACAACTCTGCCTTGGAAGAGAACCATATGTCGTCTTTATTTGACCCATTTTGTATGCAAAGTCCTCCCGTTGTGACCAGTAAAAGATCTGATGTTTCAGCAGCCTTTATTTGCCTAAACCAACTTAATTTTGGCCCTCAGAACTTGTTCCATAGGACATTCATATTTGGGCATGAGGATGTAAGCACGCCTGAAAGACAGAAGACAAAAAAAAAGGACTTATGTTTAGAAAAAAGATCTTTATATATGACCTTGTAAGGACACAAAAGTTGCCCAAACCAGTGCAAAATTATACTATAAATTACTACAAAAGATATGTTATCTTCTTTGCCCAAACAGCCTTTTAAATTGTATGTCTAATCCCCAGTCTTTCGCACATCCTCACACAATTTCATCTGCCTTGCCTGAAACTTAAGTAAACTCTCAGCAAACAAGCTGATCACCATGAGAGCAAAGAGTGGTTTCCCTGTAGTATGTTAAATCCTTTCCCTCAAATGAAATCCTATGGGATCTTTAATGACTGTTTCTTATGTAGGATTTTTTGAAATGATAGAGCTTGGATAATTCTTTCAACCTATGTTTTTATGCACATGGTTCCCAGAGTTCTAGTGACATTCTAATAAGTGTATTGAATTTTGAGCTGTTCAAGGGCTTTGGTATATTATTTATGAGAATGGATTGATTTGTCTCTCATGTGAAGGAATACATGTAAAATTGAGTTTTGTTGTGGTTGTTTCTGTGATACGATCACGACTTCATAACAATTTCAATATATTATTGCCAGAGGTATTATAAGATAGGGAGACATTATCCTTCCTGCCATAATTCTTTCTGTGCTGAATAAACTCAAAAGCTTTTTTTGTTTGTTTGCTTATTGATCCTTACTTTGGAAAGCAGTAAATTAAATGAATGCTGCTAAACAAGAGGCCAAATTCCCTTGTAGTTTCACAAAAATGGACTTCAATCAGCTGTGCTTCTATGACTCCACTACGATGCTATTTACAGACAGGTTATGACATTGTCAACAAATCAGTGAAACTTAAGCTGCTATTATTATCATCTTGAGCTAAAAAATATAGATTTCTTGTGCATACGCCTAGTTTCCTACAAAATATGATCTTCAGCCAATCTGATTGGAAATAGTGGTGTCATGAAACACCTCCAAGCTACATTAGCATTGTAGGACAGATCAGTCTCAAAATAAGTGAGGGAAACGGAGGAGAGGGGGGAAAAAATTCAGAAAATATAGGGTCTTTGCGGTGTCCTAATTCCTGCCATTTGGTTGTTCCATCTGTGCACCAAAAGGATGTTTGTAACCCACTGTCTGACATGTCCTCAAAGCCAGAGTCTGTCTTGGGCAAAATTAAATACTTAAGAACACAAGGAGGTTGATTCCCTCTGCTGTTATTTCACTGTAGAAAGTATAAACAGGGAATTATCATTCACTGGCTCTTTCAGTAAAAGAATGTGAGGTTATGAAATAAATTCACTTGATGACAAGTTCAAAACAGACAGCTGGAGATTACTCTACACACAATACATGGTTGAACTCCTTGCCACAGGATGTTGAGGATGCTAAATCTGTATCTGGGTTCAAAAAGTGTCTGGATAAATAAGGAGAGAAAATTCTGTAAGGGGTTATTAAATATAAGGATATCACCTCTAGTTCAGGAAATCCCTCCCCACAAGCTGTCTTTCAGAATGAAAGGTGCTCTGACACTATTCAGAGCCAATTTGCTGCTAATGGCCAAGCTTAAAGAGTGCTTGATAGAAATAACATCTCAGCTAATCTTTAAATGACTTCTAAGTTCCTAATAGCAGGGACCGTCAGAAGAGAGTTTACGCCTTCCCTGATGAAAGGCTGAAGTTGCTCCAAAATGCAGCTGTGTTGACATTACCACAGTGTCTTGATCTGTTGATGTATAATGTATACCAGGGACAGAGCCCTGCAGAGCTGTGCAGTGTGTAATCCCTGTCACAGTGGTACTGTTTGTAAACTCACAGCAGACGATCCTGATTTAACTTAGCTTGATTTTATTCTAATTTTCGCATTTACATTGCTCACTCTGCATTATCCTCATGTCTACTATATGGATTCCCAGTCCAGGGTGTTGAACTGATGTTTTATGGATTAGCATCGAGGGTGAATTCTCTAAGTCTACTCTACATAGTCATCTCTGTTTATCTTGCTGATGCCAATCTCAACTCACGTCCCCTATCACTCAAAAAGATGCCCTTTAAAGTTTTTTATCCTATTGAAATACTTTTTATTCAAAGATTATTCCTTCATCTGCTCTTTTTTTTTTCCCCCCAGCTAATGGCTAAACAGCTGCAGCAGCAACTTCGGAGCACCCCGCTGCTGTTCCCAAAACCTAAACAATCTGTACTTAAACCAATTGGCGTGTAAATTCTGGCTTCCCTGCCTCCAGCCTGCTAAACTGTTCATGCCCATCATGTCAATCTGTTTTTCCAGTGCAGAGATCCCTCTGTCAGTGCCAACTAACCCCCTACAAACTAAGGCTGCAGGCTATGCCTAGGGAAGGAAAAATAATATGTCTGGCCTCACCAGCTGACTGCATTTTATTGGAGCAACACAATTTAGATTGGCCACTGATCTCTGGATGAAAGGCAAGGTCACTTTAAATGGTGAGAACTACATCTCTGTCATTAGGGTGCAAGATTCACCTCTGAAAACCATATTAAAGGGACTCTCACAGCTATCGGGGAGTTGTGAATGTTGTGTTTCAGTCTGAGCTCAATGTACCGAACCGCAATGCAAAAATATGTGCTAGAAGTAGACTTAAACTGGTAAGATATGAGATACTGAGAATGAACACAAATAATTCTAAGCAAAGGCACCAGCAGGGGACTGGTAGGAAGTATAACCAGGAGACTAGCTGTTTGTTTCCTTATTCATACTGTTTTATGATTTCATTTCTCCGTACTGATTAAAAGGAGACCGAAGAAAACCAACGGTGAAAACTTAATATTTTGGGCATGTTCACTTCAGGTCTCCCCAAAATAGCTCAGCCAGAGCCAATCCCTTTCCATCTTTAAATTAGCAGGTTTTTTAAAAACACTTCTCCTAACAAAAGCTCATTATTCTGGTGGAATGAGATTGTTCTCTGAAACCTAAACTGAATGTGTTTATGAATAGCTTTTACCAACAGGTATTTTCTTGTACCAGCCTTGTCCTTTAGGTTAAAGTGCTTTTGTCCTCTCTTGGTGTTTTCAGAACCACATTGTTATCTCAGTTTTCAAATGGCTGTACAAGCCAGGTCTTCCCAATTCTTTTGGTAGGCCCAGCTCTCCATTCACTCAGTCACACTGTCCTTTTCCACAGCTGCTCCACTATAAATCGACCCTTCTTGACCACTGGATACCAGATGAGATCTGATCTTGCACAATAACATCAGTACTTTTCTGTTTCAAGGAGAACTACACCAGCTGCTATACTCAAACCCCAGCCAGAGTTTTTAATAGTCACATCACAGTAGTGGGTCATAGATACCTTGTGACCAACTCTCACACCTATGTTTTTCTCCTTTTATGTCTTTTCCAAGTGACAGGTTTCCAAGTCATAGTGAAACACATTGTTCCTTCTACCTAAATACGTGACAGAGCACTCTACACTAGTACATTGCATCCTGTTTCTGTCATTTCAACTCTCAAATTATCTAACTCTTCTTACAATATTCCAGACCTTTGCAATGTTTTCCAGGTTTGTACAAATGTTACACATAACTTTTGTACACAGACCACTCATGAAATTTTAAGACAGATTGTATTCCACAAAACCCCTTTAAGTCTCTCTTCTTTTCACCTGATGCTTCTCCCTTTAAAAAAAAAATGTTGTTTCCCCTTGAGCTGTTTCCTTGTTTGCATTACAGTTCCTGTGCTAAACCCCATATTCACCAACAAAACTAATGATTTCTCCTACTGCACCATATCGAATGCTTTACTGAAATCCAGATAGATTAGATCTACTGCATTCCCTTTGTCTAGAAAATCAATTATCTTATCAAAGAAGGATATTGAGTTAGTCTGGCACTCTTTGTGTCTTTGGTAAACATATCTAGCATTTTATCCAATTTTATGTTTACTTCCATGTCTCTAATTATTCTTTCCTTAAGAATTTACTCTAAACCCTGTGCAGTCGTCTTTATTTGTGATCCAAGTGGCTTTGACCTTGGTTTGCTGGGACCCTACACAACGTTATTCATTGTTCAGAGTCAAGATTTAGGTGCAAATGCCTGCACAGTATCATGATGTGCACTCAGAACTATCTGTGCATGGGAAGTGCAACAGGAGAACTAGAGCAATGAAAGGCTAAAAGAACCAGGAATTCAGGAAGATGTAAAGAAAGTATCATAAATTCTTGCCTTATTCTTATATTCTTTTTTTAGACTCCGGCCAAGACAGCTGTCCCTGCGCAGCTATTTTAAAAGTCTTCTGATGAGCATGTTCTTAGGTTACCCTGCTTTCACCAAAATGTACATGGCACTAACAGAAAAGGGTCTCAGAGGGTGCCACTTCTGGCACAGAGAAGCATCTGCAAATCTACTGAGACTGGCTGAATTATGTCCTTTCAGCTGTTCTACCTTTGGTGTCCTATCCAAGTCCCAAAGGGAAATTCAAGTTTGACAAAAGCATCTCTGCTCCACTGCTTGATAATTTGCTAGCCACTTCACATCCTTTGGAAGAACAGGATCAGTAATTGATTTTGCTGGGGGAACACCTCAGAGATAAATATTATTCTTTTCCGTTTTTCTCCTGTCACACTTTTCTGTCCCATATAATATACTACGCTCGTCCCACTGAAGCTGCTATAAATGATAGTCTGTCAGTGCTGCCATTATAAGCCCTGTTTTTAAATAGTTTATCATTCAAAGGCAAAGATTCATTTTCTCTTCTTGCCACAACTGATGCTGGGTGAAAAAGGTCAGGCACAGACTACTGTCTAAAATATAACTCCTCTGGATTTTTAAATATAACCATTAAGTATTGTTGAGCAGAGATGGGCCAATAAGTCTCCAATATAAAGAGGCACCAGCATTGCACCCTATGAAGCCATGTGGAACACTGGAGTGGAAAACTGAGTCTAAAATAATGAATACTGTAATTATCCTTTATCCTGCAAACAATCTTAACTACATTCCCACAGTCAGACTCCTTCAGAGTTCAGTAGATACATGAACCAGATCTGGTTTTGTAATCCATTCTCATAGAAAAAGATATTATTTCAGCTTTTTCTACAGCAAGCAGAAATAGCAGCATTACCAGGAACCACAAGAAGACAAAGAGCAGAACACAGTGTCAATAACTCCACATAAATTTAAACTTCTGCATAAGCTTTAGGATTCTATTGGGATGAAGAGGAAAGAGGGAGCAATCCAGAAATGAAAGAGAGAAATTTGACCTGCATTATAGTTGGATGATCTGTTGGTAGAACAGTAAATGTAGAATAGCCCAATGGCAGTTAACCTCCTGGTGTCCAGATTTCTCTTCCGTAAAATGGTAATAATGATACTTGCCTTTGTAAAGTACGTTGAGATCTGTGGTGGAAAAGTGATGTATAAAGGCACACATTGTTATTTCAAAGGGACAAAGAATAGCAGGTGTGATAGATCTGGAATTACACAATAGACAAATATTGCAGGGAGAACAGTGGGAAACAGCAGTACCCTGTAGTTTGTTGTAGCTTTCATAATGTTGATGCTTCCTATTGAAGTGTAATATTTCACATATTTACTCCTTTGTTCAGTTATCAGAGTGGGGATGAGAAACTGTTTATTTTGGTGGAAGAACATAATTGGAGTCAATAAAAATAATCTGGTGAGGAACAACTAAAAAATTTGCTAATTCTATGGAGATTTCCTAGAGAAATTCTGAAACACTCTTGTTTGTTTTAAGGATTCACCAATTTTCTAAGCCATCAGTGACTTTCTGTTACACCAACACACGTTACCCTTTGGGGAAAACATTTTTCCCTCCTCCCCAAAATCTGCATATTTCCCTGTTGATGATATCTTTCATGTGATTCTTCATCAAGCTGAGTGTTTTTACCCTTTCTACCTCTCACACATCACTCCCTGTGTGTCCCAAGGTACGGCCTCAGGGGAGCCACAGACCTGTCCTTACTGAGCCCCTGCAGATTCCTGACTTTGTAGGATGCTTCCTTTCATCCTCTTCTGTGCTCTGGCCCAGCGCTTGCTGAAGGAAATCAGAGTGGAGTACAGCAGAACAGATTAATATCCATTGTGAGGGGACGTGGGGAATACAGCCTGGATGCTTGGCAGCTCCATGTGCAACAGGAGAGGAAAATGAAAGCGGAAAGCGCGTGCATCAGAGGAACAGCAGCTGAGGCCCTTTGATTAGTCTATACAGAGTATGCCTGGAAAAAATCAGAGGGGATTCTTGTCGCAGTAGTGCACTAAGGTCAGACAACCACTCACACGAGCACCAACTCCAAGCAGAGCACATCAGTCGAGCAAAGATCATGGAAGCTGCTAGGCTGTTGGCCTCATGTACAACCACACCTCCCTGCAGGCTGCAGAGGGGAGGAAAAATCAGTGCAATGTATTGAGTGCAATGATTTAAGTCCAGAATAACTTCACCAGTGGTAACACACAGTCCTCTTTATATCTCTGACCTCATGGCTCAAAAAGAATTGCAAATGTTTAGACAATATAAAACTAGGCAAAGATTCCAGCCTCGAAAGCTTTTGAGCTCATCCACAAAGAGATAAATTATCTCCTACGCCAAAAATATTCAGAAAGGGTAAGAGGAAAGAGTTTAGCGACCCTGCTTTGTCGGAGGCTGTTCTTCAGTGCAGAAGGGAGAAAGCCAGGGAACAACAGTGAGAAGACAAAGGAGGAAGAAGCACACATAGGACACCCTCACCTGCCCAAGGAAAGTCACTGTCTCTGCTGATCACCTGCTGTTCTGTCGACGGCAACGCGGGGCCCAGCCAGCAAATTGCCACCTAACGCATCCACAATAACGGGCTTTCCAAGCAGCTTTCGAAATCCCTGTCTGGATAATAATGTAGCCCAGGCTGTCCAGCTGAGATAAGTACACGTCTGAAGAACGGTGTTGAGACAATGAGGTAGCTGTGAAGAGCAATTCTGCCTGCGTCGCTCGACCCCCTGCGAATCCGCTGGCTCGGTTCAGGCTCCTTCCCTCCATGTGATCTCAACCCCCAGCCCAGGCAAAGCGATGTGAGGTATTCATGATAATGCACAAGTTAGAGGATACCAAGAGGTTGGCTTTTCAACATGTGTGCCCACAGGTCAGCTGAAGACTCCACTTCCAGGCCTTTGTCAGCCACACCTGCCAGTCTATTACACACCCAGAAAAGGGCTTGCTGCTGACCAACAGCCACTGGTGCTCCCTTCAGCCTGTAGACTGGGAGATCAACATTTGCCACGGCTTTCAAACTCCTCCCTAATCCTACTCTGCAAAACCCATTGGGCTACTCCATTTACTCATCTGTACCAGTCTGGGAAACCACTGTTTCCTCTGCTCCCCTTTGTTCACTTATACTTTGCATAAGGAAGAAAGAAATGTTTGGGTTAAAACACAAACCATTCCCATAACATTCGTATTACTCCCTTCAACCCTTCTCTCAGATTGAAAATAAATATAGCAAAAACCGGTCTGCTGGTTGGAACAAATACAAACAACTTAAAGAAAGGTATGATAAATCAAGCCCAGGTTGCTCTCGTACCGTAGCCTAGATGAGGTGATTATCATGCACCTGTGATGGCACTAGCAGGACATTTTAATGTTCCAAATTACAAGGGTTTCATGATCACTGAACAGTGATGTTACTGTGAAGCACAGGGTTGACTTGCTGAAACCTTAACTAAAACTATTGTGCACTGTGTCCAAGAAACAGCTGCCTGATCTCTTGCATTTGTGGAATAATTTTGAGATCAGAAAGACATTTTGGGATTAGTCTCTTTCAGTTGGCAACACACATTTGGTAACAGCAACTTTTTGCAAATTTATATTTACTTCACTAAATCCTTCTCAGAGGCTGGAACAGGGATTCAGAAACTTCATTTTGACATTGAATCTGTTATTTGAATCTAAGTGTTTCCTTTTGCTACTTTCAAACTAAATATTTTGATATTTCGCTTTGTAAATTTAGTTTGGTTAAAAATTGCCTTTTTGAAAGATGTGCTCCAAATCTAGCTCTTAACTCTAGTAAAGTGACAAAAGAAATATTTTGCTCAAATCAAGATGCTTTTTTTCCCCCCTTTACTTTCAGCTTGAAAATAACTGGTCAAAAACAACACAGAAGAGAAGTGTTCTTTCTAGTGAACCGAAAATTCAATTATCTGAAAACCTCTTATTCTCATTTCAGTATAAGGTCTTGTCTGCAGAAGGAGGTGAGTATGCAGTGCACTCCAGTGAGCATTTACAGCCCAACCTGTTGCATAAAACCTCCCCCAGATGGATGCTCTCCACTGAAGACAAAATAAGTTAGGTCATTAGAAGATAAATTTACCAAGTTGAAGGTAGAATGAAGCTTGGATTCAACCCACTTTCCTTAGCTCATCTGAAGTCTAAATTACCACCTGGACATCCCTTCACTGAGTGCCTGGGTCAGCTTTGTACCAACTCAGACACCTGAGTGAAGAATTTATTACAGAAAGGAGGAATCCCAGCCTTTCGTACCCATGAAGAAAATCCTCCCAGAGCTGGGGAACCACATGACTATATTTTCACCCAATTATTAAAGCATCAGTGATCCTACAAACCCCCAAGAACTCAACAGATTTTTCCCATGAGGTAGGCTGCCTCAGAAAGGCCATGGAATAGTTTCTCATGTGTTCCTTCTCAGACACTTCTACCAAACCTGGAGGAATAACAGAACGTGGAGAATGTTCAAACAAATTTTCACGTGCCCAGGCCTTTAGCTGAGTTGATCCTGGACTTGCTCTGGTGCAGCAGGCTGAGAGCAGCCTCTTAGGAAGATGCCCCTGATTTGAAGGCTACTGTCACAAGCACAGTCATTCTATGAGCTCAAATAATGATCAAAGACTTGCTGCTGGCGTCTGAGTAGGAAAAATATAATATTTCCTCTCAGAATTTAAGAGTCCCAGAAAATGAAGTTTTTTTCAAATTTTTAATCCATTTTACCGGTCAAGTAATTCCTGGTTTTGCCTGAAACCTTCCTGCCTCTGACTCATCTCCTTTCACGCTCCACCTTGTCCATGGGATGAAACCTTAGAACCATCAGCTCCAGCCATCCAGAAAGTAGTCTGACAGTGACTTCAAAACCTCCCTGGGGAGACTGTGAGTGCATGCAGCTGCTGAAGGCATACAAATGTGACTATGTGGCAGCCCACAGATCTGGCCTGCACACTGTCAACCTGTTACCCTCTCAAACACACAAGAGATGCTCTTTTGTTGGCTGGGCAGATGCACCACCACCTCCCTTCTCTAACAGAGCTCAGTGCATAGGAGAATGCAGGGAGGTAAATGCAGAGCTGCTTTGTACTTGTTCACCACCTTATCCAGCTCCTGTTTTCTCATCAACAGCAGAGCCTGCAGGAGACAAGACTGGAGACTTTTCTGCTGGGTGTTACACTGCTTCTTCATCTCCATCAAGCTCAGATATCATTGAGTCACAAGGGATCAGCAATTTGCTATTGAGAAGGGCAGCTCGAGCTGCCTTATCCAGGGAAATCACAGCAAGTACACTGTGCCAAATCCTGGTACCACTTAAGTCAGTGACACAGCTCCAGCTGACCTCAATGGGACCAGGACTTACCTAGCACTTATGGGCTTATTGTGCAGTTTATGAAGCATATGTGCACTCTCTCTGCACGCTTATTTGACTTTCACACTCTTGATGGAAACGTGTCTTTGTAAATTTGCAAATAGCACCACAGCTGTGTGTTTATACAACCTCTTTTGAGGGCCACATGTACTCTCACTCTTGTGCTATTAATATTTATACTGTCACAACCACATATACACAAATACCTCACATAAATACAAATGCATGTTGTTGAACAATAAGTAAAATAGATTAAAAACAATTCTGAGTCAGTCATGCCTTTAAAAAAATCCATGGAAAGACAGATTTATTTTCTTGAAAGACATTATGAAGGAACTTTTCACTAGATCCTGGTGACTTGGTGTAAATTTCCATGCTTTTGCACCCTTAGTTTCTGCACAGCAACACCTCTCCCTGATTTGAAATGACCTGGGTCCAAAATATTTTGCAGAGTAAAGTCTGATATTTCAGCCAGTTGGGAGACAGACAATTTATGGAGCAGCCAGGACTGCCAGTGTTGTAAGCTATTGATGGCAGGGCAAGTGACTCCAGCTGCTGCTGCTCCCCAGCCAGCTTAAAAAGCATTGTTCGGAGGGCCACGATGGAGCTCCGTAACAGCTCTTGATGGAAATTACATTTTTTTAAGGCAAAAATGCAGAATCAGGCTGCTTTAGTCAATCTGCAAATTACTCAACTTGCTTCAAATGCAAACAGGAAAAAATCTGCAATAACATACAGCCTAGATGCTTTATTTTGACAATCTCAGATGAAACATTTTGATTTTGTCATGCTGAAAAGCTCTGCATTATTGAATTTGCCTCCATTTAATTTTATCTGTTCCAAAAGATGAACACTATTTGTCCCATCCTAAATATTAATTATTTTTAGCTTTCTGCTTTGCCAGAGAAATTGGTTTAAATGATCATTTAAAGTTGACCAAGTGCAATGTCTTCTCTTTCTTCCCTCCACACTCATTTTCCAGCCAATGAACTGGCTCCCTGTAAAGAGCCCAGTCCAGCCTTTTTTTCCAAGATCCTGTGACCAAAGACCAAACGTGAAGGTGTGAGTAGGATGGACTTTGTGCATCCATCTCCACAGTGTGCACGAGGCAGAGAGCAAGCAGCCTTGTTAAGTGTCCTCCTTTCCTTTCACAAGGAAACTTTGCTGTAAGACCACATGGCTGTTCTGATGCCAGCAAGTTCTCTGCAGATGGAGAGAGCAAATAAAAATGTGCATATTTACATTATACATGCAGATTAGATAGTGTGCATTCCTCACAGCCTGTCCCTGAAACACCCTCCAAAAGGAGCGTGGGGGAGAATGCAAAGAAGTTGAGTCCAACTCTGTTCTCTTATTGTCTCACTCCCACACTCCTGCTCTTAAAGAACATGTATCCCTGCCTAATTAACCCTTTCTAGTGCCCTACATCATGGGTAAAACTCTCAGTGACTGGAAATCTATATCTTAGCGTAAAAAGTGGAAATACTTGCTTTCAGAGTACTGCTAAATTCAACAGCCAGAAGTATCTGCAGGATGGCAGTGGTAATGATAGGGAAATTAATTACTGCATTTCCTAATAGTTACATTACCTGGTGAAAGCAGAGAGTGGGCGTGTGGGTACATGTGTGTGCATGCAAGGAGTTACCCTGGCACAGAGCTAAAGCATTGAAGTGGTGAACTGAAGCCCTGTTGTATTTACAAAGAGCTTTTGCAACCAGGCTGACTTCCACAAACCATCTCATCCCTGAAGCTCTGTCTCCAAACAGTTCTCCTCAGAACCTGCAAGCCTGTTCTCTCGTTGCTGGATTCAGCCTCCTCTTGTCCACCTCTCTCCAGTACTCGTCCCTACTCCAGCTTCACCTCCCTGTGCCACTGGGGAGAGATCCTAGGGCTCTGTAATGTTCTCCTGAGCACGTGTCCATTCCCATGGATGTCCTACAGTGAGCTATCTTTTGGGAGAAGTGGGTTCTTGGGGGGAGTAAGGAGCAAGCCAGCAATGAGCCTCCCAAAGTCTGCTCCTGGAGAAGGTCAAATACAGCTTCTTTCAAAGCAGCAGGAGCACAAATGGCAGAGTTGTATCAGACCCACCTGTCCTCGTGCTATGAGGGATGATGTTTGGTCTCAAAAGCTCTTGCCTTCTGCTGAGCCAGCTCCTGGATACCTGTCTGTGGACTGGGCTGCTCACTCCCATCTGCAGCAAGACGACCAAGACAAGCTTGGGTCCACAGTGAAACCATCAGCTTGCTCCAAGTGCTCCTTTCTTAAAACACCTCGAGCTAGACCTTTGAAAGTTAAAAAAGCAGTCTGCAAGGAAATAAGTCTGGGATTATGCATCATTGACAGACCCAGGGTAGCAAGAGCCTCCAGACAATCACAGAGCATTCCTTGGACCACGGAGAATCTCCCTGCTGGGCACACCTGCTCCCACACTCATCTCTTTCTCCTCTCTCAAACTGCAGCACTCATGTCTGCCTTCCCAAACGAGGTTCCTCAGGGCACTTGTTCTTCTTGCTCTTCAGCAAGCAACATGCTCGTTCACACATGCTCCCCCTGCCCTCCCACACAGCTCAGCATCACAGATCTCTATTAGGAAGTTATGCCCCATTTCTCTCCAGAAAATCCTTGCCGGGCTCTGCCAGCTGCCACCTTGCTGACAGATGTTCTGTTCAGGCATATTCTATCATTTTTACACAGTGGCAGCCTGGTTAAATATTTCATGCCTCGTGCCAAACTTTTAGTGCTCCCAGTCGGAGGGAACAGTTTAGCCAAGTCCAGCCTGGGCCATGCACGGCTTTGGGGCACCAGTCCCTGAAGTCTTTGTGGTCTTCCCTGCAGGTGGGTCACGAGGCTTTGCTTGGGAAGAAGTTTTCCTTTGAATTGAGGTTGACTCCAGCCTTTTGAGCTGCAAGGAAATCTGCCTGCACAGTGCCAGCTGCAGGAAAGAGCTTGACTGAATAGAAGATATAGAGGAATGAGAGATTCATGGCAACACCCAGGCAGATGAATAAATTATATTTTTTAATATATTTTTAAAGGTGCAGTTTTCCAATTTATATCCATGAGGTATAAATGCTTTTGATTCATTCCATATAGAGAAATCAACAGAAAAGCAAGAAGTTATTAAGCATTGCAGAGTGGGATAACTGAGGTGAATGGCAAAAACCTGAATGGAGATTTCTGGGATGAAGTACACAGGGATTTCTTGGAGTACTGTGGGGTTTAGGGATTATGAAAAGTGAGTCTTTATGTGCTGTGGTATAAGAAGCCTTCTCAGTTCCTTCTGTTGGGTTTTATAATGTTCTTACTGCTGTGATAGCAACGATAGCAGAGCAAATGAAATATGGCTTAAAATCATAAGGAAGCTAAAACAATTTTCCTGTTTCATGTTGCACATTCACAGCCTCTTGTTCAAAGATCTTGCACATAGCTATTTTATTCTGTTCTAAATTGGCTTTCACACCACTTTCACCGACATTATAGTCACCAAGGAATGTGACTAATATCTCCTACAGGTAGCTGGTGAAGACTCTTCTTTCTCATGAAGGTTGTTACAGGCTGGACCAATATAGCTCTTCCTAACACAGATTAGTTCATAAGGCTGTGTGAGATTAAAGCTGTAGTTTAGAAAAACAAAAAAGGTACACGTTTAAGGTTCCAAATCACCCCCCAAAATGTAAGTGCAGACTTAAAATTAGGAAATCTCTCTTGCATTTTAAAAGAAGATGTTTGAACATCCAGCTGCCCTTCCCTCATTCACTCAGCATATTGCCCATTCAGAGCCTTGCAGTCCAGTTTCCTTTAGTGTTACACCAATTTTATTTTCAGGCACTGTGCGTAGGTCAGTGCCAGACCTGGTCTGTTTTTTCATGGTGCAGTGTATTTGTTCCCAGAATGGGAAGCACAGAGTTAAACAATTAGTCCATTGATGGCCTAGAACAAAGAAAAATGCAGTGTTGTCCCCAGATATTACTGCAAAAAGGGAGCCCCTGATGTACTGCCTGAATGAGGCTGATAGATCACCACATTTACAACATCTTAAATGCAGGTCTGGAGTGATTTTGTTTAAAATTGGACGAAAATAGTAAAGTCAATGTGGCACAAAGTACCACACAAGTGTTGTGAATAAAAGCTTCAAAGGGTACTAAAGTGTCATTGATTACCTTTGAGAGCATCTTTAAAATCTCAAGTCCAAGATAAAGATCTTACACATACACTGTAATGTTAAACCATCATCTCTACATTTCTAATAATCACCTTTTCTCTAGCAGAGAATCCAGCCATTAGCATCCTGTCAGGGGCTTCTCACTAAAGATAGACAAGGAAATCACAGCAAGTTAGACTCCTGTTAAGTTCAACAGTATTATGCCCTTTAAAGCCACTAGTGGTCATCTCTGCTTTGGCAGCTAAGATTTTAAGAAGGATTAACATGCTGTTCTTAATGATGACTTAATATCTTGGGTATCTGGAAAACTAGTTGGAATTTTGAGGTTGCAATAAGATGCCTCATCGCTTTTGTTGTATATTTTTATGGTACCTCATACCATGGCTTGTTTTATAGAAAAAGAATCTAATAAAATAAGATCATATATGTTTACAGAGAGGAGAAGAAAATTACACGTTTGGTTGATAATGATAAAATGATTGCCATATGAAGCATTTGACTAGATACTGAGTGTCAGTTTGAGGAGGAATTTAGAACGATGCAGGATGAGCATGGCATGATGAAGTGGATTTAAAACCTGAGAAGGCAAAACAGAGACAGGGAATGAAAAGTAAATTCACTCAGAGTGTTTCCATGAGTAACCTCCATGGACTGATATTTCTAGCTTTCTTGGAAAGCAGTGACCTCCAAAAACACATTCTCATGGGTGATTTCAGGCTGAAATACATGTTCAGCATCCTCTAAGATAATGGGTGGAAGATAAAGAGAAGGAAGAGTAGGAAGAACGAACTGGTATTAACTACAGGCAGGTATCCACTTTGGAAAGCTGTGCCACGTGCTGGCCTTCACAGTTTTGAAAAAGCTGTTGGCAAATGAAAGGTGTTTCAGAAAAAAAAGCCGTAGTAAATCTTTCAAAGATGAGAAATGTCACTTTTGACTCAAATCTCCATGTAGGAACATTACCAAACTCCAGTCGATAGGCTGGCTCAGCAGCAATTTGGAAAGTCTTACATGAGGCACGTTTGAGCTCAGCCTGGAAGCCAGAAACAGCAAATTAGAGTGGCTTGAAATATGATTCAGGCAATAATACATTTTAGGGCATTTAGCATAAAGTACCTTTCTATCATTAATGCTTTTCTCACCACTCTTCACCGGTTCCTTTGTTGTTATTTCAACCTTTCAACAGTTTCTCTCATTTGGGTTTGTTCTATGCTGGATGACGACATTCCCAAAGTTGCTTTACAGGGAGGTGGAGTAAGAGGGAATGACAACAAGGCGTGTCCTGGGAGCACTGCCCTCTGCTTGTAAGACTTGCATGAGTGTTTTTAGGGTCAGATCACCCTCTAGGAAAGAAGCCAGCACAGCACTAGAGCTCCACTATCTCCACCTTCGTGGCCAGAACCCTTCCACTGTTAATACACAGGTTGCATGCGCTGGGACAGGGAGCAGCTTGTGTTTGCAGGAACCTCCGAGGAGAACAGCCTGGAAATGTCACAACTACTTTCCTTTACAGGTCTGCTCTTCGGAAGTGCAAGAAGACGTTCAGTCCGGCCACAGACTGCAGTAAGGAGGGTGTTGTCATGCAGAAAATCTTGGCAGAAGCCTTCAACTGCTGAACCTTCTCCCAGCACCACACAACCAACCCAGCCAAGCGAGCGACAGCTACTAACAGGCCACCTTCCCTTCTAGCCTGGCCCAGATCCGACTCGCTGTCTGAGCCAGTGCCCACTATCACTGTGCTGCTTTACCTGGACAGACCTGGACAGGTGGCATTGGCAAGAAACCAAGGAAAAGCAGTTCATTCCTGGGGAGTACTCTTCCATCCGAGATGGCACGTGATAGGAGATGTGGTGTGTATTGGCAGCAAGATCAGATGTGCCTTATAGCAGTTTCTGAAGCTTTGGAACTAGCTCAGATTTGAAATTCAGTGGAATTTGGTTAACTTGTTCTGTTTTGTCTGAATAGCACTTTTCTATTTTTTTTTTGCATGAGGCTTCTGGCTTCAGCTCCTGTTGGGAGTGCTGAAATTCCATCACAAAAGCTGCATCATCACTTAGCTTTTTATTATAGACTTTCAGCACAGCTAGTGAATCTCCAGACATGCTGGAAATGGGAAAAGAACCAAACACAACTCTTTAGATTGTGTAAAAAGACCATGTCTTTCTGCCAACAGCCACCCCCATTTGCATCTCCAATGCTACCACAAGACGGGATTAACTGGAGGTCCACTTTACCTTCAGGACAATTATTTGTAGAGGGATGTATTTTTCAGAATGAGTGACAGCGGTGTGGTGGGAGGAAGAGAGTTCCCTTGAGCAGTCTCTAACACCCCTCCTTGCACTCCCCATTCCTTAGTAATCTCTCCTCTGCAGGTTTGTCCTACCCAACCCTATTTCGCTGGTAGCTGCTGAAGGAATCAAAATTTAAGGTATGGCAGCTGCAGGCATCGAGTGGAAAAAAATCCCCACTTGCACATGCAGAAGTCTAAAAGAGAGAGAGAAGGAGAGAAAACACATTAAAGGAAAGACAACATTAGCAGCAGGCTGGTGTGTCCTTGACCGAAGGAGACATCAAAGACAGCTTCAGTGATTTACTCTTTGACAGGCTGGCATCTCTGTGATTCATGGAGCTAATCAATTAGGTGGTACATTCCTCCTTCCCACCACCCCTTTATTTTTAACAGCTTCTTGCCAAGAGTAGAAATGCTCCGGGATCAAATGCGTATCAACATCCAGACCATGCTGCAAGAGCTGACAAACACCATCCCAGTGGGTCTGAAAGGGAGTCAGGACACTGCTGAAGGGGATTTGGCACAGGGGCAAGGGCACTTTAGACCCCATTGGTGGTGTATGCCACACATTACTGGGTCCTATGACACTGTCGATGTTGCACAGTTGCACATCCCCTCCATTTAATTGGAGTTACCTCTGTCCCTGTCTCACCTTTTCTGTGCTCTATGCAGGTTTTAAGCACTTCAGTCCTTCAGCCATATGCAAACAGAGCCTTGGCCTTCAGAAGCACAATTCCCTCTGAACATATGTAGGACACATAAACATACTTCTACAGGCAGCAAGTGACCCTTTCTTAGACCCAAAGTGACTCTTCATAATTCCTGCCTGCCTTTGCATTCAGGCACATGGACACATGCATGCACACAAATAGAAGGTGCACACAAAAATGCACAGGCACTTCAGGTACCCACAGGCACACAGATACATCCCTTGATCAAGTGCATATTGATGTTCAGCTGCCTGATCCACACTTCATGCGTTTTACACATGCAAGCATTAACCCTTATTTCACACGTGTGTGCACCAACCACAAAGTATGCACCAACTTTCTGTCAGAGGCTGCCCTGATGAGTGCTAATGAGGAAAAAAGTAGTAAAACCAAACATTCTTATTGTCTGCTTCATCTAACTCATTCTGGGTGGGATGTGGGAAGGAAGAGCATGGTTTCACATCCCAAACAAACAGCATCTGCAATAATCAAAGCCTTCAGAACTGTTCATTTTTGAATCCTTGACATTTAATCTCTAGGGGAGGTTCACACTAGACATCAGGAAAAATTTCTTCACTGAAAGGGTGGTCAGGCACTGAAACAGCTTCCCAGGGAGGCAGTTGAGTCACTATCCCTGGAGGTATTTAAAAGGCAGGTAGATGAGTTTCTTAGGGCCATGGCTTAGTAAGTGGACAGGTATGGTTGGACTTGATGATCTCAGAGGTCTTTTCCAACCAGATGATTCTAATGATCAAAAATAAAAGAGAGTCCTGGATTTCCCAAACACTGCAGCAAGGGACAGTGCACTCCTCTTCATGTGAAAACGTCATGTTTGCTGTCCTATTGCAACATGAGAGACACTGTCACAGCAGAGCGATTCTTAGTGAGGAGAAAGTCTTGAGAGGCACAGAGACTGGAAATGTACCAGAACAGGTTTCTGGGACCAACAGCTGTGACTGGCCAAGTACTTCAGAAAGCAACCTGCATTTAATGTTGTGCTTCCCCTCTCCTAATGAGAAACTTACAGAAATCTGGCCACAGTTTTATACAGCCAGGGAAATTAGAGCAGTTTGGAGCATTCGGGGAACAGACCCTCCATGCACAGGATTTTCTGAAGCCTGTGGTCATCCTAGGACAGAAACCTTCCGAGGGATGCACATAGGGACTGAACCATTTTGAGTTATAGCCAGATTGTGAATGAGCCAGTCAGTGTGGGGATGCTGAGCCAGCTGTATCAGTATGTGCAGTGTTTAAAATTTCATTGGAGATAATATCATAAATCTCTATTCTTTATGACTGCAAGACTTATCTTCTGAACAAGGCCACTGCAGCACGCCCCATATGAATATGTTTATGTACAGATCAAAGCAGCAGACATGAGTCTAAGCAGGTATGAAGCAGAAGGAGAAAGCAGTAGCAGAGACCTCATATAAATCCAGGCTCAAAAAACAGCCCCAGTTACTTCTGAAAGAATGAGGATTTTTTTTTCCTGCTTGTCTGAAGATGAACAACGTGTCCTGGTGCTTGACAGGAACTATTTCAGAGTCACTCTCAATGAATGCTTCAGTACCTATATTTCTAGGAGAACTACAATGCTAACAAAGATGAGAGGACAGTATTGTGTGTTGGCAGAGCACCATCAGATGGAGATTTGTTCAGAAGGTGGGAACTCACACAGGTTTTACCCCCGTGTCTTAGCATCACAAGACATAACATAGTTACATGGTGAAAAAATCCTCCCCTCTGTGATCAGACTGGAGATCTCTCACTCTGGCACACTGGATACAGAGAAAACAGGCAAAAAAATTGAGTCTTACCCCATTCTCTCCCCCTCATAGCACAGATTGTCTTGAGTATCCTGGGATGTACCCAGCTGAGCCTTGGCTCCTGATTCCCTCTCACCGTTCAGAAGAGTCTCCTGTGAAAACAGAGACATTGTTGAATATTTTCTGATTTGATCTGGATGAAATCTCTCATCAGATCCTGCTGCTTTTCATGGCAAAATACCCACAGGCAAAAGAGTCCAATTTTTATCCGTTCAGTTTCAGGCATAAATTTTCTGTTTTCAAAGTGGAGACAGCATCAGATGGCAGAGCAAAAGGGGGGGGGGAAAGTCCTTCACCAGCTGTGAAAACTGCCCTTTTAATTTTCATGAAAAGATATGAGACAAGAACTGAAGAGATGTACTGCTGGCGGTTTCTTTCCTCATTGGTGTTGTCGACAGCGAGTTTTCCTCTCACCATTCAACTCTTACATGTCATTAGCTGTTGGATCTCTTTTCAGCCTCCCTCCTTTCCCCTTGGTGAATTACATCCTTCTAGATATCACCTTTTGAATTCACATTCAATTTTGGGGGGCAAGTTTTATCCGTTCTGCCTGTGACATGAAAATGATTGTTTCCTCTTCCCGTACCCAGGTTCCTCTGTTGAGGTAAATCCTCTGCCTGTTTCTGTTACTCCACTTTGAGGTCTTGCTTCAGATGTTTGTCTTTCTGTTTTACATCTACACTGTATCTCATTAAAACTGTGCTTCAGTCCAGATTTCTCCTCATTACAACAGGCAGAGCTTATGGGAACACAGTTATAATGAGGGCAAAGAGTATGGCTCAAAACCAACTTCTAAAAGATCATTAGCACAAAAGACGAGTCAGACACCACTGTTGTTTCCTCATTCCTTTCAGAGAAATGAGAGCCATCCCATTCCCAGCTTGTGGAGGTTAGAAACACTTAGTCTTCAAAATCAAGGCAAAGCTGTATTCTTCACTGAGGACTGTCTCGAAGCCTTAGAAGTGTCCTGGGCTTCTATATCCTGTGATAATACCTGCAGATGTTCATGACTCACTTAATGTGATTGTTTGCTGCTCATTATCACCTTCCCAATGTTACTACTACACCTAGGAAACAGACAGGAGCAGTGCTACACCAGGGCAACCCAACTGTGGATGTTCTCCCCTACTTCAAGGTGGATCCAGTTCTGCTCAAGGTTGTCTCTCTGATATTCTTCTTCTGTTAACTCATATTTGCTTGGTTTCATATGTCAGCCTGACTCAGATGTGGAATACAAGTAAAACTCCAAATGCTTCCCAGATTCTTGGTAGTGGGCTGGAGATATATCATACACATGGAGAATGTCAGATTCCCCTTTTTCATGAAAATAGACAAAATTAGAGTTTGAGCTTGCAAACAAGCTTTAAAAGAGCCCACCTTGTCTTTTGTCTTCTTCCCCTTTTAGCTAACATCCAGCTGCTCTATGCTTGAAGGTGTTATCAGGAGCTACTGGTTCTTTCAACTATAAAGGAGCAGAACTGAAGTCATTGCTTAGGACTTATCCTGCCCTTACTTGGGCAGAATGGCTAAAGTCTATGCAAAACCAGTGAAAAAGAAGCAAGGACTTTAGAATTTAAGTGCTCGTATTGTCACATTGCTGAGACTTGTCTCAGGATGAAGCAATTCACACTGTTAAATCAATGCACTAAAAAGCTTAGGAGTGGCTTCATAGCATTGAAAGTCTGGCTCATGTATTCTTATTAACCACTCACAGTACCTATCAGAGAAAAGGACTATCACCAGTGCTATTTAATGCTAAACTTCTGGTTCCATTAAGTGCAGGCTCAAAGCATACATTTTGACAGTCTCACAACAGGCTGTGTCTCCTTCTAAGGGAAAGCTGACATGAAGGGTGCCACTTCTGAATGGGTGGTATCTGGCCTTCAGCAGACTGAAAAGTGACAATGCTGCAATTAGAGACTGTCCCTTTCTCAGGAAGAGTGACACTGGCGTCATTGAGCAGACTCAAAGTCCTGTGCTGCAGTTGCAGGGCAATTAGGGAGCTGCTTGCTTTTGGGGCTCTGTGTGTGGCTGATAGTGCTGCCCAGTTGAGACAGGAAGGTATCAAGTCCCCTGGCGAAATATGCTCCTCAGTCAGAAGAAGGAACACAACTAAATTTGAAAGCATTTTATTTTTAGCTTATCATTCATAATTTCACTTGTGTACGTCACAGTGACTCATGTTTTGTTCCTTCTTCCTTGAGCTGGTGCTTGCAGAGACAACATGATTCTTTGTTTAATGCATGGTCTCTCTATTTGAGGGATTGATGTTGCGACGAGGTTTGGCAGTAGCAAAGGTTTCTTCTCAACCAAACACTTTTGTGCTGTGAGAGTTTGGATGCATGTCTTTTTTTTCCCTAAGAAATCTGTTTTTGGTAAAATGCAGATGTGGTAAATGCATATGCATTGGTCACATCCAGTTGGAACAGGAAAGGTCTCCAAATGGAAAATGAGCTATTAACCCAACAGAGAAGAGATCATCCCATGCACTAAATCCTGTTCCTCACATCACTGCCAACTCTTTAGCAGATGTTCAGTCCAGATGATTCCCCAGAACATCTGTGCCATATCCTCTACCTGCTACAAGACACAAAACACCCTTCTGCAAGACCTCACAATAAATTTCAGACCCTGTGTAGAAAAGACAAAACCTTCAAAACCACAGTGTATTACAGTCAAAAATGGGAAAGATCAAAGGCAAAGAAAGGAGCAAACAGCTCCTAAAAGTTACCTCCTGCTTTCTACATGCACTGGTACTGACTTTCCCTAACATAAAGCCATGGCACTGTGCTAACAACTAGCATTTTTTGTTACCCTGAAGCTCGTGGCTCACCTAAGATTTCTCTGATCCCTCCAGTGGGCCATTAGAGTACCAACTGTTGTGAGGTTGTTTTAGCAACAGTTTGAATAGTGATTTTTTATGAGCTGTTTATCACTTTCTCAGATTTATTATATTCCATTCAGACCAATGATGTGAAATAAAAAAGATTCTCTAACAAAAACATGAACTGAAAACAAAACAAAAAATTATTCATTCTTTCTTCCTTTTTTCTTTCCCTTGCTTATTTGGAATAAGTGTTATAATGAATTGAAATCAACATTGTCAAAGGTAATCATTGGTCTTGAATGTTTCAAATTTTAAGTATCTAAATGAAGGTTCTTGTGAGTGAATGTAGTTGCAGGAGGTGATTTGTGGATCCATTCCTAGTGACTGCAAGGGAATATCTGCTTCTTCCTCTCTTAGGAACCTGGCTCCCTCTGGCTGGACATGTAAAAGAGAATATACCTTACAGAGCAAAACATTTTCAAACTTTCAAACATTTTCAATGTTTGATGGTGCTGGTGGGAACCTTTCCGTGGTCCAGACCTGAAGCACTACCAGATGTTGCTCTGAGCAGAGGCTGTGGGAAGGATTTCCTTTCCAAGAATATGGGGCCATGCAACCTAACATCAAACCAATCTAGTCAGAAACATCTCAGCTAGATGGTAAAGGGGAATTCTTTTGCTAATAGCACTACTCTCTGTAGTGGTGTTCTGGATAAAAGCTGTCTGTTGACAAATTGGAGCAGTTTTTTTCCCATTTGCCCTGTATGTTCCTTTAATGGTCCCAGTTGGATCAAGGCCACACATTTTCAGCCTATCTCCAGTTTTTGCTGCGCTATGGGAGTGATTGTTCAGGCAAACACATGTGCAAGACAGGTAACTGGCCAGCTAGTCCCCTGACATGGCTACAAGAAGCCCAGCACCCCTCCATCCTGGCCTCAGCAATGAGGGAGTTAATCCACACCCCTTGATGCCAGTGGGATTCGGTCTGCTGATTGTTAAATAAAAGCTCTTGAGAATTGCAAGATAAGGTCCTAGGAAATCCAGTGAGACTGAAAATTTGGACACCTGGCTGAACATTTTCACTTTCCCCTAATAGTAAATGAGATGAAAACCCAGGAGGATTCTCTAACAATTACGACGTATGATGGGAACAGAGCTCATATGAACAGCCTCCTGCAGCAAGGCTCAAGGTTGCAAGTCCTCACAGAAGTAAATATGTCCCCTGGCTGTGGGAGGCACTAACATTTTCCTAACACATCACTCCTTGTAGGTTTTTTGCCTTTTTTTCTGGTCAGAGGCCACATAGAATGAACTCTCCAACAGTCCTAAAAAATGGATTATTTCCAGTTTAGCTGTGGCATCAAAAGAGAAATAAAGATCTTCAGTCTCCACAGTAATTAATACCCATTTCCCAGCTTTAAAATTACCTGTGTATAAGAAATGCAAGAAACTAAACCTCTTGCTGTTGAGCTCCTGCTAGTTGTCACCCAGGCAAGACAATTTCAGACACCTTTCCTGAAAATCCCATCGAGGGCTCGTTCCTGTAGTTCCTCTGAAGGCCAGACGCAGCCCTGAGAATATGAGAATTCAGTGATTTGCCCTGCTGCCTTGTTACCCTGCATGATCATTTCTGTTAAGTGTTCTTGTTTAATCATCTCCCTGCATAAAGCTCAAGGTTCTCTTGTGTTTGTCTATGTCATATTAATAAAGGTCCATTTGGGAGGATGCTGGGGGTGGAAATGATTTGACCAAGGTTAAATAACAATTGTACCAAATTGTTTTGACATTATGTTAATGTCTGCTCGTGTATTATCCCCAATTTAAAGTTAATCACCAAAATTACCATTGCAGTTCCCAAAATCTAATGAAATAAGATTTGTTGAGGTGTGAATAATACAGAAATTGAGAAGCGCAGCCACTATTAAAAAAATACCTGAAATAAACTGCTAGCTTTAACTCTCTGAGTGCTCATATAAACTGAGGTGTGCTCACAAATTATATCAGTCCTTTAACACCCTGGAATTGTGCTGTGGTCTGGAGCAAAGCACCTGGTTCGTGTGCCTGTGGGTGTGCACAGGGCTCAGTGCAGCAGCGTCCCGCTCCATGTTCCAGCTGCTGAGGCATTACAAGCTAATAAATATGAATGGATGCTTTAACAGTCATTGGGTTTGATCATGGCTTGGCTGTGCTAGGATGAACATATCTGATCTGGGAAGAAAAAGACAGACCACCAGTATCATAAAAAGCATTGAAGATAAGTGATTACCATAAATTCATATCAAAAAGTTGTGGATAAATGTTCGAACAAGGAATGTAAAGAGATGGAGGAGTCTGTTTTCCTCTCGTGTCACACCTGGATGAATGAACAAAATGGAGGAGGAAATATCAGTGTTGCATTTGACCCGAGAGCCCAGTCCACAGCCCACTGTCAGCCAATTTAAAAAAAACATCAGAATTTTTTTTTTAAAGTCAGCTAAATCCTTTCCCACTGAGAATCTTGGTACAGGAAGGATTGCAGCCAGTTTTGTGGATAACAAGTGCAATTTGAAGTGTGGAAACAAGCTTGAAGACCTGATCCTTTGTATGCCTCAAAAAGCTACAGAATAGCTGCATTGTTGGCTTTAATGAATTCCCATGGATATTTCATATCCTCTCTATTGTGGTTTTATTCAGCTTCTTTACCTACCAATGACTGTAAAGTGACTTTTCTTGTGGCAACTCTGGTGTCGCAACTTTTGCTGTGACATTCAAACGAGGATGCTGTGATTCACAGAAGGGAAGAATTAAGGATGATTTTCTCTTGAATTCTTAAATGATTTTTTACAGTACAGTGGAGCCAGGACAGGATTGATAGCAGCCCCTAGGAAAAAAATAGAGAATGTCCCAGGCATAACATATTTCATGTGTAGTCTCTAGCTATGTTTTAAAAGGAAATCTAATAGACTGAATTATTGCATAAATTGCTGGAATTTGAAATAAACCCATTGCTACAATGGTGAGGAAAGAGGTAAATTTTAGAACTGGAGGCAAAACAGGTATTTTTCCTTCCTGAACCTTCAATTTCAGGCTAAAAAAACTGTGGCCTTTGTAGACTTCGTCTAATCTCTCTTGCCCTATGACTACCATGAGAAAATTGAGACAGGGAACATGTCTTCTTCTGGTTAAAATGGCACTGATGCCGAGCTACGTGTGGCAATGTCACCCTCTTGTAGCTAGGAAAATAACTGCAAGTGTAAGCTTTGTAGTAGCACAACCACCTGTGGTCACATCAGGCTGCCTGCAGTCAGTCCAGATCTCGGAAGCCAAGCAATCCCAGGCTGGGCTAAAACCAGGCTGGGCTCTCAAGAGGGGTTTGCAGGCACAACCTAGGAGCTGTGGCTTTACATTGACACAAATGTGAAGTAAATATTAATCTACAGAACAATAAACCAATTTAAAAATAAAAATAAGTATCTTTGGATGCCATTGCTGTTACCACTAGGACAGGAAGCAGGAATCAAAAGGAAAGAACCCAGTAGTGCTTAGTAGAGATTGTGAATTAGCCAAAGGACTGGGTGTTTAGAGGAAGCAGCTTCAGCAAAATAAAGGTCAAAACTGTTCTGGTGACCTTAATCCAAATATCAGGAGTATTCTAGTGGATTTATTATTTAAACTCCCCATCTTTTCCATGCCACACAGTAACTATCCCACTGTAATCAAGTGTTTTTTGTGGACTAATACATAACAGTACTGGGGAAGAGCTGGGCTCTTCCAAATTGAACTACTCGTCTAGTTAAGTTTCTCTATTGCACAATCTCTTAAAATAACTTTCATTTATAGTATGGTTTTGTTAACAGAGTTTTCCAAACTCATCCAAATAAAAATGCTCACTGGTCCTTAGCAATTGCTAATTGGGCAAGATTTAATACCTTGGGAACCCTTTGCTTTATCCTTGATATGACCATTTTGCTTTTAATTGGAGGAGGCTTTGCGGACAGACTGGTGCCTGCTCAGCCATAATTTTTTTGCCCTTCTCTGATTAAGAGTCTCAGCATCATCAACATTAACAAGTGCTCGAAGTCATTAGCACTTCTGTTTTCTTGCAGAGGCTTTTGGGAGGTTACTAAGGAACAGCATTTCTGTAAGGCTGTGTTACAATAGCATCTGACATACACAAGATTATTTAATCCATTAAGTTTATTTAGTGTCCTTATAACTAAAACTACAAGCTCTACCTTCTATGTACAGTTAATTAACTTAAAGATTGTCATCAGCCAGTTACAGCATCCAGTCCCAAGCTTCTCACGACTTCAGGCACAGAGAACCTGTTTCAGCTTCACCTTTACACTAGCTGAGCACCCAGCTTCAGGTTGTGTGGGTGAGTTCAGCTGGCCTCTTCCCACAGAAAACAAATCATCTGCGAACTGGAACTCAGGCCAGCCTAGCTGAATGGTTCACAAAATGTTCACTTAGCCTGGAGCTGAGATTTGTGTTGTCTGAGCCAAATTTCAAGAGAGGCAGCAAGGGTTTCTAGTGTTGGGCGGATGCCAGGCAGGTTATGGAAGTTATGAGCAAGTGTTGAGGCCTCTTTCAGATCCAGAGACGCAGGCTTAGCAAAGTGGAAGCCCCAAGAACTGAAATTCTCATGTAGACACCTAAGAACTGGAATTATAGCTCTCACTGCTTTTTCCTTTGGGATCTGGCTGTTAGCTGAAGTCCATTTGCACACAACCTCAGGTTTGCAGATACCTCATAGACTTCTGAGACAGAAGTCATTTCATTTCAACTTGTGATGATGATGCCTTAGAAACCATAAGGAGAAACTTCTGCTCACAGGTCTCCTTAGCTTTCTCTCCAAGTTACTTTCCAAGCTTTATGGGTTCTCCAGAGACACGAGGCTGTTCACTAATGGTTTCCATCAGCAGCAAGACTGAGAGCTGCCTGAACCACTGTCTAGTCCCCTGCACACAAGGATTAAATGGTGCATTGTGCCTCTGGGCACTGGTGCGTTTTCTTTACCCAAGCACTGAAATCCTCTCCTGGGTTCTGTTCTTTCTTCTCCACCCTTTCCTGGGCCCTCCTTGGTGTTGCTTGTAATTTGTCTGTGGGATCAAGGCCCTTCTTAATCTGAAATATTAAGGCACTGAGCACCATGGGTACACAAGGGGAATTTAAAGGTTCAGCATCTACACAATTAGCCAGAGACTTTGTGAAAGAAACTGGCAGATCAGATGGAAGAAGGGAGCTTGGAACCATTGTTAGTCTTAAGGTGAGTCCTGCTTTGTGTCATTGGCCTAGTACTCTGCTCAGGGGAAAAAGTTTATTCCCAATATAAATTAGGATCAACAGTAAAAGACTCTTCATGTTGAATTTATGAACCCATTCTGCTTTGGTCCTCTTGCTTCAGGCTTTCTAAACAAGAGAGCTCTGTTGCTTGGCTGGCTGTGAGGGAAAGAGGTTAATACTGAAGACTACACAAGGTTCAGCAATTAGACAATTTCTTTCTAGCATAATGGAGGCACCAAGATGACCTCGGAGGCCTTTTTGCTGTTGCAGAAACATATTGGACAAGTTTCTCAGCAGCTGTGCATCAGTGTTCCGTATTAAATGGGCTGATTATAAATTACAACAGCTACCCTAAGATCTTCCCATCACTTTAGATTTCTTCACGGCAACTTTCTTTCTTTCCTTCTTTTCCCTTGCCTCCAAGGGCTACTTAACAAATACGTGCCATCCGGTGGGAAAGCAGATGGGGGGATAATAAATGTTATGTTTTATGGATTTATTCGAAGATTGCTCTGTCTTTTTTCTCAGAAAAAAAAGAACTTGCCTCATATTTCTTTTCAGGAAAAGAAGTTTCAGGCTATCAGTGCGGGAGTCGCAGCCAAGGAACGATGGAGCTGTGCATACACCACAGTATCTGAAAAGAGATAGGAAAGATTTTTCAGAACTCATGACACAGGTGGATGGTTATTATCATTTTTATTATTATTATTATTGTTTTGCTGCACCTTAGGGTTTTTATTTACATCTTGGTTAATCCTTCCCACCTGTACTATCTCCCTTCACACAACACCAATTTCAGTACAAGCTGTATCTCTGGTTGCTGAAATAAAGAGCTCATGGAAGAACTCTGGTGACAAGGGGCTAATTGCAGTCCTCTTGGCTGCCTGGGAGAGGGCACACAGCTGCTCAGCTGGGACTTCCAAGACTAGAAAAGCAGCCCAGCTGCTGGGCATCAGTTCATCACTCACCCCAATTTCCTCCCACACTGAAAACACCCATAAAGAATAGTCTATGGTTTAGTGTTGCTGGGGTCAGGTGAGGGCTTTTTTTTGGTACGTTTCTCTCCAGACTCTAGCTAACTTTAGTTATAAGTTGTGTTACTGGCTTTGATGCCCTTAAATAACTGCTTCTTCTGTGTTGCCTGTGATGTTTTTCTTTTGCTTTACTGTTATTTCAGAGAGAAGTTATGTGTGAGGGCTGTTGATCTGGTGTAAGCAGCTAGCAAAATCTAATTTCTGGTCAGATATGTTTATTTTTCCAATTGCTTTCTGGGCATAGCCAGACTGTCCGTGTTTTTCTAAATGAGATGTAATTTTTCACTGAGAAGCAGATGTTCTTTCTTGTTGAGGAAAACTAGCACAAGCTCCTCTTCAGTTGTGATGTTGTACTCATGTCCTGTAAACAATGGGTCTCATCCCCATTTTCAATGCAGGTCCCAAAATTTTTTGAGTGGTATGATAAATTTCTTGCAAGAATTTATGGCTCTATTTGCTTTATTAAATACTTGTTATGAACTCTTAGAAGTGGTCTGTGGATCCCAGGAGTGCTTAAGGGGCACATTGAAAACTTGGTTTGTAATTGTTTGCGAGTTAAACTCAGAGTGTAAGTATTTTGGCTGACTTCTGAGCTTTGTCTCTTTCTCTTTTCTTCCCTTGTCCCCAGTGCATGCATCCATCCCAGGGGATCAGGTGAACCTCAGTCTAATTTTAAGCAGCTAAACCAAACTGAATGTTTTTACAATGGTGTTGCATGGTTTTTTTTGGAGCCTGAAACACAGCAAGAACTTTTTTGGCTTATACAAACCAAAAGCACATTTGCTAACCTGGCCTTCATGCTTAATGTGAGCAAAAGAGCTGTTGGAATAAGGTCAGCAGCACAAGGCACCTCTGAGTTGGCTGAGATGCAAGGGTATGAAAGCAGCCACCTGGTCTTAGGGACAGGCATGGGAGTGGGGCTCTCCAAGTAGAAAAAAAAACATTGAAAAGCCAAACTGCTGGGATTGAGACCAATGATGAACAAGTATATTTTGGAGCTGTTGAATATCTAAACCTGGCCTGATGCAGAGATGGTAGGAGTAGCTTGTTCACAGTTCAGGAAAAACACACAACAATACCAAATGATAAGAGGTTTTTTAGACCAGAGTTGTAAAAATATCCAATGTCTGTGTTTGTCTAACATTGATTTCCAATTGGGAAATGAGGTGGGTGTTTTTTAGCAATGGGATGATGAACTCCTGGTTCAGTTGCCTAAGGGATGTGGAAAGGTTTCTGTTTCTTAAATCCAATATGTCAAGTTCATATCACTTTTCTGAAGGAGGCAATCCTTCTCAACTAGAAGTTCCTGAGCTCAATAAAGGACCATTGAGTGAATTTTTACATCCACAGGTAAGTTAGAGGTCAGATTAGATGATCATAATAGTCTTTCTTACCTTCAGAGTTGAAATCCTTGAGTATGTACTTTATGAAAGTGAAATCAAAAAGATGATAAAGGTCTCAAAGCCAAATATTACCTGCCAAACCCAATTATCAGGACTGCAGTTCAAAGTGATCTATGCCCTTGCTGGGCCAGAAGCATTTGATCACTGATTATGGCAAAGGATGTCAGTGCTAGGAGAAGTGAGAGGGTTGCAAAAAAAGGGGAATTCCAAGTGCAGGAAAGCAGCACTTTCCCCACAGAGGAAAGACCAGAGAAAAATGTGAATTGCCTTAGGCAAAGCTAACGTCCTTATTTCAGAAAAGGACCTCCCAGAAGGGTGTAGCACCCAGTGTGTTCACAGTGTGACCACAAGGAACAGAAGAAGCGGGAGCTGCAAGAAAGCCACAAGGATGGCTGAAGGGGGAAAAGGGCAAGTAGTGCTGAAATTATGAGGCTCTTCAAAGCCACTGCTTCCTCTCCTGCCACAGCAGCCACCACACAAGTGGGCACGAAACAGGTAATCTCACACCTTCAGTGTTTCCCTGCAGTTCCTTATAAGAGTGTCCTTGGTTCCCAGTGCAGAAAGGAGGGAGCTGGCAGCTCCATTAATGAGCATTTGCAGCCAAGCCTGTCTTGTATCCGATGCACTGCATGCATACAGGTTATGAATAATTTCTTTCCTAAGAAATTAGCCCAGGTTAAAAATAGCCTCTGCATTTAGCTGCTTGCTGCCTCCTTCCTGCTTGCTGAGGCCAGAGATCTGTTGACATGCTGGCACTCGTTTTTAATGTAGAAATATTTAAAAGCCAAAATTGTCTGGCATCTATCTCTTGCCAGTATGGGGAGACCTGGGGACAGCTGTGGGGTAGAGTCTGGTTTTGTCCTTACCCCGGTCTGGAAGGGAACATATCTCCAGAATGAACTGGAGACAGCTTCTCTATTGCCCACTCCACTCCTGGCCCTTTGCTGAGGCTGTTAACAAAAGGTCAGCTAGCACTAGGTAGTTTTGTAATATGGCACCTTTCTCACTGGGGTCGGGTGCAGACATGATATTTTAAAGCTGCTACACAGACAAGTTGAGCTTGATACTCTGCCTGGTACATGGGACAGCCCCCTGTGTGTGACACCTGCTCCCTGTTACCATCTACAGTGAACTTGTCAAATGCAAGGAACACGTTTGGAAAGTGTAAGGCAACAGTTTCACTTGTCTCTCCCTGCTCCTCTTCTGTGGGATTATATCTGCCAGGACAGCACAATGCTGAAAGGGCTGCAAGTTTAGGATCTAAATTATGCTGATGCTTTCTCACCAATTCTCAGCTCAGAGCTTGCTGGAGTCTGTCACCTTATGAGAAGCAGGGGCACAGAAAGCTGGTAACACATGAGGATTGCCTCATCACCTGCTGACCCAAAAGACTGAGTAATAGCCTAGAAAGGCACTGTAACTAATGATATGTTCCTACGGTTTGCAGCAAAATAATCAGAATTAAGCCCAAAGGCATGATTAAAAGTATGCACCTCACACTGTGGTAAAGAGGATGAAAACAATTGGGTATTTACCAACTGGACAGTTAATGCAGTGGGTTTTGCTCCAATTAATCAAAGCTTTTGAGGTGGGCAGGGTTTGACAGATCTTGCCTGAGGAAGAGATGGAGACTTCTGGTCTCTGCTTGGAAGGAGAGAAGGGCTGAACAACACAGGAATATAAAACATCTCCTGGCACCTCGGATATCAAAAACTCTGGGAGGCATATCCTGTTTATGAGTTTCTGGCATACAGATCCCCACACGACAGGATCGATCACTGATGGATGGTGTCAGCAGGGTGAGATATTTGATTTACACCAGCTCCAAAAGGGCCCGAGTTAGGTGCCAGTTACTGAAACTGTTTAATTGAAGCCTGAAGGGAACTGAGAAGGTGTAACCCTCCACCCATGTTATCTCAAGGCCATGACCACACAACAAGGCAAGAGCTGCATCACCAAGTAAACTCTTTCCTCTTCCCCCATCACTTTAAAAGATTCAGTGGTTGTCTTGGTTTTGTAACTTTTGAGCCTGAAGTTTTCCCCTCACAGTGCAGACCTGAATGGCTGCCTGCTCATCAAATGCAGCTATGCCTTTGGTGTAGTGGCATCCTGGAGCATCCTTTCTGTGGGTGCTCTCAAGTGCTGTAATGTTTTCCCTTCCTCAGCTGCCAGAGCAGTGCATGCCCTCAGGTCTCATCCCTTCTTCCTTGTTTTGTGGCTACACCTTCTCTTCTTCCAGCTTCATTAAGAAGATAAAGTTTTCAGAAATCACAAGGTTCTATGTCTTCCACTTAATTATTGTTTTATTTTAATACACAGTTATGTTTTGAAGGCACCTCAGGGCTCCAGGCGTTAACTACTTATCACTTGCTGAGTGATTTAAAACTAGTGAAGCACATCCCATTTGCAGGTTGGAACAAGGCCTGAATCCTATCAGCAGTCAAAATGAGTTCAGAAATACTCATATTTGTAACTCATTGCTTATGGTTTCATTTCCTGGCCCTCTGAAAGGGGCCAGTTACGTGTTGCAGGGATGTCTGTTCTGTTCTTATCTTCTGATAAAAAGCAAAGGGCTCATTAGAGACTGTGAGAGGAAGAAGACGACCCTGGCTGTTCTGTACTACTTACTTTGCCAAGCATCTTCCACAAGACTCTCTCCACTACAGACCACAAAACCCAGCTGCTGAGCCAACCCACAGCCCAGGTATCCCTTGTGTGAGAGATGCAAGTCACCTCCAGGTGAGACTGTTGTAGGGATGGGAAGCCAATGACTTTCAGTTCTGGAACTGATATGGAAAATGTACAGTCCCACAGGGCTTGAGTTATTAGGTAGTTACTGGTTTGTTTTCAGGACTAGTTATTCCCTACCAAGAGGCAATTTATTGAGCTTACTCCAAGGGTATGAAACTCACTGGCTGTAGCAATTTGCAGGAATAAATCCTGAGAATTTCCAGACTGCCGGGTGCTCTGAGCGCTGGCACCTTGGAGAACAGAGGCCTGGGTTATCAAATGCTGGCTGGCTTTCTCCTGGAACTTTTATGACCTAATGGTTTGTGGTTTTTGTCCTCCCATACCTCCCTGACTTCCAGGTGGCACAGTTGGAAGCCCATTTGGAAACCTAAACCCATTGCATCTTCTTTATTTTTATGTCAAGCATTAAAAATATGACACAGCAGCCAGGCCTGCATTGAACTCCTCAGCTGGAAGGCTGAGCAGCCCAGCTCGCGTGTGCTGCACAGCATTGTTATTGACATTATCTACAGTCTATCTAGTCAGCACACATGCCATATGCTCCAAGGTGTATGCCCTCCAAGTGTTGACTGAGTCATTTTATGTTTTCCATATGGGGTCTGTCCTCATGGTTCCACACAGACTCCGAGGTGTCGAGGTAAAAATGAGAAAGATAAGTGTTATCAGGGAACAAGAGGGCTGAACCTTGCAAGTAGCCCCTGAGCAGTAGGAATGAGAGGCTGCTTAGCTTATTTATTCCTCTTGAGTTTGGAGATAGGAAGAAAAGGAGAGGTAGGGAAGAGGTGATGTGAATGGAAGGGGAGTGTACTTACTACAAGGAATTGTTCCCTTCCCACTTGTTGCCTGATGTGTCCTCTGGGGGCAGTAAACTTCAGAGTCATTTTCCGTGCTAAATATATTTATTTAAAGCTGTAGTTTCTCTGAATTAAATAGGGGGTAGAAGTCCCTGGTGAAGTGTGCTGCTGCCCATAGATGTGTCCCCTGAAGTGACCTGAGCTGTTTTGCAGTTGTTCCAAAGGTTCTGCCTTGTGTAGGTAATGCTTTCCAGCCGCTTTCTTCTCTACACTGGCCGTTTTTCCAGTCAGCCAGGAATAAGGAGAGCAGCTCACTTTTTGGAGTAAAACAGCCATTTCTAAGCAACAGCCAGCCTGAATTACATGTCAGAGCAGCCCTTGTCATGTTCTCACCTGTGCATCATCAGAATGGGCCCAATAAAAAGCCCCATTTCTCTTTATTTCCTTGTGATTTTAACTCTCCTGTCCATTCAACCTTCCATTGCCATCTTCTATTTCTTTCTTGCCCTGTGTCTGCTGTGAATTAATGACTGACGGTTCCAACAAATCTATTCACACAGAGAACAACATTCAGAAGAGTCTGTGTGTCAGTACCCAGAAATGTGGTGTTTCCAGGGGCTGTTTCAGCCCTCCTCTCCCATGCAAGGCCTGGGTAGTACTTGCTGTGTGCCTGTGCCATCCCCTTCCAGCCTCAGGCTCCTTGCAACCAGCTGGACTAAGATGCCTCAGCTCTTTTTCACAGCCCTCTTCATGTTCCCAGCTCGGATTTGGGGCACAGCTCAGCAATGTTTACTTCTCACATCCACAGCAGGCTGGGGACAGCAGTGCTAATACTGCAACAAATTTAGCAGATCTCAGTGATAGGATTTGACCCGAATTGCAGAGGGAAAAAGAAGCAGCTCTGTACAAACTGAAATTCCTCTGGATAATAAAGTCTATTAGAAGCAAATAAATAAAAAAGTCAGGTATGAAAGGGGCCCATTCTGATTTTTCTCTTGTCTTAGTGTGATTTGAACTTAATTTGATGTGGCTCAGCTAAGCAAGCAATTCAGAGACCCTGAGGAATGGGGATGTGTTTGCTGAGAAGTCAACATGATGCTTCCACAGCAGTAGGAGAAGTGTGAATGAGATTGCATAGAATCAGATCTCTTTTTCCCTGTTGGAAGCTTAAAGAGATTGGAAATGCACTTGAAACCAAATAGACCTAGCTAGACTTGCAGACTGAGTGGGCATCTTGATTTTTATTGCCCTTCTCAAGGGCAGAGATCAATAAGAAGAGCAATGATGATGCTCTGGGACTGACTAGTGAGGATAGGACTGGGCTCCACACCAGTGTGCAGGCCTGCCAGGGAAGGCAGTTTGGGGAAAATTGAAGGTAAGAAAATAATGGACAAACTCAGTTAAAGTTGAGAAGTACTAAGAGTTTCTTTGGTGCAGATACTCAACAGCTCATCATCAATATTTAGCATACGATCAGTATTTATGGGCAAGTCCTTGCTTCATGTAGGGTCTATGCATTCCCTCCAGTCTAGTTATTTTGTTTCCCTGCAACCAGAAAACAAGGCTTCTTTGAACCAAGGCCTTTTAAAGACAGCTGATGGGACTCCCAGCACTCAAGGTGAGAGTGAAAGATTTGCAATCCAATTGGCCCAGCTGTTAGGGCAGCATAAGGAGCAGCAACTACTCTCTGAGTGTGGAGCAACTATATAGATGTCAGCTTATGTCTGAAGAGCCTGAACTTGCACATTTAAACCAGGCAGAGAAACAGGGCTTGGCCTGACTAGTGGTGGTAGAAGATGCAGGTTTGAGTTCCAACACAACACAGACAAAAGCTATTGAAGGACGTGACCCTTTGGAGTTGTAAAATGCAGATATTATAAGTGGAGCAAATCCTTCCACCTTGTACTTGTCTTATGTAGGTAATATAAATATATTTCCTAGGACATATCCTCAGGTGTGTTTTTTTCCTGCTGCTGTAAAAGTGAGGTGATGTTTCCCATACATAGTCTTGGTGGGTATGCCCAAGGCAGTGCTAAAATGTAAGTTCTCCAGCCTGTCTTTCCCTCTTGTTTCTCTGTGAGGCTTGGGCTGGGAGATGAGCAGCTACTCAATAGTGTATCCAGAGGGAATTGCTGTTGAAACAGGAGGGACACCTTGACAGAAGAGCCATTTGAAGGAATATTAATTATCAGGCAGCTAGTTCTGGACAATTGAATCTCAGCTCCAGATGTTTCCATTCTAAGTGCTCTAGCAAAATGTTTAATTGATTACTATCTTTTGAG
Organism: Dromococcyx pavoninus; assembly: GCA_033558185.1. Taxonomy (NCBI): domain Eukaryota; kingdom Metazoa; phylum Chordata; class Aves; order Cuculiformes; family Neomorphidae; genus Dromococcyx; species Dromococcyx pavoninus. The sequence goes on from JAUMJL010000721.1 coordinate 521,040, forward strand.
CCCTGTGTATGTGTGATAAAACACAAGACTGCTGAGCTAGAGGGATTGTCTGTTGATAGCAACACAGTGCAATGACTGTTCCTTCAGCTTTTTAGATTTATGCTTTTTTATCACAAGGAAACTAGGCCAGATTTCAAAAATGCTCTTTAATTTATGGTCTTTATTGTAGTGTCATGGTGCTGATTAAAGTCACTGAAGACCCAACTATACATAGATGAAATGAAATAAAGATACATCTGTGTCTGTCCTGAAAGGCCTTTGAGTCTTGTTTAATGAGGGACTGCAGGTTCAAGGCCTTCTTGATTTCTGTATTTCTGTATAACAGGTGCAAGGACTGGGGAGCAGATTAAAGAAGTTATAGGCTGTTAGGATTAAATGAAATCAACCTGAAATTGGCTGTAATTAAACCAGAGCTGAAGTGCAAATAAGGAATTCTTCTCCCTTTTATTTTCTGCCCTTTGAGCTCCAACCAAGCTCAAAAATGTTCAACAAGTATAAGGCTGTTCCAGCCGACATCTGGTGGAGGAAGGCTACTCCAAGCATCACAAGGTATAACAGGTAAAGTGATATTTTGCAATGAGATTATAAAGCCCCAGAGATTTCACTTGGATTCCTGCAGCTGGATGGGAAGATGTTTTTGTTGCAGACCAGATCGAGCTTCTGGTGAAGTCACAGAGACATTTTGATTTAAGTTCAATGGAAACTGGCATGACCCTAACAGAGATAGTGCACACAGAATTGTTCTTTTCATGGGGATTATCAGACTGTTTATGAGTTGATCCAATGTGATTTCTCAGGGGCCAAACACACTTATTTCAATGGAAACACCCTACCTTTTAGATCTCACTACTTTTCCATACTATGAAAGATAAACTGAAAGTAGTAGAGGAAGAAAATTAGTTCCATGTTTCTGAAAATATGAATGCCTGGAAGTTAATGGACAAGGCTTCCATACAAAACACTCATATTCATAGGTAATACGAGTTTGTTGTGCTGAGAGAGCAATTTTATATTTTACTTTTGTCTTTCATCTCCAGAGTTTCAGAGCATGAAGTTCTGCTCTTTTAAAAACTGCTATGAAGACCTCAGTGCTGCCCATGAGCGTTTGAAAAGGACAAATTTAACAAGGGAAAGGGATCTGAATTTGATTTGCTGACATAACCAACTACTTATGCCTTGGTGTTTGGTTATGCTGAATGCTTTTGTTCCAGCTGGGCTTGCTCATCTGTGAGCAACAAACCGATGGCACGAGTCTCTGCACATAACCTTCATGCTTCTCCATCTGGGGCTTAAGAAGGTTCACAGCCCCCTTAATTTGCAGGCACTGTCTGAATATACCAGTCTCTGCCATCATTGATGTGTGTGGAAACAAGTGGAGGAAGGTGAAAAGCCAATTTGAGGGTAGCTGTAAAGCAGCGACTTAATAGTTATAATATGCAGAAATTTATGAGTAATTAATTTGTTCTTTTAAAAAATAGCATCTATTTTTAGCTCTCAAAGGGAGTTGTTTTCGAGGGATTAGTGACAGGCTGTGCTGCCAAGGTGTGTGGGCTGATTTTGGAGAAGCATCCAGCCAGCCTGCATGGAAGATGATGTCTTGCAGACTCCTGAAAGCACACTGGCAATGGGACGCTTCCTATTAGACTTGGGCTGTAAAAACTATAGCTGAACTGTTCCTTTTTCCAGACAGTCCTAATCCAGCCAGCTCAAAGAGAGCAGCAACTCTGGAAGAATCCAAGATGCCTTGGCTTCTCTTCTTGATGACAAAATGAGTGTGCTTCCTTCTGAGAGCACTGCTGCAGACGAGGCAGGGCATCCTGGCATCAGGGCTTGTGGGATAGTGGCTAATTATATATGAAAAATAAGGAAGGAATGTGGGACTTTCTGTGTGTGCGTGCAGCTATGTGATCCCATTTCAAATGACATTGATCCTCAGCAGAAACCATAACCTTCTAGGCCACGAACCCACTGGCAAGAGCTACAGTCTGTCATGGCTCACATGGGACCAGAATCCAAATACCCAGAATGTCACAATCTCAGATTTGGACAACAAATCTGAGCCTCCCGCAGGGAGATGTCAAATCCTGGGCTGAACCTCTTCTGGTTTGTTAGTTCCTGAACTCAAAATGACAGACGGTTCCTGCAGCTAACAAACTGCTGCTGCAAGAGAAGAGATCAGTGGGAGCAGTTGGGCACTGATGAGCAAAGGCTGAGTGTCTGTTCCACGACGTGTAGGGCTTTGCGATAATAATTAGATTCTTAAAATGTGTCAGTTCTGCATGAGACAAATCATCGGCGTAGGCCAGGAGCACGTTTCCATGGGAGTGTGAGAGTGTGTCTGAGTGTGATTTGTGCCAGGGATAGCTAATGCAGCTGTGACCCTGCACAGCCATGACCAAGTTTGTAGACTATAGGAGTGGGATAGAAGTGATGAGAGAAGGAGGGACTCTTGTTATTCCTAATTTCCACTGCCTTCACCACTTCTGACTTTCACAAAACCTTTCCCCACAGAGCTGCAGCCAGTGTTGCTGCTGTAAAGGCAGTGAGGAGCACAGCTGGGAACAAGGGTATTCAAATAACAGCTTTTCTTTCCCATCAAAAAAGCTGTTGGCTGTAAATTGTCATTTGAGTGTCTGAGAGAACAAAAACGTTACGTCTCTACAGTTTCTGTTTCTATCACTTCTTTTCTCTTGTCTCAAAAGTTTTCATGCCCTGAGGAGGGAGGAGGCTGTTCATCCTAGAGAAGAGGAGATGCTGAGGTGATCAGGAATGACTGTAGAAGCAGGAAAAGGAGGGATGATCACGTGGAGTGCATATGCTGGTCTGAACCATTGTGCTGTGCCGAAGTCACACTTTCTCTGAGCATCCATACATCCATGTCATTCAGCAGCACCATGGCAGGCAGCCTCAGCTGGTCATATCTGGCTTCTGCAGACCAGTAATGGCTGGAAAAATTTCTTCTGCTCATCATTTCCACTCTCTCAGGGCTGAATCAGTCAAGAGGGGTGAAGAGAAGGGTTTGCTGACATCTTCGGTTTTTTCCAGGATCTATAGCAAGAAATTGCAACTGGCTTTCAAGAAAACCAGAATTTTACCTTCTAAACTCTTGACTCATTTCCCCTCCAGTGTTCTCAATATTGCCTACACAGAGTACTCAAAATCCTTTCAGTTTTTGCTCCTTTCTTTCCTTCTGTTCTTGATGATAGCTGGCTCAGAATCTATTTCCTGTCTCCTTAGGTTTAGATCCTGGCCAGGTGTTTGTGAAAAATAAATCATGCATTCTGTTTGGAAACCTTTTCATTTAAGTTTTGGTGTAGGATCTTGTTGAAGATCTGGACATGAATTCTTTACTCCTCTGAATGTGACATCTTCCACCTGCCAAATGGGTGGGATCATACAGGATCTATTGCTGTTCATTGTGAGACCCACATTATCATCCTTGGACTTGACTCTTTTGAAGTGGTTGGCATGACTACCAATCTCTATCCCTCTTTTCCAAGCCCTTAATTTTGGGCCACCATTTCAAAAAGGAAGAGTAGTACAGCTGCTCTTGCACAACCCTTAACCCACCAGCATGACCTCATTGAGAATTAGGTCAAATTCAAAGCAAAATAGGTGAAATCTTGCACAGCAGAAAATACCCAAGGAGACTCCAGACTCAGAGAGTAAAATGCTTTGTCACCATATTAAATCAAATCCACAACACAGCTAGTTCGTGGTAGCATGCAGGCTGCAGAGCCTTGGGAGGTTGAGGGAGGAAGGTGAGAAGGGGTCTGAGGAGCTATTAATTTTATTTGTATGCAGTAAGTATTTTTTTTCTACCCTTGTAGAGAAAGACAAAACACACACTGCTTATGGGGCCTGTGGCTGCTGAATTTCACGTGCATTTGAATGCCAACCTTATAGCTGTGGCTTGGGAAATCATCAGGCCTCATAACAGAAGAAAACATATTGATACTGGAGACTGGAGAATTCAGCTGAGCAAATAAGCATCCTGCAGAAACAATGTTTATGAGCTACCTGAACACTGCCTCTGCAGTGCCAGAACCACCACTTGGAGTCCACGATGAGTGGAGGGAACCTACCAAGCCAGAGTGGGGAAGATGTGTCTCCTTTCAGCATCTTGGCTGGATTGCAAAGCAGATGATCTTGTTCTGTCATGCAAAAATCTCTCTTCATTTCTCTTATCCATGAGGGGTACTGCCTTCTTTTCTGGCATGCCTACTGTTTTGAGGGCTGTGTTGGTCTCTACTGACCACCAATTTATAATATTGCAGAGAGCTGCATTTCAAGCATGAAACCAAGTAATTCCTCTGTCAGATCATTGTGAGATGTCTCTGGCTAAATGCCTGGGAAACAATTTTCTTATGACCTACTCTTTGATGATAGTGGACTCTTTTATGCTGCTGCAATCTGCCCCACATGCTTGGCTTTGAGTGATAAAACTCAGCTGAGAGAAAAAAAAAACCTGCTGAACTATATTGCTGCTGCTGGCAAAGGCCAAAACCCTGCATGGGGCCTCTGAAGAGGGACAAGAATCTATCTGTTGAGACTGAGCCTGATTTAATTCTTCTTATAAAGCGCCTTGGCAGCTGTCTAGATCTGACAGGTTGATAATAAGACTTTCCCTCAATGCAAAATGGAAAGTAATTTACATTGTCTTCACACCTCTGGCAAGCAGGGAAAGATCCTGCCCTACCTTACCAGGAATGGGGAGCAGATGTGAGAGCAAGAGCAGGCAGCACTGGGGAGGAAGGAGGAAGGCTTGCTCCATGCTTCAGCAAGCGCAAGAAAATGCCATTTGGAAAATGCCCATGGGTGAGAGAGCCGGGCTTGGAATCAGCATTCTGTCCACGGCAGTGGTTCTGAGCAGCTTTCCAGCCAAATCCTAAAGGATCACTCTCTTGCAAGGAGCAGCGGTGCTACTTGATTTCATTTTGCTCCATTTAGCCCAGTGCTTCTGCTGATACTCTGCTTGCTCCCCCTTGCTACAGGCACACGAGCACCACCACCAAACTGCCCTATTTATTTTTTATTGTTTTGTTGATAACCAGTTGATAGCCCCTAGGGGAGGACTGTGGCTCTCATTGTGAGGTGAAGGCTTGTCTAAGAGTTATAAAAATGCAATTACACCACCTCTAATATCCCCTCTTCCTGAGCAGACACAACCATCCCCAAGAGCACTGGCAAGCCAAGTCGAAGTCTTAACCTGTTTTATGTTCCCCTTTAAACCTGCTGTCAGGCTGGTTTTAGTTCTCAGTTTACTGCCCTTTGTAAGCTGCTAAGCACTCAGCAGCTTTGTGTTGGTCTTATGGCCTCCAAATGGAACGACTTGAGGAAGCATCTTCATGCTTAGATGTGGGCTGTGCTGCAACCGTGCCTCAGTGCCAAGGGAGATAACAGTCCTGGAATGTGCTTTGAAATCCTCAGGTGAAACCATGCTGGGATAGTGCCAGGTCCTTCAGAGAAATGTGAATTAGAAGGCTTTACTCTTCACAATCCACCAGCTCTAAAGGCCCCTGCCCTTTCTGCTAAAATAGAGCCGTGAGATGATGGGGAAGGGAGAACTGAAATTATGTCAAAACAAAAAAAAAGTGGATGAGTAGTGAAAACATTTAACTTGCCTGTTTCCCAACCACTAGGGTCACAAAAAGGATTTGTTCTGCTGAAAGGCACTGGCTGGGGCACAGGGCTCTCTCTTGAATTGCCTTTTGCTACGGAGATGCTTTTGGAGATGCTTTTGGAGACCTGGTTCCTGAGCACACTCAGCCAGGGACAGGGCAAACTGAGAGTCTCCTGAGAGGTTTGTGTTGCCATGGTCAGCCTTTGTGGTGGTGAGAAGGAGGACACTGAGATGCAGAGAGCTACTGAAGGCTGCTAGAAAGCAGAACAGAAGAGGACTTTGTGCTGCAGAGACACAATGACCAGAGGTTAAGTACTTCTGACACTTTATTTTGTCTGTCCTTAAAAGAAACCTGTGTCAAATCTCATGTTAGTGTATTTCAGCTTTGGATAGTGTCACGTGTCACTCAAGGAAAATGAAGGTCCCACCTCAAGGTAGTGGCTGATTTTAGGGTATTGGCAGGGGTAAGTAGGACCAGAGAGTAGAGGAAGTGTCCTGGGTAGGTTTAGGTTGTTGGAGAAAAGACCTGAAAGGCAGATTTCATAGAATTGCATAAGATGATACTGTGGAGAAGGTTGCTCAGGAAAAAGTATGTGATCCATTTTGGGGAAAGTACTCAAAGACTATGAGAACATTACCTCAATATTAGTTGGAAGAGCAACCTAACTAGGTGTGGACCTTGCTTCCATATTCTGAATGAGCTGTGCTGGAGAGTAGCATCCTGCTGCAGCATAACCTTGTTGTCTGGAGGTCTTCAACACTGCCTGTCATTGTGGCAGGTAAATATGGGACCCTGCTAGAAAGGCTTTGCATTTACAACAATCTTTACAAACGAGAGATCTTGCCTGAAAGCAAAAGAGATGAAATTAAGACAAGTGCAAAACGCTCCTCTTAGGCAGGCAAAAGCAGAATACACAAACACAAAACAAGGAATATGCAATGAGACAGGAGAGGACTAGGGCTGTGCTGGTTCACAAACAGAATATGAATCAACCCCGCGACGCTGCTGCAAAACAACTCGTTGTATCCAATACTGCATTAACAAGACTGCTTTTTGCCAGATATGTGAGGCAATTATTACAACCTGCTTGGGGCTGGCAGAGTTTCAGCCAAGTGTTGGTGTCCAGAACTCATGTGAAATTTTATCTACTCCCATTAAGAAATGTGGAGAAAGAGTACAGAGAGGAGAAAAATAACAAAATATGTGAATGATAAGAAGTTAGGCAAATATGCCCTGTGAACAAAGATTGAAGGCATTGTATTTGTTCATTTTAGTAGAAAAATGATGGAAATGGAAAGCAGTAAGTCTTTGTACACATAAATAGTACTTAAAAAAGTCTTGTGATGAATTTTTTCCATGGTCACTGGTGGAAGAAAAAGGAAGTACTTGAATTCATAATGAAGATGGTTTAAAACGTTTGTTAGGAAAACACTTCTAGTCCCTAGAGAGGTAAAATACTGAAGTAGGCTGTCTGGGGTAGATGTGGCATCCCCTTTCTTAGTGAATTTTAGGAATGGGCTGGACAGAACACCATTAGGACAAACACTTATTTAAGTATATTTGATGCTGTCTCTGATGAGCCCATGAAATGCTTTTCTGCCATACGTATCTATAATTAAGCACAATATAAAAACTCAGCCTCTTCCTTGAGGAGTTGAAAACCCATATACAATTAGATAAAGTCTTTATCCTTTAATGGTAAAACTAGGTTAAACGTGCCTTATGTGAAAGCTTTGTTAACGCATCGTTGTGGAGCAAACACCAGGAGGAAAGGGAACTCTTTAAACTAAAGAACAGTACTGCTGTAACAACATGAGTATAAAACTGCCCAAGCATAAATTAGGCAGAAATTGAAAGAGTTTCAAACTGTCAGAACAGGGATGTTCTGAAACAGCCTTTCATAATGGGAATGCTGGGGGCAAAAATCAGAACTTGTTTTAAAAATGGAGCTTGCTAAATTAATTCAAAGGATCATAGAGAACAACTGCCTGTCATAGTGGGGCCCAGAACTAGGAGATCCCTTTTGTCACTGGATTTTAGGAGCTGAAGGGAAGAGGAGTATTTTATGCCAGTGGGACTGTGTTCTGCTCTTTATTGACTCAAATGTATCTCTTTCATCCTTGTGCTTTTCCATGCATGAGGCAGTTACTGATATTGCTTTTAAGATCTGAAGGTCATACTTCTGTTTATAATTGCATAATAGCACCAAGGTGAAGGAGGGAAATCCAAGTTTGTGAAGACCTTCTTGAAGAGGACTGCAGACCCTCAGGTGCTGGGTGTCCTCTTGATTTTTCCAAGGCTGCAAACACTTTGTGCTGATTGGAGTGTGCTTTGGGGTTAATGCAAGCAGCTGGGAGAACTGCCTCAAGGAAGAGCTGAGCCACTGCAATCTGCTAAACTGGAACCAAACCTCATGGTCACTACTTGGCAGCTCTGGTGGGGCAAGGTGAGGTGTGGAAGTGGGGCAAGAAACTACTGCAAAGCAATGCTGTGTGCCAAACTTAGCTATTAGGACAGAACAGGCTCTGTGCCAGAAGAGGAACTTAATTTCTTTGCTGACAAATGAAACAAAGATGTGATTGGAGGTGCCACGCTTTGGAGGTATGAGCAATTTCCCTATAATCAATCATCCAAACCAAATTGTTTTCATTTCTTTGCATTATTTAGCAGCCATTTGATGGCAGACAATATGAGCTGAATTTTTTTCTTTTCCACTGATATGCTGATGTGATTTGTGGGCATTGGCAGTGGGACGCTGGGGTGAAGGAAGGCTGAACTGGGCTGCTATGATCAAACAAACTTGGCAAAGACCACATCTGTGATTATCAGCTAATCATTCAGACGTAGACGTTGTTTGTCTGCTCTTATTAGATCTGTAAAGCATCTGGCTGTGCAAAGCTGACAGTGAAACACCTACAGGAGAGGATGTCAGAAGCAAAAGGGAAGGAGTGAGGAGGTGATAAGGTAGAACTGAGTTTGATAAGAGCCCCTGGCTCCCCTAGTAATTGCAAGAAAGGTGAAACATACTACTACACCTATCAGATCTCCTGGGTGTTTCCAGGAAAATGAAGCTATTGATGTGTTTAGAGACCACGGAGGGAGGGCTAGGAGGGGCAGGAGGGCTGGTTCCTATAAACTGGGCAGAACTATGTTGAGCAATTCCCTTTTCCTATGGGGAAATGTATCTCTGAGATCCTGAGGGATTCATTTTTCTTTCCTTTGAACAATGTGTGTGCTATGGGAGAAGAAGGAAGAGTTAGTGGGAAGCATACTTTAAGGTGACTCAATGACTGGTTTGTGTTCTAACACGGATTCTGCTCAGGATTTTTTCCAGAGTTTGCTTGGACTGGGTCAAGCTGAGGGAGAGCTGCTTGGTGCAAATATTATATAATAAAAGGGAAAGCTGTGGGGAGATACAGCAAGAATGTCTAATACAGAGCTTGTGCTTTTCATCCCTTTTAAGTTTGATGGTTTTGTCCCCATTCAAGCAATGGTCAAAGAACCTGATTTATAGAAGGACATCCCACAAGTGCTAAGTAACACCCTGTGTCCTGAGCTGAGACAGGATGGGCTTTTCCTTCAGGCAAACCGAGCAGCACAGTATGATGCGTTGAAGTTGAAGATGCGTTTAAGCTGCTTTGTACAGGGTTATGTCTCTGGAGGCAGCACCATAGACAAGATGCAGATCTCTATGTGTGTGACCTCTGGTGCAGTGAATGTCCTGGAACCTCCTGCTAATGGAGCCTGTCCCACTCCATGGTGCTCCCCAAGGGATACATAGGCTGGGATCATGTCATCCTATGACAGAGAGCTGGTAGGTGACACTGCTGGAAAATCTCCACTCAGCAACTCCCAGAACTGCCTAATTTTGTGGTCCATCAGGGCAGGACACAAGAGTTATCTTTCAAAGAGAGCTTTAGGATGCACAGGATTGAAGATCAATTTAAGGATTCATATCTGCTCTGGCTCAGTCTTGAATATATGTTTAAATATCACTGATGTGTTTCAGTTTTCATTCAGCTGGCTTTCTGACAGCTATTGGTAGTGTGGCATTGTGGGAGTGGAGGGGGAATGGCTGGGTTTGCTGTTTGTTGTCAAATCTGAACACATACAAGGCTGGGAACTTGTGCAGTTAACACTGGGAATCACAAAGGCATCAGGACCTCCTCGCCCATACAGGTAAACAAGGAAGGCATGTTGATTACATCACCAGCACAGCAAATTAGATCTAAGTACACACTCACCTCTCTGCAGCTCAGTTTCTTGTACAAAAAAATAGGGATCATGATACTTTTCCTCCTGCCTTTGTCTGTCTTACCTGTTTGGCTGGTTGCTCGTGGAACAAGGAGTATTTATTATTTGTACAGAGCTTTGTAAAACAGACCCCTGATCACAGCAGAGGCTTTTCATCTGCCAATGCATCAGGGTGAGCACAGGGATACCTGAACCCTGGCAGAAGGAGCAGCCTGTGTAGCACTAGTGAAGGGTATTGATTAGACGTGTGCTTTGTCAGACTGCAATGCTGCTTGTAACAAACCACCTTTTACAGAGGTCCCAACAATAAGAAGCATTATTTTTTACATTGCTAATTAGTTCTTGAGAGGGCAAATGCTTACAAGAAGTTGAATGGATACAAAGATCTTTGTGCTCCTGCTTTTCCCGACGTGTGCTATATTTACACCTAAGGATACTTCTTCCCCTCTCCTTCATGTCTTTTTCTTTTTAAAGTGCTATTTAAATGTTGAGCAGTGCAAAGCCTCAGAATACAGGGTATTTATGGACAATTCAAATTTAGTGTTCTTCCGTATTATTCTGAGGTGGTGAATTGCCTTCTTTTATAATGACTATCAGAATATAATGAAAATTCAGTTGGGCTTCTTGATGGCTACTTTTTGCAATACCAAAAAGCTTTTATCTCTTCTTACACTTACTGCATCTTCTTTCTCCTGATCTTTAGAAAAGAACAAATCCACCTCCTGATCATGATGATTGATGTTTCTAAGTTCATTTAATTAAGCATATTTTCCCTCCATTCTCAACCCCAACTTACCACTTGTCTCTGAGGTCAGATTTGATGGAAGCAAAAGAAGCTTCAAACTTCAGAATTTATTCAGGTGAAACCAACAGAAGATACTGGCACTTCAGAAAGCAGCTTGTTTGCTTAGTGAGGACTTAGAGGGTAGGAAAAGGAGCAAAAGCCTTTTAATTCAGCCAAGTAAAAGAAAAGTCAATTTTCCACAGGCAGACTAGGAATGAAACTAGCTAAATACTTAAATAGTGTTTGAGGTGAGACAATGTGTTTGTCTGCCCACCATTTAAACTCCGAGTACTACTCTATTTGAGAAGTTAAATAAAATATAAAGTTTCTTTTAAACACTCTCATTTTTCTCAAGCTGTCCTCTGTGTGTCATTACTTAACGGCTCCAACCAAGAATCTGTCTCGGTTCCTGCCCTCAAAGCCATGGTTGCCCTAGTGATGAGGGCCAGTTTAAGGGAACACTCTGCAGAATCATCATGAAAGGAAGATTTTTCCCTTGTCTCTCAGCTATTGGTATAAGCTGGCACTTGGGTGGAGGTAACAAATCAAGAAACAGCCCTTTTCACTTTGCTGGGCAGGTGGAACAAGCCATGTTGTTTACGTTTTTACTAGCAAACCATTTATGGGATTACACAGTCAAAAGATCCTCAGTGTTATTGGGATGTGGAGAGGTGTAACCTGTTCTTTGCCTTAGATTTCACTGATTTCCTGTTGCCTTAGTTCAGAGTTTACTTCTTTTACTGGGAAGCACATGCTGGGGACTAGAAATAGGACAGGGGTTTTGCTGTGTTTTGTCACTGCTGGTGGCACATAGCAGCTGCTTCCTGAGGGTTAATGAAACCTTCTGCGCTGCAGCAACTGTTCAACCAGAAGAGGAAATGTTGTAGCAAAGAACTTGGTATTGTGTCCTTTGTTCTTTCTGCTCCCATATTGTCCTTCATGCTTGTCTGCTCTTTGCTGGCAGAAGTGCAACAGTACTTAAATACTGTACTCAGGTCACCCTGATGCCCTCTGACTTCACTTGAATAGGCATAGACTGGCAAGAACTGGAATCAGCATGTGCTATACATTTATCTGCATGTTTGTGTGAGCAAGGAGGCTTGGTGTGCATGTGAGCAGACTGAAATTACCAGCTTTGCTTTTCCCATCTCCTCTCCTTTCCCAGTGATCAAAGCTTAGTAACCACCAGAGTCAACACACAAATATAGGTCCTTGGAATTCACCTCCCTTAGGTGAAGGGGCAAAAAAGTTCTACCAGCTCCTGCTGGCGCAGTCATTAAAAGCTGCTTTACTGAGCTTTCAGCAGCCAGAGAAACTCATCCTAAGATGCTCTGCAAGGAAAGTTCAAGTTACAATGGCTGCCGCAGCCTGAGCAGCTTTACCTCCTGGTGTGAGCCCATGATTACAGGGCAGTGATGGAAAGCTTAGTCATAGCAGCCTCCAGGAAACCTTGTGTAGGGGAATGTTGCCTTGAGGCAGCAGAAAGCGTTATCAAAAGTCTAGCAGGGACATGTGCAAAAAAAAAATGGAGTTTAATTGCCAAATTTTCTCTTTATCTTAGTATAATTAACAAGATGGTGTCTCTACAGCTCTAGTTGAAGGGATTGCTCAGAAATGTGTTATGGATGCATTGAAGAGCATGGGAGCTGAGTTACTGTGGCAGTGTTTATGAAGTCCTAGTGACTCCTTTCACAAAACCTTCAAGTTATTTCAAACATTATTGAAGAATGATGCTTTCTTATAAAAGTGCTAATGAAATACAAGTCTTCTTATCAATGGTCATGGGCTTCACTCCTCTACTCCCGTCCTTGACATGCAACATGGCTTACTTGACCATCCATTTGCAGCAAGAAATAGGCCTTAACTTCTCAGATGAGAGGTGGGCTGATGTTCCCTCCTAGCTGAGGCTGGCAACTAGCTGTGAATGGTGACCCTCAAGCTAATGGGCACATATCCACACAAGTAATCTCAGCAGACTGGTCACAGAATGATATACAACGAGTGGGATGACTCAACGCTGTCTTCTTGCAGTGTTGCATGCAAATGACCCAGGAGGAGACACAGAACAGTATCAAAAGGTGAAGACTTGAGTTAAAGTTTCCATTATGGCTCAGTTTAGTGTCGTGTAAAAACCCACCAGCTCTGACAACTTCTGCCTTGCATCTGGCGATCACAAAAGTCTCCTTGTTCTTTTGAGTAAAAGGCATTTTGCTGTAGGAGCTGGGTTCTACCTCTTCCCTGTTGTACACCCTTGCTTTGCAGACAAGATTACATGTTTAGTCACAGCAATGAGAAGCAGATTTCTGGAGTGTGAAAGCAAGCTTGGCGGAGCCTGGGTGCAAGTCAGGTTTGAGTGGGACTTATCTTGGGAAGAAGGGACTGGTAGTGCTTTTGAAGGCAATACACTCCCAGGCCTTTTTAAGTCTTATCAAGGATCTGACTGTTTTATCTATAATGGCTTTTCATAAGGGATGCAGAACGCTCCTGTATGTTACTCATGCATTGAGCACACACAAATCATCCTGGTTCACAGAGCGAAAGGTGGAATTGCAAAACTGCAGTTAATGACTGAGTGACAGCCATCTGCAATATGTGCTTTCAATGTGATATTATGAAGGATAATTTTTTCTCCTGCCTGTGAAGCTGAAAGAAACCCAGGGGAGAGGATCTCTTGGGTTTATTTGCTTTGCTTTTAATTGATTTTGGAGATTAAAGCCTGAGTGAAAGAATTGGCTTGAAAGCCCTGGGTACCGAGATCTTCTGTTTTTGTCAGAGGATGTGCATGGGAAGTATATGTCAGCCTGTCTGGGCCTTGACTAGAGGCTGTCAGGATGCTGTACCTCGGTCTACCATGTATTTAGTAAATAAATAATGTAGCTATCCTGCTAGAGAGCTGACTTCCTACCCCACTGCCCTCTGCAAACACACACACAAAATGCTTTTTTTGCTGCTTTGTTGATAATTTTTGAAATGGGAGGTTGAACAACAACAAAACCATAATATTTATTATGTAAATTATTCCTAAAACCTTTCCCTCACCTGTCCTGACTCCATCCCTAATCTGACTCTTACTCTACAAGCTTTGTGCACTGAAAACTTATTTCCATGAATTATAGTGCCTTTGAAGGTCTTCCTTATAACCTTTAAACTGTTGCCTGAAACTGCATGAATAAAACTTCCCAGTAAGGGGATAAATGACTGTTGGGCTCTTTTCCTGGGCAAACTGGTCCTGGCTCTACTTTCAATTTAACAACATTTTTACTCACACACGAGCCTTATGTTTCTGTGCCTTCCTCCAGCTGCAGCTGGCAAAAGTGAATGTCTGCATCTGCACTTTCTGAGCTCAATTTAGGCACTGAGATAAAGCACCTTGAAGATCGGAGGGGCTGTGCTTCCATAGCTCTGACTGGGATGTATCCCATGTCAAGGAGCTTCCCTTGAGCATTGAGTATGGAGGGGCTGAGAATCCTTGGTTGACCAGCATTTAGAAATACTATGGCAACATCAAGCCAGAGGGCTATGACTGAACTCATCTGTCACAATAATAAGACAATTTTCCCAGCAATGTTTTTTTTTCCTCTGTATTGTGCTTTGGCCTGAAGCTGATCTGGAAAGGATTCATGATTGTAGCAGGCAGCAGGTGAGACTGCAATCTGTTAACAGGTGTGTGTTTTTCAGAGTTGCTTAGAAGAGTAAGATTATGGTCTAGCATAGGGAAGAGAGAGGAATCTCTGTTACTGGACTGATGGTTGGTTGTAGGCTGTATGGTGATTTTTATCCAGGCCTGAGAAAAGCCAACAGCCTTCTTCACTGAGCTCTTGCTCTTGCTCATTGTGATTGGTGACCTCCTAAGCCACACCAGGGCTGGGTCTCAGTGAAATCAGTGTAGAAATACCCAGGTTTGTCAAGCACTTGCTGTGTGCAGCAGTTTTTTTGACTGTGCCAAGTAGAAAGCCTTAGGGTCTGCTATGCTGCCTTGAATGGTCCTTCTTTCTGGATACACTGCTCTACATCTCCTCTGGATAATCGTGATCCATGTGATTTTTTTCCTACAGATTCTCCAAATCTGTCTCCCACATACAACTCCCTGCACCTGCCTGGCAGGTCACACACGGTGAGCAGGGAAGGTTTTCACGAGGAGCGAGACACTGGGGTGGCTCCAGAGAAGAGGCTATAGCCTTAGATAATATTGCTGCTGGAACCTTACTCTCAAGAATTTTCTGAGTTCAAGAGAAAAAAAAAAAAAAGAAAACCAAAAAATGAAGAGTGCCATTGTTTCAATGATACATGACCCGTGCTCTGTAGGCCAGAAACCATGCTGTCACATTGCTGTCTGCTCCCATTGTACTGGGAACAGGCCAGATCCCAGTTCAACATCCCCTTGTGTGCTTGCAAAAGGCTTTAAAACCACAGAGGTCCCTTCTCCAAGCTGCTAACAGGTCAAGCATTCAGTCTGGTAGTTGTGCTGTTAATCTGGGATGTCAGGAGACAAGCTAGACAAGCTAGCACAATCCCCTCCTGATGCATGACTGTTCCAGCCTGTGTAGCTGTCACGGATTTTTGATTAGGTTAATATCTTTGGGAGGCTGGAAAAGTCTCTGGGTGCTGCTGTATTTTTCTGACTGCCCTCTGGAAATCTATTTGCATAATTAGCAAAGGTGCACATGTGGATCCAAATGGAAATCTCGTGCTTGCAGAACCATTGATTGTATGCTTGTAAGGAGACATGCTCACCAGTGCTCCAAACACAATCTAACAACATGTAGCCCTTTCCACACTGAATTCATTCTCAGCTGCTCCCATATAATGCATTTCTCTTCTCTGCATATCTCTCAGCTGTGACACTGTTGCTGTTTTGGTGGATTGCTTTCTGTAATCTTCTTTTTTCAAACAGTAAACTTGCTCTTGATGTAATTACTGTGATAAAGTTCTGTGGCATGACAGATCATCCTTAACAACACTGTTGCTCTTGACTTCAGACAAGAGGATATTTTATTTCATACTTTTGTGGAAAGGGTGGTAAACAAGTTTGTTTTCCCCAGCACCTTCTTCCTCTGCGTTGTGTCTGCTGGAGAAGATTGTGCCCGTGTGCATCTTCCACAGCACTGAGGTTCACTTGGGACTTCTCAGCAGCCTAGAATAGTCCTAATGAGATACTGAAAGGTGGAGAGTGTCTTTTGTAGGAGATGAGTTAGGTGTCACCCTAGTCCTCCCAGGCATGTGCCCACCACGATGATGACTGTCCTTTCCATCAGTGCTTCTGCAAAGAGTGTCAGTGTCTGTGTGTTGGACTCTGCAGGACAACTCCACCCAACCCTGGTTAAGTAGTGATTCTGGATTGAAAGGGGTAATAACTGTTGTGAGGTTTTTTTCTCCCCTATATGCAGAGGACAACAAATTGCAATCAAAACACACTCGCTCATCAGAATGCAGAAGGAGGGTCTTGTACGTACTCGTTGCCTGAATCCTGTTTGTCCAAGTATGGAAAGACTTAATAAAATGCATGATTCAATGAATTTCTGAGTAAGGGAGGGTGGTAGAAAAACAAATTTTGCACCAGTCTGGCAGCTTCTCTCTTTTTACAATAACCTGTGACCTGTCTTGTCTTTTGCTATTTAAAAAAACCCAAACAACTACTTACTCTCTGAAACTCATTTTTACTATTTGTTTTCACAATCTCACTTGACAACTAAAAGCTATAGCAACTGCAGCTTTCCAGGCTCCATTTTACTGTGTCCTGTATGCTGTGGTGCCTCAGAACAATTTACAATAAATAGAGGGATCCATGGGAAAGAGGGATAAAAACAGATGAGTTGTCAGTATGATATAGGAGCAGGGAATCTGCTAGGTTTCTAATGGAACATCATTGCTGTGAATTAGCAAACAAAAGGGAGAGATGGGATAAGAAAACAGCAAATAGTGACAGCTTTGTGATGCATTAGGCATTTATCCACTTGAAAGAAGTGTTTGGAGGATGTCAGGTTGTTTGGGAGTTAGTGGGTTCCACAGGGATTATGCCACTTTGCATCTGCATGGAGATGTGTAAGAGAGGTTTGGGTGCCTGTGACTGCAGGTTATTTTGGGGTTGGGAGAAGAGTTTTCAGTGTCTTTTCCTGTAATTCTGAGCTACACAAAATTGCTTTTTTTTTTTCATGCAAAATCCTTTCTTGGCCTACAAAACAGATGTAGCCTCAGGTACAGAACTCTTCTGCCTGAAGAGAGGCTGATTTCTGCACAGCAAACGTAGCTACATGCTCTCCTCCACCACCCTGCTGTGGACATTTAGGAGCCTGGATTGCCAGTGAAGCCCAGAGAACTCTGGAGGCCAATTTCCATTAATCTGGTCCTTTGTGATCCTAAGGACAGACTTCGATAGTTCGTACAAATCTACGAGCAGCAAGAGTCAGGGGAGCCCTCTGGTTGTATTTCTTCAGTGACATGGCTCTTCAGAGCTCAAGGACATTAATTGAATGTAATGTCCAAACCCAAACCAGTCTGCAAATTCCAGTGCTGTGAACAGGAAGCTTCAGAAGAGCTGCTTCCCTCATCTTATCTCTCACAGACAGTTACTGTGTTCTTGATGTAATTATAGTGATAAAACAATGTGACATAACTGCTGGCTTCTATCATGGTATCACTGCTGTTGACTTAAGTGACAGGGTAATAATTTTAAAAGAGACCTTTTATTTTTCTTTCCCTGGCAGCCACTGGCAGTGTTTAAGTATAAGAGCCAATGTCTCTGATAAAGCACATTATGCACGTTCTTTGAGTCCTAAAAGTTTTTATGAGTTTTATTTATGCCCTTCTCTTCCAGGTGAAATTTCCACTTGTTCCTGCAGCATCCAGGCAGTGGCTCTCCCCCAGCTGGCACAGGGGCTGGTGTTTGCACAGTTGAATTGGAGCTGCAGTGGTAACAGTCAGTCATGCTCAATATTTGGGAGAGGAGAGAGAGAAAAAGGCCTTTTTTCATACACAAATCTCACCCTTTCCAGTTCTTGATGCATTGCATGGTCCCCCTACTCAGCTGCAGGAGGTGTCCTTGCCATGCTCCTATGAGAAACCCTGGTTAAAAATGAGCCACATGAAGAGGATTAGGGTGGACTCACACACCTCGCTTTTTTTTAATATATCAAAGGCCTGACAGAGTATATATCTGTTGCTTTAACTTAGCTGGGAAGATGCAGCCCAGAGGCAGACTATGTGGGGAAATTTTCACGCCAACAGGAATCTAATCATATATATTTATGTTCCTGCACTCACCTGTCTCAGCTGTACGTTTATCGATGTACTTTCACAGGAGTGCAGAGCCTTGCTGATCTATGTTGTTGTCTGCTGCTATCAACCAACTCTCACTGCAAAGCACAGGCCACTGGGTAAGGAGGTCCATCTTGCAGCCATCCACAGTGACTAGAAATACTTACAAGTGCAAAGCATAGATTTTTCACAGCGCCTGCCGGCACACGGAAAAAGTGCTATTCTTCTCTATAAATATTTCCAGGTGATATAACAGGGCTGTGCACAAAGTGGGGCCCAAGGGCTCCTTCCAGGATCACTCGTGGGATCAGATTAGCTGGTAGGACTTGCTGGGTGTTGCTGTTATTTCCTAACCCAGCCAGCCTGGGTATGACGATTGTTACAGGTTATCCCTGTGACTCTGCTGCACAGATATTAATTCCCTGTTAATTTTGGGTGAACAAGGCCAGGTAGGTGAGTAATGCTGAAAGCTGGAGGGAGGGATGTCCTCATTAGGTCTTTTTCACCGTGTGCAAAATTAGTTGTGCAAAATAGTAAAAATACATTTTGTTTACCTGTACAGAGTTGTCAGGGAGGATGATAAACTCAGGCAAGCTATAGGTAGTCTGAGTGCTCTTTTGCAAGGTCTTGGGTATTTAGATTATTTATCTGATTTCCTTACATTTTGTTCCTTACAAGACATGAAAATATCTGGAAGAACCGATGTTTGCATTTGGTGACAATCAAATAGAGGAAGGAACCATTCAAGAATATCAATGGGCAGCAAACTTTACAGGGTTTGTAGTTTGAGCTTGTCAAAATGGCTCTGTGAAGAATTTTGACAGTCTACAGGTTTTAAACAGGAGGAATTTTTCATTGCTTTATACATGTATGAGAAATATGTCTTTTGTTTGGATGGTTCAGGATTTTCTGGGGTTTGTCGCTCCATCCAAACAGTAAAGGAGGAGGGAAAACCTTCAAACATAGTGTAAAATCACTTTTCTGTCTTTGGTTTCTCTTGGAAAACAATACCAGCCAGTTAGGGTGAGGTGGGTGGACAGCTCTCTGGAGAGGCAGGGTTTTAAAATATTTCTACCACCTTTAAAAGCCATGGTAGGAAGAAAGCCCACAGAAGGTGAGACCATCATGATGTCTTTCCTAGCATGAACAACTGGGAACTGTTGTGTTTGTAAAACTGTATGAGAAACCCAAAAGCAAACTTAGAATAGTGCTCTTTCTTGTGTTGAGAAACCAACTTCCCCATGTTTTATCATCACCTTTGAGGGGAAAAGGAAGGTCTCTGGTTGATGCAGGGGTACCTCATTACCCTGTGCTGCTGCTGGGGGAGCAGGAGCTGCTCTCCACCTCTGTTTTGTTGGGGCAGCTCATTTGTGGCACAGTCACCTGTGGCAGTGCCTAACAACAGACTGAGAAGTTGAAACAGGCACCAGAGGTAAGAGAGAGATGTAACTGCTGTTTTAATGTTTCTTTTGTAGTCTTTTCCACCTGTATTAAAGCTGTCTGTTTAATAACTGCCCCAACTGTCACTCTCTGGGACATATTGTGTTTAGGTGCCCTCCTGGGCTTTTCAGGCAATCAGATGGTGGCATATGGCCACGATAAACAAATACCTTTAAAAATTCTCTGCATTGCTCTTGAAGCACAGATCCTGCTGGACACGTGACCCATCACACAGCAGAGCAGGGAGAGCTTTTCACCTAGTGCTGTCATTCTCACAGCCAGGAGCTTCTGTGTGGCTCAGAGCTGTGGTAGAGCTTCAGACAACGGGAAAGGGATGTTTTAATAATAACCCTTTCTGCAATAGACCTGCTGCTGATGGGAGCTGCCAGAAAGGGCCCTGAGACTTTGAGCTGGAAAAAGACCAGGTCTTTTTTCAGGATCTTGGTTGCACAGTAACTGTTGCTCATCAGAATTATGCTTGGCTGGAGATAGAAGAAGCTGGGGAATGAGGAAGAGAGCCAGATCCTGGGTTTGGAATGAATTAATATTGACAGTGTGGGTGAAAGAGTACTGAACTTCTTCCCCAGTTATCCAAATGGGCCAGCAAAGAAATGAGATCAGGCCTTTCCTTATGTCAAGTTTAGCCATTGCCATTGATGAGGGAGTGGCAGGAACATTCCCAAACATTGGGCCTGTTAACAAGCATAGGCTCAATCTTCATTTAGCCCAGAGTGGTGGTTCATAGTGCCAAGAGCTGGTGGGATAAGTCAGAGCTAAAACTGGGGCATTAGTTATTCCTTGGAGCACTTGCCACAGCCGATATCACCACGTAGGTGATGGACACAGGCATTTCATGCAGCCTTGTGTAGGGACCCAGCTGTGTATTAGACCCCAAGAAACTGTTGCTTTGTTTCTGTTCCTCAAGCAAAAACATCCCCCATTTCCATACCCTGCCACAGCTATAAAGCAACTGGTGAAGAAAATAGCTGCAGTTCTGTATGTCCAAAGGGTACAAAACAACTCTTGAGAAGCAAGCAAGCTCTAAGGTGAAAGATGCTGTCTTGCCAGGGTTCAAACACACCAGTGAAGAGCGAGTTGGCAGTTTTTGGCCAGCACCATGCTCCCTGCATTCACAATGCAAGGCAGCCCATGGCTCTGCTGAGGAGAGCAGGGCAGCAGGAAGATGGATGTGATGCCTTTTTCATTATTAATATGACCATAAAAATACCTTACAAATAATATCATGTGTAGACATTTTCATAACTAGTGCTGAGACCTAGGAGAAACAGGGCTTGTGTAAGCAAGTAGGTACTGTTAAACATGAGGATGCCTGGCTGGTTGGTCAGGGATGGAGACTTCAGGTCTGTTATGCAAAGGAGGCACATTAGGTAGGGACAAGCTCAGGCAGATATGGGTTAGCCTGCTGGACCACACCAAGTGCACATGGGAAGGCTTCTGCTTGGATTTTCTTCATTCAGCACCTCACCTGTTTTCTTCTCTCTTAATTTCCTCTCTCTTTCTCATTTCCTCCTCCCCAGATTAGTTATCGCTGCAGCTCCCCTAGCGTTTCCCTTCCTACCATGAAGAACTGCTCAAGAAAGTCCTAGAACCCTGCAGGGATTTCTGTGCTGTTTTTAATCTTTTTAGATCCTCAGTTCACCTAGGAGATGGGCTGCAGAAAGGATGGGTCTCTAGCAATTCTTTCTTTCCTTGGCAGCAGTGAATCTCCTCTTGCTCTGTTTTTCTTTCCCAAAGCATGAGTCAGCTTCATGACCAGGCTTCCCACTGCTGTGTATGTGATAGTTTTAGAGTAAATCTTAAATGTGTGAGTGTGTTTAATGGTTTATTGCAACATCTGAAAAGGGATCCCATGCCTTCACCTTGTTTTTTCCCTTCAAAAGTAACTCTGTTAGTATGGCCCTGCTGCTGGGGGTGTGTGTATGGCTCTGTGAGGGAGCTGAGGGGTGAATGCCTGTGTATTGCTTGTGTTATGTATTGCAGGCACACCTACGAGGCTATGCAGCCCACAAGGATTACATGCTTCAAAAAAGTGAAATTAATTCTGGTTTCAAAATAACGTTTTGTTAAAGTGGAAATGGAAAAGTTTTGCTTCCTTCTTTTGAGGCAACTTTCATATTTTGGGGGGAAGGGAGGAGAGAGGAGGGAGTGAATGGTGTCAATCCTCTGTTGCAGTTAGTCCATAGTAATATCTCATTCTTATAAACATTTCAGCAGTTCTCAGCCACTCTGATAGCATTATGCTTTGGCCAGGTAGTCCAGATTTATGAGGGATGTAACATCAATTAATTTGTAGCCACAGTCATCCGTATTATGTCACCTACCCAATCACAGACACAGTAGAGCACTTGACACAGGGCTCCAGCATCTTCTTTCCAGGGCAAGCCACAAGCCACTTCTAAATCTTTCAAACTTCTTTTCCTTTCCTGTTGGTTGGGGGATTAACTTCTCATCAGACGTTCCTTGGCTGTGCTGTGAGATCTCATTTTGGTTTCTGGTAAGTGAAGTCCATGAT
Organism: Dromococcyx pavoninus; assembly: GCA_033558185.1. NCBI lineage: Eukaryota > Metazoa > Chordata > Aves > Cuculiformes > Neomorphidae > Dromococcyx > Dromococcyx pavoninus. The sequence continues at coordinate 542,929 of JAUMJL010000721.1, forward strand.
GCTGAAAGAAATGCAGTGTCTGTTCCAGTGATTTTCTTTAATTCTCTTTTTAAAAATAAATAAAATAAAAATTAGCCTCTTAGTAGCACCCATTTTGGTAGTTAGGTAACAGGTAGAGGAGCTCAGTTCCTCTGCCCTTAGGTGAGGCAGTGGTTCCTGGAAGCTGGGCAGAGGGTGCTTTGGAGATGATATTGTTGATGAGAACATGTTCTTGGAGGACTGGCAGGTGTCCTGCCAGAGACAGCCCAAAATAAGGAGCACTGTATCGCGTACAGTGCATTTGATTTGCTTTCTCCTACATTGAATGCGGGAATGTGTTTGGCTGAAGGATGCCTCCCAGTGATAATTCCAAGTGTCTTCCAAGTTTTAATATAAAGGTATCTAGAGGGAAAAAAAAAAAGAGACTGTCCTTTCTTCTTGTTCCACATTGTTGGCAAATGTGTGCTTGATTTTCCATTTGGATTCACCTGGCTTTGTATTTTAACTGCTGTTGTTTCTTGCTATGCCTTTTTCTGTATGAGCAGAAACCTTTCCAATATTTGAGATCTTTTCTGCTGGAAGCTGCTATCCCCCACAACTATCTTTTTGATAAAGCAAATTGAGCTCCTCTAAGTCCCTCTCAGCAAGGCATTTTCCCCTCGCATCTGGTGGGGTTTTTTGTAATTCTCTCCAGCACCATCTCTAAGTGCTTCTTAGCAACCTTTGAAAAAAGTATTTGTGAAAGCTGTTATCAGCACACTGGCATCAGTCTCGTGCAGTCTGAAGTTACAAACCACATTCTCCATCCTTTTGCACGCAGCTAAAGACTGCATTAGACACCACTGAGCATAACCTTCTCCGGGAGCTCAGTCAGTTACTTCTTTACTAAGCAATAACTCCCCTTCTTTATGTGTCTGTGCATTGCTTTCTTTTCTTCTTCTCACTGCACAGACACTCCCTTGCACTTCCCTAAAGCCTTCCACCCGTGGTTCAGAGGTAGATCTGTCCTACTTTGTTTGTTCCCCAATGCATACCTCTGTGTTTACCTCTATTAAGGTGTTTGGTTTGCACAGGGCCAGCATACCAGGAGGTCTGCAAAGCTTTGTGGGACCTCCTGCTGAATTGCTGTATGCTGCTCAGCCAGCTTTTGTATTGCCTGAGGATCTTGGTGGCAGGGTTTTTGTGCTGCCTTGCTGAAGAGCACTGCAAAGGCCTGACTGGCATTGGATAATACCAATTTGCCTGGAACCCTACAGAAATTGGCCTTTTTGGATGCTAATTTCTCCACACTTCCTTCTGTCCAGTTTCATGATTTCTGTTCTTTGATTTATTCCCTGCTCGTTTCTCAATCCACGATTGGTGACTACTTTATGGCAATTGTGGACAAAACAAAAAGTGAGGTGAGAAGGCCTGGGTAATGAGAGGGATAAATGGGAAATTGGGAAAACACTGGGTTTGCAGGTACCAGGCACAAATCTGTGTGTGCGTGTGTGAACGTATTACAATGCAGAGTAGGAAAGCCTGAAGTCTCCTTTAGCACAGCCTGTAATCCTATTAGAAGGATTACTCTGTTGTCCTAGGCTATCTGATCATGGTAAGAACTCATTTAGGTCAGCTGTTTAGGAAATTTACACACACACAAGGAAAAAAAAAGGAAATAAGCCTCTTGCTCTATTTCACAGGGATCGACAAGCTCCTTTCAGACTTTCTCTGTGCTACTGATTACATCCCTGCTCTTGTAGTTTCTCTGCATCCATCTTAAACCCTCATGTAAATGATTTGCTTTCAGGTTTTTACTTCTAAGGGCAGATGTTGGATAGGCAGCATGGTAGCTAGACCACAGGTATTTCCAGACCTTGAAAGGATTAGAATTTTAAATGCTGAAATACTTTGGTTTTTGTTCTCCCTCTGTGCGTTTGTGTACTTTACAACTTGGAGAGCAAGGGTATGGGCAAGCCTGATCTGTGGGCAGAACTTAAAGAAAGCTAAATCTAGTCTGGCAGGGCCCCAATCAGTTTAGTCCCCGGTCTGCTGATTATCAGCTATGTTACAATTTAATTTGAAGCCTCTGTATTTAGAAAGTCAGTGAAGCACTCCCATGCTTTTGTTTGTGGAGAGAGAAAGCAGGGTGGCAGTTGGTTCAACTGCCTGTCTCCCTCAGTGCTCCAGCAAAGCCAGGTATTAAACAGAGGACAGCTTAAAACAAGCAACCAAACAAATCATCTGGACACAGGAACACTATTATGCAGCCAGATAGGAGGCCCTTTGTGTCAGGAAAAGCCTGGTGGGGAGCCTTCACCTCCTGAGCTGGAATAAAGCCGTGTCCATCCTGAGTTTTGCGTTGTATTTCACCCAAATCTTTGCTGCAGAGCTGGGAGAGAGGTGTGTATCAAAACCTCACCTTTTGCTGCCAAAACACAGTGCACTCACAAGGGACTCAGCTCTGGTTGTTAGCAGGGCTGAGTCTGAGATGGGCAGTTGAGTTCGCTCTTTCCATCCAGTTGGGTTCGCTCTTTCCATCCAGTTGGGTTCGCTCTTTCCATCCAGTTGGGTTCGCTCTTTCCATCCAGTTGGGTTCGCTCTTTCCATCCAGTTGGGTTCGCTCTTTCCACCCCAAAGGAAAAGTTGCCAATGTACACTCAAAGGTGTGAATCCCTGTTTTTACACAGCATTTTAGTACAATAAGTTCTGCAGCGTCTCCAATCAGAGGAATCTGCCTGCAGTCTGACAGGGCTTTGAGGAGATCCACATGTCTGGCAACTAAGAGTGGATCATGAATACCCAAGCTGCCATACATACTGTAATCCCAGCCGTTTCTTCAGGAAGTAACCACATCAATCATGCAACACGTGTTAGTGAGGTGGAGACTCTTACAGAAAGCATCAGATTTAGTGTGAATGTGCTACTGCACATTGAACAGCTGGCCAGGTGCATACAGATTATGTCTGTAACAAGCCCCATCCTCCTCACTCATCTTGTCTCTTTGTGTCCCTCAGTGCATGAATCTCGTTGAGAGTGAGCTGGGACTTTATCCGAAGTCTTCTCCTCCTCTTTGCCCATGCAGGCATCTGAGCAGCAGCCAGGTTGAGATCTTGTCAAAATTACTCTTCTACTATACTGACAGAGGGCTTTGGGGTAGAAGAGTATTTGGTAAGGAGAAGGGAAGTGAAAGACTTCTGTGAACATGGAAGTCAAGATGCTGATGTACATTGGTAGGTTGTCTTCATTGGAAGGTGTCACATTATGGTGGTATTTATCATTTGTACTGGCAAACAGGGCTCTTCTGGAGAGCCCTTACAGCATCCTGGCATGAAGGATTTGCAGAGGAAGGGTTGGGCTCCTCCATCCCAACACTTTTTTTCTTTGACAGTTGTTAAGGCTTCTGGACTGTTGGATATCTAGGGGATCCTTCCACCATCTTTGGTCTTGCTTTTTCCTCCAAGCTAGGATAGTTCAAGGGGACATTAGATGGTCATTGTTAATTCGTGCCCAGCCAACACTTCTTCTTTCAGCTAACCTTTCTCCTTGCTTTAAGAGTGGAGGTTTTTACTGCCAGATACCTGCTCCCTCCTCTGTGTTTCCAGTGGAGTGCTGGTGACATCCAGTGTCTAGTTTGGCTTATCACTGGCACACGTGTGTTCTCCCCGATATCCCCAGGGAATGCTACGGATCTAAAGACTTGTTTTCCCTCTCAGCTAGTCTGCATTTGAATGAGGAATCCTGAACCATATTGGAGGTGTTTGTGGCATTTGTAATTCACACATGAAGAAAAAGGAACCTTTGAGGCCACAGCTTCTTGGAAAATCTGCCTTTAAAAGAAGAAGCAAGTGTGTACAAAGAGAAATGAGAACTGAGAAACGAATCACAGCTTCCATTGGAGATAATGAGAATCTCGGATAGTAACACAACGTGCAACTTACTGAGGCCAAGAGCAGTCCTGTCTCTCCGTTCCCCTGGGAGAGGCTTAGCACTTTGTAATACTCAAAGGGTCACTTCTTCCTTTCCCTCTCTGAAAGCTACACTGGCCTTGCAGGAAAAAGGCTGGAAAAAGGTGGAGAAGGAATGCCAAGGGTCAACAGCACACGCAGCTCTCCACCTGTTGCTTTGTTGCTGTCTGGGGCACACATAGACAGACTACATTTTCACGAGTTGGCAGGAAAGGAGGCAAATCCCCATAGCCCAGATGCTCTCAGTTGGGACTCACACTGGCCAGAAAGACTTTGCTGAAACACTGATGATGGAAGGTCTGATACAAGCCTTGCCCAATGTTTACCCTCATCCCCACTTTCCACACTATTTAGTTAACTAGGGCAAACGCAGGTTGTGCCTCTATGGTTTTCCCCCATGGAGATTCCTAAAGCTGTAGGCTCTTTCACTGAGAAAATAAATAGAAGCCCTGGTTGCTTGCATCATTAAACACAGGACAAAGTGCAGGGGAGTGATCTGTCACTGGTGGGCTAGGAGAGTGATGCAAATGGACCTTTCCATCCCTGAGTGCTGCTATTTTCTTCACTCTAATTTCCTTCACGAAATCCAGCCCTGAATGTAGTTGCTGCTCCTACAGCTGTGTGTCCTACCTTGGGGACAGAACATGCTACTGCTCTCTTTCCCAGCATCTTCTCTCCCATTTTACGCACCCTGTTAGAAAATAGTGTTTCCTCAGCAGGGCTCAAGAGTTCCAGTTTGGTTTTGGTGCAAGAGAAGCCTCTAAAAGTCAGCTTTACACTTCAGAATTTTAAAGATATCTGAACTGCAAATGGTGGGATGAGCCTTTAAAGAAACAGAAATTTGCTGTATGTTAATGATCTTGGGATAAAATGTCTCCTTGCTATGAAAAAAACCTTGAGATCAAGACAAGTGTTTTGATCACTGAGGGAGTGAAGAGGCCCTCGACCGAGTGGCCAAAATTACTTTCTGAAGGACCTTTCTGTGGTCCTGTTCTCCCTGACCACTTCTTGAAATAAGTGTAGAGGAGTAGTATGTTGGCCTAGCTAAGTCCAGAGACAGCTGATTCCCAGTAGGATAGTTTCCCTGTCATCTAGCTCTGATGATCTTGGTTTATAATGTTTGTTTTCTTTAATTGAATATTTTATAAATTAACATGATTTCCACATAGCGTTTATCTTTCTGTGAGCCTTTATGGCCAAGATAGCCTGGAGTAGGCTAATTAAAACACTGAACCATGACTGTGCCCCTAGCTAAAGAGTAAGAAGACCATATAATGTATGTGATGTTGATACACATCTGGGAGCTGGCGAAGCAGAGCACCAGAGGATCTGTCTGTGCACATCAGTCTTACTTAAGAAGCCTTTTCTATTCATTGCTGTTGAGGCCTGTCTCTTCTCTGCCTTAAGTGGATGCTAAGATTAGGAGCCTCTGGGTGAACATCATCCTTCCAGATACCGGTGCTGCCAACGATGCAGTCAGGTACTTCTGCAGACGTTAGTGGAAAGCTCACAAAACGCAGAGCAAAGCTGTGCACCCTTACTGGCTGCAAGGACTTTTCCTCTGCACTTTATTGGTGAGCGTTGCCTTAAGGAGCAGCTGCAGTTGTTTCCCTGCCCCTTAAGATGAGTAGCTGTGAATGGCACCTTCATTCTTATCTCACTAACCAGAGACAAGGCTGAATTGTAGCTTTTCTAACCCTAGGTGCTTGAAGAACCGGGGGAGAGCTGCCACCGGGGCTGGAGGCATAGGAGTTAAGTCTCCTCTGTTCAGTTCTGAGGCAGTCTTAAGGGGACTTTTTAGAAGACTGCCTCCATCCTTTACAGGCCTTTTTTCACTATTGTTCTTTCAAGATAAAGAATTTGGCTCTGTAAAGGAGTAAGCCAAGCACTGTTTTATTGCTACCAGCTGAATAGTAAAAAGCCAAGCATAACCCATTTGCTGTTGTGCAGTGGTTAAAATCCTGCTCAGTATTTTGCATTCTGAGACATTCTGCCTCATCCTTTTTCATAGATTCCCTCACAAGCAGTAAAAATATCTTGCAAATGACTTACACCCAGCCACAAAAGCCCCCATGTAAAAATGCTGGTGCTCAATTACAGAGGGGAAGAAATTGCACAACAGCAGCTATAAGAATCCTTGTTTAATTTAAATGAGGTAATCGTTTTCCACATCTGTAAAGGCACTCTAATGTTAACCTCAGACTGCAAGCTGGTTACTTGCACAAACCTGTTCAGATCATAGCCAGGTTGGTGCTAATGCCTTAAGTCCTAACTGAACAAAGCCACTTCTGGGCATGACTTTTTTAGATGTTTATAGTTACTTACAGATATACAACATAGGCTGTGTCTGGCTTCCCGATTACATAACCAGACACAAGGTCCAGAGTAGATATTAAAGCTTGTTTTGATGAATTAGTTCTTCTTCTTCCTTACCTGTGGTCATCTTTAGCTCCATAACCCATGTTCCTGTGCTGTATGTTGTCATTGTAGCAGCAAACACCTTTCTCTGTAGGACAGCAAGGCGTGATCTATATTCACACTTGCACTGACAGGATGGACAAACTTGGGGCCCGGAGGAGACTGAAGGCAGAAGATCTTCAGGGAAGCAAGAAGACACTGCTGGGACAGATGCCCTAAGCCTGATCTCTACAAAACTCTAAACTCAGAACAAGAGAGGCCAACCAGAGCTGTGATGGATGAACGGTTCCCAGTGAATCAGCTCTATCTAAACTCATTCCTTCCCCTCCACGGTACCCTTAGCGTCTCTCCTGAAGAACCTTAACATAGACTGATAGGTACAAATCCTTTCTCTCACCTCGCCTTCTCTTCTCATTTGGCTTAATTTCCAGTACCAATCCACTCTATTTTCCATTTATTCCAGTGACTATAAGTGAATCTCCTTGTAAAATCAGCAAATCAAGTCCCTTTTCCTGCTTGTCCTTTCCCTCAGCCATTTCTGTATTGCAGTTTGAGCAGAGCTTTTATTACTTCTGACAGCTGGGGTTGTGGTCTCTGCAGAATGGCTTCCCCAGCCCATGTAAGCTCTCTGCCAAAATTAATTAGCTGTTCCCAGATTTAAAAGCCTCTACTTCCAGATACTGATTTTCTGTATCCCTAGCCCAACACCCATTCCTGCCATAGTTCACCTTGTCAGCACCAAAAGCAACCTAATATTCATCTCGTCTCAACCTGACCCCACTCTCTGCCTTTAAAGATGAACAAAGACATACCCTTCTAAGACATTACCAGTGCTACCACCCATGGGCGAGGCTAATGGTAGGAAAATAAGATCACAAGGCTGTTCTCTGACATTTTTTCCACGTGAAGGACTTGAAGTGCATTTGTAGTTTTATAATTTATGTAAAACAAATAGGAAGAGATGGAAGAGCGGCTCTAAACAGGGAAACAGCAGTTCAGCTCCTTGCAGTGTGAACCCAGCAAGATGAGTTTATGATTGTCCTTCTTGTAGGGACACTGAGAGCCAGGACAGGCCTTTTGAGGCCAGCTCCCTCCTCCAGGTGGAGCAGAGGTAGTCAGGATGTCTCCATGAAGTGTATGCAGATGACTACTGCCAAACCCTTCAGATCCCGTTCAACCCCAAGGTTTTGGCTGTAGCTGCATTAATTAAGGGTTAAAGCTGTTGGTAAGATCCCAAGCTCTTTGGTGTTCATTGCTTCCTTACACAGACAGGGAAAGTTTTGGCAATCTTGCTGTGGTGTTGTCATTAGCATACATTCATTTCAAATTAATTAAAAGCAAAGATGAGATTCCCAAACTCATTTAACTTCCTAAGCTTTGTTCCCCAGGGATTGATAGTGGAAAAACAGTTGAGGACCCAACGTGTCCTTTAGAAGTGGATGAAATGCAGTTAATCCTGGTTATATCAAAGAGGATGGAAGTGAAAAGTAGATTCCCATTTGAAAAGAGGTTTTTTTCCCTTGTGCATTTTCCCTACTCTGTTTTTTCCATACAAGAACTTTCTTGTCCGGGAAGGTTGGAAGATATTTGTAGCCCTGATTGTTTAAATATTAATCTGTACTTTAAGATTCAGTTTTGTGCGTGAAAGAGAAAGACAAGTGCAATGAAAATCTTACAAATGTACTGTCTGTCTGCTGGATAGAGCTGCTTCGGAGTGTGCAGTGATGTTACTCAAAGCCAGAGATGTTATGTGCTTTGACAGGACCAGTCTATTACGGGTTTCAGAAGTACTAACCTGCAGCAGCCCCACAATATTAAATGGGCTTTGTGGGGACTGAGTTTGCCTAAAATCCATTCATTATTGTTCCCAACCTGGAAAAATTCTCTTTCTGAACTGAAAATCTTTGCAGAAGTGATATCTGTGTTACATAAGGGGAGGGTGTTTCATCCATAAAGAACAGAAGCAGAGGTCAGGCTGAGAGGGTGGGCTCTGAGGTGCTAGCTCCGAAGAAAGACATGCAGACACACTTCACTCTGCAAAAGAAATGTGTGTTATGTAAATCTAGAGTAAAACTCTGTTCTTTCCCTCTGCAAATAACACTCCACATAGCTTGTTATTATTTTGAAGCAATTTTGCTCTCTGATGATTCAGTGAGGAAAGCTGCTGAAACAAAACAGAAGTGAATTGCAGAACAGTTAATATTGCAGAACAGCATAGGAGGTACACATCATATTTAGGTTTTGGGTCTCATTCTCGTTCAAGGCAGTTAACCCTCAAAAAACCAGGGAAGAGTTGCAGTGCCTGTTAACTTAGCTGCTCACTCATGCTCTGCTGCTAAATATGGAGGACACATAACAAACTACTCGCAAACCAACTCAGTCCAAGAAGGTAAAAATTCATAAACAGGTTGGTGAAAACACTTGAATAATGAATAAATAGGAGAGAGATGACAATTTATGTCAAGAAGGAGCAAACAAATTTTTTCACTACGCATTTATTCATCTTCCCTTAATCAGCAGTTTTCCCTAGGTAGAATGGGAGACTGGAGAACCAAGAGCTTGGACCTGAGATTTGTGATGTCCTGCTGGCAGTGGGTTTGAGTGCAGGCAGTTAAACTAAGTTCAGCACAGCAAGAGGGTGTTGCTCTGGCAGCATTGATCTGGTGCTGTAGGATGTGACGGAGCTGTACTGAAGCTCTGTATAAGGAAGTTTTCATAGCACCTGCCCACGGTTTGCTTGGCTACATCCCACAGAAATCTCTCACACATAGCTTTTGTGGGTCTGCAGTTCCTCTAAGTAGACATGAATGATGGAGGGAATGAGCATTTCCTCAGAGAGCAGCAAGTTAATTAATGGCTCCAAAGCACATTACTACAGCAATGAGTTGATGTATTAGAAATCGCTTCCAACCAGCTACTGAAGGTTGTATCCATGTGCCATGGACCTTGCACATATGCACCCAGTTTTCCCTATCTGCAGTGAGCATGGTGCATCCTTAGATGAAATTGTAATTCAAACCTTTAAAAAGAGTAGGCATAGAAACTGCACTCCTGAAGTTTTTAAAATTAACCCTGCAGCTACTGCATGTCTGAGCTGTGCATCTAAATAGGTTGTGGTAAGGCCTCTAGGGCTTTGGAGAAGCCTTTCCAAATGGATATGAGTCATATACCACTCAATCATTTAGATACTGATGTAGCTTGTTTGTTTGTGTGTTCTCCTCCTTTTTCTGTAAATTGAGTTGGCTTTTTGGGGAAAGGCAAGCGTTGGCTTCGCTGAGAGATGTAACCGGTCTGCAGCTGCTTGTTAAAACAGAGTTGTTCTTTCTTGCATCTGTATCACTGAGAAGCACTGGTAAACGTTGTTTCTAGTGATGGAGGTGCCTTCCATTTAAGACAAGTCATAATGTGCAAGGACGCTGAGGGAAGAGGAAAGGGAAAAGCAGAGAGCAAGCAGGTACTAATTTTGTCTGGTAAATGGATTTATGCATCTGTTTGAATCAGAGTATAAATTTGCTCATCAGACTCACTATTTCACTGGTTTAACTGCATCATCCTCCCACTGAGCTGTTGTGTGTTGCTGAGGGAGCTGGGGAGGTTTATGGGCATTACATCTCCTTTCAGTATTTGTGTTTTGTTCTGCCCTATTTATGATATTTTCCTTGGAAATAACTTTATTTCCACTGTGTAGGTTTTGCTTTTGCCTTCTCTGTTTAACAAACACTAATTTTATACTCTCTCTGAAGCCTGTGGAGAATGGCAGTCTACATAAAATCCAAGGTGACTTGAAAATTGTGTTAATTATTAGTTGTCTTCCTTTTACCTGTGCAGCTAGAACTTCCAGACAGTTTCTTGAGACCAAATATATCATGGTGCCTGATTCTACTTAATCCAAATAAAAGAAGGCTCCTTTTGCAAAGCTAGAAGGGGTTTGGAAGTATTCCTGAAATGTAAGAAGGAATAGATCAAACTAAAATCTAGATTTCTGGATGGGGCAAGTTGAATTTGGAACATGCTGAGAGAAGGGGAGGGCAAAAAAAAGCAGTGCCAAAAGGCAGTGCGGTCATCTAAAAACAGGCACCTCAGTCCAGAGACTTCTCTAGAAGGCAGAACTTTAAGGGAATAAGAAATAAAGTAGCCACACTGCAATTAGAAGGAACCCTGAGAACCTGCTCGAGGCTCTAACGGATGACGTGTATCACATGTCTCTGTTTTCATCTCTTGTGACAGAGGTTTACCACACTGAGGTTTTCATCTCCTGAGATGAAGCTGTCTGCACTTTTAGACCTTCGGGACCTTCTGTACCTTTTATCTTTGATTTGATCCCATCTTGTCTTTCTAGCAGCCTTTGATTTCCCAAGTGAATTAAAGTTCCAAATGTCATATACCAAGGACTGGTATAAAAGGGGGTTTAAAAGGATTGATTTTGGAGCAGTAGGAACCACATGCATCCAGCATTGAACAGCTCCCAGATGTTGCAGCTTCATTTAATTGCTGAAATCAGAGATGTTGGGAATGGATTTCATCTGAAAGTCAGATCTTCTAAACTAAAAGGCATAGGACAACATTTGCTCATCCCCTGGAGATGCTGCCAGAAGTCTGTCTCTGATTAGCAATGTTAATGGAGTATTAACATAAGCCACACCAGCAAGGGAAACTGTAGAACACATTATCATCAGGAAAGCCAGCTGTGTAAAGGCATGTAAAGGTGATGATAAATGTAGTTTGTGGCTCGGGGAGCCGGCTGCTGAACTGCTCCGTCACCTAATCCAGAAGGAGCAGAGCAGGGATGGACAGGCCAGCCTGCTGTGCTCCATACCACCTTACCAAAGAGGAATAGAGCAGGGAAAGAGAAAAACAGATGTTACCTTCATAGAAACAGGAAGATGAAGGGGATTTCCCAGCTGAGTCAAGACTTTGGCTGTCACAGACTGAATACTTTGGGCTCAGTTCCGTCTTTCAGTTGTTTAGGATCTTGCCTTTTGCAGCTTATATGGAAGATTGAGCTGGGATCTAAATATTGTGATGACTAGGATTTCCACTCTAAACTACTACAGAGATACTTTGTACTATCTGTTCTTGTTTTGTAGAGTTTTTTTCCCCCTTTCACTTTGAGTGGTGAATAGTTTGGTCTGAGAGTGAGGCTCGGAGATACTGTAAAGCTATTCTTTTATGTTATTATCTTGGATCCTTCATGGTCAAACATTGGCCATACAAGTTTAACAAATCCTCACACACTTGTCCCACCACACCATTCATGGTGGTAATATTTCCAGCTGAACAAAGTTTGCTTCTCTGAGTTTGTGCTTGAAATCCAGAAACCTCAAGTGGGCAAACTCAGTACATCAGCTCCTTCATCTATAAATTGTGGTGCTCTCTTTGCCGTGTGAAGGGAGCAGTGAGCTCTCAATCAGTAACACACAAAGCACTGGAGCAAAATGCTTGTGCTTTAATGTCACAGGACCAACAGGCACTTTGCAAGATGGTGCTAAATCTTAGTGACACAAGCTTGTTTGCATAGATTCCTGATGGAGCTACACATTTCACCCATTGACCTTTTTGACATTTCCCTGGTTTCCCTCCTGCAGGAGCACTTCAGCAGTAAAGTGCCATACTCTGCTGAACAAACTTGGCATCTCGTCAAGCTGACTTATTTGGTATGTATTTACACTTGTAGACTTTAGTACTCTCCTGGCAATTGAGCTTCCTTCCTGCCTACATAAATATGATTTCATTATTAGCTTTGTTTTGTTGTTGTTTTGCATCTGCGTGCTTTCCTTTCCAAAGCTGCCAAAGAGAATTGCAGGTGTTGATCTCAATTTGCGCCCGAAGCATCCTGAACTCTTTACCCCACCTGCCAACTCTAATAATGAGCAGAACTCTTGACCTCCTGCCTAAAACAAACTATGAAAACACATCCCAAAATTTTTTTACATTGAGTCCGTAAATTCTGTTACAACTATGGCCTGTATTTTTGTTTGTTTATACTTAGAAAAAAGTATTCATTTTCTCTCAAAGGTACTTTTCTGCCTTTTCATTCTTGTACTTAGATTGTGTCGAGTAAATATTAAAGGACTAAGCCTTTGCACAAAGGGTCCCAAAGTATGTGGAATTCATCTTAAGTTCTTGCAAAGTGCAGGGGAAGGTGCTACGTACATGATCTGGACAGGAAATAAATATCTTATTCCCACTATAAATTCTGTCTATTTGAACAGGCCAGATGAAAGATCTCATACAGTTGCTCATAACAGTGTATCAGCCCTCCAAGGATGTTATCAGTCTCAGCTTCCATTGATAATAATGGGTGTCCATATTGATCAGGCTTTGTGGGTACAGGTGATAACTTCCAAAATGCATTCTAAGAAGGCAGTGTAACCCACACAGGGGAAAATGAAGAGCCAGTGGCTGGATTTCCACTTTCTTTTGCACTCTAGGCACTGCCAAATTCTGCCAGCAACTAGCTGTGACATTTGAACAAAAAGGCAGATGAGCTGCCAGCACACAACTTTCCACAATTCTGGGTTTAACAAGCTGCTGTGCCTTTAGAAAGGAAGGTGGAAGTTTCTGCACAATTTCCAGTAAATTCCTGTTTACTGGAAGCTAATCATAAGGTTCCTCTAAGCCCCTACACCACTCTTTCGTTCCCGAAATCTCTTCTGGTTGAAAAAAGAAGATAGGTCTGTATGTACTGGACTGAGGATGCACTGAAGATGTGCTAATGCTGGTGGTCTGTGCATGCAGTCTCACAGCCCACGTACCTGTAGCTGTCTCCAGGGAATCTTGGAGTCAAAGTAAAGCCATATGGAGGGTTGCACTCACTGCGTGTTCAGCCTTTTATGAGCAGAAATACTGCAGGTGACTGTCACTTTGAATGTCTATTCTAGATTTCCTTGCAAGATTTTGCAGTTTACCTCAAGAGGAAGAATTTTCCTGCAGATTTCTTGGAATTAATTTCTACTTCGAGTCCCAGAGCTATGTTTGAATCAAAGCATTTCTGCTAGAAAAAAAACCACACAAATCTCACTTTACCAGGCTGGGACTTTGCTCTGTAGTGTATAGAGAAGCTGCTGGAATAAGGATAGATTTGTTTCTCTCCTGGGTGGGGGCAGGCTGGAAAGGTTTCTTGAGATGGAGGAGAGCCGAAGAAAGAAAGTGAAACCAAGCAGTCAATTTGCTGGCTGCGGTCTTTGATCTGTGGCTGTCTGCAAACAGAATCGCAGCTCTGTGATTAGATATACATGCTCATTATGTGCTGTATTCTCCAAGCAGGCATTGTACATACAGCACAATGTATTCTGCTTCCTTCTGCCCAAATATCTTTTTTCATCTATATTGCATTAAGACCTTGAGGCCTATCATTGGGGAGAGAAAAAATACAATTTTCTTATTGTACAATGCATTTCATTCCCAGCTGCTGTATTAAATTTATTCCTATTTGAAGTGGTGTCTGCAAGTATAAATCATTTAAGTTTATATGTTTTTGTTGCTGTGGCAACTGTTTGACTAATTGAATTCCAAAGTGTCTGTCTCTATTTCAAAGCTATGATAAAGGGCACACATATTCTTAGCAGCAGGAGTCTGAAATTGGGGGGAAGGACAGGCAGCCCTGTCGAAGTGATATGTCCTCAATCTCCTGTGCACAGCAGGACCTTTGGCAATTGGTGGATAGGAGGGCAAGGGCTATGGAGGAGTCACAGCTACCTGTAAGCTTTCCCTGGGAGTACCACACTCAGAAATGTTGTTAATACCTTAGCAGGATGGAGAAGGTATGGAAGACCAGTGACTGAGACATTGGGAAGGTCATATTTTACCTCTGTATGGTTTTTCATCATTCATCGGTTCTTAGTGGACCTGATGTGTTAGAGTATTTCATGGTTATAAACAAGCCCAAGTTATAATAAACCACATCTTCCTTCCACAGGAAGTTTATGTGAGCTCTTGGGGCTTGTCTGTGAGATGGGATCATGCACGCGTTCCCAAGGGATTTCTTGCCCTGACAGTTTTTAGGAGAAAAACAGCAGAGGGGCAGGGAATATTGTGGTGTCCCGAATCTACCCTGGGTGACTTGCAGGGACAATTTCCACCCTTATCTTTCTTCCAGGTGCAAAGTAGAGTTAGATGTCCTCCTAGAGAGAGCCAGAAGGAGAGAAATGCTAAAGTTTAACTCTTTGCAAGGGAATTTGTCCCGGGCAGATGAAAGGAGCAATTCATTTGCAAGCAGAAATTTGCAGGCAGGAACCAGCCTGCCTGTGCTATTCCCAGCTTGTTCTGGCCACTTCTGTTAGCCTAGAGAGGGCTCTGTTTTGTGTTAATTATGTAGGTGTTTATTACGGCCACAAAATGTTAATAGACAGCTTAATGGAAATCACGCTGACTAATGAGAAGCTCCTGAATACCTGCTGCTTTTCTCTGGGAATAACAGCAGCCACAATTCAACAGGAAATAATTTCCCTCATTCTGGACCGTACTTTTACCTTGTGATTACATCCTACCATTAGCCTTTTTTCTGTCTCTCTCTGCAGCCAGGGAGAAGACCAGGACCTCTCCCTCCCCTCCACCCAGAGGGGATGCAAGGGTCTGCTTTCTTTTCCTGCTTTCTGAAGGGTAATTTGTGAAGGGTTTTATGGAGCTTGAAAAGGTTAACTGTGTCCACTTGAGCCAACTCAGGGTGACTGTAGAAGGAATTAAATACAGGGAACCCTGAGCAGATGCAGTCCTTCCTTCACCCACTTGCCTATGAGGGATGTTATTCAGTCTGGGGCATGTAGACTGATAGCCCAGTTAAAGGTGATCTCAGTTGCTGTTTATTCTGGTTGTGGTTTTATTCTTAACCCATTAGATGTTCCACCAGCCCCTGAGCGTTCATGTAATCAGCTCATTGTGGATAGGCGCAGACAAATTGCAACAGGTACTAAAGAGAGGACAGAACAAGGTGACTCTTAAAGAACTTAATCAAGTTGTGAGCATTTCTTTCTCCTTCTTTATTGTATCTTTAATGTATTTCCAAAGGTTTCTATCACATAAATGCTTTAAATCAATAATAAAAATGAACCTTGTCCATCGGGCTGCTTGGCGAGAGTTAATGTGGCTTCAATGCAAATCATCAGCTTTTGGTTTGTTATTCTGATGTAGAGAAAGCACAGGGAGCTATGTTTGATGAAGGGTGAAAGTGCAGCCTAGTTCTGGGGCTCAAAGCAAGCAGCAACAACCAGCTAGTGCAGCATTTACAGGGAGAAGAGCAGGCTCATGTTGAACAAGAGATGGAGAAGAGTGGATTGGAGGAGTGAGGTACATGTGTGTGCACTGGATTGGGAGAGGTGTCACACTGGGAGGCTGTTGGTGAGAAGGTGGATGTGGGTGGGATACGTGGGCTTGGCTATGACCAAGGTGTGTGTGTGTGTGTGCAACTGTCAGCGGAGAGCATACACCTCCACCTCTGATTTCCACAAGGGAGGAAACGTCTACCTTCTCAAAAAGAAATTCCAACAAACAACCCAGCCAATCAAACAACAACAAAAAAGCCCATCTCAGCAGAGAAAATCCTTTGGAGATACTGGAAAGATGCATAGTTGAAGCTGTGAATAAAATAACAGACTGTTCACAGGAGCGATATGGGAACTCCCAGCTGGGACCAAGTTTCACATTTTTTCCCCTGTGGGCAGAAATTTTATGCTTCTGTCTTTGCCTGCCAAAAATAATAATTAAAAAAAAAAGTGGCCTTATTGCTGAAGAAGGAGCTAAATATTTTCCTCATGGTCTGTCTTAGTGAACAGTTTTGAAAACACCAGATTTCATTGTAAAGGTGGAATTTCTCAATGGTGAAGAGCTGCAAATGAGGCATGTTGCAGCATCCATATGGAGTGGCTGGTAGGAACTCAACATCAGGCTCTTGGAAGCATTTCAGAAGAGGTTTTTAGGAAACAGCAGACAAGCAGTTCAAAAGGTTGGCTTTCAGTAATACATAATGCTGTAAAAAATAGCATCTGAGCATCTTCTGTTACGTGGACACTGGCACCCAGATCCTGTCGAGTGATTTCTCTGGCATCCATTCTCCCTGCCTTGACTTTAACAGGTTGTGCAGATTATTTTATGATCAATAAATATCCAGGCAGACACTGTGAAATTCCAATCAGAAAAATTTATAACATTAAGGCAGATATTGTATAGCAGGATATAAATAAATAGAAATTGTCAGTCAAATTCCTGGCAGCTGGAGTCTGGTGTCAGTTGCAGTAAATTAAGCGTTACTTCACAAATCACCTTTATGGTTTTGCTTAGTAAGTGTATCCATGCAAAGGCTTTTTTTTTTTCAACTTGCAATGGTAAATACCCTCTGGTTCCTGTGACTTCAGCTGAAGCTGAAGAACCAAGGGGAAGAGAGTGGCAGCAGTGGATTTTGCCATAATCCTGAGTCTTGCTCTCAGCCCCAAGATTTGTTGGGGGAAGTTGATTTTAGGTGATAAGCAATCCAGGCAACAACAAACAAATAACATGACAAGGACGTAACTGGATCTTTCTGTACTGTGGGGGGGTTGCTTGATGTAATGGTGTGGAGACCCACTGATGGAGGTGAAGAGCAGCATGGACTTCTGTCCTCTGTACTAGGAGGGAAGGGAACTATGGTTAGTGTAGGCTGAACCTGAGGGCAGGTGGGAAGGATGAATCAGGTCAACAGTAAGACCTTCATTTACTGCAGCTGGGACAATATTTCACCTACAGATTATTATGTTTCATTGAAAACAGTTATACTTGCTGGCCTATCCAGCAAAACACAAGTCCTAAAGCATCCTGTGGAGTTTCCTGCACAGTTGAGATACCTAGAAACTGCATTAATTTTCAGCTTAGACTTTTATGAATTAAAGTTCAACGTTCAACATAGAATCAAAAAGGAGAGAAGGAGCTGCTAGTGGTAGTTTTGTACTTTATTTGAGAAGAGATAGCTACATAAACTATGTCAGGAGGGTACAGGTCTACACACAGTTTCTTCAATCAATAAATGGAGTTTGTTAACATAACACTGAAGATATGATACTTTGAAGAAGACATAGACACATGACCAAGGAATATTTACAGCTCTAACATACAATATATTTATATTTGAGAGAGAGTTTAATGTGCATCTGTGCACGCAGATACCACTGTGTACATGTGGTGCACGCACATCATATGTAAATAGATATAAAAGGCTTTAAAAAAAATTAGGTAATTCAAGAAATGAGTCTGCCTTTCATTTGCAGCAACTGATTGTTTTCAGGGTGGAAGCGGTTCTGGTTTGTGGTGGTCTGGAGCAGAGGTTTCAGTTTGAAATCTCTGTTCTCCAATGGTTGTTGGCTGAACCTGAAGTAGGTTTCTGGTGTCTGGTACACTGTGGTGGGATGGTGACAGGAGATGTGTGAGGTGAATGAAAGGGAGGGCAGTGGAGTTATGGGGAAGAAGGAACGCACAGCCTCTGGGGCTGGGGCAGTAATATAGAGATGAAAAAAATGACCTTTGGTGATGCCATTAAATCATCCTTTATACTAAACATAAATTATCGACACAGTTTTAAAAAAATAATCTTCTGTTTCATTTCAAGGCTAGGGAGAGAGGAAAGGACAAAGTGGGAGAGGAAAGGAAGGGAAGGAAAGGTCTGGGGAGGGTAAATACCTCAGCACTTTAAAAGATCCCTTGACCTCACTGCAAATCCTTAATTTAAACAGTCTGCTTGTAAGTCTGACTAACACTGTATCAGTCATCCCCTTCCAGGGTAGCCCCGTGTTCAATGCACATGATGTGGCAGGTAGGAGAGAAGCAGGGACCCTACTTTGGCCAATACTCAGATCAGGGTTCCTCATCCTCTGAATTGGAGCCAGTGGAGGTGAGGTGGGTAAGAAGAGATCACAACCACCTTGGTCTCGCCAGGTTCTGCCATAATGAGTAACCTGGGTCATTCCCAGCAGGGGAAAATTGTGAGTTTTGAGTTGAAGAAGGGGATATTGCAGGATGGAAAATGTTGAGAACCAGCAATTCAGTTGCAAAATGGCAAATAGGATTCAACAAATGCAAAAGAAGCCCCAAACTAAGCAAACACACGGATTGTTGCATGGAAAAAAAGCCTGCAAAAAAAAAATCAATTCAGCAAACATCATCAGAGGATTTGTTTTCTGCTCATGCAGACTTTCAGTGACACTAACTGAGGTTAAAATAAGCTGGTTTAAATAATAGTAACAACAAAAATGCCATCAAAATGTGTTTCCTCTGAGATTTAGGCCCACTCTCCTCTCAGTGACAATTCAAGTGTAACAGTGAGCTCTGGACCAGCACCTTCTGGGGGCCAAGCCTGGCTGCATGGTTGGAAGGCAGTTCAATTGGGACTAGGAGCAGTGTCCTGGAAGTGGAAGTCTACTCTTGCAGTTTCCTGGAGGGTGGGTGTTTCTCCTTGTGGCAGGAATGCCAGCATGGTTTCTCTGCCTAGACCATCACATTGCCACACAAGCCACTGATGGACAATACTGCTTCGACATAAAGGTCTTGCAGAAATCACTGGAGGCAAGTGCACAAAGCAGCCCCTAAACACCATCCCAAACCCAGCCTGAAGGCTCCAAGAAAGCCTTCACCCAAGAAGGTTGTATATCTACATCCTTTACTTGAGGAAACTTTGCTTCCTTGCTGAACCCAGAAGAAGGAGAGGAATCTGTAACACTCACTGAATGCTAAATCAATGTCAGTCATTTGCCTGCACAAAAATCCTTCATTTCTATTGAATTAACTTATGTAAAATAGCACTTAGTTAAGACAAGGTGGGGTAGGGGTATATAATTTAGTGTGTTTATTTATTTATTTTTGTTATGCTTTAAGCCTATCTATACGAAGCTCTCATGCAAGAAATTGCCTCCAAGTTTAGCTGAAAATTTAAAGGACATCTCTGGGGGGGGAAAGAAAGGCAATTCTTCACACTGGGTGTGGGGACTGAGCAGGAGGGAGTGAGAAGAACTAAAACAATCCAGCCTGATGGTACTGAAACTGGAGTTGGCAGAAAGCAGAGTAAATAGAGTGAAAACTATGGTATTTTTTAAGGGTTTGAAGCACAGAAACTGGGCCTGGGAGAAGCCCAGCAAGACTGAAGGTTTGAAAAATCCTTCAGGACTCATTTAGGTGAGCACGTGCCATTTTGTAGTGACTGCTTCCTTACATCCATAGTTCTTCCCTCACCAGGACTCTCTTCTGCCTCACCACAGCTTGCATTGGACTTTTTCTAGCCTCATAATTGCTTCCACCTCACTGAAAGATAAGTCCTTGCACATTTCATTCCTCTCCCTGTGTCCCAGTGGGCTTCCTTGCCCCCTTTCCTTAGTGCCATTTACTCTCTGAGCACCCTATTGAATCAACTTTGTCATGCCCTGCAAGATCATCCCTTTTGACTTCTAGATGGCCCTACACATCAGAAGTCTGGGCTCAATTTTTCCTTTTCAGTATTGTTGCTTACAAGTTTTGAGATGTATGTGGGAGATGGGATACAGAGGAAAATGCTCCTATGAAGCAGCATGTGTTGGGAGGAGGGGAGGGTAGGAAATGATCTGACTTTCTGGTCTACTTTTCTGGCTTTTCTTCATCACAATAAGCTTTTCTAGGGGTGAAATGGTCTGCATGTTCCTGCCCTACAGCTTCCCACCACAATGATCAGGTTCTGGAGATGTTCAGCCCTAATTTGAGGTCATTTCTTCCTTAGTATGATTCAGGAAAGTAAGTGGGATGAAATCCCCCAATATGTCAGTTGAGCAAGCTGGATACTGAAGTACCTGCCTTTTTTTTGTATGTGAAGTATGAAAACTTCTTCATCTGGAGCCTTGCCTGTTGATGTCTGCTTTCCCTGCATGGCTCTTCACCTTTGGCTGACTCTTTTCTAACAACTCTCCATTAAGTAAGAACGTTGGGGGATTGCAGATTGATGTCAAAATAACTTTCAGAAGCCCCACAGTCATTTATATGCCACTTACTTTGAATTTTCCAAGAGATTTATCTGTTTACAATTTACCAAAAGGAAATTTAATTGATGACCAAAGCTGAATCACAGGATGTTGCCAATAAAATAAATACTCTGTTTCTAAAGGGCTAGTAGTTTAATATCTCTCCATTTGTAAAACTGTCCCAACGCAAGAAAAGTTAGAACATTTCAGAGTCCAAATAAGTGATTGAGCCTTTATAGTTGGAACACAAGTGCAGGAAGAAGTGAAGCAAAGACTTTAATTCTGAAGAATAAATAATTTTCTCTCAAATTGGATTGATTCTTCTGGATTTTAAATCACCCCACCTCCATCAGATTCATTAGATTGGGTATTAGAAACAATTTCTTCACCAACAGGGTTGTCAAGTATTGGAACAGGATGCCCAGGGAAGCGGTTGAATCACCATTCTTGAAGGATTTTAAAAGACATATTGACATAGCACTTAGGGACATGGTTTAGTGGTGGACTTGGCAGTGCTAGGTTAATGGTTAGACTCTACAATCTTAAAGGTCTTTTCCAACCTAAATTATTCTACGATCACTTGAAAACAAGATACTGCCTAATAATTTCACACTAGAATAAAAGGATGGGAGAAAAGAATGAAGGGCGAGGCAGCTGTGCCCTGATCAGTGTGGGCATGAGGTGCCCTGTTCCTTCAAAAGCGGAGCTTCTCTAAGAGGGGGAGGGAACAGAAGGGAGGAAGTGGCTTCCGGGGCTCGGCGGGCGGTGCCGCTGTCCGCGGTGCTGATCCGCAGGGACGCGGCTCCCGCCGGCTGTCGGGGCCGCTGAAATCTACAGCTGCCTCTGAGACTTTTAATTATTCTTCTTAGGGTTTATTCTCATTGTGAACCCTACTCGCATCAAACAGGGGTCATATAAATTAAAATACAAACCAGGGGCACACCAGAAACTTGCTACTGAAAAGATGCAGGGCTACAAAACCGTTACATCATCCAGCAAGATCTGGTCTCTCTCTTCCTCTCCCAAATCTGCCTCTTATCTTAATTTCAGTTTTCAAGAAAGCTATAAGCCAGGATTTGTTCTGTATTAGTAGAAGAAGGAGAAAAAGGAAATTAAAATTGAGAGGAGGTTAGCAGGAATGAGAGCTGCTCCTCTCTTAATGGCCGATGTTCTTGGTTGCCAGGGTGAATATTCTGAGTCTTTGCTCATGTACAGCAGTGGATTTTCTTGTATTATAAACTAACCAATGTCTTTTCTGGTATAATGTTTGTTTTTTTCTTGTAGCATTTCTCTTCCTCTCTCCTGCCATTCTGTTCCTAACATCATAGTGAACTTCAGTGCCTTTCAGTATTTGCAGCCTTTACTGATTTCAGACAAAGTTGTGGGTGTTCTACCCCTTCAAGGTTTAGCCTGGTGTTGCACAAGAAGGTTTAGTTACACAGGAACAACTATTCAATCCCTTGCTGATTATTTCTATTGTCTCAATCTAGCTACATAAGAATGAGACTGGACTCGAACAGATCACAGCTGGAATCAATCCCAGCCATCTCTCCAGCAATCAGAACAACCTGCTGGGAGCTGAGTAACAGCTGAATTCTTGGTGAGAGAAATTACAGGCATAAAAACAAAATCAAATAGACTTCTTGTGCTCATTCAACATTTCAAGGTATATTTATAGGTGCTGCTGCATGGCATCTTAAATATCTGAGTTTTTTTTAAAAAAAAACCCTGGATCACTCCTGTTGGGGAAAACATTTTTTTCTGCTCCGTTATTTTCACTATCTTTGTGCCCAATGAAAAAGTGGGAGAAAGACACTGAATTGTGCACCTATTCAGTCACTGTTCTCCCTTCTTTGGGCTGTTTGGATACCCCTGAGATGCATCCATAAATTTAAAGGGATCTGAAGGTCATTCCTTAGAACTGGAGCAGTAACAGGAGAGCTGGGCAGGGAGCAACTTGGGAAAAGCTGGGGATTCTTGATGTATGAAGCTGGCAAGAGCCTAGTAGGTGAACAGAGGACCTTGCAGTCTATGTCCTAGTTGAGTCCCTTCCTTAGACTGCTCCATTGTATCCCTCTCCCCCTGCTCCCGAGACTTGTTGCCACTGGAAGGAAAAGCTGAAAAGAAACCTTACCGCTGATTAAAACCCCTACATAAGGGAGATAATTCCACACTATTTTTTCATTATTACTTTCAAGAAGATGGAAGACCTGGGGAGAGGATTTTTTAGATTTTAATAGGGAGTATGTTCTTCCAAAAGGTTCACAGGAAAATTGAATAATGGATCAGTAGTCATTGTAGAGAGGCAAGGCAGAAAAGATGGCTGCCAAGGCCAGTGCTCTTCGATGATCTGGGAGAAAAAAACCTGAGCAGCTAATAGTATTTGCCTTGGGAACAGTAATTAGTGAGTCTTGGGTTGGGAGGAATGTAGGAACCAAGAGCAAAATGAGCTAAAACTTCTCTATTGCATATCTGAGACTCCAGAGCTCTGTCATCTCTGTGGTTTAGACATCTAAGAACCACTGTGGATAGCAGATGGCTGCTGAACGGTGAAAGCAGAGGAAAGACTCTGGGCCAGAAAACCTCAAATCCTGATCACAAAAGTCAGTTCTTGAGGTTAAATCAAACCAGCCACTTGAGCAGAAGGGTGTCCCACAGCATTGCACAAAGCCAAAATACTACCAGACATGGAAGGCCTCCTGTAAAAAGCTCCATGTCCCTTCCCCCTCCCAACACACATGCACACACACTGCCACATGTAGCAAAAAAAAAAGGAAAAAATCAAGGGTTTGTGTTTCCTGAAATATGGTTGGTTGAAAAAATACACTTACAGAGAACTCTTTGTAAAGCAATATCAGAGTGAGTAACAGAGCATCACTACCATGGGAAATAAAAAAGAAAAGTAACCCAACTGCAATTCAGCCAGAATCATTCCAAACCCCAAAGGTTGGCCTCTTTTTTTTCTTTAATGTGTCTGACATTTTATGGCATCAATAATGCAAACAAAGAGGAAATCATATTTGCAGAACACTAATGCACGGATGTCTAAAGCGAAATACAATACTGATTACTTTTTAAACGAAGCCACCAGGTTTTGATGTGCTGTGGTGGTTAAATTGGTCCATCAAATTCCTTCCAAAGCAAATTCCAGTCCAAAGCAAGAGCTTGACCTTCTCTATAACCTTGGGCAGTCTTTTCAGCTGTATTCTGATTGGGGGTAGTAAATGTTAGTTTCAAGCAATCTTCCCGATGGGCCTGATTACAGAAATGCCAGGGGCACACAACTCCATATGAAGATGCAGGGAAACTATGGGCACGTCCCCTCTTCTTCAGCTATCCAAGGCTTTTGACAAATTTAACAGTAAACCTTCTATGAAGAGCTGTGGGTGAGAGAACGGATGGGCTCTGAAAGAGATTTCTGGAAGTACTATTGACATTTTGTCCTTAGTGTTAGTGGCTATAATATGCTTGGCACCAGATAGTTTGTCTCTTGATTAGAACCGCCTGTAGATGACTGCAGAGCAATGTCTGAGTATGAAAATAAGCTTATGAACAAAAAGATGTGGCAAGAACACAAACAAAAAAACCCCTTCCTCTCCTCTTCCATTCTTTTTTTTAGAGGCTATTAGATTTTTTTCAAAGAAGTGCATCTCGGAGATGCATCTGGAGAACCCCAGACTGGATTGTCCCTACATACATAAGAGTAAAGAATTTGTTGTGCTCCTGCCTAGGAGCTCTTGCTGCTTGATCTACTCTTACAGCAAAATACTAAAGGGTTTGGGGTCTGGCCTATGCATCCAACTTTACAGTGGGAGCACTGATATCAGCAGTAGAGAGAATTCTTTTGCAATGTCCTCTGATTTGCTCTGGGTGAACTATGTACACATTAATTCATGCCGTTCTGGTTTGGTAGACAGAGTTAATAGTGTGCCTGTGGGCTGGTGGGTAGGATTGGATGCCGTCGTCTCACATCAGCTGGGAGCTTGTCTGCCATTTAGTCCTGGATCATGTCTGATGAGAGCACTGTGTATGGGGATTGTATGTGTTGGAGTTAATCAGTGCAAGCAGCTAATTGCCACTGGTTAACTAGTGCCTTTTAATTAGGACTGTGTTGTTGGGTAGATACATGAAGAGAGCTGTTTGTCATTGGCAAAAAAATGTCAGCCTTGTGATGTAAACCTCTTTGGGGAATTAAAAAAAGAAGTACAGGCTGGAGCTACTGTCACTTTAGCACAGTGAAAAAATCAGTTTCAGCAGAACTGGCCTGAATGAGGTTAGAGTCACACTCTGCTGGGGTCAAAAATGATAGCAGCTGCTCCCCGACCCTTTCTCCTGTGCAGAAGGGTGGGACACTATGGGTTTCAGCTGGGATTTACAGAAGACACCCCACATGCATTACAATGAGCTTTGCTGTAAAATTCACTGCACAGAGGTTAATCTAGATGTCAACACTGCCTGACAGCAGTGAAATTACTCCAGGGCAGTGCTCCTTCTGAAGTCTTAATATAACAGTCAATTCCATCCTGCCTGCAGGAAATGAAAGTTTTCTGCTTTGTGTGCGGAATCATTCGGCGCCAATTTTCTCACTGTTTGAAGTCCAAACTGTTTGTGGTCTTGGGATTCACCTCACATTAAGACTTTCGCTTCATTTAAAAACTCTGCTAGTCAAGTCCTGAGAACTGCAAGGACAGGAGCCGCGCAGGGAGAAAAAGAAGAGGGCAGGGGGGAGAAATCTTATCTCACCTACCACATCGAAATCAAACAGCTTCACCAGTTCTCTGTGCTCTGAAATGGAAGCGAATGCAGAAACATAGTTCTCTAAGAATCAAGCAGCAAATATTCAGGAGGTTGGAAGCCAGCAGAGAGCAAGAGAAAGCATTCGAGAAGACATTCGGAACTCCCAGAGTTACTATTTTCTTTAGAGGTATTTCAGTCCTTCCCTGTGGGGACCTTGTCCTAAGCAGACGGTTGTTCAGCAGTTAAACACCCCCTCAGAACAACTGCTCAAGTTTTAAGCTGTAGGATCAGTCACTTGTGCTGCACAGGAGATCAGTTCACATAGAGGAAGAAGCAATGGTTAGATTTATTGTGACTTCTTTCCCCTTGGAGAGATGCTAAAACTGTGGGACTAGCAGAAGGGAGGAGAAAGCAATGGTCATTCCTCTAGTTTGAAAAGACTTGTCAGATTGGGTCTGTGAGAAACTCAAGCCATTGAGATGAAACCAACCTATCAGCTTGCTTAGCTCAGCCCCTGAAGAATGCTGTAAGATTGTGTCTTTCTTTCTCTTTGGTCTCTTATCATGGTTCAGTTTTTCAAAGTTGTAAGCAATGGGACTCCTATCACTTCTCTCAGGGAGTTGCTTCATGGCTCAGCAGTATAGTGGAAGGGAATAAGAGGCACAGAAGAGACAGAATGCTCCTGCACTCCTCTTGGAGCAGCGAATGACGTCTCTGCCTGTGTCATTTATGACACTACCAGGAAGAACGGATGTTTTGAAAACATCTGATTTCTCCAGGCCTGAAACACAATATCTGTGATTGCAGGGAAAGCAGCAAAGGGAAAAGATTTTTGGGGACTAAAAAATCAGTAGGCATTTAATATTTATTTAAGAGACACCTTTGGGCAGGGGTGGGGAAAGCACCTAGAGTTAAGTAAGTTTGTCCACTCCTGGAAAGCAGTGCTGCGAAAGGAATTTTCTCATTTTCTATTTTTGCTACTCATTTGGAGACAGCACTGTTATGACAAGGTTCCACGACCTTACCATCCACCAGAAAGCCACTTTATCTGGATGGAGAACAAGCCTTTAGGGTTGTGCCAAAGCATTCCTGTACCTGCTAAGTCTCATAGCAGAGGAGCCCTTCCAGCTGTTAGAGGAGCCACTACAGCATGGCATCACAGCCAGGGTCTCATTTATTCAGCTGGTTTGTCCTCACCATTTCTTTATGACCAGAGAGCACACCTACAGCTGTTAAGAAAATATTAGGTACAAGCCATGGCTGTGGTGGTTCAGCTGATTCCCTGCCAGATCAGGAAGCAAAGATGGGCACACAAAGCACCAAAAATTCAGCTATTTGCATTGCCTTTTCATTAACCATTGGGAGTTACAATGGGGTGAAGGATGTAAGATGGTCCCTGGGGGTCAGGGAAATTAGAAAGCTTAATAAAAACTTCTTAAGATGACATGAACAAAATACTGTCTTCACACAGACTGGCACATGTATGCCTGCTGACCAAGTGTTCTGAACTACTTCTGGTTTCACGGGCTTGCAGTGACTCAGATCTGCACTCTTCAACCCATAACCTGAATTTAAGGAAACATGAAAGGAAGCAGCTCGTGCTGTATTATACTTCTGTCTGTGGCCCTGAAAAAAACATAAATTTTTCAGGCCTTCTTTTAGTTGTATTTTCTTATAGGAAGAAAAAGTAATCACAAAACCCCACAAACCCTAGTGATTATGTTTTCTGCCTGCATAAATGGCTTCTTGCTTTTATTGGTTTCTATCTGCTTTTTAAACCAGCATTTGCCCAGCCTTATAGTCAACTTTTCCTGGAGCTCTAGTACGTTGCTATTTAGTTTTTGCTTGTATCCACTGTGCTATTTAAAATTCTGCACCACACTCCTGAAACCAGTCCCAATTTCTCAACCCAAGACACACACTTGCCTTCTAAAACCAGCCTTTCCCTTTCCTTGGCTTTTTTACTTCCCCACATATTTTCTCACCTTGTTCCACCCACTCCTGGGGACAAGTGGACAGCTCAAAGCTAACTGCGTCTCTCAAGCCAGCAGCCTCTCTAAAGACATTCCAAATTTTTCACATTTGTCTGTGTAGCTCATGTTCCAGAATCATCTGTCTGCAATTCAACACTGTGGACCCAAGGACAGGCCTGAAACGAGGCAGCCCAGGCACTTTTTGACCCTCAAAATACATGTTTTGAGGGATATTTAAAAGGACCAGGTGGGCAAGCTTTGTGGGAGACAGGATGGACTTTCAGTCTGGCAGATCCTTGCGTATCTTCCCTTTGCTACACTTCAGCTTTCATACTAAACGCTGACAGATGGGGATGGAAGGAAAAGTAATGGCTGGAGAAGACAAGACAGGTCACTGATGAGACACAAAGGCTGAAGCCACATTTACTGCCCACAGTCTGCAGCCCTGGTATACAATTGCCATCCAAACCTTGCACCAAAACCATACCTTCACTTCCAAGAAAGGACCGTTTCAATGATACCCTTGGGTGTCTGAATTGGTGCCAACAATTTCAATTTTTAGGGAGTAAGATGCAGCCAGGACAGGGAAGACCCCCATGGCCCCTTCTCAGCTGCGCTCAGACTGGTGTTCTTCCCAGCTCCCTTTCACAAGCCCCTTGAGAAAACTGCAGGTGGGAGAGGCTGGGTGATGGGAATGTCTGCCTGGACATGCTGGGAATTAGGCCTGGCTTGCCCCAGAGCAGGGTGAGACCTGTCAGTATTCGCAGGCAGCAGGAATAGATCTCTGCTTTTAGTAGAGACTGGGCAATGTGAAATATCTCTCTTGGAAATAGAGGAGTATGAAATAATTTCTTTGTATTCAAACAGTCCCCACACTCAGATTCATAGCACTCTGTGAGAGTTTCCCCCCATATCTGCTCTTCTTTGTCCACTCACACACAGTGGCTCCAGCTCAGCGCTTGTCTTCCTACGGGGAACAGCACCATCACCTGTGCTGATGGGCAGCTCTGCTTCTGGTCCAGGGAAGATGCTTGTGGAAATGAGGTCTCAGGGTGTTCACCAGGAACTCAGCACAGCTGCTTTCCCTCTTCCCCTCCAAAACTTTCATGTCAAAAGGAATGCAGTGGTTTCCATCATCTTCAACCGCAAAACAACCTCCTCTTCCCCCTCAACAAAGCTCCATCCAGCACCAGCAGGCCAAGGGGTTTAAAGCAGCAGCAGCAGACAGGGAGACAATATGCCCCAAAACTGCAACTTATCCTGCCCCTCTGAGCAATTGGTCACAATCAACTTTGAGAAATGGACCTTTTTTTCCAAGGCAGTCACTGCACTTGGTGGGGTTGACAGCAAAGCGGTCAGACAGCACGAACCTTAGTCTCAGCCACTTCACATCTTCTGGGAACCCATCTCCTTGCCTCTCATACACCACTTACTCCAAACCACGTGACACCGATGATTGGTGTCATTCCCAGCTTCTGAGCTTGCCTCACTGTCATGACCATACAAAGAGGTGGCAAAAGGGATTGAGTGGTGGTGCTGGGGAAGTGTGAAAGGAGGAAAGAAGGAAGGAAAGGAGAATGTTACTGCTGTGCAGAATGGTGACAGGGGTATCTCATCAAACATGGAAACACAGCATCTGTAGGTGATTTGATGGTGAAAAAGCCTGTATCATTGGCCAAAAGAGAGAGTATGAGAGTGAGAGAGGAGTGGATAAACTGGTGGCATTGCACAATCTGACACAGTGCCTGGGAGCCACAAGTGAAAGAAGCCATTTGGAACAAGAGACAGGCAGCCCCAGGGTAAGGTTTTCTTTTGGAGACACTGGGCCATTAACAGCCATCACTTGTTCCTCCCTTGTACAGAATCCCCAGTCCTTTTAGCCAAAGCAGCCTTCATCCAAAGGAAGCCAGGGCAGGGCTAGCAATCCTTCAACCAATCTTCTTTCACTTCCAAAGGTGGACCTAAGTAGACAGATGAGTAAAACTAGATGTCCTTTCCCAAAGGAGCAAGGTCTTGCTGTTGAGGTGTGGCATGCTATGCTGTTCCTGTATGGGGACTCCTGGCACCGGTCCACACTCTTGTCCTTTGGTGTCCATGCTGTGAACTGCTAGTTCTTGTTCAAGCATTAGTTTGTCCCACTAGCCCAGATCTCTCTAACACACAGAGGAAGGTTACATCCTTATTTCTACATGCTTACTACCACCCATCATCTCCCACCTCAAGCTTGCACTGCTCTTGACACAAGCACAGAATAAACCCACAGCCACTGCTGCCACAACAAACTTCCTTGCAGCCTGGCCTTGTCTGAAACCATAAGCTAGGTCATGCCAGAGCCACGAGTAGGAGGTACAGCTTGGAAAGAGACAAAGGGGGATAAGGAGAGGATGAAAAATCTTCCCCTTTCAGTAGCTGGCCATAACCAGATCTTAGTTAGAGACACTCATTTCCCCTGGCTGTGAATCCTGGCCATGAATCCTATTCTGGCCATGGGGAAGAGGCCAAAATTCCTTCTCCATCTCTTATTCCCCCATATGATTTCCCTTCCAGGCAAGCAGAACATCAGAGTAGGCTATTTTTTGTGCTGGCGGTTGTTGCCTTCTCAGAATTGCCTCGACAATGCCTGTGGCGCCCACTCCCTGCCTCCTGAGAGCAGTTGCCAAGCCGAGATTCCCTCTCACCCTTGATTAGCCACAGGACAAAAATGACCCAGAAAGGTTTTGTATTCTCAGCCCAGTATGGACAGACAGGATTCAGCATCTGACTCAGCTTTTCCCCAGGTCGGGATTGTTTCCTGCTGGAAGGTGACGGGCTTTAGGGAGGATGCTCTGTCTCCCCCTCGCTGTTCCCACCAACCCCTGTCGCTGCCTGTCATGCTTTTATCCTCATTGAGATGCAAGACTGGCCGCTGCGGCCATCCGCTGAGCCGTCTGCTCCTGAAGGCACCTTCCCCCCCCCTTCTCCCGGGGCTGCCTGTGGAGCTATTCTTCAGCCTCTGCATTTCACAACAGCTCAAAGGCAGATGCATCAATCCTTTCAGGGGATGGGGACGTGAGGAGAATGGCAAGGGGCCTGCAGGCAGGTGTTGGTAGGTTCCCAGCCATCTCACAAGCCTTGTGCCCCTCCCTGTCCTCCGCTGGCTTGTGCCTGAGGCTTGGTCTGAGGCATGGGGCAGGGATGGGGAAGGGAAGAGGTTGAGGAAGAAGAGCACTGGGATATGCTGACCCCATAGGCACACCCAGCTGGGATGCAGGCATGCTCCCAGCCTTCTGCACGCTGCAGCCTTTCCCCCATGAAGGGAACAGGGATCCAATCCTGTCTGATGAAAATTTACACCAGGGTGCAGACAGCTGAGGGAAGAACCCCATGGCTGCTCGCAAAGGTGAAGGATAGGGAGAAAAAGGAGGGGTGGGGATGGTTTGTTGTTCCTCCCACAGTCATCACCTGCACTGGGTGCCCTGGACAAACAGCACTCCAGTCTCACACACTAAAATGAGTTGGGGATGATTCAGGACCGGGTCTCCAGGACACCCCTTGAACTCCCTCGTGCAACTCCTTTGGTCCCACTGCTCTCTGAGCCCTGGGAGCAGCCGGTGTGGGGCAGGAGGGAGGTCTGGGTCCATCTGGCTCATGGCCTGTGGGAGGGCAGCTGGTTCCCGGTGTGTGTTTTACCCGTAGGTGCCACAATCCTTTGACTGTGTGCTCAAAAGCCTTGAGTCTATACATTTAAGAATCAGCAAATTAGAAAAATTGTCCTGAAATGTTGGAGGCAGGAAAAAGGCAAGAAGGCAAAGAGGGATGAGGAAGGACTGAGAGGGAGGGAGAGAAGGGGCTGGTAAAAGAGTCCATCCAGGGGCATAAAGCCCTGGCTTTTATGCCCATCGCCCGTGGGCTGGGAAGGAGGGAGGGAGGCAAGGATGAAAAGGGAGGACTGATTTCACACATTCAGTGCATATCATACAACCAAGGCAAGGCTTTCCTCCCGGGGCTCCTACCCGGGATGGCATCGCTGCCATAGCCAGTCTAAAGCCCTGCCCAGCAGCCCGAACCATTCTTGCAGCAAGGTTACAATTCACTGCTTCATTGCTCGGGGAAAGATACCTTTTCCTTTCTTTTTTTTTTTTAATTATATATATATTTTTAAGTACTTTTTCTCTCCCTTTTTTTGTTTCTTATTTTTTTTAAAGACTCACAATTTTCTGTAACAGCAGCTTCTTTTTGTATTGGTGTGGAAGTTATATATAGAGAGATTTCTATAAATATATATATAAGCCAAACTGCCTTACAGGTTGTTGGTTTGTGGGATTTTTGTTGGTTTGCTTTTTGCTTTGTTTTTGTTTTTTTCAGTGTTGTATGTGTAGCAGGCACTTGAGTTTATATGAAGTTGTTTGCTTGGGAGCTGAGGGGCAAAGGACTTGGGAGGGGGAAAGGGAAGGAAGGACGGAAGGAAGGAAGGAGCAGGGACTTTCAACATGTGGCCACTGTTAGCCAAGGATGTCCAGGTAGATTGGTGTGGCCTTGCCCAGAGCATGAAGGATCTTGTAGATCTCCTTGATGTTGAGCCGTTGCTGAGGTTCTCTCTGCCAGCAGCCCAACATGATGTCATAAACCTCCTTGGGGCAGACTCGAGGCCTTTCCAAAACTCTGCCTTGGGTAATGCACTCAATGACCTGGAAGAAAGAAAACAAAGAGACATTGCACACCAGTCTTGCACTTCCTGGAGGGTGTCCTGTCCTAGCTCCTTCTCAACTGATATGGTAGCATTTAGTTAATGGGAGTGCTGAGAAGCCAAGAGGCCTGCAGATCCTCAGAGTTCACCTGTTTGTGTGGTGTTAATGACAATTTTACAGAGAAAATTTGTCTCTAGCTGCAGTCTTGTAGTTCTCCCAAACCTTTTGCATTTGACACCTACCTACCTCAATGCACTCTCCAAACAGAAGGTCACTAGCAATTGAAATGAAGTTTTAACTTACGATGCCATTTTTTAATGTTAGTTGAAAAAGGAAAAATGCCTTAAAAATCCCCATATTAAAAATATATTTTGCACGGCTGAAATGATATTATTTCCTTGAAAATCGAGTCTTTTCGTTTGCAAAGCCCAGGAGAATTCTACAAGGGACACTTCAGAGCACCTTTTCTTATCTCCATCTTCAAGGAAAACTTTGCTTCATTTTGACATAGAAAAGCAGTTGAAAGAAGAAAATTTCATGTCAAATCTGTGATGGAGAAAAAGGATGTGGTACTAACACCTGCTTCTGGGTCAAGTCAATGCTGCTAACGAGAGAAATGTGGGCTCTTGGATAGCATTAAAGTATCTTCATAGGGTTGCTATCGGAAAGGGCTCCCCTAAGTGTCTGTTTGTGTTTTGTTCACTGAAGGAATGGATGCAAAGGGAAGGGAGGTATGGTTTGTTAGAGAGCTGCTATTACTGTCTGGCCTCCTTAGTCGGAGTTGATGAGTCCCAGCATTGCAGTGTGTGAGTGATCTGCCACGCTCTGCAGATAAACACAGATCCCAAGCAGTGTGTTGAGGGAAGCCACTCAGCAAGGGGTGTTTGGAATTTATCATTTATGAATAGTAATGGGCCTTCCACACAGCTCAACGGGTACTAATAGCTTTGCTGTTTGCATATAAATATAGAAGGGAGAGATCAGGACCTGCTGAAAGTGCAGCTAGGAAGACAAGGATGCAGAGAAGCCTGCATTGACATAAAGCTGCTGGCAGTGGTCACTTGTGGGAGGAGGTTAGTTATGGTTTTTGACAGGATATCCTGACACAGGTGTCCTGCCCTGGGCCCTTTCTCTCCAGGACAAAGGAAGGGCACAGTCAGAAGTTAACAGACTGGCTGAGGCTTTCAGACAAGGTGGTGCCCTGTCTCGTTCCTCTTCTCAGCTTAGGATTTCTTCTGGCCTTGAAAAAGACTGCTAAAGGTGCTCTAGGGATATGAGGCCATGTGGATGCCACAGGAGGGAGAGGGCACCCCAGCCTTGGCAATGCCCACACTCAGCAGCAGCAATGCTCAACCATCCTGGTGATTGCTCGTGGTCCAGTCCTGGCAGCCTGGAGCTCAGCACAGACTCCTTTAACCTGCCTCTCCACGGCGCTCTGCAGCTGTGGCCAGGCTGCTGCTGAAACTTCCTTTGCTGCCTCACCATTCAGGAGCTGTTGGAGGCATCAGTCCTCTGCAGCCACTCAGGTTCTGCCCACCTCTCCAGAAACTGTGAAAAATGAGCCAAATGAGAGCTAACGTGGCTCCCTCCCATCAGAACAGTGTGGTCTGCCGTGGAAAACTTCAGCTCTCAGAGAAAAAGTGAATAAAGCAATAGAAAAGAACAAGAGTTTCCCACAGAAAAAGCCAACACAGCTGTATCTGTGCAGATTTTAGCTAGCCCTCCTCCCTCAAGGTTAGGGGTGAGTATTCTTATTTCTAGTGCCCTGCAAAGGAAACTGAGGCAAAAGGCAGGGGCCCAACTGAGCTGTCACATTCCAGCACGCCCATCACCCATATATAAGCTGTATGTGCTCATTTGTGTGTGTTTGTATTTACCCTCCCAGGGAAATGCAAGAGCAGCTCATTAAATGGCATGACAAATAACTTCTGTCGCTGTCAATTCCACTGTTTGTGTCTCTAAAATGTTTGCGTGTGCTACTTTGGGATATACAGTCAGGCCCCATTGAGCACACGAATGGGCAAGTATTAGAGCTGTAAAGCAACACCTTGGATTTGCCATCTCTGCAACTCTCTTAATTAAGGGATCTGTATCCAAAAAGCAGAAAATGCACATTTCTCATTACAAAAGGTGAGATTTCTGAAATCCATTAGATACACAGTAGGATAAAAATGTGCAAGGTTCCCACACACTGCTATGTCAATGCATCTTGTTCCTCTTCTATAATACCCCCTGCTATTCTGAGCAAAAATCTTGCAATGCATTTCTGCTGATGTGCCTCAAACCTCCACTCTGACGCTCTGCTAATCCCAGCCAGCCTTCCCTAAACATTTTCACAGCATTGCCCTGTACTGATGGGTTGCAACTTTTGCTATTCAAAGAAATAACAAGGATGGGCCAGCTCCTTGGGTCCCACTCTCAATGAACTGGGGTAAACCATATAATAGACATCCCTATGGGAAAAAGCCCCACAGAAATGTGCCACATGCTATATAACAGTCTTCAAACACTTTCTCATAAACTGAAGACTGCAGTAAGAGCCTCAACTATAAAGTAAGAAGGAGGAGAGCACAGAAAATGCAGGGCATGACAATTATTCAGATCTCAGCAATATTTCGGGTATCCTCAGTTCTGGCAGTACCCCAAGAGTTTATCAGATGTGGCTGTTATGGAGCTATGTCAGGAACTTAAAAGAGAGAGACTGAGGATGAAGCAGTGCATGGGTTTGACAGAACCCTTTGATTCCTGCATGCCTCAGTTTCCCCAGCTCTTAAATGGAGATAATGATGCCTCTACCATGGGAGTGCCCAAGGAGGGGACCATCTCTATGTGAACTGTTTTGCAAGAAATCTGGAAAGCAGAGACAGTAAAAAGTACAGTTTCCAGCTGAGGTGTCTCCGCACTGCTGTACCTCTGTGTTTGAGAGCTGAAACCAAGGCTGCTTCCCATAGGTGAAGATCTCCCAGAGGATCACCCCGAAGCTCCAGACGTCGCTCTCTGTTGTGAACTTTCTGTACATGATGCTCTCTGGAGGCATCCAGCGAATAGGCAGCATGGTGTGTCCTCCAACCTGGATGAGGGCAAAGGCACAAGGAAATCTGAGTCACGAGAGCCCTGAGAAAGGAGTCAGCCCTGATATGGTGTGAACAAACTCAGAGCTTCCCTGTGAGCTGCACCAACAAGAAGCTGTTCAAAAAAAGCTGGGCTGGCTACTGCCTCCCTGACTGCCCATGGGCTTACCCACCAATCCCACCTGGTTATCATGATGGATAGGGAGTGAAATGTTCCAAGATAAACAATGTTCTCTCCTTCCAAAATGGGCTTGTAAAGAAATCAAATAACAAAATGCCAAGAGCATGCTCGAGCCCTACAGTCTGATGAACCAGGAGGCAAGGCAAGGAACAGTGGTCACCAAAGCACTGTGCTGAGTTTTGCAGGGCCTCGGTGCACCAGAAATACAGCATGAGGTTTGTCTGTCTGCCGTAAGGTTTGATAAAAGCCACACACATGCATCTGCACATCACCTAATCACATGAAATATTTTGTGCTCATAAAACTGTGCTACAGAACGCGTCGAATATGTAAATGACTGCAGGACCGCACTGCAAAAAGGTGGTCTGTTTTTAAAGAACAGGCTCTTACAGGCAGGGATATGCCCAACATTCAGTGGAGGGAGGAAAGCCAGCCTCAACGAGAGTTTGGAAATGGAAGAGCCCATAAGTGAAGTCCCATTGAGGTACTCCAAGCCAGGGAAAGGCACTTTCTCAGTCAGGGTCTACTCTTCTTAAGGCACGTGAATTCAGCAGGAATACAACAGGTTTGCAGGATACATGCAAACAGTTTGAAAGCAGATGGATTTACCTTTGAATTCACAAGAGTTTTCTAAACAAGTTTTTCTGAGCAGGACAAGTTTTTCTCTGTTCTGTGCTTCTATATAAGAAGCACCATCTGTGGGGAAATAGTTAATTGATAAGAGCAGCCGGCGCTGGAAACGATACAGCTTACAAGTCTCCAGCACTCGTTTCTGCTGCTGGTAAAGTGTCCAAGGTTTTAGTGGTGATGAGAAAGAGTGGTTT
The DNA here is from genome assembly GCA_033558185.1 of Dromococcyx pavoninus. Taxonomy (NCBI): domain Eukaryota; kingdom Metazoa; phylum Chordata; class Aves; order Cuculiformes; family Neomorphidae; genus Dromococcyx; species Dromococcyx pavoninus. The sequence goes on from JAUMJL010000721.1 coordinate 578,669, forward strand.
TGTGGTGCTGCTTGGAAAACTGCTTGTCTCATTACAGACACCAAAAAAAAGGCAAGTGCTAATAACTTTGTACCACTGCAACTGAATCAAACAGGCAGAAATCTCTCTGGTCCTATGAAGGATTAGAGGAGAAGGTATCTGATAGGTTTCTGGTGTATTTGTGGCTATTCAAAATAATGAGATTATTGCGCTTGCTTGAATGAAAATGTTTCTTGTACATACAAAAGCTCTTCTCTGAGTTGCCAGTTTTCCCAAGATCCCACAGGTTTCTTTGTCTGATTAAAGCAGAACTAGTGTGGGGAAGGGTCACTACAGAGACACTGGAAGCAAGAGGAACAGTGCTGGGGAGCTGTCTTGGAATAGAGTATGAAAAGGTTATAATGCTTAGCCCGCTATCTGCATGGACAGTGCAAGTCAGACTTATCTGGGGTTTGACAGAATTTGGATTGGGGCTTGCAATGTTATACTCAGAGGTCTGCAGACCTTTTTCTAACTCTGAAACATATGCTCCCTCAAAAAGAGAAATGATCTTTAAAAATCTCAGGAACATCTTTCTTTCCTAAGTGCAGAGGTGCTCAGAACTGCGGCGCATGAAGATAAGAAGTTCATTGCAGCTCTACACTTCCTATTTACAGATGGCTTTGCTGGCATATTCTCAGCTTGCTTCTCTGAATTCCCAAGAATGTCCTCCCAAAACAGAAACGGAAATATGCTATTCTTTGTTTGTTCCATTGAAACCTCAGCTGCAATTTTAGCTCTTTCCTGCATTCTCAGCTTTTATAAGTAGCTTTCCTTCTAGTGAAGGGCTCCGAGGAAATGTTATTGACAGGAGAGGACATACATCAAACTTGATTGTTGCAAAAATTGTTTTGTGCTAATGCTTATTTTGTTCTTCTTTAAGTAGCACTAACCCTTCAGCTTTCCAGCAATCTCAAAATGATTATTTATTGCAAAGCACTCTAGGTTTGCCATATCCTGGATCTTGCAGGATCACTTGAGATTACCAGTAGTGCAATGTGTTGAGAACACTTAAATCCCTTTTGCACAGGCCTTACAGCAGTTCAGAATCTCTGAACCAGGCTACACATACACAAACAATATTACAGCAGTTTTGCTTGATTCGTAGATCTCTGATTTACACCACTTGAGAATCTGGACTGAAAAGCAGAGCAGAGAAGCCAATGGTCCCATCCCAGTTCTAAAAAGCTAAAATAAAGTCAAGGTCTTTGGTGTTCCCTGGACACATCTTGGTAAAGAGCTGCCAGTCAAGTGACATGCACAGTAAATTGTTGTCTTGAGAATGTGGTGGCACAGTATTGGCTTATCTCATATGGTGGAGTCCAGGGACTGCCAAAGCATTAATCCCAACTCTGTGTGTTATATGAGACTTATCTTTAGCTAAAAATTGATCAAGTAATAAGTAATAATTAATAATCAAATTACTTTTTTGGGGGGAAAAAAACCCCAAGCAACGACCAGAAATGCGTGGATTCCAAAATATGGCTTAGCTATGCTCATAGGTAAAGGGGAATTCTTTGCATCTCAAACACAGTACCACAGTTTTGAGCACAAATGTTAAGTCTTGCACTTACTAGCTAACTGTAAGCAGAACAGGCATCAATTAAACTGTATCATAAAAACCACTTCAATGCCTCGTCTAGTACACAAGGCTGACTATTACATTTTAAAGAATCGCCTTTGACTGTCCCTTACTGCTTCTCTCACAAACTGATTAGGATTAAAATTCCCATTTCACAGATGAGAAAACAGATGCAGGAAGGCAGGGAAAGGCCTTGCTCTGAAGCTGTGTAGTAAATGAACACTAAGTCAAGTCTTCCTGGTCTGCAGCCAGCCATACCCTGCTATTTGCTGATGAAGCAAAATGATTTAGAGCTGAGCACAGAGGGATTGTGCTACTGATGCCATAGGAAGCAGAGTGTGTCCAGGGTGACAGAAATCCTTTATATAACATGTAGTGGCTGTGATCTGTGTTACACCAGCATAGATTTGCACATGATTCCCATGGCTACATACTTCTTTTAGAGGACTGGCTGTTGCCAGAAGCTTAAAAGCAGCATGATGCTATTAACTCAGGCTAAAAAAAAGGGATGCTGTTTTTTCTTTTGCAAAGCCAGTTTACATAGCATGTGCTTGGCTCAGGAAAGAATTGTTATCACGTCTTCAGAGAGAAGCTGAAAGCTTGCTTCAGTCAAGCTTCTGTTTGCTCAGAGTTGGGCCTGGCAGGTTTCAGAAATGAGTAACCACGCAGGATTGATGCTTGTCAGGAGCACACCGCTTCTTCTCTAAAGCAGTTAAGTCACCTTCCCACCACACCTTCCTTCATTCCCCTTGGAAGCCAGGGATGGGGAGCCCAGCCATCATGCAGGCTCATCTTCTAAATGCCTCAAACAGTGCATTGCAATGTATTCTCTGGAGAAAGTCCACAGCTTGGAAGAGGGATTTGCTTTCAAGCAATAACGCAAGTAAATCCTCTTCTGTTCCTCCCTTTATATCCTATGATGCTGCCAAGCTCACCCTTTCTCCTTGTTACTTTAATGCTTCACAGACCTCCAGACTGGCCTCTTTATCCCATTGCCATGGCTGTCTAGCTTTACTTGACAGTTTTAGCTCTCTAACTTCTTTTTCTCCCTAGACCACTCCCCATGCCCACATTGACATGTTATTCCCATGGCTTTGCTTTTTCAGTTTGCAGTACTATCTCAGTAATATATAGAGCAATCAGTCCATATCCTCTGAGTGGCCAAAGTTCCCTTCTTCTGCCTCCATTTCGAGATTGCAGTCTCACCTACTCATTTCTGTTCCTTTCTAATGGATAATCCCAAGAGCACGACCTGGTCCACAGCCACGTTTCTGATACTCCAGGGCACCTGGCCTCTCTTTTGAAGCCTCATTACACATCCAAGCCCACAGACTTGTAAGATAACCAGCCACTCCTTTTCAGTAGCTTATTGCTGTATTAGATATGAACCTCGGGAAGCTGGGGGAGGTTCATGAAACGCTGGCATTAATGGCCATTAGGGAGAGAGATAATTACTTAATGCTAGTACAGCACTTTGACGATGTAAAGCTATATAAGTGCTATTTACAAGTAGCTTTATAAGGTTTGAGGTTTGCCTGCTACCAGGGAAAGCTAGTGTCTGGGGAAAAAATTCTCCTTGTCCCAGCTTTCTGAATGACATCCAGCTGATTAGGAAGGGAAAAGATGACATATTATCCCCAGTGAGTTCATCAGTGCAGCAGCAGGTAGGGGAGCAGCAGTGTTCAGTGAAGGCTGTACAATACATCCACAGTTCGGGCCACTAACAGAGCTAGCATGGAAATCAAAACCAGAGTAGGGCTGTAAAAGCCTCCTGAGAACTTTGGACAGGTGGGAATCCAGATCCTACCATGTTAAAAGCTGTCATCCCAGTCTAGGCTGCACCAGAGCACATGCTCTTTAGACCTCAACTCTAGGAGATGGGTGATCCTAGGAAGATACTTAGCTCTGAACCTTCCCCCAGCAGCCAGATGTATATCCCCATCAGTACACAGTAATTTCTGCTGTGGGCAGATGTGATATTCAGCAGTTCTGGACAGCCTTGTATGAATAAGAGCCACAGGTGGCTGGGTCACCTGGGAGGACACAAAGAGGAAAAAAAATGCAATGCAAGCAAGAGGCAGAAAAACCTTCTCTGTTGGCTAAGTTGCTCTCTTGGAGAAAAACAAACAAAAGTGCTGTAGATCATGCCTTTGTGAGTTGTCACATCAGGTTGGGGCATGAGAAGGTGGCTTCTCAGGGGCGAGGCAAAGGGCAGTACACAATCAAAGCCAGAAATCCAGGAGGAGACTTTCCTTCCCTGTCTTCAGTGCTGGGTCCAGCAGCACTGAGAAGAATTTCTCCACTAGATGTGCCAGTATTTCACCTGTGTGGGTCCTGACAGATTCCTGGGCACCTTTGCAAAGCAAGATTAACTCTGTCATGCCAGATAGAGCTGAGCTTTTCTGTGCATTAGCTGTTCCACACTTCATAGTTTAACTGTCACCTTACCAGGTTCTTAACTATTAAAAGTAGTTTACATCAGAGTTAGCTGAATTTAACGGTATATTGCAACTGGATAAGATTCTCGAGAATTTAATCTGTAATTTCCTTTCAGTTTAGGCAGAAAGAAAGGTCCTAGCTGTAACTGAGACTCCACCATTGCCAGAATTAGCCTGGCCTCAACAAGTCCCCAGGGTGTTCTCCTGGCTGAAAGGCATCATGTGCTCTGGCTGTACCAGGGCCCAGGCTGAGCTTCTTCTAAGTGATTTAAAAGCCATCACTGCAAACTCCTGGCACAGCCCTGTCCTTGCCTTCAGGTCTTGTGCCTTTGCTGTCCCTGCTGTCATAGCCAGTGCTGAACGTGAGCTTAAAGTCAATCAACAAAAACCAAAAGGCTTCCACCAAACATTTTGACTCACTTGACTTACTGTGTCCTTGCCACACAACACTCTGCATGTGTCTGCTCCGATTTCTAGGAATGACAGATGTAATCCTCTCCTAATCCTTACGCTCTGCAGCCAACACCTCTTCCCCTTGCAGGCTCTGGCAGTGCCACAGCGTGGGGCTTGCAGCTCCCCTGGCATGCCACTGACTGGAGACATCTTGTAGCAGTTCACAAGGAATCACAGAGGGTTTCCAGAGTTTTACAGAGCACACAAAGCAACTTGTATCTGCTTTTTCCTACTTGCCTGGAGCTGCACTGGGTGTCCCAGCCTGGCCCAAAGCAAAGGAGATGCAGGTGACCTGCTGCCTGAGGAGAGAGGGTTTGACTTACCCAGAGAGAGCATGGGGAAGGAACAAAAATGTCCCTATTGTGAGGTGATGTAAGGAGCCAGATGGACTTGCTTGGAAGCAGGAAAAACTGACCAGGCAGGGTTAATGTAAAACTGAGAAGGGGGTGAGACCTTCCTGCTGCCATTAGGACTGTTTCCCCCCAGATGCACATACTGTGTTTAAACATGAGTCTAAAAATAAAACCTGCCATTGACATTGTTTTTCCTTACTTCATTTAACAATTTAGATGCTTTACAACCTGTAATTCTGAATCAGGTTGAATCAAGCGGTGTAATAGGCAAGCAGGGACAGTGGCCCTTCTCCCTCTTCCCCTCATCTTTGCTCCACCGACTGTGTTTTAATCCCACGGTTTTCAGCATTCCTAATGAGCCATTAACAAGCTGCCAATTACTTATGCAAATGAGGGGGGGCAGACATGGAGGGCGGCTGTAGCTAGAGGTAAATTCTGCTACCTCAAAACGGCCTGAGATAAATCACTGCAGCTCTAAGAGCTGCCTGTACCCAAGAGTCCTCTCAGTTATATTATCTGCCATCTAAAAATGCCAGCGGTAATGCAGAGGATGGTTAAGAAAAGGGAAACAGAGGAGTAATCGCACATATATTTTTAATTATGTTTGCCAATAGTCTATTTGGTGTGCTCCTTACTACAGTTCACCCCTCCCCTTTTCTTCCCAGAACTTAAAGCAGCAGCACCCACTGCTAGGAAAGGGCTGCACAACCAACCTTGCAGACAAAGAAAGGTCATTTTCTCATTTGCATATAAGTTAATGCTCCAAAAGCCAGGATCTCCAACACCAGGACATAAATTGTGAGGAAGACCAGCCATGCCTCATTCAGCTGGGGAGATGTGGAAGCACAGCTGCTGTAGTTTGCAAAGCACCAAGTAAAAGGTCAGTGAGGCCACCACCAGGTCCTAATAGGTCCTAAATGCCCATCATCACAGTTGCTGCTAGACCCTTCCAAGGTGAGCAGCCTCCTGATCTGCTGGACCACCTACTGAAAGCTTTCTGTGGCCCAGAAAGGCAAGACCCCCCATGAAGATCTCAAACAGTGGAGGAACACGGTAGCACCGGGGAGGGATTCACTGGTGGGAGACCCAATGGCTTTCCCAGGAGTCCTACTGGCTCTGGGGAGCAACCACAACGCGTACACCACATCTAGGCTGTTCAAAAGCTACCAACTAAGCCACCTTTCTCCTGGTCACCGTCCAGATAACAGCACAGGCTGGGAAGGCCACTAAATGTATTCAGACTACAGTCATCAGGAACCATGTGGATTTACCAGTTTAACTCCACCAGGCTGGAGACTCTTGTACCACACCACAGTCTTTTTTTAGGACAGGCGTACTCAGAGGCTTGTAATACCCATGAAACAGCACAGCTGTCAGCTAGTTCTGACTTCAAAGGGATCTGTAGCCTGCAAAGATTGCAAGTACCAACAGAAATTGTCCACGACTGATCTGCATTATCATTTTGCAGTGAGCTGGTAATGATACAAGAAGTGTTTAATAGCTCAAAAGCTAATCAGATAGAGGCTAAGTTAAACCATCATGATGCAAGAAACACGGCTGTCAGGATTCTGTTCTTCTGGTGATGCAGAGAATGAAAATCAGCTCAGTTTCTGGCTTTGGAAAGTAGGATGAAGATTTGACTAATAAATCTTAACCTGAGAAACGCAACTTAGGATATAGGACCACTAAAGCACTTGTGCGGGCGATCACTCTGCGCTAAAATGCTCTCAGATTGGTATCTCATAATCTTCCCTTCAACTGTCCTTCTCTGTCCTGACAGTGACTCCCCTCTGGATAACCAATAATGTTCCATCTTTGTCTGTGGCCAGAGCTATTCCTGACTGACAACTACACATGATTTAGAGAAGGCTCCATTACTTAACTTCAGGATGCTGGATAATCAGTTCAACTGCCTTGGCATTAATCATAATAATATTCAAAATTCATTAGGATAGATTGTTTGGATATCTATTTCTTGTTCATGTCAGATTCACTGAGCACAGGCCTGGCAGCATACAGACAAAAATTTAATACAACACCAGGTATAGGAACTCCCTGTAGAACTCCTTTCTTTACGTGCAGCTGAACTGTGATCTGGGAGCTCCTGCCTGATTTGTCATTTGTGAAACTCGTTAAGTAGCAGTGAAACACGGTGAGCTTGCTGCCTGTTGGTTGATGAAGGGACATCTATAGAAATACATAGCTGAGAACAGATTTTTAAAGGGGGAAGATTAGATGCTCAGATCTGTGCCTACAAATTTTCATAGCAACTTTCGTATCTAAATACTAGGCAGGCAACCTTGAGACTTTTATGAGCAATCATGATATGGATGTACAAAAATCAAAAGTCTTTTTAAGACAGAAATCTGCTCCTTGCTTTCCTGAAAATTTACAGTACTTTAGATTGGAAGAGGAGGCCTTAATGCTCCATGAAGATGAAAAACTTGCAGCAATGAAATATCTGGATGGTTCTTTCTACTCAGCTTCCTGTTGGCCAATTGAGGACAGTTCCCAGTGGTGCTTCCTAATGGGTTACTTGGCCTGTTTAAGCATTTTGGGTGACAGTGCTTTCCTTCAGGTACAAGTCCTCACCCCCTAGTCGAACAGTGGTTTCTCAGCAGGGAAACATCACAGAAACATAGAACAACTTCAGAAGATGCATATGCTTTCTCTCCTAATGAAGGCAGTGCAGGCACAGATGGCATCTCAGACAAACACGTTGAAAGCTGTGTTAAAATAAAGAGCTCATCATCGGAGGCTGCAGTGTCACACCTACTAATGATGTGATTAAACTCATCAGTACCGGTGGGAAAGCTCTGCCAGCTCTGGCACTGCTGAATGGAGAGCTGTATTTCACCACAGAGGCAAACCCCACTACCCACCAGAGTGAGTCAGGACACAGCAGAAACACAGCAATTATATGATGCTCACAGATAAACTTGCTGAGACCTCAACCAGGTGAAGCTGCCCTGGGCATGTCCTTCCAATGCCTCTCTGAAGCATCCCTGTCAAAAAGTGGTGTGGCACACAGAGGAGAGGCTGCAGATGGTGACAACAGCCAAAGATGGACAGGCACAGGAGAAGAGGGTAACAGCACCCATCTAAGCATGGCTGCAATGGTGGAGCAGCAGCAGCAGCAGCACCAGGAATTGGCAGAACTCAAATCAGCGACAGCTAAAACGATGGCATGTGCAGCAGGTGAGGCTGGGGTTTGGCTGAAAGAGTCTGCTGGAAAACAAGCTAAATTAGAAAATCTGAAGGAATCAAGCCTTGCATCCTCTTCTACTCTGCTTTTCCACCCGAGACTTCCTGTGTGTTGACTTTTCCTCCATTCTTTTTCAAGTTTTCTGGATGCCCTTGAGTAGGACAGAGTTGCTGGAGTCCCATGCATTTTAACCACTCTGTTAAAATTCTTCCTCTCTACTTTATTTAGCCAGGAGCGTAAATAAATAAGCAAACCCACAAACACAGGAACCTGATTCCCAGATGCCATTAGAGCCCTCGAGCACTAAAGTGGCCATTGCAGATATTGCCAGTTGCCTTCTGCTCCTCTTCCTGCAGCCAGCCAGACACTCCACCCCAGTGAGCCCCGCTGGGACCATCTCACAAATCCAGCACCCGGCAGGACACATCTGACTGCTTTTGCTATAATATAGGACTGCTTCTAGATGGTCAGCTCTCTGAATCAGGCAAGGTTTCCTAGAGGAGTCTCTAGCCACCAGCTCTCCATTAGGGTTAGCCACAAGAGGAAGGACGGAAGGAGAAAGTGAGTCTAAAGAAACCGCTAATGTTCTGCAGTGTCTGATAGGATGAATGACCCCTGCAGACATATGCTGAGCAGACAGGACAGTCCTCAATTATGTCATTGCTGGAGCACTTACTTCAAGGAGAAACGTGACTACAAATGCTGGGCTTAAAGCCTTTGGCTGGTTTCACTGGCTCTGGATAAGCTGCTCTAGTCCAAGAGCATTAGGTTATGTGTATGCAGCATGTCTGCATATGAAACAGCTTCACAGCCCAAAAACTAGAGCTGAAAAAAAAAACCCTATTAAATTCCATTCTGCCCTTTTTCCTTTGTGAGAGATGGCCCTAAAGGATTTGCTAAGGTATTGATGCGTGCCAATCCAAACATCCCAGTGGGCAACCCACAGCCTCCCTCAGGAAATCACAAGCAAATCTTGCCTACATGATGGAAATTTCCTGCTTGCCACACTGATTTTCCCCAGCCTCATCTGCACCACATTATTCCTGTGCTAACTTCTATGTACTTCTCTCAGTGTTTTCTAACCTTCAGACTCACAACTTTGTAAATATTTGCAATCAGGTAGCACATCTCCCAACTCTGGTCATTCTTTAGACAAACTATTTACATACAGTTCTTTCTGGCCTCAGCAATCAATTGCTCCACACTGTCTTTGTTTCTCCAGCACCTCTCCAGAAGCTGTTGACCTTATACTCTTTGTGGGGCTGAGTCAAGAACACATAATAAAAGAGTATTTTAAATAATGATTGCTGTAGAGGCACACACTTTGCTCTTTGACTTGGGTTCTTTACATGGGTGACTTCAGAAGAGTATTTGTTTGACATGCACACTGAAAGCCACAAGCGTGCTGGGGAGCTGCCATCTCGCAAGGGACTATGTTTGGTTCTAAGAGGACAGGGTTTATAAAGACAAAATGCAACATGGCCTGGGGCAGGCACAATCTCACTTTACAGTGATACTGCTGTATATTGATTAGAAATGGCTCGGTGCTTTATTAGCCACCCGAGAGGTGAGATGAGTTGCTACTGGAATTTGTGCTTGATAATCAAAGGCATTTGTCACTCTTCGAAATGCTCTGTGAGTAGGTGTTTGATTTGGGTGCGTGTGAAAAATGAAGGATGGCAATCTGGAGCAAGAGGCAAGGAGGAAGCAGGCACAGGTAGAGTTTACTGCTGCCCACCCCTCATCCTAACCTATGGGTCATCCCACTGGGCCATCCCACACACCTCCACAGACACCATCCCACGGGCCCGGACTCAGCAGCCGTGCAGTTCTGTCTCTCAGCAGTCCTCTACCACTGGCAAAGTTCTCCCTGATGAAGTTTGAAAAGCAGCAGCCATTTCTGCTATTCAGCCCCAGCTGCCTGGCACCTACAGTTCCCTCAAAGCCCTCCTGTCTGTTTTGGCTTTCCCACATTTCCTAGACAAACTGCTCTGTATTTTATTCTCCCTCTCACTGACAGGTACAAGTGGCCTTGCTGCCCTCTCATTGCACCTCCCCCAGCTCAAATTTTAAACTATTTAACAGCTTTAAATGCACCTAATGAGGTTTCAGTCTGTACTTCACTGCCATCCCTCTGCTTCTCTGACACCAGGAAGAAGAGTGGTTTGGAAATCTATCACAGACTTCCTTGCGTTGAAGGGCTAATTACATGGTAACTGGTGACCTTGTAAGTACAGGGTAATCTGCTGTGTAATACCAGGGTATATTTTCCCAGTACTTCTGTCTTTTCTACTGCAGCCTTCTGTGGAGATGAAAATACTGCTGGTTAAATGGTAATTAATCTCTGAAACACTTGACATTTGCCCAAGCCGGTGAGAAGTAACCAGCAGGAGCCCAGTGGCTCTGCACAGGGCGAGGGATGGGCTCAGCAGCCACCTTCTGGGAGTGTCTGGTGTCACCTGGCCAAAGCTGGGGCTACTCTGTCACCCAGCCTCTCTGGGTGTTGGCTGCCCAGGGCAATGGGTGTGGGCAGCTTTCTCAGAGCTGGATATGGTTGTCACCTGCCTGTCCTGCGTTAGGCATAGTTTGTCCAGAGAGAAACATCCCGAGTCATCTGCAGGAGGAAGGGGACACCAGGGGCATGTGGATGCCCAAGGGGAGCAGGCACCTGCCTTGCCTTCATTGGCAGGATGGGGCCAGAGATTCTGAGAGGCTCATCTACGATGACAGTGAGCACTTCCTTACCCTCACTGTGAGGGAGGTGCATGGGAACAGCATCAATGTTTTCCTCTGAAACAGTCTAAACCAGCCACGCACAGCCTCAGGCATCCACTCTGCAAAACTCCAGGAAAACCAGTCAAGAGGTTCGCTTTCCTCCTCCCCACTGCAAGATGCGCTTCGTTCCCTCCCACGCTAAAAGCCTGTCACCCTAAGGCTGGGGGCTGCCTGTCTGACCCCTGGCACCTTTATGGCAATGACATATATTTGCATACATTTTAGACCTGCTGACATCATTCCCTCTGGAGAGCTTCAGGTTTTTATAGTAACCACTGTAATAATCATTTTCAGATTATAGACTAATAAAATATTTTAATATGTTAGGAACATTAAGGTGGGCACTGCATGATTTTTATGACATTTAAATAGTGCTTAAAAAAAACAAACAGGAGGGGGGGGTTCTGAGTGTATTTCTTTTCCAAACAGGAGCACTGAAATAGAAGTCAAAATCCCACACACTGGTACCAAGATCAGCTTTGACACCTCCCCTCCATGCCTGTTTCACTTGAATACCTGCCAAGTTAAATAAGCAAACATGGGATTGGCATCCTAGCTGCAAACCTGTTTTTTGCCAAGTGAGCCCTCCTCCTTAGTCACTCTGGTTATGCTGCACAGCTGTGACCCAGTCTAGGCAAGTACGAGTCCCATGGGCCACTGCCTTCTATGGGCTGGGTCACAACTAATGGGTGCTGCAGTGGGCAACACAGTGGGTTTGGACCTCTGCCTATGCTTATCTATTTCTTCTCTCTTGCCCACTCATTGTGCACTCAGATTAAGCAACTGGACAAGACTGTAAAGCAAATAAGCCATGAGTCTGGAGCATCCCATCATTTCTACAGCATGCAATGTACGCTGTGCCACAGGGCAGGCTGCTGCAGCAGCCCCTTTCCTCTGGCTGGGTAGCAACAATTTGGGGAGAGCAAGAGGGGACACTGAATGAAGCAGGAGCATTTTGGAGGAGGAAAGTCACCCTTCCAGCTTTATGGGTTCACACAGCTGATACCTCTGTGCTTTTTTTCCTAACCTGTAAGATGGGGCAAAGCAACTCACTGCCTTCTCAAAGATGCTGTGCATGTAATGGCTTGAACAGCAAAGCAATAAATAGCATGGAAAAGCCTGCCAAGAAAGGGAAAAATAGCCAAATGTTTAGCTCAGGGTTAGCTACACCTGGCAAAAGAGACAGAGGGTTATAAAATGAGTATTTTAGAGAAGAATAGAAAAGAATTTTTTTTTCCTGTGAGTACTTTTGCCTTCTACCTCAATTGGATCACATAAGATTAACAGCAGGTGATTGTGAAAGTCTGTACTACAAGGCAGAGGCAAGTGTGAGCTCGGGCCTCCCCATTATCACTACCTGACCTTGAACGGTCCCTTTTGCAACCTCAGCATTTTTTTTGTGGATAGGATTTCTGAGTGGTTATTTTAAGAAAACTGTGTTAAATTTCTTGCTTCTGTGCCAGGTACCTGCTGCTTAACAAACGGGCCATGACTAAGCATAGACTGAAAATTAGAAACATCTACGAGTTACAGCAATGAGATTCTGGGACTGTCTTCCCTTAGGAGGACATTTAATAGTGGTGCTTGATTATGAAAAGGATAAATCTGATGTGATTGATGCAACAGGGGATTGGATTTGATGATCCAGGGAATCCCTTCCAGCTGTTTCTACTGCTAATGAATTTACTTTTTAAGGATGGGGGGGGATGCAGTGTTCTACTGATGGCAAACAATGTCAAAGCACGTAGATGCCTGCTGATGGCTAGTGGATCTCCATCCCTGGATTTAACCAGGTCCCATCACCAAGAAGGTAGAGCTGGTCTCTCTCCTTGTTCTGCCCATCCTGAACATACCAAGCAGAGAACCCTACCTGCTTCTCTCTTTGCATTTTCCTACTATTGAGGACTTCCAAAATTCACCCTCCTTGAACCAGTACCACAAATGTCTCAGCTCACAGGTTCCCTGGGTATTTCTAATATACTTACCTGCCTCCCAACACCATAATGACTATGTCCCTTGCAATGTTTTTTTCTTGCAAACCCCCTCAGTGAAGATGAGCAGGGATCACCTTTTAACAACAGGAAACTTAAGCACAGAAGGACTAACTGAACTTCCTATGGCAACAGAGGACGTTGGTAGCATGGAAGGGACCTGCATCATCACGCCAAAGATGTTATGTCACTGATAGCCTCTTCTCCATGTACCTAACTGGGCTCTCCCTTTCACAACAGGAAGAGTAGAACAGAAAGTATTTTTCAGCCCAAGCATTCAATGGTCTGGGACTCCCGCCCTCTGTCAAGCCAAGAGGGCAGAGCTAAGAATTTCTTGAGGGCACAGTGCAAGGTTGTTTCAGAACAGATGCACATGGAAAGTGCCTGTGTTCCTTTTTCCCCCTGAGTAGTTTTAATTCTTTAATTCCTACTTGCTAATAAGATAAACTCTTGTGATTTCTGCAGGATCAAATGGTGCAGGATAAGCTAAGGGAGTTTATTAATTAGCATGCTTTCAGGACTGAGAAAAAATAATAAAAAGAAGCAACAGGGTTGTAGATATCTATGACTCAAGCATTATCTGCCATGACATTTTAGCCAAGGGGAGGCTGTCATGTTAATGCTGGGCATGGCACTCTGATAGCAAATAACAATCATAAATAAGAGGGCAAGTCTTCCTCTCTCCAAAATGTGGCTATTCACAGACATGTGCTACATTTCTCCAGGGCCTGATCCTCCAGATAATACCAGGTATAGCACTTCTCTGTATGAATGCTCCTCTGGCTTCCCTAGGGATTGCTTGGAGCAGTGAGTGCTAAGCCCAGTGGTAAGCAGTTGCAGGATCAGATTCACAGCATGCCAAGCACATGGATGAAAAGAGCTATAAAGAAGTCACATATTATTAAGTCACATTGCAAAGGTCAACTCCAGTATTTGTTCTGTCATAAGGACATGATTGAAAGGCAAAAAAACCAGTGTCAGGGCACCGGGGAAAATAATTTTTTTAAAAACTGCCTTCAGGGCCGAGGATACAAAATTACATCAGTGCTTAGAACTAAATTCCCTTCCACACCTCGCAATTCAATTTTGCCTCAGAAAGGCATAAACATAACAAAATCACCTTTCAGCAGCACGTCTTCTTATCTGCTGACATATCCCCTGTAAAATCAGCAATACCTAAACTCACACTCCCGTGTGATTCTGGCAACAGTCAGGATCTGCCAGAGTCCTGCTCCATCATAGAACGTAGGAGGGCTTTGCCAGATCCACTCAGCTACTTAATCCTGCATAGGCATTCATTTAATCCCCATTGCTGCCAGGGCAGAAGGAGCAGTAGTGAGGCTTGGGAGAGGCTGGGCAGAGGGACAGCTTCATCACCTAGCCAAGAGCAGACCTTTCACTTAGCGATGGCATAGGAAGGTTTGGGTAATCAGACCCCAGTATTTTGTCCCAGTCATGGATACTTTGCAAATATTTATGCCCATTTCTCTGGGCTAGCTGGTGCAGGGAAGTTATTGAGAAAAGTGTCAGCCATCAGTTTCCTGCCTTAACTCAAGAGGGGTCATAACTGCTCTGCACAGGCAGTGTCTTTGGGTGGATTAGCTCAATCCACTTCCAAAACAGACTCAAGCAAAGGCTCCACAACTTCTTGAATCAAGCACTTCCTTGTGTGCCACCAGCAAAACCACGCAGGACAATCAAGTGCAATATTTGCCTCTTTCACAGGCTTCTGCAGCTAACACCCACTAGCCTTGCAGCTTGCTGGTGGTGGCTTCTGGGACGCTGTGATAGCTGGGGAACATCCAGACAGAGCATCCCTACCCAGAAGCTCCAGCACGAGGGGAAAACAACGGGTTGATGGCTCTACTCTGTGAGAGGGAGCGCAGAATGAGCAGAGGTGTTATCAGCCCTCTGCTGGCACACATGGCTTCCACCAGCCACCACCTTGGCAAGCCCAAAGTCCTTTGTGCTGCCAGAGAATCAAACCTGCATCAGCCTCTCACTGCCACTCCAACAGGCAAGAGATAGGAGGAGCAGTGGGGAAGTGATGGTTGACATCCACTCAATTGCAGCTGAAGCACTCAACTGGCCAGACACTGAGGCTGTGTCTAGACTAGCAGACAAAAGGCATCAGGGCTGTCATGTGATGGTCCAGCTGTCCAAATGGTCTAGTTTTTAGTCCATGCCAATCTGACAGCATCCAAACAACTTGAGAGGACAACACAAGCCAACGACAGCTTCCGGTGAGCAGTGCAAATGCCACCCTGCTTGGAGGCACGAAGCAGTTTAGGTGCATGGAGACAAACCATGCTGCACTCAGTGCCATCAGAGCCAGAGGACAGCCCACACTGTCCCCTAGTGCAGACACAGCCTGAACATCCACGGAGGAAGATTGCACTGAGGACTTTTGCAATCATCCCATATCATCTCACTGAACAGACAAGCCTCACAGCGTAGCTATAGTAGAAACACGTACAGTTTCCATCACACACCAGAGCCCCTTCGCTGCCAAGTGAACTAGACCCGGCCTAGTCCCAAAGCCACTCAACCCCACATGTCATTTCATGCTCAAGTGGCACCAGTCCCCCTCTTCCAGCTGCCCCAGGGGTCGAGATCCACTCACTGTTGCAGCTGCCGGCGGTGCCAGTCTCTGTCGCTGCCACGCTGCGCTGAACTGGCCCTTCGGATGCGGCCCTTCCTGACAGTGAATGGGTGAAAACAAGGGAAGGAGACAAACAAAAGAGAAGGGAAGGGTGAGAGAGGGAGGAAGGGATGTGGGAGATGAAGCAAGGGGACAAGAAGGGAAAGGGTATGTCTTTAACTGAACTGTATGTCTTTCACTGCTGCAAATCCCAACACGCACAACCCTTGCTGTGAGGGTACGGGGAAGGTGAGACCCTCTGGCCCTGGTCACCACCACCTTGCACCCCACGCTGTTACCTGCACCACTGCAGAGGGAGGGAAAGCTGGGCAAGACTCAAACAGGGCTTAGCCTCCTGAAACTTCTCCTTGGACTGTGAAGCCTGGAGGACCCAGAATCTGTCTCCAGACAGGAGAATTTTCAGGAGGCACAAGCAGTTTCTCTGTGGCTGGTACTTAAGCATCCTGCTCCTTGCCCATTGCCAGCCCTCCTAGCACAGTGCAGGGACCCATCTGCCTCTGTCAGCAGAACAAGACCTAGGCCTGATGTCTTGACTCAAGCAAGCTAAGACTAGGCAAAGTTAAGAACATCATTGGCCAAGTGTCCCAGTGAAGAACCTCATATATCACCTTATGCTTCCCCAAAAATCTTTGGTCCATTAGTACTGTCATAGGGTGGGGAAAGAGGAAAAACCCTCATCCCACAGTTTCTGAGCATCCCTCAAACCTGCCAGTGCCTGCACAACTAAACCTTGGGAGGGAACAAGGCAAGCGAAAGGGTGGAACAGGAAATACATCAGTACTTTTTCCTGTGTATCAAAGTGGGAAAGACTGGGAATGGGAGGGAGGAGAAAGAATCTCAGCGTGAAAATTAAGAGTGAATGATAAGCATAAGGTCTGCTAACTTTCTATTAAAGTGTCTGTCTTCCCACCAGGACAAAAAGGAGGCAATAACCCAAGTCAAAAAGGCTGTTGGTGAGCATGGTGGGTTGGGGTGAGAGTTCTGGCTGTGCTATTTAGGAGCTCAGGCCAACAGCTGCCTCGGGAATACCAAAATTAAGGTTTCAGGGTGTGTCCAGATAGTCATCACCCTGGACCCCTTCCCACTCCACACCAGAGGTGAAAATTGAGCTGCTAAATGTAGTAGACAGCTCATTCTGCTCAGGGAATTGACTGGTGAATGCCTGACTCACCTCCCTTCCCAAAAAGTGGAGGTAGGAAATGGGTGGGGTTAAGGCTTAGCAAATCATTTCATAACGGTTGTTTAAATTGCCTCTGCACTACAATGTACAGTTAGGGAAAAAGAAAAGGGAGATCTGCTGCATAAAGACACATCCTAAACCCAGCTGTGGCAGAGGTATGGACATTGGAAAGAAGCAGAGCAAATGAAGTCATCCGGCAGTGGAAAAAAACCATCAATATCATACAGTGCAGAACAAAGCAAATTCTACCTCAACCACAGAGCTGAAAGAGAAACATCTTCCTCTGTCAGATCTATTACCATGCATTTATTCCAATAACAAATAACTAAGAGAGTAACCCAAACCTGATTTATTCCTCCATCTAAATAAATATGAAGAGGCAGCTGAATCTGACTGTAAAAACCACTGATCTCATATGTTTTCCGTATACATATTGGAAAAAATAGGAGTGGAGTTTCTGCCTTGCTGCCAGGGGATGCTGGCAAAGCATTTGGGCTATAGATATTGTATCTTGTCACTAATGACTGCAGGGAACTAAAAGGGATTTGGATTTTTTTAATGCTTCACATTAATTGATAATTTGGTCTCAGAATCCACAGTGGAACACAGGATTTGCTATATTGGATCAGTCTAGTGGCCCATAAAATCTGGCGTCTTGCCTCAGTGATGCTCAGAAAAATTACCATCCAGAGTCTTTGGTTATCAGGTTGCTGGCCATTTTTGTAAGGCCATACAATTGAAACAGAAGAAAGGCCTTTCTGGCCTGCACAGCAAGCTCCTTTAAAACCCCAAAATGTGGTTTTGGCAGGGCTGTATTACATCTTTTCCCCTTTTTTTAATGCAAGGAAGAAACTCTGTAGCTACAAACATTTTCAACAGACATGCTGCTGGTTTTCCTTTTGGTCACCACAGCCCAAATAGTGAGAAAGTGAACTTGTATTTTCAGAGGGCAAAGGAGAACATAACTGGGGACAGGCCGGGGGGAGATGCTTTGTATTGAGCAATACAATATTGATTAGGGAGTGTAAAGATTTCTGTCACTAATTCCATAGCAATCTAATCATGTGTTGCTTGCATAATTGGATGGGGAAGAGAGAGGTGGAATCACTTAAGCGTTCAAAGCTCAACACACACTGAGAAAAGATTCCCATTTGTGTGTGTGTGCAATTTTGTGCATCGTTGCCCCTTGATTGTACATTGAACATGCTCTCTTTGACAGCCTAGCCCTAAACAGCCTGTTTATTAAAGACAGCTGCTTGCAAACAGGGGCTTTCTCCATCCAGCTGGTGTGGAGAAGGCGCTCGCTGTGGCTGTGAGAGAGGCAGGACTATGAAACAGAAGGGGATCAGGAGGGGAAAGCCTGTGGAAACTCTGACCATGGAGATAAAAAAAAGGCAATGGTTTCTTTTCACACAAACATCTTAATTAAGGAGGATGAAGAAGATATTTGCCTCATTTTTTCTAAGGAGGTTTTCACTTTGTCTTGTAAGCAGGGCCTTTCACACTGGGGAAAACCTTCAGGGCTATGTCTCTCACTCAAAAAGACACCACTTCATTTCAGAAATCAGAAAAAAAAAAGCAAGGATGTAATTTCTCCACTCTTCCTCTAAACTGGCTTTATAACTTCTCTGCTTCCAGTTTTTGCAGCAATCACAGTGAGGTTTGGGGTTGCTCCCCACCTTCCCCAAACAGCTTGAGATCTTGTGGCTACCCCCGTGGCAAAGGAGAGCTGAGATCATGGTC
This sequence comes from Dromococcyx pavoninus, assembly GCA_033558185.1. Taxonomy (NCBI): domain Eukaryota; kingdom Metazoa; phylum Chordata; class Aves; order Cuculiformes; family Neomorphidae; genus Dromococcyx; species Dromococcyx pavoninus. Next base: position 597,069 of record JAUMJL010000721.1, read on the forward strand.
CTGCAGGTGGGAAGGCAGAAGGAGGCCGCCAGCCAGCTGGGATGCAGTGGGGAAATGGGGAAACAACCGAGATAAGGTGAGAGGGGAGGGTTTTACACATCCAAGTCTCCCTCCATTTTAAGTGGCAGTGCTCCTTCCAAAGTGTGAATGATTCATTCCATACAAGCAGGAACTCACACACTGTTTCTGGTCCACCTGGGACTAGAATAATGAAGCTCACCAGCATACGGTTCTTCACCACCTTCTGCTCCAGCTACGGTCTAAATCAGGCCACCTTGATAAACCCCTGGAACTATCAGACTCTCTGGCCTGCCCTGTACAAAATCCTTTTTTCTGGTGACACCACAGAGGAATATGTTTTAGATGGATCTGCACCATCAGAGTGTCTCACTAGTTCAAAACTAGACATTGTGCTCTTTTCCATGTATCTCACAGTTTTCAGATTAATGGGAGGTTTAGAGTAGAGACAGCAGAAGGATGGGAGCACATTGCATGCAGGCAGCTTCTGGGAACCACATTTGGACAACACAAATTGGAACATAGGAAAAAAACAGTTTCATAGTCAAGGGGTGGGTAAACTACTCAAGGACTGGTGGGGATCAAAAGTAGTTTCTCTTGTCTCTCTGGAGTTGTTGGCTGCACTCAGGAAACAAAGAAAATGAAAGAGTCCTGCCTCCCCTGTAAGTTTTATGGCTTTGAAGGAACGGGCTCCTGAAATCCCCACAGGAAATTTGTTGCCTTAAGTTTTCACAACAGAGGTGACCAGGCTTGGGCAGTTTGGCTACACTGACAAAACAATCCCAGTTTCCTGAACTGAGGAAAGTGTCACCATCACTCACTCAGGTCCAGCATTTGACTGGTGACTCCCAGCATTCTCCCCAGCTCCCAGAAAAGCAGAGATCAGACTGGACAGCTTTTAAGAGTAGCTTAAGTCCGGTCAGCCGGGATCCTGACCTCAATCAGAGATGCATAGTGGAAAGTATGGAAACAGAAGAGCTCACACCATCTTCCGGTCCTCAACAATCAGTGACACAGAGATTTCCTGAAACAGAGGAATATCTGATAGTTCCTGATAAATTACTTTGCTTTTACAATTCTGTTCCATCACTTTTTCTACCCATCTCAGCTGTTGGGACCTACCATCTCTTGAGACAAGGAGTCCCACCATTTTACTGCCCACTGTACATCTTCATCAGATCCAAACCTGCCATGTACATCACCAGGTGTTTTAGGTCAGGAAATACTGAACAACAAACAATTCCTCCCTATTTGACTACATCTATGACCTCTGCAAATGGAGGGTCAGGAGTTAAAATCATCAGGAAGACTTTGAACTCCCATTTTTTTTCTGTCCAGTGGTGAGGAGAAGGCAAAGCCTCAATTCAAATGCCTGGGAATGGGTCTGAGCTTTGACTGAAAGACCATAAGTTTGATTAGCTCTCAGTAACAGTGTGAGGGTTTGGTAGTTTGGAGGGAACACAAAGGAGTTAAACATGGAGATCAGTGTTTGGGTGGATACTGAGACTATATTAAACAAAAAATCTGAGCCAAATGACTTGCAATGCAGGAGCAACACATCCTGAGCAGGAGAAGAGGTGAGCATGGAGGTCAAGTACCATAGCAGGGAGTTTTTATTTCCAAAAACAAACAGCTCTTTTGAGCCTGTGCTTCAAAGAAGATGTCACCAGATTGTGAGAGCTCTTCACCTGCCACATCCCTCTCATTACTGAAATGAAATAAATGGCAACAGCATGAAAACAGCAACTCGAGCAGGAGAAAGACAGGTAGACAGTGAAGAAAAGGGGAGGAGGGAAACAGGGTGCAGGTGAAGGTCTTGGCAGGGAGGAGAATTAGGGCAATTACCATTTCTGAGAAAATGCCAGAAATACAACACAACCTAATTTCCCCAATTAATTCTTCTGCACTTGAGCTGCTTTGTGTGAAGGGCTCTTAATGTTTCAAACACGAGGAAGGGGAAAAAAAAAAAAAGACTCAACATTTGTTTTTTCCCTCAGTGTAGAAATGGGGAAGTGTTGAGGAAAGATGTCTGGCTAAAACACAAGATGATGCTGTTACATCTTCCTTTCAGGAGATAAGGAACTGTGCCATGAATTCGATTTGCAGAGGTTTTTACAGGAGCCACAGAGATATCAAAGACCAGCACGTTCAATATTACACTGATTTTTTCCTGCATGCAGAACACACCAGGACGAGCACAGAAATACTTAACCCATGCACCCACATTAAGCGGTTCCCTCACATCCCTTCTTTCCAGCCTTACTGCAACTTAGGGGGAAACTGGATCTTTTGCCCTAAACCACCAGTCAGGGCAGTTCTAAGTCACCATGGCATGAGCCATCCATACTTTGTGGGGCAAAGAGGTGTCATCTAGGGGGAACAACAGCAATGAAAACAAGGAAAGAAATACAAAATCAGGGGTTGAGGTGTTGGGACACAGGGTAAACAGATGCTGAGAAGGGCTTGTAATACTTTCAACAGCAGACATGAGCTTCTACACATAGCAAGACTATGGTTCTGCCTGATTGGCCCCTCTGTACCACTACTAGGGATCTCCAGGTCACTATGAGACTTTCCTGCCCTTACTTACATGACAAAGCAAGACCTGATCCCCAGGATCTCACTTAATACAGGAGAAAATGAAAGTACTTTCCACTTCTAAGTCCTATCCTTAGTGCAACATATTTTTATAGGTATGAAACCTTCCCAAAACCATGACAGAAAACAATGGAAAGAGTAGGACACTGTATTTTTCACCTCAGAGAAGGGGTAGAAGAGACAACAGGTGATGTTCAGCTGCATAGCATGTGCACAGCCCTTAGGTGCTGGAAATGATACTGATGTCAGAAGCTGAACGTGGCACACACATTGTGCCATCTACACAAGTTTACACACAACAGTCAGCACAGCCAGG